>JAESUZ010004722.1:0-1200000 GCA_017311185.1 Proteles cristata cristata
CAAAGAACACTCCGGCGGCAACAGTGACTGAGGCCTGCGGTGCATAAAGCACTGCACCAGGCACGACGGACAGAGACCTGGGGTCTCCCTAGCCTTTTCACACCCACACCCAGCACCGTTCGGCCTCCGCCTGCACCTCCCACCTCCTTCCCTACCTCTGACACCCGCCTCAGGCCTCGGAGGCCGCCTGCTTGACTCCGCCACCCCCGTCATTATCCTTTCTCAACCCCCCAACCCACCATCCGCGCCCTGCTTCCTCCCGTCTCCCAGCCAGCTCCTGCGCTTTGCTCGGCCTCGGCCGCTCCCCAGGCCACCCCCAGCCTCTCCACGGCTCGCTCCCACCCCCCCCCCCGGGGTCAGGCCGTTACCGCCGCGCGCTCCCCCCGCGCGCCGTCGCTTCCCCCTCCCCCACCCTCCCCAGGGCCCGGGCCTGCCAGGCCCAGCGCTTTACCGCGGGCGGGCGCCGAGTCGCGCGGTCACTGACTGCAGGCGGCGGCAGCTCCAACCCTTCTAGGGTCCTTGAGAGAAGGGGAAGGGGGGAGGGGAGAGAACTTTTGCTGTGGCAGCTTCGGCAACAGCTCCCACCCCTGCGCCTTTCTCCTCTTCCTCCCCCTCCTCCTCCTCCTCTTCCTCCTTCTCTTCCTCCTCCCAGAGCAGTCGAGACGCAGACATGCCACGGCTAGAGCGCCGCCGCGGTCGCCGCCACTGCCGGCGCGGTGGATTGTGGGAAGCCCTGCACACGGGAAGCGCTCCGCGACGCCCTCCCTTCCTGGCCCGGGGACCAGGCTGGGATAACCCGGCGTGGCTCTGATTCCGGCGCCTGCGTGTCACTGGTCCAGCGTGGCCGGGGAAACTGGCTCCAAGCCTCAGGTTCCCCAGGCTGGGTCCGAGAAAAGCAATTTGAGAAATGCTCTCTTTGATAAGGGGTCAGCCTTCATCCATAATCGGTGCCTAGAGCCATGAGAAGTGGAGGACTCTGGGGTCGGGTGCGTTTCAGGCCCGAGGATAAGGAAGGGGAGGGATCCAGATGAAGGACCTACGTACCGGAATCCCTTAGGTTTTTTTTTATTTCTCTTCTCTTACCTGCCCTCTCCCCCACTGCCTCCAGTCGTTGGCCTTCACCAGCTCAAATGCCACCCTCTCCGGAAACGGCACTCCCGGGCCCTTGAAACCAGCAAACCCTGTTAGCGTCTGCAAACTGAGAAGCAGGGTGTGAGTCTAAAGAAAGATCAGGAGATCCTGGACCCTGTTGCGCAAGGTCTTACAGGTTTATCCCTCTCACTTCACCTGGGGCCCAAACCTCTCTCTTTCTGGCAAAGACTTGATATACAGAGCTAGAATTGCACAGTTGTCTCATCCGTTGGGGGCCCTTTAAGTGACCTTAGCCAAATTGTGACCTCCTTAAATATGCTTTTATTCAACTAACATTTATTAAACACCGTGAGGTGCTTGTGCATACTGCAGTGGTTTACAATTACTCATCTTTGTGTCCCCACCCTAACACAAGGTCAGCCATGTAACGTAAAAGATGCTCAGTGAATGTTGAGTGATTATGAGCAAAGGATGAAACACCTTCATCACGATTTCTTCATAATAGTCTAAAGATTTATTTAGCATCTCTCTGCAATACTTAAACATAACCACTGAGAGGAGAGGGAAAGGAAAGGCGTTTCAATACCTATATAACCATTTCAGGAGTTCTCTTTCCCTTGTCCACGCCCACCTTCCCACCCCTTGCCAACTGAATGTTCATTTGAATAGTGCTTTTTGGCAAAGCTCCAGACTCCCGCATTATGCACTTGTGATGGCACTGAATTAGATTAGTGTCTGCAAGGTTAATGTTCCCCCAGGCATTAACGTGATGCCTGTTTAGAAATAGCTAAGGCCCAGAGGGTCAGCTTAATTTAGACACAGGTAACTAAGAAGAGCACGGATAAGCCACAGCTCCACAATCAACTCTCCGTGTGCTTTCTCCATTAGAAAATATAAATTTTAATAAGATGACAGTGCATATTCTGAATGCTAATTGCAATAAAACAGTAATACAAGTTAGAGCATGAGACAGTTACCTGGAGGACAGCCTTCTGGCAACTTCTAGCATCCGCAATGGCATCAAATTCAGATGTTAAAATAAAAAACACCTCTGGCAGCAAAGAAACAGACTCTGAATATTAGGTAATAGAAAAACGAATAACTGGAAAGGATTGAAGGCCTGGCGTTTCCACTCAAAAGGTTAAGATTGATTGATGTGCCTTTAGGAATAGTTCTCTGCTCAGCACCATAACAGGAACAATAGAGAAACAACTGTCGAACAAGGGCCGACTAAAGAGCACTATAGAGGTAATGACAGCAGGAGAGATGATGGGGAGAAATTTTAAGGATTTTGTAGGTTAAACTTCTAGAAATATTTCTCAGCCCCCATTTACTTCTCCATGTTCCTCTTGCTCACCTACCCAAATGCCAGCCATAGGCATTCAGTCTACTTTCCTTTCCTTTCTTTTTCTAATTTTTGTTTTGAAATAACTATAGACTCACAAGAAGTTGCAAAAATAGTAGAAAGAGCCCCATTTAGGAGCGCCTGAGTGGCTCAATTGGTTAAGCATCGGACTTGGGCTCAGGTTATGATCTCATGGTTGGTGGGTTCTGGTCCCAAGACAGGCTCTGTCCTGACAGTTGGGAACCTGGAGCCTGCTTCGGATCTGTGTCTCCCTCTCTCTCTGCCCCTCCCCGACTCACACTCTGTCTCTCTCTCTCTCAGAAATAAATAAACATTTAAAAAATTAAAACACAAAAGAGCTCCATTTACCCTTCACCCAGCTTCCCCCAGTGGTGACATCTTAATAAAGTTCGAATAAGATATCAAAACCAGGAAATTGACAATGGTACATGATCTTTAAATACACTACAGAACTTACTTAGTTTTTACCATTTTTACCAAAAGAACTCCCTTCTGCTACCTTATTGTATTCATAAACTCACCTCCCCTTCCACCCTCCTTTCCCTAACCCAGACCCCTAGTACCCACTGATCTGTTTTTTATCTCTATAGTCGTTATTTCAAGAATGGTATATAAATGGAATCTTAGAGCATATAACCTTTAACATTGAAAGGTTTTTACCTAAACATAATGCCCTTGAGGACCAGCCAGATTGTTGCAGGTACCAAACATTCATTCCTTTTTATTGCTGACTAGTACTCTGTTGTATGTACTAGGTTGTGTTCATTCTTCCCCCAGGTGATGTACAGTTGGGTTGTTTCTAATTTTTTGCTATTACAAATAAATCTGTAGACACGTTTTTTTGCATGAACTTAAGTTTTCATTTTACTCACATAAATGCCTGAGAGTACGACTGATGGATCATGTGGTGTGCCTTTATTTGTTAAGAAACTGCCAAACTATTTCCAGAGTAGCTATTATCATTTTACATTCCTGCTAACAATGTATGAGAGCTCTAGTTTCTCATCATCCTCACCAGTACTTTGTATGATCACTCTTTTATTTCAGCTGTTTTAATGGGTCTGTAGTTCTCTCTCCCCAAAACTGGCTCCTGAATGGGATGCAAGATATATCTGTAACTCCTGCTTTTCTCGGTGTGCTTTTAGACAAGCTCACAGGCCCCTTCTGTTAAAGAATTTCATCACATATCACTGTAGAGAAACTTAACTCTCATGAGTAAATTATAATGTTTCTTGAAATATTACATTTATATAGTTAATATCTCTTTTTGACACCCTTTTTGAGATAGCTCCAGGAATTATCTGTTAAGTGGGCCTAGGAATTTCTTTTAGGAAATGATCTACATTATACTAAGCTACTCAGAGGATACCTGAGTGTCTCAGTTGGTTAAGCATCGGACTGTGGCTCAGGTGATGATCTCACAGTTTGTGAGTTTGAGCCCAGCATCGGACTCTATGCTGACAGCACAGATCCTGGAGCCTGCTTCAGATTCTGTGTCTCCCTCTCTGTCCCTCCCCTGCTTGTACTCTGTCACTCTGTCTCTCTGTCTCTGTCTCTGTCTCTCTCAAAAATAAACATTAAAAAAATTAAGGGGCACCTGAGTGACTCAGTCAGTTAAGTGTCCAACTTTGGCTCAGGTCATGATCTCACAGTCGCTGAGTTCAAGCCCTGCGTCGGGCTCTGTGCTGACAGCCAGGAGCCTGCTTCAGATTCTGTGTCTCCCTCTCTCTCTGTTCCTCCCCTGCTCACACTCTGTCTCTCTCTCCCTCCCCCACACTGTTTCTCAAAAAAAAATAAAGATTTTAAAAAATTAAAAAAAAAAAAACCTGAGCTGCTCAGTATATAGTTCATAGGTGGCAAACTTAAAACACCCAACAAGCCAAGCAGGTAACATGAATAGATGAAGCAGGGCAGGTACAAAGACAATCGACAGTGAAAGGGACTATGAAGAACCAGAGAGCTCAGACCAATCTGAAGGGCACAGCAACTACTCATTTCCAGCTGATGATTTCCTGAAAATCAAGAAATAAAAATCAGGAATCCAGTGAACTCTCCCAAATATCAATTTGTGCAACTAACTCCATTTCTTTAAAACAGGAAAGCATGTCAGACAAAACATGTCTGTGGGTCAGATTCCCATCATTCTACCTTATCTGAGGTGAATTGAACCCATAGAGAGCTGGCAGCACTGCTCTGACTTTTATATTTTCGGTGGTGGAATGTTCAGTGCCTCCCGCTGCCTCTTTTCTTTCCTATGGTTCTGGAATGGGTTCTGTTCGGTCTTGTCCCTCTCTCTCCTTTAGGAGAGGAACATGCCATCTCTTGTCCCCAAAGACTTCACCAGGTCTTCAAAACCTCCTGTACTAACCATCTTCCAAGTTTCCTGGACGTCTCAGGCTCAGGAGTATGTTGAAGTACTATCTTCTCTACCCATATGGTTGCCTGCAGCATGAGCTGTTTGTTAAGGCTGGTTCTACCTTAAGGAGAAAGTTGGCTTCTTTTTGCAAAGCTCCAGATTCATAGCCTTGTCAGAGACTGGTCCACAGGATCCTGCCCCCACTATGTCTTGTCATTCCTCCTAGACTCAGGAGAATGTGGCTTTTGCTGTTCCCATAGGCCATCTTATCCTAAGACACCTACCCCTGAGTTTCTGCTTCAGATCTGAAGGGCACTTCCAGATCTTTGACATATTCTAAAACTAATGACCAAGATATGGAAACAAATTAAGTGCCCATTAATGGATGAATAGGGAAAGAAAATGTGTATATATGCAATAGAATATTTACTCAGCCTTTAAAAGAAAAGAAATCCTACCATTTGTGACAACATGAATGAACCAAGAGGACATTGTACTAAATGAAATCAATCAATCACAGAAAGACACATACTGTATGATTTCACCTGTATCAGGTATCTAAAATAGTCAATCTCATGGAAGCAGAGAATACAGTAGTGATTGCCAAGGACTGGAGGGCAATGGAAATAGAGAGTTGTTGCTCAATGGGTAAATAAAGTTTCAGTTAAGTAAGATGAGCAAGTTCTAGAGATCTGCAGTACAACACTGTACCTGCAATTAACACTAAAGTATTGTGCACTTCAAAATTTGTTTTCTTGACAAATCTCATGGGCACCTGGGTTCCTCAGTTGGTTAAGTGTCCTACTTTGGCTCAGGTCATGATCTCAGAGTTCATGGGTTCGAGCCCCACATCAGGCTCCACACTAATCACACAGAGCCTGCTTGAGATTCTCTCTCCTCTCTCTCTCTCTCTCCCTCCTCCCCAGCTCAGAGCTCGCTCTCTCTCTCTCTCTCTCTCTCTTTCTCTCTCTCTCTCAAAAATAAATAAATAAATCTTAAAAAAAAAATCTCAGGGGCGCCTGGGTGACTCAGTTGGCTAAGTGTCCGACTTCGGCTCAGGTCATGATCTCACAGCTTGTGGGTTCGAGCCCTGCGTCGGCCTCTGTGCTGACAGCCAGCTCAGAGCCTGGAGCCTGTTTCAGATTCTGTGTCTCCCTCTCTCTCTGACCCTTGCCTGCTCATGCTGTCTCTCTCTCTCTCTTTCTCTCAGAAATAAATAAAACATTTTTAAAAACCTCATGTTAAGTGTTCCTACCACAAACACACACACACACACACACACACACACACACACACACACACAAGGAAATTCTGAGAGGTGTTGGATATGTCTACAGTCCTGATCGTGGTGATAGCACCAGGATTTGCATATGTCCAAACTCAGCAAATTGTATACATTAAATATGTGCAGTTCTTTGTATATTAATTGTACTTCAAAAAGCTGTTTTTTAACATTTAAAAAAATTTTAATGTTTATTTTTGAGAGAGACACAAAGCATGAGGTGGGGAGGGGCAGAGAGAGAGGAAGACACAGAATCCAAAGCAGCTCCAGCCTCAGAGCTTTCAGCACAGAACCTGACCGTGAGATCATGAACTGAGCCAACATCCTGACACTTAACCGACTGAGCCACCCAGGCACCCAAAATAAAACTGTTTTTTAAAAGAACTAAGGAATGGCCTACACTCTCCTACTTAGGTTACGGAGTTTAGATAACAAATTTTTTAAAGTTTATTTTTGAGAGCGAGAGAGAGAGAGAGAGAGAACATGAACAGGGAAGGGGCAGAGAGAAAGGATCCCAAGCAGGCTCTGCACTGTCAGCACAGAGCCTGATATGAGGCTTGAACTCATGGACTGTGAGATCATAACCTCAGCTGAAACCAAGAGTCGGACACTTAACCAACTGAGCCATCCAGGTGCCCCTAGGTAATAAATTCTTGAGGAAGACAAACAGCCCTCCACGTCCCTGGAGCATCCGAGTACCGAGGTGCACTAACTTTCATCAGCTGTGAGATAACTATAGTGTGGAGGAATCCAGTGGAAGACATGAAAGAAAAGTCAAGATGCACAAGAACAGAAGAATTGATGGAAATAGGTCTTGTATCAGAATCGTATCGATGAGAAAGGAAAAAATTAAAAAATATAATAATAAAATAAAGCAAAGCAAAGTAAAATAAAACATTATGAAGATAATATTAGGACCTAGAGGTTAAGTCCACAGCCATAACCAAACCCTCCTGGGTCTAAATCCTGCCTCTGCCGTTTACTAGCTTTGCAACCTTGGGTACTTTACTTCTCTGTGCTGTCAAGTGCATCTAGAAAATGAGACTAATCAAAGTAACTTCCTCTTAGGGTTGGTAAGAATAGCAAATATTAATACATGTATTTAGAACAATTTCTGGCACGTAGTTAGATGTTCTGTATGTTGCAAATACAGAAGGCTCCTGACTTCCAACGGTTCAGCTTACGATTTTTTGACTTTATGAAGGTGTGAAAGCAATATGTATTCAGTCGAAACTATACTTTGCATTGTGCATTTTGATCTTTTGCCGGCGGTAGCGGTACACAGTGGCATGCTGTCTCGCTGTGCTGGGCAGCAGCTGCCAGTCAACCACAAGACCAGGGGAGTAAACAGCAGGTACACTTATACCGCTCTGCACCTGTACAACCATTCTGTTTTCCACTTTCTCTACTGTATTCAACAAATCACATGTGATATTCAACATTTTATTATAAAACAGGCTGCTGTGTTACATGGCTTTGCCCAACTTCCATCGATGAAGTGTTCTGAGCATGTCTAAGGTAGGCTAAGCTATGATGTCCACTAGGTTAGGGGTAGGAAATGCATTTTCAACTTACAGTATTTTCAACTTATGAAGGGTTTGTCAGGACCTAATCCCATCATAAACTGAAGAAGATCTGTGTTATTGTTCTTGTTACTGTCACTGTCAAAAAGGACTTAAGGATAGTGCTGAAACAAGTTTCTAAAAATAAATTTAGTAGGGGGAAAAAAGTCAGTTCCTTCAAGTAGATTGAGGCAAGGGAAAAGAGAAGCCACACAAGTATCGAAAAAATGATTAAAGTGGAAAAGTATTTTACAGGATGTTTATCATGGGGAATAAAAAGGTTATATGATAGTTAGATGGAGCTAAGAAAAAACTAAGCCATTAAACTACAGGGAAAATTTGTAACATTATTCGAAGAATTTATTTCTGAGCATAATCTTTGCCTGAATAATTTTATATACAAGGCTGATGAAATTGTTCTATTGTGAAGATGCTTGCTATTTTCTACTCACTAAATACCAGTAAATCAAGTTCCTACCTCTTCTCTCTCAAAGCTTAAGCAGAATGAAGACACGTTAACTACTCTTATATATATTAAAGCTGTGGGTTTCCATAAAAAAGGAATGGCAATTGGAAATTTTTATTATTCTAGAGTCTTCAAAGATTTCATACATTTGCATTGTATTCACACTGCCAGATAGTACAACATAATGCCTAGATGATTTTTTCTTTCCTGTTTTTACTATTTTCTTACAATTTAAATTTAAAAACATGTCAGAATTGTTGACTTCCCAGAAAATATTAAAACTACCCCATTGCTAGACCTTGTTCACTGGAGGACCTGTGCAATAGAGTGCATTTCCTTTCATGTACTATACACCTGATACTTTAAACATGCTGTGATGATAATGTCTCACACGGAAACAAGAGAAAAGACTGGGTTAGCAGGAAGCTATAGGTGTTTTTTTTTTTTAAGTGTATTTATTTGTGTTGAGAGCAAGAGAGACTGGGAGAGGGGAGGGAGAGAGGAAGAGAGAGAGAATCTCAAGCAGCAGAGCCCAATGTAGGGATTGAACTCACGAACCATGAGATCATGACCTGAGCCAAAATCAAGAGTCGGACACTCAACCGACCAAGCCACCCAAGCTCCCCAACCTACAGTTTTAAAAAATATTTTTAGTTAAACTTTGAGGAGAAAAAAAAGGCTTTCCCCACAAAGTATCATGTGTGAAGCTACAATATGCTGACCTCTTTCTCTCCTCCTTGCTCGTACGAATAACCCTGAGATCACCTCTTAGAACTGGTTTTAACCTTTAGCTGCAGTGGCTGCATTGCCATGTGTGTATGTATATGACGATGTATGTTGCACATAACCTCGGACTCCCACAGTTTGGTCCCCTCCTCAGCCACCCCTCAGTGGTTTGATGAGTTACCAAGTTGGTGGGTGACCTGCACAAAGCGACACAGCTGTTCAATCTCTTGCCAGATATCACCCCTCTCAGCAGAGTGCTGCAGATGGCTCTGTACAAAGTCCTTGCTGTCTCAGGAGCCAATCAACTTATGATTTTTTTTTTCTGGGTTTTTGTTTCGTTTTCTTTTCTTTCTAGTCAAGGTGTAAAAAAGCTCTGGGTTCAGTTGAAGTTCCTTATGAAAAACACACTGAGATTTTTTTTTTCAGAGATCAAATCTGCATATTTACGCATGACTGGGTAGTTCAGTGAATTAAGTGCCTGACTCTTGATTTCTGCTCAGGTCATTATCCCAGGGTTGTGGGATCAAGCCTCATGTTGGACTCCTCACTGAGAATGGAGCCTGCTTAAGATTCTCTCTCTCTCATAAAAAACAAAAGAAAGATTCTCTCCCTCTCTCCCCCTGCCCCTCCCCTGCTCATGTGCACTCTGTCCCTCTCTCTAAAAAAATAAATAAAATAAATAAAAGCAAAAAATAAAAAATCTGCGTATTTATAGTTCAAACAATGTAGCTAAAACTTGATATAAAATTCTTTCTTTTTTTGGCTTAATGAATATCATTTATTTGGTGTAGAATCTTTACACTGTATGTTCCATGGGTTAAGATAAATGTACATTGAATCCCCCCCCAAAAAAAAGAAAGAAAAAAAAAAACAAACCTGCCCTGTTGCCAACAATTGAGGAGATCAACACAAAGAAAATTCATTTCCCCAAAAATGACCATTTTCCTACCTGCCAATGTTCACTGTTAACATTTATTACAAACTCACATGCAAGGCTCAACAGAAGAAGTAAAAGAAGTACATGTTGCACTAAAGTTCATCAGCTCTGAGGTAACTATAGTTTGGAGGACTTTACAGGAAGAAATGAGTGAAAAGTTAAGATGCACAAGAACACAAGAATGAAGTTCTAGGATGGAGGCTGTGTTACCTTTTCTTTTGCTAATTGACTGTTCATAAAGGTTATCCTTTTACACTTTCCTGAAGATTATGAACCTTCCTAAGAACATAAGTGCTGGGGTTCAGAGAAGGCTAGGACATAGTCTAAGCTCATGAGAAGCACTTAGACTAATGGAGGAGATAGATAAATGACATAATTTCAGTATAACATGATAGCACAGAGGTATACAGAGGGTGCTTTGGGCTCCTTCACTGAAAAGCCTGTGGACTAGCATATTAGTCTGATACCAAAACAATAGTTTCCACTCTCTGTTCATACATCTAGCAATGTACATGTGAAGCTCTGTATAAATATCAAATATTATGCAGGACTTTCACATTTTAAGAAGCATTTATTTCCTGACAAAAAAAAATGTAAGGTTGGAGGCAAATCCTTTCCAACACACACACACACACACACACACACACACACACACACACACACACACACACCTTGAAATGATTGCAGAATAATTCTCCATATTGCATGAAAATGTGAACAAGTAAAGATGAAGAGAAATGCAAGTTGAAAATGAGATGAGAGTACTCTAAGGCAGTGATGGTGAACAGAAAAACGACAGCATCAGTGATAAAGTAGATCATTTTCTGGTGGGAAGAGACTGTTTTATCTTTTCATTTGCTAATTGACATTTTATAAAGTCAACCATTTTTACACTTTGCTGAAGGAAATTATTTAGCTACATAAGGATCCTGTTTCCCTTATGAAAATACGGGAAAGGGAATGGCTCAGAAATCAATTGGGGTTTAGTTTTGTAAAAAAAAAAAAAAAATCTTTCAATGTCATAGCTAAAGTCATCACCTGTTTAGCCTCGGGCCCCCTATCATCTGAGTCCCCATGTGTGCTCCCTAGACCTCTAGCATGGACCAATATGGCATCCATACCTGGAGTCCAAAGGGAGAGCTCCTAGTCAGCATGGCTCTGTTAACATTTGGGGCGTTTTGTTTCAAAAACCAGGGAGGTGTGCAGTATATGGGGTAAGCTCCCAACTTTTTTGTTTTTTAATGTTTTGGTTGTTTTATAAGATTAAACATCAGTTATTTGGACGTTCCATTTATACCAAATACCATAGTCCCCAAGATTCTACCTAGTAAAGCCATTACAGAAAAGGGAAATAAAAATCTTTGGGCAGAATTTTGTTGCTATAAAACCTTTATCATTATCTATGGCACACATTGCTGTAAGAAACATTGTTACTATTAGTCTTTTTTAAATGTTTATTTATTTATTTATCTTGAGAGAGTGAGAGAGGGTGTGTGTGCAGCAAGTGGGGATGGGCAGAGAGAGAGAGAGAGAGAGAGACTCCCAAGCACACTCCGCGCTGTCAACACAGAGTCCAAAGCAAGGGCTTGATCTCACGAACTGCTTGATCATGACCTGAGTTGAAATCAAGAGTTGGGCACCTAACTGACTGAGCAACTCTGGCATATTTTTTTTCATGTTTAACTATCAGTCTTAAACATTGCATAGGTTGTAGAATCTCAGAAAATAGGGATAATGGCATCAAATTCATTACAGGTGTCCTGTGCTTTTTCAAAGTTCCCAAGAGGATTTTCACTTTTACCCAAAAAGAAAAAAAAGCATTTCTTACCAAAACGTTCAGCATTTGTTCTGCGGGAAGCTGTGACAGAGGCAGCATGCACCCGAGCAGTGAGGATGGCCCCCCAACCTCCTTCCCTGGGAACCACACTCAGCCTCTCAGCATCCAGCTGCCACAGCTCTGGACTGTCTGTGAGCATCTGTGCTTTATCTCAATTGACTCGGCATATTCGTTAGCAAGGTGTGTCCTAAGGTTTCAGAAAAGCCTAAGAGAAGTCATGTTAGGGGTCTGGAAATGCTCAAACATGTTTTCATATGCATTCATGGTAATTGTTTCTTTGCTGTATGCCATTTTGGCTTACAACATTTTTCAGAGGAATGCTCTCCTTTCAGATAGTGGGGGGAAACCGTATGTAATAAAATAACATTAAGTGTAATGACAACATGCATGGAGTATGGATTTTAATATTAATTCAAATGTTTACTATTTACATTATACCTACTTCACACTGAGTAAGAGGAAGCATACAGAAACGTACCCCACTGAGCAGTCGCTTTCCCCACACACCCCACCCTCTGTCAGTATAGGCTAGTTTGCCAAGCGACCAAATTTCTCGTGGGCCACAGACAGATATTTTACCTCATTTCTGACCTCTTCCTGGGCAGAGAGAAGAGAATCATGTCACGCAGAACAAAGACAGGATTTGAGACCACCTCTCAAATAATACAACAAAAAGTAATGTCCCTAGGTCAAGGAGCAGCCCTCACTGTTTTCAGCCCCTCAACGATGTTTTCTGAATGACTAGTGCATGTCAGGCAATGTGCTGAGTGTTAACGACATTCGCTTCCTTGATAAATCCGTACATTTGTTTTTTTATTCATTAGCCAAATTGCCACTGAATGTCTGGTACTATACTTAAAACCAGAACTACTACAGTAAATAAGATACTCTTCCTCTCCAAAAGGACTTGCAGTCTCCAGTTGGAGTACAAGATATGAAGAAGCCACGTTGCTTCAGGGTGTTGCACTCTGAGACAGGGTAAGCAGGGGATCCCAGATCCACCAGCGGGACAGCTTCCCCAAGGTGACAGTTTATGCTAGACCTGAAAGGGGATGAGGTGGGAGGGCTGGTGGAGTTCAGGACGGAGGAAGCAGATGGCAGTACAAAGTCCTAGAGCCAGAGAGAACTCAGTGCATTCAGGTACCTGCCAGTTACTCAGAATGAATGAGTGTAGGAAGCGATAGAAAGAGAGAGAGAGAAAGAGAGAGAGAGAGAGAGAGAGACTGCACTAGAGGAAAGCATCAGTAAGCTCCAGAGTGCCTCATAGGCCAAGCCGAGGCATCCCACCTATGTTCTGAGAGCAGGTTTTCCCACAGAGGGGCTGAGTGGTAAGCAAGAGAAGTTTAGATAGCACAAAACCAACATTTTTTATTTGGGCAGTTAATGGATTTAATATACATTAGAAGAATATCTAACCCATGCATCCGACATGTCACTTCTCTTAAGTTGCCGCTTAATTAAGATAAGGCTGAGTGAGAAAAAGTGATTTAATTTGTAAACAAAATATTAGTGTATGTAGTATATGATAGTTGGTGCATGAGCGACCATAAACAACTGGTGTTTGGGAAAAACAGTCTAAGACCAACAGAGTTCGGTGGAAAGATTTCAGGCAGGGAAGTAACCTGACAAGACTTCGGAGTTGGAAAGAAGACTCTGGTTGTGGAGAATGCAACAGAGTAGCATTTGTCAAACTTCCCGTTAGAGTCTAGATTCTGAAACCAAGTTTAAAGTTGTAACGGGCGGAGGTTTTTTAGCGGAAGCATAATGGGATAGAATAAAGAATACCAGACGGCATCACATATAACATAATGCATGTCGACACACAAAGTGTCATTCAACTAGTATGTACCGAGCACATATGATATGCAAGGTGCAGTCCTAGGCACTGAGAATACAGTTGGTGAACACGACAGATAATGTCCTTGGTCTCACGAGGTTGACATGTTGGTGAGGAGAGGACATAGTACATACATACGTAAGATAGTTTAAGAGGTGGTAAGCTTTTAAAAGGAAATGCAGCCAAGGGAGAAACGTAAGCTCCATACAGGCTGTCGCTCACTGCTGTGTCCCAAGAATAGGAACAGTGCCTGGAACATAGTAGCTGCTCAAAAAGTATTCGTTGAATGAACGAATGAAGAGTTGTTGTTGGCTCGACTTAAAGAGTAACAATAGAAATTAAGGGAAACAGATGGGTTCAAGATATATTTAAGAGATAAAATACACAGGGCTTAGTGTACAAAATAGATTTAAGGGCTGAGAGATAAAAAGAAGAGGAACAATTTCTCAATAGCCTATTCTAAACATAGCAACCAGACTGACCATGGGATTTCTGTACTCAAACCCTCCCACGGCTTCCTATTGTACCCAGAGAAAAACCCCAAATCCTTACAATGGCAATAAGGCTATACATGATCTGGGCTGGGTACCTCTCTGACCTCATCTCTAATCATCTCCCCCTTGTTCCCTCTGTTCCAGCCACACTGGCCACCTTGCTGTTCCTCAAAGCCCCAGTTAAATTCCCAGCCAAAGCGTTTGAACTAGCTGTCCTCTCTTCCTGAAATACTCTTTTCCCAAATACTCACATAGCACAGTCCTCGTACCTGCAGGTGTCTCCTTCTTTGTGAGACCTACTCTGACCACCCCATCTAATACCGCAAATATACTCTTCATGACATTCATTGCTCTGCCTGCTCAGTTTCCCCCAGTAGCATTTACTGGGACACACATCTCACTCTAACATGGTACATAATTTATTTATTATCTTCATTGTCTGTCTCCCCACAAGATTGTAAACTCTCCTAAAGCCTATAACACTGCTTGGCACACTGTAGGTACCCCATAAAATATTTGTGAAATAAAGAAATGAAAGATGACTCTTCGTTTTCTGGTTTGAGCAACTGGGTGGATGGTGGCTCCCTGAAGCAGGAAACACAGGAAGTTGAGGGCATTGGTGGGAAACAACAAGTCCTGTTTGGTACATGCTGAGTCTGAGTGTCTTTGAGACCAACACACAGGTGGGAATGACCTTTACACAGTTGTATTTAGGGGCCTGCTGCTCAAAAGAGGGTCACTGGACTATAAATTTGAGGGTCACTTGATTATAGAAGGCATTCAAAATGGATGTCACTGGAAAAGAAAATGCATGTAGAGAAGAAGAGAAGAACTTTGAGAAACAGTAGGATGTAAAAGAGCATAGTTGGAGGAGCCCATGAAGTAGAGATAAAGAGGAAACAGAGAGGAAAACCAAGGGTCGTGCAGTGAAGAAATGGGCAGAAGATATGAACAGACACTTCTCCAAAGAGGACATCCAGATGGCCAACAGACACATGAAACGATGCTCAGCGTCCCTCTTCATCAGGGAAATACAAATCAAAACCACACTGAGACACCACCTCACGCCAGTCAAAGTGGCTACAATGAGCAAATCAGAAGACTCTAGATGCTGGCGAGGATGTAGAGAAACGGGCACCCTCCTACATTGTTGGTGGCAATGTAAACTTGTGCAGCCCCTCTGGAAAACAGTGTGGAGGTTCTGCAAAAAATTAACAATAGAACTCCCCTATGACCCAGCAATAGCACTGCTAGGAATTTACCCAAGTGATACAGGAGTGCTGATGCATAGGGGCACACAGACCTCAATGTTCATAGCAGCGCTTTCAACAATAGCCAAAATATGGAAAGAGCCTAAGTGTCCATCAATGGACGAAAGGATCAAGAAGATGTGGTTTATCTATATAGTGGAATACTACATGGCAATGAGAAGGAATGAAATCTGGCCATGTGTAGCAACATGGATGGACCTTGAGGGTGTTATGCTGAGCGAAATAAGTCAAGCAGAGAAGGACAAATACCGTATGTTTGCACATATAGGAGGATTAGGAGGAACTTAATGGAGGACCGCGGGGAGAAGAAGGGGGGAAATAGTTGGGGGGGGTGAGAGGCAAACCATGAGAGACTCTTGAATGCTGAGAAAACTGAGGACTGATGGGTGGGGGGAGGGGGAGATGGGCATGGAGGAGGGCACTTGTGGGGATGAGCACTGGGTGTTATATGGAAACCAACTTGACAATAAACTATTTGTAAAGATAAATAAATAAATAGATAAATAAAGCTCTTTGGCTATTCAGAAAGAAAGAAAGAAAGAAAGAAAGAAAGAAAGAAAGAAAGAAAGAAAGAAAGAAAGAAAGAAAGAAAGAAAGAAAGAAGGAAGGAAGGAAGGAAAGAAGGAAAGAAAGAAAACCAGAGGTTGTGAAAGCCCATGGGAAAGTGGTTTTAAGAAGGAAGATATGGAAGTTATCTGTAGCTATGGAACAATTACCCCAAAACTTAGTGGCTCTAAACAATTGCTGTTTAATAACACTCTTCCTGTGGGTCACAAAGAGTTTTAGGATATCTTACACATCTGCAATAAGGTGTTAGCCAAGGCTCTGGTCTCATCTGAAGGGCTGATTGGAAAGTGATCCTCTTTCAAACTGTTAGCAAACTTCCAATTGTTGGCAGGATTCAATTTTCCAAGAGCTGTTAGCACGAGGGCCTCAGATTCTTCTCAGGTACCTTGCAACCTGGGAGCTTGCTTCCACAGAGCAAAGGTACCTCTCGAACAAAGCCTTGTTCAAGAAGGCTCAGAGGAAAAGTGCAAGCAAGTCTTTCATAACTTAACCTCAAAAGTGCCACATCACCATCCTATCTCACCTTAGTCTGACTCTCTTCATTAGAACAAAGTTCCCAGGCTCAGTCTATATACCAGGGGAGGGGATTATAAAAGGGAGTGAACACCGGGAGATGGAGATCACTGGGATCCATCTTTCAAACATCTTCCCATAGAAGATGTGTCTGCAGTGTTAGGTGTTGAAGGGTGATCAGGTATCCAGTAGATTTGGCAATAAGGAGGAGCCATTTGCTTTTTTTCAGAGAGAACTGGCTTAGGGGACTGTGGAAGCAAAGGCCAGACCATAATACACTGAGAAATGAGTTTGAATGGAAGAAATAGAAACAGCAATCCTAAACAATTCTTTCAAGATGCTTAGATATGAAGAAAAGGATAGAGATAGGGTGGCTGAAGGAAGGAATGAAGTCAAAGCCAGATTGTGGGCTTTTTAAAAATTGAAGGAGATTTGAGCCTATTTCAATGTTTTGGGATAGGCATGAGTAGAAGGAAAGGTATTGTGGTCAGTTAGAGACAAAATCATTCAGCTGGTTCAATAAAGGATGGAGAAGGCCAGTAGTGAGTCCCGGAGAAGATGGTAAGGACCTGAATAAACACCTTCTCTTTTTCTCTAAACACATTTTCTTTTATTAAGCCCTTATTGCACAGGCTTATTGAATGAAGGGTATTACCTGTATTATCTCATTTAATTCAACTCTCAGAGGTAAGACCTTTATCACCAAGAAACAGGCCTGGAGAAAATAAGGAACCTACCTAAGGTCACATAGTAAATAAGAAGAGTAAAATTTTAAATCAACCTATAGGCCAATGGGTCTCAAAATGCAGCCCCAGACCAGCAGCAACAGCTAACAGGAACTTATTAGAAATGCAAATGAGCAGGTCCCACCCCAGACCTAGTGAATATGAAACTCTGAGGGTAGAGTTTCAGTAACTTGTGTTTTTAACACACCCACCCTCCAGAGAACTTGAAGTTTGAGCATCAAGCACTGCCCTGGATGATACTGCCTCTCGAGGCCCAAACGGGGGCAGATGAGAGAATTATTTAGAAAGTTAAGGGAGAGTAACAGGGTGAAGAAACCCAGGATGTCTTCTGGGATTCTAGCTTAGGTGATTGACAGAGAAGTCACCAGAAGAAGAAGGAGGTATGGTAGAAAGATGGCGAATTTAGTTTTGGATAAGCTGATTCTGAAGTTCTTTTAGGCAAACAGGTGGAGCTATCTAGTAGACAAACACGTGTCAGGTAGTTGAAGAACAGGCCATGACAGAGACAAGTCTGTCCCTAACATTTGCAGGGCCTAAGACAAAAGTACAAGTTACCGTATGACATAGACCTAAATATTAAAGAGTTATGAATCAAACTAACTTACTGTGAAAATGCTCTGTCTCCTTTTACCTTGGTACACATATCTTCATAATGACAAAAATTTTTAAATCATGCATAAAGCTATGGCTTTTATATGACTGAACATTGGCAAAATGGCAAAGACACCTGGGGAGTTCTCTTGATGGGTTGGCAGTTGGATGAGTCATAAAATATACACATAATTCATGAATTGCTGTTTATTTCCTCCATGAAATTTATTTTTATGCCTTTATTTCAGCAAAATTTTCAGTAATGTTATAATGAAGATTTTCACATAATTTGTACTCAGTGGAAGTAGTGATTCAAAGTGTTAAAAAATAAATGTAAGTATTCAAGGTACACAAAATTTTAAATAAATTGTCATTAAAAATGTAAATCAAAGAAATGCATTTAAATTTTTTTTAATGTTTTATTTATTTATTTATTTTGAGAGAGATAGATACAGCATGAGCAGGAGAGAATCGGAGAGAGAGAGAGACACACACAGAATCTGAAGACAGCCTCCAGGCTCTGAGCTAGCTGTCAGCACAGAGCCTGATGTGGGTCTCGAACACATGAACCATGAGATCATGATCTGAGCCGAAATCAGACACTTAACCGACTAAGCCACCCAGACACCCCTAAAAAATGCTTTAAAAAATTTAGAGAATTAAATTTAAAAATTCTCTTTCATGTAAGTTTTTCAAAATTCTTTTCTTCTAAACTATTCAAAACTATTGAAAATTAAAAAGCAAAATACAAATGATTATTAATATCAACCATTTAAATCAAAAGTACTTAAATTTGAAAGTTTTAATTTTATGACAATTTAAATCTTACTGAATATTTTTATTAAGATAGAACTATTATCAATTCTAGCAATATTCCTGTTTTAGTTGTCTTTCGCTTCAAAACTTGGTGTCTAAAAGTAATGATTATTAATTTCTTATTCTGTGGGTTAGCTACTGGTTCTACTGGTGTCTCTCAGGCTCATTCATGAGACTGTAGTCATGGGGTGGCTCAGCGGGAGCTGGGGGGTCTAAAATGACCTCCTTCACATATCTGGGGCTTTGAGGGAATGGCTGGAGGCCAGGATCTCTCTCTCTCTACATGTTTTCTCATCGTTCAGTAGCCTGAATGAATGTGGCCTCCTTGCATGATAGCTGGATCCTGGCAGCAAAGCAGAAGCTGCTAGGCCTAAGGCCCAGTCCCTGAACTAACAGTGACTTCTGTCACAATCTACTGGTCAAGGCAAGTCATAAGGTCATCCCAGATTCAAGGGGAGAGAAACAGACCCCACTTTTTTTTTTTTAAACTAGACTCCATGCCCAACGTGGGGCTTGAACTCATAACCCTGAGACCAAGAGCCACATGTTCCATTGACTCAGCCAGACAGGCACCCCAGTCCTAGTTCTTGACGGGAGAAATGGCATGAGTGGACAGGGATGGGAAGAATTATTGACAGCAATCTTAGCAAACAATTTACCAAAAGCCATTTGGTTGGTTATTTACATGGCTTCACACATGTCTGCCTAGACCTTACTATACACACAAATTTAAAATAATCCTATTAAATAACAATTTATATGATTAATAATAATATTGTTTAATATTGTACAATGATCCTCCATCACTCTATGTAACTATTGTGACTACCAAGAGAATCACAATTTAGAATGTGAAGAGAAGCAAGAAAATGATGTTCGGCACTACTGGGAAAACACTTTGTTACGCAATAATCTATTATACTCATACAGTCTGAGAAGGATTTGACAAGATAATTGTCTAAATACTCATCCTGCTCAAATCCTCTCTAAACTCAGAAGCAGCATCCATCTCCAGTGTCAGGAACATAAATCTGGAGGCAGTTGTTTTTCTGGGGGTACCACAGGGTAAGAGATGAGGAGAAGTATTTCCCTGGGCCCCGAACAGCGCTAGTTGGTAGAGGGGATGTTTCAAGATATGGGTCACACTGTACCTGTGTTGAGTGCTGGATCCTGAATGACAGTGGTACCTAGGCAGTCCTCAATTAACTTACACCATGTATGTTTGCACGTGCAAGGATCTCTAAAGCACACCATCTAGGGCGGCACCCTCTTATCTAATGGAAGTACGAGGGAGATCCCATTGGATTGGGGGTAACATGAGAGCGGAGGAGGGATAATCCAGGGAGACCGGGTAGGAGTGAGAAGAATAGTGGGCTAAGATAGACGAAACTCTGGGGAATAAACACACGGCTTACAGAATAGATGGGCTGAAATATCCATCAAGAGAGGAAGTAATTAAAGAACTTCTGGCATGTTCATTCTATAAATACTAAGAACTCCTTTCTCTCATTTTCTCTCTGTCCCTCTGTCTTTGTCTCTGTCTATATAGTTTCCATATATGTGTGGATTGATAAAACTAAAGTAAAACATAAAATAAAAATAACCAGCAAGGTGTAGAATAAGTATAACATGATTTATGTTATATTTATATCACACAGACACACACACACACACACACACACATACACAACACATACACATGACTGCATAGAAAAAGGGCTAGAAGAAAATACTTCTAGTTTGCTAGAGCCTGGAGGTGCGAAGGCAAATTTTCACATTTTATTCAGCAACTTAGAAAAATTTGTTGCCTCTGAACCTGAGTTTTCTCTTATGTAAAACAGAGATAATAGTCACCTTAGAGGGTTTTTTTTTAATTGAGGAAATAAATAACTGAGATAGAATTTACTTACCACAAAATTAACCCCTTTAAAGTGTATAATTCAGGGGCGCCTGGGTGGCTCAGTCGGTTGAGCATCCAACTTCGGCTCAGGTCATGATCTCACGGTTCGTGGGCTCAAGTCCCACTTCGGGCTCTGTGCTGAGAGCCAGCTCAGAGCCTGGAGCCTGCTTCCAATTCTGTGTGTGTGTGTCTCTCTCTCTGGCCCTCCCGGGCTCATGCTGTTTCTCTCTCTCTCTCTCTCTCTCTCTCAGAAATAAATAAAAATATTTTTAAAAAATAAAGTGTATAATTCAGTTTTTTACCACATTCACAAAGTTGTGCAACCATCACCACCATCTAATCCAGAATGTTCTATCACCCCATACATACAATATGCATTAGCAGTCACTCCTCTCTTTCCTTTCCTTCCAATCCCCAGTGACCACTAATCTGCTTTCTACCTCTATGAGTTTCACTATTCTGGCTGGACATTTCATATAAGTGGAATCATATAATATTTTCAAGGCTCATCCGTGTTCTACCATGTAACAGTACTTTATTCCTTTTTATGGCTAAGTAACAGTCCATGGAATGAGTGTATCACCCTTCGTTTATCCATTCATCAGTTAACAGACTTCTGGGTTGTTTCCATCCTTTTGCTACTATGAATATTGTTGCTATGAACATTCCTGTACAAGTTCTTGTTGTGAACATGTGTTCTCATTTCTCTTGGTTATACATCTAGGGATCAAATTGACGAGTCATGGGGCTGACTTTGGCTCATGTCATGATCTTGTGGTTCATGAGTTCAAGTCCCTCATTGGGCTCTGTGCTGATAACTCAGAGCCTGGAGGCTGCTTCAGATTCTGTGTCTCCCTTTCTCTCTGTCCTCACCCCCCGCTTGCACTCTGTCTCTCAAAAATGAATAAACATTAAAAAAATTTTTTTAATTTGCTGAGTCATATGTTAACTCTATGTTTAACTTTGTGTCAAATTCTTTTCTACAGCAGCAGCACTATTTTACATTCCCATCAATAATGTACGAGGGCTACAATTGTTCCACATTTTTGTCAACATTTGGCGTTGCCATTCTAGTGAGTATAATATGGTGTCTGGTTGTGATTTTAGTTTGCATGTCCCTGACAGCTAATGACGTTGAGCATCTTTTCACATGCTTATTTTCCACTTGCATAATCTTCTTTGGAGAAATGTGTGTATCCTTTGCCGATTTTAAAATCAGAGTCTTTGTGGGGTGGCTGGTTGGCTCAGTTGGTTAGGTGTCTGACTTTGGCTCAGGTCATGATCTCACAGTTTGTGGATTTGAGCTCTGCATCAGGCTCATCTGTGCTAACAGCTCAGAGCCTGGAGCCTGCTTTGGATTCTGTGACTCCCTCTCTCTGCCCCTCCCCTGCTAGTTTTCTCTCTCTCTCTCTCTCAAAATAATAAATGAACATTAAAAAAATTTAAATCAGAGTATTTGTCTTTTTATTGTTGCAGTATAAGAGTTCTTTATATATACTGGATATTAATCCTTTATCAGATATATGACTTGCAAATATCGTCCATTCAGTGGATTGTCTTACTTTCTTGATAGTGTCATTTGAAGCACAAAAGTCTTTAATTTTGATGAAATCCAAATTATCAATTTTTTTCAGATTGCTGGTGCTTTTGGTGTGATATTTTTAAAAACATTGCCTAATATAAGGTCACAAGGATTTACACCTATGTTTTCAAACAGTTTTAGCTCTCACATTTGGGTTGTTGATCCATCTTGAGTTAAGTTTTACATATGGTGTTACGTCACAGAGTTCTTAGGATAATTCTACAAAATTCTACTACAAGGCATCTAGTAAGCTCTCAATGACTGGCAGCTAGTATTATTATTTTATGATTTGTTTTAAGAAACCACCAAATATATAATAGTCATTGAACAAAACACAAAGAAAGATCAATCTGATTACTCTGTGGTCATTTCTTCTTTTTGAGAAAAAAACCCATAATCACCCAGGTTCACTCCTTACCTTATTCACCACCTTTGGTAACTGCTAGTTGTTTCCAAAAAATGAAGCTTGCCATAAGTAGAGATTTCAAAGCAGAGGCAGTTCTCAAAGGCAGCCCCAGCACCAACCTGGATAGTGGGGCACCTCAGGCACAAGCATAAACCTTCCCAGGGTTGACTGCATAGGAAGGAAACCATGCATTCTGACATAAATGTTTGTCATGAAACTTTACAGTTTCATCTTTGTGTTCCTATGTTCATCTCCATATGTATTTCCTCATACGAGCTTTAGGTGGAGTTAATTAACTTCTGAGGATTTACTACTGCCCAAATGCTCCCTGCTACCCAAATATGCCAGATAACTTCTCTGAATCTTCCGTATTCCCAATGGCTCCAGACGGTACTTTCTTTGGGACAGTCTCACTGAAATCTCAGTGTTTTTGATGGGGGGGCGGGGTGTAGAGGGGAACAGGAGAAACTTTGCCCCCAGGGTACATTTGTAGATGTCTGGAGGTATGTTCGGCTGTCACGACTGAGGAGGTTCTGCCAGCAGCTAGTGGGTAGAGACCAGGGTTACTGCTAAACATCCTACAACGCACAGAACAGCCCTCTGAAACAAAACACATCCAGCCCCAGATGTCAGTCAGGCCGAGGTTGAGAAGTCCTAACTAGACATATGAGAGTTGATTGTGTGCTTATACCTTGGACTAGGGCAGGAAGATGTGATGGTTCTGGAATTAGACACACATTGGTTCAAACTTCACCTCTTGAGCTCCTCTTAGCACCTCTATGGACTTGAGCAAGTTCCTTAACCTCTTTGAGCCTTAGTTTCTTCATCTAATAATACTCCAACTATATATATAAAACATATGGCATATATATATATATACCATAACATATATATACATATATATATATGTATATATATATATGTATATATATATGTATATATATATATAACATATGGCATAGTGGCCGGCACATATCAAATACTCAAATATTAGCTCACATGAACATAAGTGATAATAATATCTTAATAAAACTAATAGCTCAGGGCTTTTTAAAGTCAGGTTTATTGAGTTAATTAAGATAGAATAAAATCATCCTTTTTAAAGGTACAGTCGGGTGAGTTTTGACAAATGTACGCAACTGTGTAACCAAACACAATCAGGGTATCGGTTTCATTATGCCCCAGATTCCCCCATACCCTTTGCTAGAAAATCCCCACCACACTGATCTACTTTCAGTCCCTGTCATTGTTTTGGCCTTTTTCAAAGTGTTATGTAAATGGAATCACAGAACGTGTAGCCTTTGAGTCTGGCTTCTTCACCCACATAATGCTTTTGCAATTCCACTATGATTTACATGCATCAGTAGCCTTGTTCCTTTTTATTGCCGAGTAGTATTCCATAGTGTATATGTACAACAGCCTGTTCATTTACCAGTTGACAGATTTTTGGTTGTTTCCAGTTGTTCGGCTATTACAAATAAAGCTGTTACAAACATTAGCATAAAGGGCTTTGTGTGGACACATGCTTTTGTTTCTCTTGAAATAAACAAGTTTAACACCAGGAGTGAGATTTCTGGGTACTACAGTGAATGTGTGTATGTGTAACTTTGTAAGAAACTGCCAAACTGCTTTCCAAAGTGACTGTACCATGTTGCACCGTTGACCTATAGCCTCCACAAGCTAGCTGGCGCCTGGTGTTGTCAGATTTTTGTTTTGTTTTGTAATTTAATTTTTGTCATCCTAGAAAGTAGGTGGTGGGTGGTATCGTGGTTTTAATTTGCATTTTTCCTAATAACTAGTGATGTTGAGTTCCTTTGTTTTGATTTCATTTTACCACACGCATACCATTTTGGATGCTTTAAACCTCACAAAAACTAAATTAGGTAGGTAGAAATAAAACAGCATGTTCATACTGACGAGAATACTGCCTTCTCTCCACCCCACCATCTCCAAAGTGACTGCTTCCTCATTTCCCATAAGAAAAGAAATGTCTGGTTTTGGATACTCTCTAGCAACCTCGAGCTGCGGCCAATCTGCGTCATTCTTACTGTGTAATTAGAGGCTAGGTGCCCACGTGTCTCATTTTTAGGATCCTGTGGGCTACATTTGGCCCAGATTAGGTTATACTTTAGGCATTTTGCTGCATATCTCTTCTGTCTCCCTCAATGTTCCATTCCTCAGAAGGCACTTCAAAGAACAAACAGATCTGGGATAGAATGAATGAGGAGTCTCACTCTCTGAGGATGGTGGGGTGATAGAGACCTCCATTGGGCACTCTCTCTAAGCAGCAAAGCAAAGAAAAACAAAACTCACCAGCCCACGATGGCGCAGGGTCCTGCCTTCAAACCCAGCAAGAACGAGCTGCTCCATGTACTAAAATCATCAGTCCACGGGGATTCTGCCTGTGTCACCAAGTGGACATCGGCCTGCCCACAGCATCTGTATTTTCCTCTGCCTCCTTCTCACGCAGACCCCATCACCCCCTCCACTCTCCCTTGCCCTCCGAGTTATGGTTTACCAGAGAAAATGTAGGATCTGTTGTTAAATTTGAACTTTAAGTAAACAATGAATAATTTTTGGTATAAGTATATCCCATGTGATACTTGGAGCCTTCCTTCACTGCCAGTGTTGGAGAAGTTAGCTTACTCTTATTAAGGAAATCAAGCTCTTACTTGGGGAGAGAGAAAAGAATCTATTTGATTACTGTTAAACCTTTGTTTGTTTCTGTTTTGTATTTTCTCCAGGCGCCCCGTGTATGAACAACTACTTATTTTCCCCAGCCCTGCATCAACCACGACATGTCAGAAGCATAAAGGACCAGAGCTAGGTGGCAGTGACCTACCTTACAGTAAACATTCCTGTAAAAAGCAGAAAAGCAAAGCTGCTTCTAGGCCAGCTCTGGGTACAGTCAGATGAAAAACTGACTATCCCTCCTGTTCGCCTCAGCATGGCAAGGGAAGGGGGAGAGCCAACCTCTCTTAAAAGGTCACTTAAATTCATTTCAGGAATCAGCCTGATGTAAATTCACTGCTTTAATATTAAACTTTTTGAGTTAGTGCACTGTTCCCACACTCACCAATAGCAAGCCTCCCCTGTAGAGAGGGCACAAGCCAATTCAAGCACGCCATTATCTCACACAGGTGAACAAGACAATAAATGCAAAATATAAATAAAAGTAAATGCAATAAGAATCGCTTGTAAAATATGAGAGAAAAACATGTATCTACTCCGTCCAATGCCTAAGTTTCCTGTGAGCATCATCCAAACACATCCAGTTTTACTGAACATACTTATGAGTTGTGTTCTCTACGACTCTGAATACATTAGGACTTTCCTCAACGCTGGTGGAGTAGCTTGGATTTGAATTAGAATTGGTGTGATTCTTGAATTGGATCTGTCTACTAATCTACACGAGTCTGGTGCCATAATTACCCAGGGGGAAAGAAAGAGAAACTTCCTAGGAAAAATGTGCAGTAGTGTTATAGGAATTATAGTCAATCAGCCCCAGAGCATGAGGCCTCTGATGCCACCAAGTAAGCAGAGCCCATCTAGGTGGCTTTGACAGTGACAAGAAAGATGGATTCCAGGGGCAGCACGGGGGCTCCAGTGAAGTGTCAGGACTGGGTATGGGTGTCCAAAAATCATTGACACAAAGGGAAATAAAGCTATCTTATAATTTCCACAGACCAGAGCAGAGTGGAAATGAGAGCCAGGCAGGCAGGAAAATCCAATCACGTTTCTAGCCACTATGAGGTGACTGTGGCTCTGAGGTAATGTCTGGGCCAGCCACGGCTTGCTCCAGGACCGAGACCTGTGTCCTCAGGTGTGAACGCCAACAATAACAAGAGTTAACACTTACAGAGCTCCTTCCAGGTGCGAGGCTCTGCTCTGAGGTCTGAACATCTATGACCCGTTTAATCCTCACAACAACCCTTTGAGAGAAGTCCTCTTATTATCTGTGAGGAAACTGAGGCAGAGAGAGGTTAAGTAACTTGTCCAAGATCCCATAGTGTAAGTGGCAGAGCTGGAATTCAAAGAGGACAGTCTGGCTTGACAGTCTGTGCTCTTTACCATCCCGCGATACTACTGTGTTCTCACTGGCTGCACCTGTCCAGGAGGCAGACCAAGTCAGTGCTAGTAAGGTCTGAAGGAAGGGTTGAAATTATGAGTTGGAATCAGCTTACTAAAGGAGGGCACTGAATGTAGAGGGGAAAGTCAATGGAGAAGGGCCATGGTTAAAGGAAGAGGGAGAATGGGAAGCCACTGAGATAGACAAAGAGGGAACACTCAGAGGGGTGGGAAGGGGATCAGGATTGTGCAATAGCAGGGGAGCAGAAGGAGGAGAAAGCTTCAGGAAGAACGGGCATCTACAGGGCCCAGTGCTATAGAGAAATCAAGAAGAGTAGAGGCTGAGACATGGACATTGGGATTGGGATTTTGAAGAAGCTTGTATTCTGGAAGAATACAGATTTGGCTGCTATTGTAAGGCCAAAACAACAGTGTGAAGTGTAGTTCCTCTCACACAACAGTCCAGCGTAAACACTTCAGGACTAATATGGCCATGCCATCTTGTGGGGGACCCATGCTCCTTCTATCTTGTCTTGTTCTGTCATCTTGAGCCTAAGGTTTCTCTCTCATATCTAAAATTACTAGTTCCTGTCTTCCCTCCATAGGATGGAGATAAAGAGAAAAGTGGATAGCATGTCCCATCCTTTCAAGGGGATAGCCCAGAAGTCACATACGTGGCAACACCTCGCCACACGGGAACGTGGAGAATGCCACTGTCAGCTGGACAATCTGGAACTCAGCTAAAACTGATGGGTTCCATTTCTAAAGGAATAAAAAGATTGACAGATATTGGGCACAACTCTCTGCCATGGAGGTCGTTGGTCACTCTTGCGGTAGTTTCATCCAGGGGGCCATCGGGAGTTTGCAGGGAGAGGATGGAGTGAACAGAGAGGAGGAAGTACCATCTTCCAGTGAGTAGCTTGGTGCTCACTGGAAATACGGGAAATGATGGGGAAAAGCAGAAGAGAGAGATGGTCTGTACAAGAGGGGGAGAACTGGGTATGTTAAATGGAAAACAGAAAAAAAAAAAATCAAGAGGGGAGAAGAGAAAGCCCAGATGCTGGAGAGGGTGAGGATAGCAGAGAGGTGAGCGGTGGACACTGCTTTCTCTGAAACCAGAGGGAAGGAGATGATAACGTGTACAGCTATAGAGACATTTTAATGCAGAGAGCAGGGAAGTAAACAAGCTTGGGTTCAGGTGGCCCCAATACTCAGTCATGTGGGCGAGATCACCTGCCTCCATAACTGTGTTTCCAAATGTGAAAGCTGCCGGGAGCCCACAAACTGTAAGCGCGATGCTCCGTTTGCCAGACCAGCATTCCATCAGCTGCCCCCCCACCCCCACCCCCATCTCAGGAGGAGTTTAATGAATATGCACTCTCTCTCCTACAAAGTTAGAAGCTGATGGCAGAGCTCCTCCTAACCCGGGAACCCAAATACACACTGGACACAGAGCTGGCTCTCAATAAATACTTGTTAAATAAATGAATACAAGAATATATGAATGAGTGAGTGAACGAGAACCTTTCACATTCCTTCACTTTGGACACTTGCACAGGCTCAGGACATTGAAACTCCTCTTCAAGCAGTGTAACTCCTCGCAGGCTGACATTCATTTCAACAGATGCCATTCCAAACCAACTTCCATCTCCTCTAAAACATGAGAATGTTACATCCCTGGAATATTGGAGATGTTGAGGGTTTTACTGGGCAGTATCTAGGTTCTTTGTTAGAGTAATTAGAGGAGCTTAACCACTCAGGCTAAATGTTAACTACCTCCAGGTTAAAGAAATAGCAACAAAAATAGGTGGCTTTTTTTCCCTAAAAGGAAAATATTCATTCAGGGAAGTTCTTTGTGTGTATTTGTTTCCAAATGCCATCTGTCACAAGGTTTCAGATGTCGGGCAAGCCATGACAGAGCTCAGGAATCCAGTTATTTCAGACAGAGAAAACAACCTCCCCTCAATCTCCCCCCCCCTCAGTTTATGTATTAATGATTTCTTGTCTCTACTTTGTATTTCAGAAGATTATATCCAGGAAGATGATGAAGTTAGCGGGAGAAAATCAGATCAGATGTCACCTTATCAGCCAGCAAACCCCACAAAATCAGAAAGCCTTTTATTATACAGTTACTGTACGTGGTGATATATTCAGAACTAAACAAACAAAATGACTAAGAGCTAGTGGCTGCTGCCTGGGCTGGTATCAACATAGGCCTGGAGGTCCCCTCCTGGCGGAAGGTCCCAGCTCTGTGACCGCTTGAGTTCTTGGCCCTCCCCTGAGCCTCTTTCTGAAACAAGCCCATTCTGCGGTGAGACACAGAACATCTTCAATGCAGAGGGAGACTCTCCGGGTTCAACTATTACAACTGTCGGAATTACAAGCAAGCAGAATGATTACATCATTTCTAATTACAATTCCTCTTTCTGGCTCCAACACGAGGAAATAGTGTGCCTGCTTTTATCCTCACCTCCAGACTGCCAGCTTTCCAAGCAGCCTTCACCTTCTGAAGGACAAAGCTGCCTCTGGTCTTCTACCCTTGGAAATCTCTCTGAACTTGCCTCTTTCTAAGACAAGACATTCTTTAAAGTATCCGTTAAAGCCCTGACTCCCTGGCATGAGACAAAACAGGCGTGCAAGGAAGCTAAGACAACTGTCTTCTTCCTTCTCCAAGAGGAGTGGCTTTTGAGGAATATATTTCGGCCATTACCTCTGCCTCCACCGTGCTCTCCTAGAGCACTGAGCCTGCCAGTGTTCTCTGCATGGGGGGCAAGGCACTAATACCAACACCAGCTATTGGTCTCAATCCCCTCCTGCCTTCCAGATTGTTCTTCTACTAGCTTTTGGCTGGGGACCACCCAGGCATCCCATATCACTTTTGTCTGACACCAGCCAGCATTGCAGAGGGACCCTTGGGGGTTCTTTCTGCCCACCGCAAAGTGAGTACTTTTTTACCTCCCGTTTCATTATTTTTCATCTATGAAGCTGCTCTTTTCCGTACTGCACAGACAACACACAGAGCAGACCGCATGTTTTTAAGATGTTTACTCACAAAAATTAAAGGAGTAATTGTGCTAAAACTGCAAAGTGGTATTTATGTCTAATCCTTGGTTACAAAGTGGTGCCAAATCTTGTCTGTCCTTCTCTGACCACGCAGTTATGATCACTTGAGATCCACGCCCCTCACAGGCCTAGCTCAGACCATGCCAGAGTCCCCACGCTGCCCCAGCCTGGTCCCGGCCTCCCGTTCTCCTTATGGAGAAATTAGACTGTGGTGGTTCTGTGTGCAGATCTCGCCACAACACTCCTTGACGCGTCTGAGGTTTCATACCCAGCGTTTGGTTCTGGGTATCATAGTGACAGATTTGGGAGAACAACCAGGTGGCAAGAGGTCTAGAAACCATCTTATGCCAAGAATGGTCAGAGAAAGTGAGGACACAGGCTAGAGAGGAGAGGGCGTGGGAGTGGACACGGTCACCGTAAGTAGTCCAACCCTGGAAGAAGGCAGCACGGGGACCGAGGAGGCAGGCACACTGGTACTCTTCAGACCAACGCAAAGATGTACATTTCTTACACAAACGCAGCTGTACTACTGTGATACAGACTGTTCTAGGAAATGATAAGTGCCTCTTTATCTAAACTGTTCTAGCAAGATTAGCTTGCCCTCCAGCAGAGATGTTCCAGACAGGATTCTTTGGTTGGGTGAGGGCTGCCCTTCAAAATCCATCCTTGTTTATTTCTAGGAAGAAGGTGGAGAGAGAGCCCAGAGGTTTGGGGGAACTGTAAGACTGTTAAACCTTGCCGCCTGCTTGGCTCTAGACATCAGTCGACTTTTACCTATTATTATTATCTTTTGAAATTCTGACATGCTCTCCAGGAATTTAAAATATTCCTTTCTGCAGGATGACACAGCTTGCCAGCTTTAAATTTTAAACTTCAAATCTCCTTTGGAACTAAAAGTTTGCTAAACTTTTAAAGGTTTCTAGCCACAGGAAAAGTGACTTGAACTTTGGAAATTGGCTTTTGAAATTTAGACCTATTGACCGACTTACTGGTGAGCTTGAAAGTCCCTGCAGCATATACAAGCAGCGTGTTTAACTTACCTTTGCTCTCTGATGGATTAGGCCTGCTTCCCATCTAGAACACTCTAGAGGAGTGGTTCCCAAATCTGGCTGTACATCAGCATCACTGGGAGCTTTAAAAAAAAAGAGAGAGAGAGAGAGAGAGAGAGAGGTGCCTGGGTGGCTCAGTCAGTTGAGCGTCCAACTTCGGCTCAGGTCATGATCTCACAGTTTGTGGGTTCAAGGCCCGCATCGGGCTCTGTGCTGACAGCTCAGAGCCTGGAGTCTGTTTCAGATTCTGTGTCTCCCTCTTTCTCTGATCCCTCCCCTGCTCACACTTGCTCGCGCTCTCTCTCTCAGAAATAAATAAAACATTAAAAACTTTAAAAAAAAGAGAGAGAGAGAGAGAGAAAAATCAAGTATATGCCCAGGCCCTCCACTCAGAGGCACTGATTTAACTCAGCTGGACTTAAGTTTGGGTAATTTTTAAAATTTCCTGGCTCGCTCTAATGCGCAGCCAGAGGTGAGAAGCTATTCTTGAAGGTTCGAGAGCTGCCATTTGACCCCATGTTCCTCCTAGACATCGTTTCAGATCAAGCCAGTTTACCTGGGTTCTAGAGGCTTAACAATGCTGTCATGTTCCAAAACACCATTCAGGAATGAATCAATTCCTTAAATCGGTTGTTTTGATTCTCTGTGGACCTCATGCCTCAAGTCCAATAGACCCAACAAGGATGGTGGAATGAGGGCAGAGTGGAGGTTGAGAGATGTTTTTATATCTCTAATGACAAAATCGGTGGGGTTACACTCAAGCTAAACTCAGACGCATGTGTTCTGAGCGTTTCTCTCAGGTGCCCTTGTCAACCCAGAGCTTTCTGATGCCTGGATGAAAATGTCTTTCTCTGAAGCCTCAAAACCTCAAAAAGAGAGCATTCCTTTAAGGAAGCTCTTCGACATGCTGATGCACAGCTGTTTATATTCAAGAATAGCTATCCACTCGGAAAATCACATCTGTGCTGACTATTGGAATAGAACTACCCATGGAAGTTGATGAGCCAGCAGGACCCATCCTTTTGGATGGGGCTAAATCCATATCATCTCCACACAGAAGTAAACTCCACAGACATACAGACCTCATGGCTCTTCCCCACTCTTGTAGAATAGCATCTGACATAAGGGGGATGCTCAAGAAATTTATTCAATGGATGAATGTGTGAATAAATGAATCAAATGATAGTCAGGGCCCACATAGAACTCCAGAAACTGTCCAGATGACTTAAAAATGAAGAAAAAAATATTGATTTCAAGATTCTGGTTTCCCCAGAGCTTCACAGAAATGCTCAGACACCAGCAGAGGAGGACTTCAGCAACCTTACACGTTAACATGGAGAGCGACTCGGCGGCAGGACAAAGACAGGTCAATATGTACGAAGTCTTGGATCTACCACTAACCACTCAGCCTAAACTCTTCCATTGTCAGAGCTCTCTAGCTTCCACCCCCCTCCACAGAGCTGCCTCCACCAACCCAGGGGCACCCTGCTATTAATTATACTAATTAATCCACTCCCCTCTGGGGGTAGCCCCTCTCAAATCCACTTCCTGTGCCCCAGGCCTCAAGCCCATCCGCCCCCCCCCCCTTGCATAATCCTACTTTTAGCAATTACAGCACACTCCGCCCTGTCCAGCTGGGTGATGCATCACAAGCCATCCTCTGAGAAAGCAGATGAGAACATCTTTTTTTTTTTTTTTTTTTGGTACCTCGAAAAATTAGAACTGGGCTTGTCCAGCCCCGGCAGTGTTAGCAATCATCTGCTAGAGAAGCATACAAATTTGAGGAGAAAAAAAGCCAAGCAGCTGCATTCTCCCAATCCCCAGTGCCCTAGAACACACCCCATGGAGAGTAGAGGAATTCTTTCCTGGAATATGGAATGTGGGACTCAGTGAAAAGATTCCAAACTAACCATCTTTCCCCTGAGCTTTCCTATTATCCACCTAGAAGAGACCTAGGTAAAAAGGGAAATGTTCACATCCGAAGCTTTTTAGTTTCTCTGTCAGCCTGGCCGCTGACCACATGACTTGGCAGAGCCGAGCAGTTCTCCCTGAGCTTCTGACTGGTACAATAAGGAATTTTTGCTTTGAGCTCGGGCAGTTTTCTGATGAAAGGAATTCACTATGTCTCAGTGTAGGTATTGCCTGTGTTGATATGCATGTGGGAAAATCAGGTGCTTGGCCCCAGGAGTTAATGTTTTGAATCTCTGCTTGTATTTGTCACATTCTCTGGCTGAGATTCAAAATGAGGGATTAAATGCTGGCGACCTGGGCACTAGCATCATTGGCTCTACAAATGTCCCCTCTGTGCCACATCATTTGTACTGCGGAGATTGCTCCCTATGGACCACAGCTCTAGGCATGTGCATCTTACCTAAAGAGGGAGATACTCAAGCAACTGGATCCGTAACAATAACCTGTGACTGTTAACTACAGGTTATGGTCTAAGAAGAGCAGCATTCAAATTTCTAATCAAGCAGCCATTGTCACTGATAATAATCATTCCCTCTCTGCTTCTGCCCGTCTCTGAAATATGCATCCTACACCAGGTGGAAAGTGATCACTTGTTTAGGAAAACCCACTCTGTCCACATCATCACAACCTCGGAGAGGTTCACTTAACGGGGATGGCAGGATTAGGGACAGAGGCAAGGCTGAAAGAGACACTACATTTAAAGTAGCATCTAGTTAGCAGCTGCCTGATGTAGCTTTCCCCAACTCTCCCCTAAAATACACACAGGCACAGAAAAAGATTAAAACTCTAAGTCATCCAGTCATTTAAAAAATATTCATCTGGCAAGCACTGAGTAAACAGTCATTGCTTTCAAGGAATTTCTGGTCCAGTCACTAACCCAAACTCTGTCTCGCTAACTATTGCTGTGTAACAAATTACCCCAAAACGTAGAAGCTTAAGACAACATTTATTTTCCCATAGTTCCTCCAGGCCAGAGTCCAGGAGTGGGCTTAGCTGGGTCTCCTGGCTGAAGGTCTCTCACAAAGCCATCCATAGTCATCTTAAGGCTCAAAGAGGAAGGACCCATTTCCTCCCTCACTCACGGGGTTGTTGAAGGGATTTGACTCCTCTGTGGTTGTTGGACTGAGGCTCCCTGGGTTCTTGAGATAGAAGCTTCTGCACAGAACATATCACAACATGGCAGCTGTAGAGGTTTGTCTGTTTGTTATTAAAGTTTGTCTATTTATTTTGAGAGTAGGGAGCAGAGAGAGAGGGAGAGAGAGAGAGAATCCCAAGCGGGCTCCATACTGTCGGCAGAGAGTCCCATGTGGGGCTCGAACTTCTGAACCGTGAAATTATGACCTGAGCCAAAATCAAGAGTTGGGATGCTTAACTGACTGAGCCACCCAGGTGCCCTGGAGAAGTATGAATACTAAAATGAGATGGAGTTAGCCTGGGGACAAGCAGAAGCACCTCCAAATTCCCCACCCACCCCCCACTCACTACCGGGATTTGAAAGGTATCTTAAACGTCTCATGTCTACCCGTCTGCATCTAGACTTTCTTCTTGTCCCTTCCTTCACTGATTTACCCATTCAAGTAATATTGCAGGGCTCTCTCCATGTACCAAGAACTATTGTAGGTAGCGGGACTATAGCAGTGAACAAAACACATTTCCAGTTCTTAGAGTGTTTACGTTGCCATAGAGAAGACAGGTAATAAATAAATAAGAAATGTAGAGTGTACCAGAGGGCAAGTGTTATAGAAAAAATAAGGTTGAATAAGTGGGGGAAGTAGTGCTAAGAAGTTCGTGACTGGTGTGTGTGTTATGGGAGGTTATCATGTGAGAACTGAGCAAAAAACCAAAGGTAGAGCTCTTGGGGTGACAGGGCACTTGGTGTGTTCAAGGAACAGCAGTGAAGTCAGCAGAGCTGGGGCGAAGTCAATGAAATGGATAACAGACACAATGTCAGAGGAGTGGCTGGGTAGAGGAAAGCGGTGGAGCTCACTGCACAATACTTTGAAAGGCTTCGTAACCCACTTCAAGTCTTCGGAGTTTCCTCTGACATGGGACACAAGGGGCAGATTTGGAGAAGGGTAGTAACATGATCTGTGTAAGACCACTTGGTTGCTAGTTTTGAGAAGAAACAGTCAGCGGGGCAAGAGTGGAAGCCAGGAGACCAGTTGCAAAACTATGGGAATAAACCAGGCAAGAGTGGTGAGGAGTGATTAGATTCTGGATATATTCTAAAGAAGAACAAATAGGATTTAATGAAAGATTGAACATGGGAATTGAGAGAAAAGAGGGCATTAAGGACAACTCTATCTTTGGGCCTGAGCAACTGGTGCCATTTATAGGGAAGAGGAGCACTGGAGAGGGAGCAAGATGGGAAGCATTTAGAAATCAAGAATTCTATTTCAAATACGTTAATTTGAGATGCTTACTAGACATCCAGATGGACATGTCAAGCAGGCAATTGGATAAATTAATCTGGCATTCAGGGGAATGATTCTGGGCTAGAGATAGAAATATGGGAGTCATCAGTTTGTAGACATTATTTAAAGCAATAAGCCTTGATGAATTCACTAGGAAGTTCGAGTAGATAGAAAAGAGATCCAAAAACTAGTCCCTAGGGCACTCCAACATTTAGAAACGGGTGACAGGGAAGCTGCAAAGAAATAGCTAGGTAGGAGGAGAAGCATGAAATAGTGGTGTCCAGGAAAACAAGTGAAGTATGCTAAGTTTTTGGATCTTCCTTTTGTCCATCTGTTTTTCTTCCTTTTTTATTTAAAAATTTTTTGATGCTTATTATTTATTTTTGAGAGAGAGAGAGAGAGAGAGAATCCGAAGCAGTCTCCAGGCTCTGAGCTGCCAGCACAGAGCCCGAAGCGGGGCTTCTCTCACTAGCTGTGAGATCATGACATGAGACAAAGTCAAATCCTTAACTGACTGAGCCACCCAGGAGCCCCTGTTTATCTGTTTTTCAAATGCTGATGTATATAAGAATCACTCTACAAGGCTTATGAGCAATCCCTTATTATTTACTTATTTCATGGGAAATGTAAAGGACTTTTGACTTGTCTTGATTTTAGTGGTAGATGCTGAGCGAAGAATGTAACTGGAAGAGTGTGATCCCCCACAAGCCCTTTGGTACTAGGAGGATTCCAAAGTGCCAGAAGGACAGAGGCACTTGTTTACTGGGGAGTCAAGTGTTAAGAGGCTATTACACTGAACATTTTGAGATTATTGCAATTTTTAAAACTTTTTATTATAGAGAATATCAGATGTGGAAAATCAGTACAATGAGTAATGCCTCTAAGGTGTTCCTAGCACACAGTTCAATAATTATCAACTCACGGCCAATCTTGTTCTTTTATATTCCATTCGCTCCCCACTTGAAACAGACTCTTAATATCATATCATATCCATAAATATTTTAGCATGTATCTTCAAAAATAAAGACTTTTTCACATTAATACAGTATCATTACCACCCCAGCAGTTCATATAATATTTCTTGATATTATGAGAAATCCAGTCACTGCTCAAGTTTCCAATTGTTTGATAAATATCATGTCTTTTTAAAACAGTTTGTTTGACTCAGGATCCAAATAAGGTCCACACATTGGGGATATATCTTTTTAGATTCTATACATTTCTCCCTTTATCATTATATATCCCCTAGGAAAGTATTTGTTGAGGGAACCAGGTAGGGTTTCCTGCAGTCTAGCCTTTGATGATTGCATCCTCCTATTGTTGGTGGCAAAATGTTTCATATGTTCCTCTATCCTTTGAATTTCCTGTAAAAGGGAATTGAATCTAGAGGCTTGGTCAGGTTTGTTAGATATTTTTGGTAAGACTACTTTATAGGTGTTGCTGTTTTCTTCCACCAGGAGTCTCTTCGTGTCTGGTTGCATCTCTTTCTTTGTGATGTTAGTAGCTATTGATGATTAAAGCCTAGATCCATTATTACCTCACAGGTGGCAAACGGTTGTAATTCTATCTTTCCTTCTTCATTTATCAACTGTAACACTTCTATAAAAAGTAACTTCCCTACAATCTGTATTTGGTTTCTCAGTGATACAGTTCATACAAGAAAGGCTACATCAATGCTTGATTTCCTACCTTTATTTAAAATAATGGGTTGGTCTCTAGCACCCTCCCACAGAGACCAATCAGGGCTTGGAAGGGTGGCAGTATTGTGAATGCACAGGTTTAATTATGTGATGTGTTTCAATCCATTGCAGTTGTCTTCACTGATACTCAAATGATCCATTGTTGGCATTGAAAGCCCTTTCAGATTGGTCTCTGAATCCTTTTGATACATAATCTTCACTATCTGGTATGATGAGATGTTCGAGTTTATTTTGTATGTTTCCAACTCAAACCTGGAATCCACATTTCCCCCCTAGAAGCCTGGATTCCTTTTAATGGAAAAGGAATTGAAGTTGTTATGTACCATATGGGGTCACAGAATCAAAGAGCCAGGCAGTAGGTGTTGAAGAAGATGTCACCTCAGTGAGCAAAGCTGTACTAGAGTCCTCTAGAACTCAGAATTTCACTGGGAACCATTCACACCAACCTCCTCTCAAGCTGTTGATCTAAGAAAAGGATGCTATTATCTCCCAAGCAGGAGATAATTGTTTCATTCAATCCAAGTAAGTAAAAAGAGAAAAAAAATGGAGCCCATGAAAAAATGCTACTGAATAAGAGGAAGGACAAATCCCTTCCTCCCCAGATAACAAGAGGGAGGGAAAAATCCCTGAAAATGCAGGCTACAGGAAGAAAATACTGGGAAATTGTTTAGCGTCCTTGATAGAATGGAAGGGAAGATGTCTTTCATAAAACACGAGCAGACAGTCACAGGAAGAAAACAAGCTGAGAAGAAAAATAACAAAATAAATAGAAAGGTAAATGCATGTGATAAAGAATTCTAAGGGAAAATGAAAAACACAAGAGCAAAAACATGATCAGGCTATACATATGTCATAATGTCATTTTCGCCTAACAAACAATGTATGAGAAACATCTTTCCATATGTCACTGGATATTTTTTTTACCACGACAGTCCTAATGACTGCACTGCATGGGAAATTCATTGAACTTATCATAACCCTCATATTAGAAAATTCTCTATTTTCAAAAAAGAAGAAAATTCTGTATTTTCCTAAGGATTTTTTTTTTTTTGCCATTTTGAGTAATGTGGAGAGGACACATCCTTGTGTGTTTTCCCATGCATTCAATAACTATTTACTGAGCATCTAATGATTACTGAGCACAGCAGTAAATGCTAGGATGCTTGGTGGTGAAACACTCAGACATAGTTTTTGTCTTTACGGACCTTACAGTCCTTCAGGGAAACAGAACAATTAAGAAATTTCAACACTTTTGTAATAAATGGTAAAGAAATTGTATGGTGATATAACGAAGCACATGGCCAGGAAGCCTGAACTACTTTATATTTTCCAGAGAAAGTGACATTGAGTCTGAGACCCAAAGAATAAGAGGAGGTAAGCTAAGAAGAGAATTGCAAGTAAAGTTTTAGAGAAAGAAAACATCTGTGCAAAGGCCTGAGTGTGAGAAGAGCAAGGCCCACTCAAGACAAAAGAAATTCAGTGGCCAGTCACAAAGGGACTTGTCTCTGAAGGATAAGCATGCGAGGGTCAATGTTTTCGTGATGGCAGCAGCATTCTGGAGCAGAGTGGAAATTAGTGTAGTTAGCACGGCTAAAGGTAAGGAGGCCATTTGGGGAGCTGTTCAGTCGACCAGGCAAGAAAGCATGGTGGGTCACAAGAGGGTGTTGGTAGTGAGTTTGCAAAGAAGCAAGTGGACTTTGGAAAATATTTTAGGAGAGGCCGGTCCATTTGAGGTGGGCAGTTAAGGAAGAGGGATTCAAAGCTGGACCCCAGGTTTCTGACTTTAGCAACCAAGTGGTGCCATTTCCTAGTAACAGGGAAAGAGAGGGGGGAAAATGACAAGTTCAGTTGGGCAATGTGGAATTGGATGTTCCTATAAAATTCCTAAATAGAAATGTCCAATAATGCAATTGGATATACAGATATGGAGTTCAGGATCTCTCCTGAGACCTGGACTGGAATTCTAGATTTGGGATCCAACAGCATGTAAGGTGTAACCAAACTTTGGGAATGCTTACAGAAAGAGGGAGAAAAAAAGCACCTAGGGCAGCCCCCTGAGGAACAGTACCAACATTTAAAGGATGGGCAAAGGAAAAAGACACTTACAAGTGGTAAACAGACAGGAAAAATGCAGCTTTGTAGAAGTCTATGAGTAAGAGTATGGCTAATAGCATCAAATATTTCCAAGAGTTAAGAAAGAAAGGTCTAAAGAGACTCCACTGATTGAGTGACCACCTACATTTCATGACAAGAACAGAGACAGTGATGAGTTGGATATGATGGCCAGATTTCACCACAAAGAGTTAGCTTCAGGTAAGGAAGCAGTTAATCTCTCATTTGATGGTTTGACCCAATTTGAGAATCACTGTTGTATACTCAAGGCAAGCTTCAAATATCTACATTCACTTTTGTAATGGTTTTATTTGGGTTTGCTTCTTTCGTTTTGTTTTATGATTTCCAGTTTTTATGTTTCCTTGCTATTTCTGCTCTATTATATTTTTTGCTGAGCACACCATTATGTTTACTATTATCTCCAAAAGTAAACCTTTAATTCTACTCAGTAGTGAAATGAGAATTTGAAGCCAGCCAGAAGCCAGTGGAACCAGAATTTAAACTCTGGAGTCCAGTCTCAGTCACTGTGTTATACTGCCTCTCGTGTGACCCAAAACCTCCTAATACACACAGCAAATTGATTTGCCCTTGAAAATCATGACACCATAAGGACAATAATTTCACTTCTAGAAAGATACCTTTAAGAACCAACTGGAGAACTATGCACATAGGTATTCATCACAGCATTGCTTATAATAGCAAAACAATGTGAATGTACATAGATTTTCCTTTAAAAAAAAAAAAATATCCAGCAGCTGTTCCTCTCTAGTGCTTGACTTGTCTTTTAGTCTGTATTAATAGTTTTTTGGTCTTATATCTGAATTTTAGTTGTAAATTGGTCACATCCTTTAATAGCTGACTGGAAAAAAAATGTTTTCGGTATAATTTGTGCCCTGCCCTCTTCCTGAGTGGGTGTTTACCACAGCAAACAGGACTAAACGTATAGGAAAGAAAGAGCTCAGAGTCCATTCGAAGGTGGAGAAGGTGCAGGCACTTTCTGGCATTGGAGTTGAACAGGTTATAAGATGTAAGAAATTTGGTTTTAAGATACCTGGCAATAGAGCAAAAAGAAACACAATCGGTTACATAATTTTCATTGTCCAATAAGACAAAGAATTCTAACTAATTCTTCTATGGAGGCAGCTTTTTCTGGGATCTAAAATCAAGTAGGAACAGAGGTGCCTGTGAGGCTCAGTCGGTCAAGTGTCTGACTTCCGCTCAGGTCATGATCTCACAGTTTGTGAGTTTGAGCCCTGCACTGGGCTCTGTGCTGACAGCTCAGAGCCTGCTTCAGATTATGTGTCTTCCTCTCTCTGTCCCTTCCCTGCTCACACACACACACTCTCTCTCATTCTCTCAAAACTTAATAGACATTTAAAAAATTTTAAATCAAGCAGGAATTGATTATGTGAATCCTCATATAAAGGGCAACAAAGAACACTGATGACTATCTGTGATATTGTGATTCATAATAGGAAGTATATGTTTGGTCTCCATCCCCATTTCTGGCACAGAGCTGTCCAAATCTTCAGAATTTCCTGAACTATAAGAGAAATAAGAGCATCTTTTGTTGTAATATTTGGTCTCTTGTCCTCAGTTTCTGAAATTACTCAGGGCCGTGAAGTGAAATGAGTATCTTGTTATTTGTAACAAATCCATTTCAACCACAACCGACTCTATGTTAATGCAGTGACTTTTGGAAAGCACCTAAAGATGGGGGGCTGGTTACCAAAGGAGCCATGTGATTAGAGCTTTTAGTACCTCCTGACCTGGAGGAGGGGAGAAGGGATGGGGGGCGAATCAATTGCCAATGGGCAGTGATTTAAACCACCATGCCTATGTAATGAAGCCTCCATAAGCCATCCAAAATGACAGGGTTCAGAGAGCTTCTGGGTTGGTGAACCCGTGGAGAGGAGGGGAGAGTGGTGCACCCAGAGAGCATGGAAGCTCCCTGCCCTTTCCCATACCTTGTCCTGTGCATCCATCATAAACCAGTAATGTAGCAAATAAAAGCTTTCCCTGAGTTCTGTGGGACATTCTAGCAAATTAATTGAATGCAAGGAAGGGTTGTTGGAATCTCTAATTTACAGTTTGTTAGTCAGAAACACCGGTGATAGCCTGGGCTTAACCTGGGCTAGTGACTGGCATCTGAAGTGGTGGGATTAGGAGCAGTCTTGTGGGACTGAGCCCTTAACCTGGGGGGAGGGGGGGTATGACACTATCTCTGAGTAGATAGTGGCAAAACTGAGTTGAATCATAGCACATTCAGCTGGTGTTGAAGAATGGCTGGTATGGGAAACATATCCTCTACCCCCCACCCATTGAAACTGGATGCTCAGATCCCTTATTTTCTCTAAACAGTTTATAAAGAAATCCTCTTAAGCTCATTCCCCTGAACAACTCTCTATGAACCTGCCACAAAAGCACAAGGCGAGTTAGCTTTTAACTAACTTAGGGAAGGTATTTATGCAAACAGCTGAAAGCCAGGGTCTGGGTACTTTGTCTTCTGGTCAGATTTCTGTCTTCCCCTCAAATGTGGAGTTCGACCACCCAGCAAGGTACTTTCAGATCCCGTGTTTCTTCAGCTTTACCATGAAAGCACCCTCACGTGAATATGAGCTGGGGGCGGGTGAGAAGAGGTTGTAGCCCAAAAAGGCCAGCTGTAAGCTAAAATTTCTTTGAAGATTTGCAATTTATATTTAAAATCCATGTGAATTTTACAGTCTGTTTCATAATGTGTTATACATAAGAATGTGTTTCCCCCTTAAAAGTTCTAACAAAATTGGTGCTTCAGGAAGATGGGCTATATTTATCCTATTATGAGTATCCCTTACCATGCTCCTCACCCCCACAGACACACCATTATTTTAATTTGATGTTGGGCCAGTTCTCCAGAGTCTAGATTAGTAAACTGCTTCTTTCCAATATTAGATGTCTTAGAACGGGATATCACCTATTTTCCTAACATACAGAGAAGAAGGTCTACATAAGTTTTGCTTGATAGGTTTTTTTTTTTTTAAGTTTATTATTTATTTTGGGAGGAGGTGGTACAGAGAGACAGGGAGAGAGAGAATCCCAAGCAGTCTCCCTGCTGTCAGCCCTGAGGCTCACATGGGGCTTGACCTCAAGAACCCGTGAAATCATGATCTGAGCCAAGATCAAGTGTCAGACACTTGACCAATTGAGCCACCCAGGCACCCCAACAGGTATTTTTAAAGTTGACACTAAACAAACAAACAAACAAACAAACAAGGAGCTCTAAAGGCAGGTCTAAGCTAGGGTGCCTGGGTGGCTCAGTCATTTGAGCAACTGACTCTTTATTTTGGCTCAGATCATGATCCAGGGTTGTGGGACTGAGCCCTGTATCAGGCTCTGCACTGAGCAAGGAGCCTGGTTGCAATTCCCCCTTCTCCTCCTCCTCTAAAAAAATAAATAAATAAAAGACAGGTCTAAGCCTATGCAGTAGTTGTAAACTTTTGTTTACTTTTAAGGGTTGAATGTGTCTACCAAAAAGGTATGTTGAAATCCCAACCCTCTCAGAATGTGATTTTATTTGGAAATAGGGTTGTTGCAGATGTAATTAGTTATGATGAGGTCATACTGGAGTAGGCTGGGCTCTAATTCAGTATGACTGGTGTCCTCATAAGAAGACACACACACAAACATGGAAGACAACCATGTGAAGATGTAGGCAGAGATTGCATCGATGCTGTTACCAGCCAAGGAACACCTGGGGCTTCAAGAAGGTAGAAGAGGCAAGTAAGGATCCTCTCTCAGAGACTTCAGAGGGAGCACAGCCCTGCCAAGACCTTTGATTTTGGACTTCCAGCCACCGGAAGTGTGAGAACATACATTTCTGTTGTTTTAAGCCATCTAGTTTATAGTACTTTGTTACGGCAGCTCTAGGAAATGAATACATCAACTATCCTCAAATTGTCAGTAAAGTTTCATTGAAAATTCCCCAAAGAGAGTTGACGTTACCTCGTGAATGCTATGACTTGGACTTCTATACAACCATTAGAGAAAGCCACTGCTCTACATAGGTACAAACGTCAAGAATGACCATATTGGGCAGGAGCCAATACTTCTTTCTCAGGAAATAAATAATCTTCAGAATTCATGATTGATCATGACCTACCTGAAGTTCCAAGGAAAGGATGCCTAGGTGGTGGCCCCTTGGTGGAGCTGACCTCACTAGAATAACAAGGCTCTATGAGAGGTTTGAGAGTTCCCACCTGGCATAGGTTCTCTGTGAGAGCAAGCAAACCCCAAAGACTTTGCAGTTGACTTATTTATACTATAAGCTCAATTCCACTCAGTTGGCCCTTTCTCTGGCAAGGACTCCTGAGTCTTCAAAGCCTAGAGTTCGTTAACACAGCTCTGGAGGGAGGGAGGTTGCTGTGCAAATCCTATAACTGGATTTAGGACTGGGCCAAGCCATCATATATATTTATGGAAGGATGAAAGGCCCAAGATCATTTGGGAAAAGATGTACTGTTCTGAAATTGGAGGCCACGATCTCCATGAGCAAGACTTTTAGAGTGCACGTCATGAGGAGGCCAATAGGCATCTTGAAGTTCCATATAACAAGGAAGAAAACACTTCCTTGTGAAAAAGGATCTAAAGCAGATACTGTCCACTACTTCCACGGAAGAACTTCAGAATAGCCTCAGTGGTGCAGCTATTCTAAGAAACATTTCCTTTCAATGTTTCTTGAAAGGACCATCAGAATGAGTAAGCTACAAATTGCATCCCTAAAAAGCTAAAAGACTCAACTGTTGTTTGGTACCATTTTTTAAAAGTCATATAAATAGTGGCAACACCAAGACCTGAGACTACACAGGTTGGGCACTGAGACTACACAGCAGGAGGTAATGGGGTGCAGTCTGCCTCCAGGGCCCTCCCTGCAGGGCTGTTGACTGACAGAGGCGGCATTTCTTTACCGAGGTTTACAGTCCTGTTACGTAGCCCTCCCCTACAGCTACACCACTCATCCGATTCTGTCACTTCAGGTCTGGGGGTGTTGACACTGGCCTGAGACCTTTTATCATCTCCTGTTGCTTTCTGCTGAATGTCAGCAGGATGTCAGACTTGTGGATGGCTCTGCCATTAAACACTCCTCAACATCTCTTCTGCCAATGCTTTCATCCCCCTGCTGGGCCCCTGACCCAGGCATAGTCCTCACTCCAGGGCCAGGTTGATGACACAGACACCAGCTGGAAACTGGCTAGCAGAAGAACACAGAGGATTATATACCTTGTCCTTAAGGCCTCTCCCTAGAAATAACACATCTGTCCATCTGCACAGGCCAAAGCAAGTCATAAGGTATTAGTGATGTGTTGCCATACAACAGATAACCCTGAAACTTAATGGAAAACAATAGATATTTATGATCTCACATGGTTTTAGGGTTCAGTAATCTGGGAGCAGCTTAGCTGGGTGTTTCTGGCCGAGGGTCTCTCATGAGGCTGCAGTCAAGATGCCAAGGCTGCAGGTGTTCGGAGGGTTGACAGAGGAGGGGACCTAAGGTGACTCACTAACATGCCTGGCAAGTTAGCACTAGTTGCTGGCAGCAGGCCACCATCCCTTGCCACATGGGCCTCTCTAAAGTGCTGCTTGAGTGTTCTCATGACATGGCAGCTGGCTTCCCCTGGAGTGAGCAAGTCAAGACAGAACCCAAAAAGGAAGCCCAAAAACCTTTCATGACCTCATCTCAGGAGTCATATGACATCACTTCCAGAATATTCTATTTACTCTAAGTGAGTCATTAACTCCAGCGCATACCGTATAGGCAAACCTAAGCCCCACCTCCTGAAGGGAAGAGTATCAAAGAACATATGGATATTTTTAAACCATCACACACAGTCTGCACATAACTTCAAAGCATACAATGTGGCCAGGAGATGAAGTACAAACATTTGGTGAATGGTACCAACGACTGGAAGCATCCTAGGAGATTTTATTGGCAACTCAAGAGTTAAACAAAATCTAGATCCAAGCTTTACTCTTGTGTTTATACAAATCTCTACTATATGAATCTTGGAGTTATGGTATTGAAATATAATTTGAACCCAACCCAGAAAATCCTTGGAGTGGGAGAAGGGCAGTGCAACATCCACACTTCCTTGAAGTGAGGTCATTCCCAGGACTCATCCCCTCTTAAGTGATGAAAAGGTTCTTCACTCAAGAAAATGAATTATTAAATGAGGCCCTAGGCAGGCAGGGGCGAGGAATCCACTTTTCCCCCACAAGCCTCATTGTCCCGACCTCGGACTTCCCTGGTAGTGGTGCATAAGATGATATCCACCCTATGGAGCTGGGAGGTCTCAAGGTCAGAGAGGAACCTCTGGAGAGAGTCACAAAGTAAGCCCTACCTTACCAGGCAGATTGCTGCTGCCATACTCCTCTTCGTGTTCATTTCTCACGTGCAAGCCCTAAGCTTTTGGTAAAACTTATTTAAGGGGGTGAGTCGTGTCCCAGCAGTCCAGATCATGAGAGAAAGGTGGTGTATCCACACTTGGGATGGGGCATCAATGGGGAGCAGTGACTAGGAGGCAGGGGTAGCTGAAGAGATTAGGGAGAAGCTGGGCTCTAGCTCCAAGCTGCCCTCTCACCAACAACAAAGTCTGCTCTCATGACTAGACAAAGCAGTTCAGAGTCATAGCTTACCAATGTACGTGGCATTTCCTTACCACCAGCTACTCCCTGTCTGCTGGACTCCACAACTAGAGTCTTCCACAGAGCAGCCCAGACATCTAGGCACTATTAAGATCTCTAGGTGCAGACACCCAAGGACCTAGCCGTGAGAGATGAGTGCAGTGATTTCTAGACCCAAGACCCAAGGCAGAAAGAGACAGAGGACACCTCCAGGACAGGGGAAAGGGTCCCCAGGGTGGGGATAGTTTCTCTATCTGCTGGATCTGAGGCCTTGCAGAGAAATGGCAATCCTTTCCACCTTGGAAGCCTTCCTCAGGATGTGAGTGAACTTTCTAGTCAGCCTCTCTCCCCGTAAGCAAAGCAAGTCAATAAGACAAACAACCTGCACAACACTCAGCTCTCTGCCTGCTCCACACTGTGGCCTTTGGACTGTGGGACCATGGCCCCGTTCCAGCTGTGGAGCGGCAGACCCGGGGCTGGGATTTGCTGGGGCACCGCTCACTGATTGCACCTGTATGGTGTACAAGCGTGGTTCTTAACTAAATAAACTTTTTTTTTTTTTTTTATCTCCCACTACCCTTTAAACTTTATTCAATGAAGGAAAGCTTTTCTTCTGCTACAGGATGAAAACTCACAGGCCTCATGATCTTTGTGTGCCCAGTTACTTGAGTTGTAAGAGGCAACATCCTTCAGTGGTTATATATCAGTCACTCTTCAGTCTTCATTTAAAATAGACTCTTCTCGGGGTGCCTGGGTGGCTCAGTTGGTTAAGCACCCGACTCTGGATTTTGGCTCAGGTCATGGTCTCATGCTTCCTGGGATCGAGCCCCATGTAGGGATCTGCTGCCCTGACAGCACAGAGCCTGCTTGGGATTCTCTCCCTCTCTCTCTGCCCCTCCCCCGTTGGCGCTCGCTGTCCCTGTCTCTCTCTCAAAATAAATAAATAAACATTAAAAAACAATAACAACAGAGGTTCTCCCCTCTCACAGAAGCTGGTGCCACCTCTGGGAAAGGCTTCTTCCTCCAACCCATTCCTCTCACTCTGCACCTCACAGCTGCTGTTCCCATTACCACCAGATGAGGGAAAGGGCAGGAGCGGAAGGGGACTGGCCATGTGCTACGTGGCAGCTTCATACTCTCAGGACAGGCAGGGCAAACCAGACTTTCTGTGATGGATGCTCTTGTGGATTGCTTGAGACTCCCACCCTCGGGACGATCTTCCCACGGTTCTTTCAGCCGCCTTGATGCATCTGGATTCTGGGTGGCCAGCTTCTTGCTCGGGCCCCATGGCCTCACTCCTCTGCTCAGTCCACTTCTGATCCTTGGGAGGCACTCACACTTCCATGGCTTCCAGCAAAAGTCCGGAAGGATCCTCCGACACCAGCAAGCTCCTGGCTCTGCCCACAAAGCCCTGAATCAGTGCAGCTGCCTGTCCTACTCCAGAAAAGGGCATCAGCTGCCAGGTTCCGCACTCCCCGCTCAACTCCAGGGGTCGTCCTCTCCAAAGATGGCCACTGTCCATTCCTGCCCTTCCTTTAGATGCATGCCCAGCTGGCTATCAAGAAGAGGAATCTATTACTCTACCCCTTGAATCTAAGCTAGCCTTTGACTACTTACCCAACAGGATGTGCTGGAAGGGACTCTGCTGGTCCTGGACCCCCATGGGAAAGATCCTTTAAGAGGACTGGCATCTTCCCCTTCCTCTCTGTTGGCACCCGGCCTCCATGCTCCGAGGAAGCCCAGGCAGCCACACAGAGAACCATACCCATTGGACAACAGTGCCAGTTGACCTCCCAGTCATCAGTCAGTACCGGCTTGCCAGCCAGATGAGTGAGTCACTTTGGAGCTGACACCATGCAGAGCAGTGTGTCATTCTACAATTATGAACAAATCAATGATTATTGTTGTTTGAAGGCACTGATTTTTGTGGTGGGCTCTTTCACAGCGATAGGTAACTGAAGCACTCGGTAAACCCCATGGAAGCCTTTCCGACCAGGTTGGAGGTGAAGTAGATGGCACCCCTTTCCTTCCCACAGGGTCAGGGGGATTCAGCATGTCAGCAGAGCTCTCTGAGGAAATCTCTTCACAAACCATCCTCTCTCCCCACACACTAACCCTGATCATATCCCTGATCCATCTGAGGAGTCCAAGAGGAGTGGAACCAGTTCTTCAAAGTTCTTTGCAAATTCAAGACATATGGGAATTGTGTCTCACGTTCACTTAGATGTCTAGTATCTTTCACCTTAATTCCCCCAGTTTTTTTTTAAATTTTTTTTATTGTTTTATTTATTTCTAGGAGAGAGAGAGAGAGAGGGAGACAGCGTGAGCAGGGGAGGGTCAGATAGAGAGGGAGTCACAGACTGAAACAGGCTCCAGGCTCTGAGCTGGCAGTCAGCACAGAGCCCGACGCGGGGCTCGAACGCACAAACCGCGAGATCATGACCTAAGCGAAAGTCGAATGCTCAACGAACTAAGCCACCCAGGCGCCCCTTAATTCCCCCAGTTTTAGCTGAGGCCCAAAGCAGACCCGGTGGCACTGAGTCTGGGATTGCTTGGGGCATATACTGACACCTGAGAGCCTGCAGGCAGATGATGGATGGTCCAGGGTGGTGATCTTTTCAACATTTTCCTCAGCTAGGAAATCCTGGCAGAATCTTCTTTGAGGGCCCACACCAGTTAAAGGCTATGCGGCAGCTGAAGAGGAAGTGGGGGTCCAAGCTGGGGACGGGTCCCTTCCTTGCCCCTGTAGTGGCCCGCAAAGTGACATAAATGGCCTGGGCTCCACAGAGCACCTTTGAACACCACCACGTAAGACAACAGGCTTGAGGTCTGGAGCAGCTTGAACTTCTCTACACCTCCGTTTCTTTGTGAAATGTGGAAGATAAGACTACCTACCTCACCGGTTCTTGGGACAATTTCTTAAGACAGACTACAAGCGCAGCTGTGCATAGTTGGTCTTCCACAACTGTCTGTTCTCTTTCTCCTTTCATTTTGACTCCTGTTTCAAGTAAACAGCCACACTGCCTTTCCTCCCTGGGCTCAGGGGAGAGCCTGCAGCTGCAGAATGTCACCATGTGGGACACCCCGAAGCCCCTCTTCCAGAGGGTGTCCAGACCAACCTGCATCCTATCGCCAGAGTCTGAATCCAGACCCCTGGCAAGGGTGGGGTTGACACAGGCACCTCTCATCCTTGGGATGAACTCCAGTCAGGAGAGAGGCAGGGCACACAATTGCTGGGGTGAACCCTCCCACTGGCACCCCAAGGAACTCCTTCACCACCATTGTTGGGTGCTTACTAGGCGGACGCTAAGTGCTTTACATGTGTTATCTTGTTTAATCCTCACAACAACCCCATGGGAAAGATACTGTTACCCTGTTTGACTAGAAAACTGACGTTTAGAGAAGTTAAGCCAGTAATCTCCAAGTACAGCTGACCATCAGACTATGACTCAACTCCAAAGATGACACAAATGCATATTTCCAGGCTCCACCTCAGACCAACAGAACCAGAACTCAGTTCTGTAGAGGGGCGCCTGGGTGGCTTAGTCGGTTAAGCGTCCGACTTTCGCTTGGGTCATGATCTCACGGTTCGTGGGCTCGAGCCCCGCATCGGGCTCTGTGCTGACTGCCAGCTCAGAGCCTGGAGCCTGTTTCAGTCTGTGACTCCCTCTCTCTGACCCTCCCTGCTCACGCTGTCTCTCTCTCTCCTAGAAATAAAAAAAAAGAACTCAGTTCTATAGGTTGCATACATACCGGACTGGGACTAGGCTGAGGCCATCAAGGTGCCAGGGTGCACCTCTTTCCCAGGTGCTGAACTGCATGTGAGGCCCAGAGAGCCAGGGCCTTCTTACAATCTATGCCTTACAGAGGCACCCCAGGACCCTACCCTAGTCCCACCCCCTCAAAGCCAGAACTGGGGTGCAGGCCTGTCTGTGGAACGTCCACACGTTCAGCCACAATGCTAGTACCATCCCAGGAAGTCTGAGCGCCAGCCCCTTACCTCAAACACACCTCAGACTCACCTGGAGGGGGCCACAGTAAGATCCACTGCCTTGTGGAATGTGGAAGGAGGAGCAATGGCTGTCTTCTCTGGATGTCTTCTCCACGGGTCTGTGATGAAGTGCTCGGAGCAGCTGCGGATGCCTCACGCTTTGACCCCAAGAAGCACCAAACTGGAGTTAATGTCCCCATTGCCTGCCCACCTGCACCCAAGCACCTTGACGCCGGGCGTCCTAAGCTGCTCCCAATTTCAATAAAGAAGAGTGTCGTGGGAGGGGGTCTATGGGTCTTCAGCGTAAGGAGGTCAGGCCTTACCAGATCCGGACAGGTGTGGTCTCTGGTTTGTGACTCCGAGTGTTGATCCCGCCAGCCAGCGTGCAGGCTTCTAGGGTGGCACTGGTGCATTTTCAGTCTCTGTGCTTTTTGTGACTCCGCGTTTATAAAGCTGCTTGGAAAAAGAAGGGCCTGATTTTTTTTTAAAGGCTCTAGGTTCTCACTGCTCCCTCATTGAGTAATTGTCCTGAGAGTAGTTGCAGACATTTGCACTAATTAGTTAATTTAATTTTATGTGCGCCTTGTTAGGGCCCCAGATTCAATCTACAAATTAATGGCAGCTCACATGCAAATGAGTGGAATTCACATCCCCAGACTTCATGGTTTTGGTTTTGGTTTTGAAACAGCCCTATAGCCCATAAACCTACACTGGGTATTTCCTTCTAATCCTCAAAAAAGTGTTTCTGATTCATTAAGCACCTAATTGCACAACTCTTGAGGAAATCTTGAGGGAAGTTCACTAAAAATGAAAACCAGTGTCCAGCAGGCCCTTTGTCACTTCCACCCATCAACTGTGCACTCCACTGCCGGCACAACACTGTAGTATTGACTTCACTGACCTGCTCCTGACCCCTGACCCCTGACCCTTCTCTCTTCCTCTCAATTTCCCCATTCTAACCTAGACCTAGTATGATTTGGGGAAAGAGTTCTAAGATGGGTGTCACGTGGGCTCAGCCCCCTGACCAGCTGTGTTTCCTGGGCCACTCGCCTCTCTCAGGCTTCAGTTTCCTCATCGAAACACAGGGGCAACAAGATGCTAGTTTCTCCTGAAGGAAATGGACAGGAATGATGGTGGCCCTTGGGGCTGGAAGAGAAAGGACTTCCTCTGGAGTTTTAGGGGCTGGACTTGGGTATTGGGAGGACAGGGTCCAGCTCTCATGATGAGGGTGAGTTGATCCTGGCTAGGAGGGGGAGGAAGGTTCATAGTATCACTGGGCTGCCTTTTTTCTTTTTGGCTAGCAGGTGAAGTGAGGGACAGCCTCCAGCTTCAAGGTAATCTGTGCTTTCTGAGCTATGGGGGAAACTAGCACAGGCTGAACAGAGCCTGTATGTCGATAAGATCAAAGAGCTCAGTCTCTCAAACACCATCTCCGTGGGAGCCCAGGCTGGCCAGAGGCTGACCATAACCCTGCAGAGGGAGGAGTCTTCAACCCAGCCCTGAGCCCTGAGAAACACCTGCAGCACAGGGGGCAGGCTTCAGTGGCCCAAGAGCTTCCTGAGTGGACACGGTCTTGCACTGCTAGGCTACGGCCTTCTCAGGGGCAGCCACATGAACATGGGCCCTTTTGACCTATTTGTATCTTCTCAGAGGTGCAATAACCATGACTAGGAAGCACCCAGGCTCTAGATTGACTATTGGTTGGATACTTTAAAAAAAAAAAAATTTAACTTAGGGGTGCCTGGGTGGCTTAGTTGTTTAAATGTCTGACTTCAGCTCAGGTCATGATCTCACAGTTCACAGGTTCAAGCCCCATGGTCGTTTTGAGCCCAAAGGCCGGCTCTGTGCTGACACCTCAAAGCCTGGAGCCTGCTTCAGATTCTGTGTCTCCCTCTCTCTGCCCCTCCCCTGCTCATGCTCTGTCTCTCAAAAATAAATAAATGTTAAAAAAAAAAAAATTTAACTCAAAACTTTATTTTTTAAAAACTGTATTGAAGGGGGTACCTGGGTGGCTCATTCGGTTAAGTGTCCAACTCTTGGTTTCAGCTCAGGCCACAATCTCACGGTTTGTGAGTTTGAGCCCCACATTGGGCTCTGTGCTGAATGTAGAGTCTGCTTGGCATTCTCTCTCTCTCCCTCTCTCTTTGCCCTTCCCCTTCTTGTGCTCTCTCTCTCCTAAAAAAAAAAAGTAATAAATTAAAAAAGTCAAAAACAAAATTTTAACAATTTTTAAAAATCTTTATTGTAGTATATTTGACAGGGGTGCCTGGGTGGCTTAGTCAGTTAAGCATCTGACTTCAGCTCAGGTCTTGATCTCATGGTTCATGGATTTGAGCCCTGCGTCATGCTCTGTGCTGACAGCTCGGAGCCTGAAGCCTGGAGCCTGCTTCAGATTCTGTGTCTTCCTCTCTCTCTGACCCTCCCCCATTCATGGTCTCTCTCTCTCTCTCTCTCTCTCTTTCTCTCTCTCCAAAGTGAATAAACATTTTTTAAAAATGGGGGCACCTGGGTGGCTTAGTCAGGTAAGTGTCTGTCTTCAGCTCAGGTCATAATCTCATGGTTAACAGGTTCGAGCCCCTCATTGGGCTCTGTGCTGACAGCTCAGAGTCTGGAGTCTGCTTCAGATTCTGTGTCTGTGTCTCTCTGCCCTCTCCCATTCACCTCTGTCTCTCTCTTTCTCAAAAATAAACATAAAATTTTTAAAAATTGAAATATTTTTGACGAGTAATAGGAAGACATCATTAATAAGTAGTATGCTGGATGCTTGAAATCACTTATTTGGACCTTTAAAAATAGCTCCTTATTTTCATTCAAGCTGGTAAAAGCAGGACACCTACTTATTTGAGAAAATTAGACTCTTACTCCTTCCAAGCTCTTATAACAAATACCACAGACCAGGTGGCTTATAAACAACAGAAATGTATTTCTTACAGTTCTGGGGGCCAGCATGGTTGGATTTGGTTAAGACCCTTTTCCTTCAGGGTAGCAGACTGCCAGCTTCTCGCTGTGTGCTTGCCTTGCGGAGCGGGCAAGGGAGTTCTGTGAGGTCTCTTATAAGAGCACTAATCCCATTCATGAGGGCTCCACCCTGAGGACCAAAGGCCTCACCTCCTAATACCATCCCACCGGGCATTAAGACTTCAACAGATAAATTCAGGGGGACACAAACATTCAGACCCTAGCACAGACTATGATGGTGTCTGTGGGCCCATCAGCAGTAGTGGTCCATGATTTCGTGAGCTGTCCCTGATTCCTTACTTAAACTGAACAATAGCCAATGTTACTGAGCACTTAGGACAGTGTGTTCAGGGCACTGTGCTAAGCACTTGCTATGCATTACTCTTATCTAATGCGACATTTCTGCACAGTTGGTGCTATATGTACCCACGCTTTGCACTGAGAAACCGAGGTTCAGCACACTTGGATAATTTACCAGAAATCACAGAACTTGTAAAAGGCGGAGCCAAGAATCAAACCAGGCCTGAAACTCCACTTCAGAACCCTTGGATTGCAGCCTAGGGCCCCCAAATCGCCCTCCCCTGACCCAGCTTCCGTGGTTCACTCACTCCCCAGACCCCCACCGCTGCCTGGAGGTCCCTAACTCCAGTGCAGCCTGGGGTGGTGCAGGGAGGAGGTCATCAGCTCACAGCCAAGGACTCTGCTGGGAGCAGCTTTAAGCTCAATCCGGGACCATCCAGGCAGAACCAGTGTGTAACGGAATGTTAACAACATCCTATCTGTGTTCTATTTCTGTTGAAATACAGAAGAGTTCGACAAAACGATCATGTGTTTGTGTTCAAACGGTTTGAAAAATGTGCTGTTGATCAAGAGGGGGAATCAGAGAGCAAAACCCTCATGCTTGTTCAAGAACTGTACAAATAAAAAATAATTATTTATTTTATTATTTTTTTAAGGAGGCAGAAACATCTCAGGCTGTGACTGGAAGATTGAAGAAATGAGAGGGGTTTGTGGACTGTTAGATCAGAAAGAGGCACGCCCTTCTGAGTCGGGGATTTTCCCCCAAACCGGGACTATCCAAACCCCCTGGAGGGCTCAGAGAGAAGACCCCCTCTCTAAACTCTACCCCAGATTCTGATAGGCTCTCCCAAAGGAGGACTGCCCTGTAGCCGAGATTACTGCGGGGGTGCACTAGTTCTGGGGGTGGGGGGTGGGGTAAAGGCAGCGAGGAGTGGGCAGAAAATCAGGGAGAATCATCCAAGTGCAGATGAGTTAGAAACAGACCTTTTCCCCTAAGGAATATATATTGATGAAATCTAGGCTAGAAAGGTCCAAGTTCAAAGGTCTGTTTATTTTATTATCTTTTTACCCCGAGGAATGTGCTTGCTGGGTTAATGTTTTTTTTATTGAATAATCTAGTTTTAGGCATGTCAATAAGAGCCAGTGCTGCTTTTACGGGGGAAAAACGCAGTTTTGTGGCTAATTTCCGCTCTCAAGAGAAGTTCCTGAGCTCGTTGGCTATACTGCCACCTGGTGGTAGACTTCTCTAGAAGAGGGCTGCGGCGGTTTGGTCGCAGGCCAAAACCCGAGTCTGGGGTTGGAATCAGGGCTCCGCTCACTCATAGCAGGGTGACCAGTTAGAGTTCTTCTTTCTGAATTTCAGTGTTCACATTTTAAAATGGTGACCATAATACCTACTTTGTGGTGTTGGTGGGTGGGTGGGGGTTGTGATGATTCAGTGAGTTAACTCGTGTAGTGCCTAGTGCATAGTAAATGTTTAATAAACTGTAACTATTAGTCTTATTGGAAAAGAACTCGATATCCTCATAGGGTTCTGTTTTCATCACTCCATCCGGACTTGAGTGAAGCTACAGAAGACATGGAAGACATGGACCCCACATCGGTGGCAGTCAGTGCCAAATCAGAGGCTGAGAGATACTGGCAAGTTGGAAGGGATGGGCCAAATCTAACAGGCGATGTTTAGCAGAGATATTTTAAGTTCCCAATTACATATATTGTCTGCCAAGTGCACAAATACGGGGGAAGCCTGATTGACAAGAAAGACCAAGCCAAAAACACTGAAGGATTTTAGGAAAAGATAGTTCAATGAGAGCCAGTGGGTGACTTTGCATTGAAAATTCGAAGTTGACCAACAGCTATGCAGAAACAACATACAAGATGAGCCATTAAAATGTTCATAGGCCATGACTTTGTAATTCCACTACTAGGAATAGAGGAACGGAGGAAATAATCTGAAATAATTGTATATGAAGATACTAATTACAATGTGATTTATAAAAAATTTGTGAAAAATTGGAAACAGTAAATATCTAATAATAGAGGACAAGTTCATTAAATTATAGTGTATCTATATGTGTCCTTAAGTTTCCAAGGGAAAAAATGCTCATTATATAAGTTGAGGAGGGGTCAAGTCAGTATATAACTAAAAATAGAGGATCATTACATATTGATAACGGTTTCAATTAAGATATATAAATTGGGTCCCCTGGGTAGCTCAGTCAATTGATTGTCTGACTCTTGATTTCAGCTCAGGTCATGATCCTAAGGTTGTGGGATCAAGCTCTGTGTTGGGTTCTGCGCTGAGTGTGGAGCCTGCTTAAGGTTCCCTCTCGCTCCTTCTGCCCCATCCCCCACTCATACTTTCTCTCTCTAAAATAAATTTTTAAAAAATCTTTAGAAGATATAAAAATTAAAAGACTGCATACATCTAATAAGAGATTTCAACTTGTATAATACATAAATTGACAAAATTATAAGGATAAATTGCCAAGTCCCACATGGAAGCAGGCAATTTTAATACACCTTTCTCCATAATTGATAGATCAAGCAGACAAAACAAAATCATTAAGGAAAAAAGGTCTGAACCTCACAATTTAGAAGCTTAATATAATGGCCCTGCATGGCACACTGCACACTATAGCTGAAGAAGATGTGTTCTATTCAAACACACATGGGTCATTTATAGAACTTGGCCACACACATATCGAAACCAGTCATTTCAGTACCTGGTGCTAAATTCTAAGACAGGGGAGGAATGGGAAATTTTAGGAGCCAGAGGCTTTTTGGTTAGAAGCTCAGAGAAGATCTCCCAGAGGTTATGGCTAAGATGAGTCTGTGAGGATAGTTCTCTAGACAAAGGAGCTGGGGCTGGGGGCTGAGCCCACCTTAGGCAGGAGAAGCAGCACGTCCAAGGGTCCTGAGGCAAACAAATGTAACTGAGTTTAGAGAATTGCAAAAATCATCCCTTGCTCTCGATAATACCACGTTCTCTTAGCCTGCTCCCCAGCACTGACCCTGTCATAAATATCCAGGGGCCCCAGCAAAAGCTATGGTTCAGTTTCCATCTCTAATAGGACACAGGGGTCTTCAGTTACCTCCAAGCTGGGGCATGTCCCCCAGAGAGGAACACGAGCTGGGCCCGAAAAGAAGCCACGGGGAGCTCAGGTGTCAGACAGGCTTGGTGACTCACAGCAGGTGGGAAGGTCACAGGACTCCCAGGGCTCTGCCAACATCCTCCATGGGTACCCCTCAAAAGCCTTTGAGGACCTCTCTGGAGGTAGGGCCAAGCAGAGTGGGATCCAGGACTCCTGGGCCTAGTCTAGCCCATGCTGTGTGATCCAGCTCGCATATAGTTTCCTGGGGCTCAGGTCACCTGTTAAACATGGGTATCACTGGCTTCCTGCACCGAGGTGTCACATACACAGGCTCATGTTTAGGAGGGAACTCTAGTGTTTACGACAGTAACTGACCAAAGTCCCTGGATGTGTGAAATGCAGTGTTTATCCCAAACCTTTGTTTCAGCCAACTGCTTGCCTGTGTCCTCCCCCAAAACCACTGGTGTTAGGGCTCATTTTCTCTCTTTTTCAGTCCCCCACCCACTCCTGGCTACTGACCATGTGATGAGATGTGATAGCCAGAGAGGCTTGGGCAAGCCACACAGCCCAGTTAGGTCTGGAGACAAATAGGGAAAGAGAATACTCGAAGGAAGGAAGGAGCCCTGTCCAGAAATCAGCAATCTGCCCTCACTGGCTATGTTACTGTGAGCAAGTCACTTCCCCTCTCTGGTCCTGTTTCCTCATTTTTAAAATAGAAGAAATCATCTCTAAGGTCATTTCTAACTGAAGATTCGGGGGTCCAATCACAGAAAGAATTGGGTCTATTTTAAGGGTCAAGCAAGCAAGTTCTTAATGAGAGGATATAGTTCCTTCCATTGACTTTCCAGGGCTGCTCTGAGGTGGAAGGAAGCAGAGGTGGGAAGCCTGGAGCCTGCCAGGCTGCGGAACAGGAATGAGACTTCACAAGAGGCTGCCACCAAGACGGGAAGCAATCGGGGAGTTCTGCAGTCACCCCCTTAAACGACACAGCAGCACCTGATGGTGGCACTGGTGTTTCCCTCAGGCTGGGCCAACATTTTATATGCTAATAAGACCCAGTGAGAAGCCAGTCCTTTGTGTGTGTGTGTGTGTGTGTGTGTGTGTGTGTGTGTGTGTGTGTGTGTGTGTGTGTGTGTGTGTATCTATAGATCTACCTACAGATATAGATCTAGAGAACAATGTGATCTTTCTTCATGTGTGTGAGTGTGTGTACAGTGAATCAAGAAAAGGCAAATTATTTGATTCTGGAGAATTTTGAGGTGTAAGGGAAGCAGTGAAGATCCCTGGTTCACACAGTGGTCTTCAGCTTGCTGACAGGAGGTGAGTGGTGCCTAACCACCAGCCCTGAGCAGTCTTTCTGTGCCCTGCTTATGTTGGGCTCACCTCTGGAGGGTCATACTTAGTTCTGGGTGCTAACCTTTGAGAAGGATCCTTCAAACCATAAATTATGGTCTCTATGGAATACCACATGGCCAAAAAGAGATGGAGGCATATGTACTGAGATGGAGCAGTCCTCAAGATGTTAAATACGCACAGTTGGCTCTTGTTTCCACAGCAGTGGTTACCCCTGTGGAGAAAAACAGGGAGACAGAGGGGTGGGAAATGAGAGAGGAAGACCACAACTTTTCGTGCCTTCAGCACTATCTGGAATTTTTTTTATTAAAAAATTTTTTAATGTTTATTCATTTTTGAGAGAGAGACAGAGCATGAGCCAGGTAGGGGCAGAGAGAGAGGGAGACACAGAATCTGAAGCAGTCTCCAGGCTCTGAGCTGTCAGCACGGAACCCTACAGGGCCTCGAGCACACAAACTGCGAGATCTTGACCTGAGCTGAAGTTGGATGCTTAACTGACTGAGGTGCCCAGGCAGGCGTCCCACCCCCCGCACTGGAAGTTTTTTTTTTTTTTTTTAACTGTCTTCATATATTAATTTTTTAAAATGTTTTATTTATTTCTAGGAGAGAGAGACAGCGTGAGCAGGGGAGGGTCAGAGAGAGAGGGAGTCACAGACTGAAACAGGCTCCAGGCTCCGAGCTGGCAGTCAGCACAGAGCCCGACGCGGGTCCCGAACCCACGAACCGTGAGATCACGACCTAAGCGAAAGTCGGACGCTTAACCGACTAAGCCACCCAGGCGCCCCATTCATATATTAATTTTTAAAAAATTCTAATGCTTCATTGAAATGTCAAGTATGAATTTGACAACCTAACAGAGACTCTGATATGTCCTTTATCATTTATGTTAAAGAGGGGAGAAAGAGAGAATCTCAAGCAGACCCCATGCTCAGCACAGAGTCTGACGCAGGGCTTGATTCCATGACCCTGGGATCATGACCTGAGACAAAATCAAGAGTCGAATGCTCAACTCACTGAGGCACCGAGGCGCCCTCCACATATTTTGAATTAGCTACTGCCTCCTCCTACTTCTATCTGTATCTGGCATGAGAAGCTGCAGTGTTCCTAACATGCAGGCAGTGCAATTCACTGTGGTTATTAAAAACCACAGTTTTACGTAATTACCTATCAATAGTGGAGTGGGGCAGATATGGACACTGGCCTTTCATTCCAGCAGGCTATAGCCACATTTTGCTAGCCTAACTCCCAATACATATTTAATCTTCTGACATTATTTTCCTCAGTTACTTTCCCAAATTTCCTTGGGAGCCACTTTTGGAGAGAAGAGGTGTGTGCTCTTGGCCCTTGTATTACCCGTGCCTACATTTATTTCCATTGCATCCCATTGTCTAGTACATGTACCAATTTTTTTAAAAAGTCTCCTTAAAAAATGTTTATTTATTGGGACACTTGGGTAGCTCAGTTAGTTGAGCAGTTGACTCTTAGTTTCCACTCAGGTCATGATCTCATGGTTGGTGGGTTTGAGCCCTGCACTGGGCTCTGTGCTGACAGCAAGGAAACTGCTTGGGATTCTCTCTCTCCCTCCCTTTCTGCCCCTTCACTGCTTCCTCTCTCTCTCTCTCAAATTAAATAAATAAAAGCTTTAAAAAATGTTTATTTTTGAGAGCATGAGAGTGCATGAGATGAGGAGGGGCAAAGAGAGAGGGGAATAGAGGATCTGAAGTGGGCTCTGTGCTGACAACAGAGAGCCGGATGTGGGGCTCGAACTCATGAACCGTGAGATCATGACCTAAGCCAAAATCCAGAGTGAGATGTTCAACTGACTGAACCACCCAGGTGCCCCTACATGACCAAGTTTGATGAAGTTCCTATCATCTGAGGTAGCAATTGCTTTTCTTTTTATTTATGTTTGAAAGCAGTTTGATAAACAGTGGTATCTTTTTACAAATATTACTCCTATCGGCTGCAGTTATCGGGGTATTCTTTTGATAGATTATTTTCTATGGGTAATTATTTTTATACACACTTCTAAACATTAGATTTTCATTATATAAGTAATACATAAGGTGTAAAAATTTCAACAGTACTGAAATAAAGTAAAAAGTAGAAGGCTGCTATTCCAACCAAGTGCTGACCCACACACGAGACACAACCACTGTGAACCATTATTATCTACATGGAGATTTCCCAAGCATATGCAAACACATAGACACAGATATAATCAAGCGGCTTCTTATTAAGAAAAAAAACTGGCCCATGTTATACATACTGTTCTGTCATTTGTGTTATTTGCTTTCTCTATAGAGGACACATTGTAATGTCAATTCATTTACTTTTACTTTTTTATTTTTTAACCAGTTATCCATCGCATAATTTACAAATTAAATAGTTCTTAAAGGTTTATGATAACAAACAATGGCTTCTTGCCTCACTTCTACTTATTCCTCATTCCCCAATCCCCCTTTTCACTTTTTTAAAAAATTATCTTCTTATTTATAAACAGTGTTTCTAGTGCTATGTCTGGAAAGGATTCTGATAATGTACCTAAAATATAACATTGTGTGTCAATTAAAGCTCAAAAAAAAAAAAGGACATGATGTTAGATGGGAATTTGGCTCCTAACTTCCCCTCCAGACCAGCCCTCTTACTAGTTGTTATCACCATGTGATTCATGACACCAATCACCACGACACACATGATTCATGACACACAATCACCAAGCTGATTGTCATGTTTCCATTATTACAGTTATGTAAATATTTTAAACTGCAGAGCCATGCAGTAAATTCTGATTATGATTCTCTTTGTGCAAAACATTTCCTTTTCTCTCAAATATTAGAAAAGCCTTGTGTTTTTATTGCTTAGCTTTCTTTTTTTTTTATTTTTTTATTTTTTTTAACTTTTTTTAATTTATTTCTAGGAGAGAGAGAGAGAGACAGCGTGAGCAGGGGAGGGACAGAGAGAGAGGGAGTCACAGATTGAAACAGGCTCCAGGTTCTGGGCTGGCAGTCAGCACAGAGCCCGACGCAGGGCTCGAACCCACAATCCGCGAGATCATGACCTAAGCGAAAGTCGGACACTTAACCGACTAAGCCACCCAGGCGCCCCTTATTGCTTAGCTTTCTATCTATGGCTCCATCATCCCACTCCAATGGCCTCCAAATGCTGCATTCTATATTTGTCAAATCTTTACCTAAGCCTACAATTCCAACTTTCTTCCAGGTGATCTCCCCACAGAGCCCCCGACTCTGACTCCACTCTGGACAGTGCCTTCCCAGGATTCCTTTTCACCAAACCCTGGCCATACCTTTCATCTCTCTTTTATGTTGGACCTCCTGTTTTCTGTATCTCATGGTGTCCTAAGTTTTGGTCTATGCTCCTGTTTTGGGGAAGAACAACTTCTAGTAGCTTCTTGAGAAAGGGTGCATAGGAAGGGAATTTAAAAAATATTTTTAATGTTTATTCATTTTTGAGACAGAGAGATACGGAGCACAAGCAGGGGAGGGGCAGAGAGAGGAGACAGAATCCAAAGCAGGCTCCAGGCTCTGAGCTGTCAGCACAGAGTCCAATGTGTGGCTCGAACTCACAAACTGTGCGACCATGACCAGGGCCGAAGTCGGATGCTCGACCTACTGAGCCACCCAGGCGCCCCAGGAAAGAAATGTTTTGAGGCTGCATATTAAAGAATGTCTTAGTTCTGCCTTACACTTGATTGACAGTGTGGCCATCAGGTGGCTATCATTTTTCTTCAGAATTCTCAAAGCATCACTCAATTTTTTTCTGGCATCTAAGAAATTTTGTTTTACAGAGAAGCCTGATGCTATTGTGAGGGCAATATTAACTGTTTTTACTTTTCTAATGTTCACTTTTCTAAAGTTCACGTTTACTAATGTGAAGCTTCACAGTAATGTGCAGTGGTGGTCTCTTGAGCATATGGAGAAAGGGTTGGGACCTGGGCATATCCCTGTCATTTTACTTTTTATCCCCACGACTTATTTATTTCATAACTGGAAGCCTGTATCTCCCACTCCCCTTCACCCATTTTGCCCATAACCTCACTTGCCTTCCCTCTGGCAACCATCAGTTTGCTGTATACAGGTCTGTTTTTTATTTGCTCTGTTTTTGAGATTCCACATATAATCTAATTGCTCCTGATACAGACTTTCAACCCACCCTTTTTAACTTCACACCTATTCCTTCCTACCAGTATGCCTGTTTCCTCTAAGTCCTGAGTCTTTCTGGGATTCGACCGTGTCAATTAGCTTGCTTATTATGAGCAGTCATCATTTTGTTATGCCAATAAGCACCTCCTCCATCTTTTTATCTTCCAAAACTTTGTGAACACTTATTGTACACAGTTGTATTTTCTTCTGTTCTCTTAGTCCTGAATGGTACCTTAAAAACAAAAACACCTCATTGTCACTTAAGAAGAATTTTGAAAAGGCACAAAGATAAAGCCATGTTTAAATGACTGTATTTAACAAAAAGTCTTTCACAATATCTGATGAAAACCTCATTAATATTTTTATTATATTATTGAGTTTCAGTCTTAATTTTTGATCATTATTATCCATCTACTCATCTTTATTAAGGCTTCACATGTTTTAAATTTAGCTTTTGATATACAATTGTAAACTTGGAACTGAACTAAGAAATTGGTATTGCCTAATTTTTTGTACATCTTTGGTATAAATTTTTGTGTGTTTGCTAAATAACTGTAAGTAAATGGGCCTTGATTTGGCCAGGCCATTAGCTTAAAAGCTAGTGATAGTTCATAAGTTATACCTACGTATAAATTCCTTAACAGCTCACTACTCAAAGCCTAACCAATAGCACTGACATTATCTGGGAGCTTTAGAAATGCAGACTTAGGTTCCACTCCAAACTACTGAATCGGAGCCTGTGTTTTAACTAGATCCTCAAGTGATTCACAAGCACATTCAAGTTGGAGAACTAGTCTACTATTTCCTCACAGCCTGGCTCATTCTGTTTTCTCTTCCTCTCCCATTCCCAGTAGTAGCCAAGACATTTTCTGGTCAAATATCTTGAAGTTTAAGCACCATGGAAGTTACCTTTTTCCACCCCTCCCCCACACTCATGGGTCTGTCCCTGAGGTTCTCTTCCAGGTGTGTTGACATCATCTAAAGCCCCCTACTCCTCCAAAAGGAAAAGGCCTTAAAAAGTACCAGGCTCTGGATCCATGCTACTTGGGGTCAAATTCTGCCTCTACCAGTTACTAGCTGTGGGATCATGGACAAGCCACATCACTGCACTGTGCCTGTTTCGGCTCTGAGAGTAAGCATTTGATGCAATTGAAGCTATAGCCTCTGAAATCAAGGCTTTAGGCAACCAAATATTTAGGAATTTCTCCTTGTCTTCTGCTGAATGGTATTTCTATCACATAGGTACATGAGAGGAATATTTTATTCATTTGGGTTCTTTGTTGCTCAATCAACTAGTTTCACTTTCATCTGAGGATGGGTTTTATATTTATCTTCTGAATCAATAGACTCCCCAAACTTCCTGGACTTGGGACTGCTTACCTGGCGAACATACTCTCTGAGCTTCACCTACGGGGCATTCATCGGCTTCATAGTCCAAATACTGAGAAAAAGCCTCGGCAACGAGCACAGGAAGCAACAGGGGATGGAGATAATTGCAGAAAGGTTGGGGTGAAAACTGGAGGAACCTCAGCAAAGGTGAAAGAGGGAGAAATGGGGACATACACTGTCCGACAGGCAGTTGTCCAGTGATGGCCTTAACATTCCCAACATTAGGTATGTTAGCTGTAGGTTTTCATAGATGCCTTTTATCGGATTAAGTTTCCTTCTAGTCCTAGTTTGTGGAGAGTTTTAAATCAGTGTTGAATCTTGCCAAATGCTTTTTCTCCATGTATCAATATGGTCATAAGGTACTTTTCTTTATTTTGTTAATAAGACAGATTATAGTAACTTTTAATGTTAAACCAACCTTGCATTCTGAGATAAACTCGACTCGATGATGACATATTATGCTCTTTACATACTGCTGGGTCAAATTAGCTAATAGTTTAGGAATTTCTACATCTATGTGTATGATGTATTTTTTAAAGAATTTTTAATGTTTTATTTATTTTTGAGAGAGAGATAGAAATAGCATGAGCAGGGGAGGGTCAGAGAGAGAGAGGGAAATACAGAATCGGAAGACAGGCGCTCGATGTGGGGTTCGAACCCATGAATCATGAGATCATGACCTGAGTCAGACGCTTAACCGACTGAGTCACCCAGGCACCCTGTGTATGATGTATTGATACATTTGTTTTCTCCAAATATCTTTGGCTGGTTTTGGTAATGCAGTAATGTTTTTCTCATTTAACTTTTTTTTTAATGCTTATTTTTTTAATGTTTATTTTTGAGACAGACAGAGAGAGACAGCACATGCAGGGGAGGGGCAGAGAGAGGGAGACACAGAATCTGAAGCAGGCTCCAGGTTCTTCGCTGTCAGCATAGAGCCCGACACAGGGCTCAAACTCACGAGCTCCGAGATCATGACCTAAGTTGAAGTTAACTGACTGAACCACACAGGCACCCCTCACTTAAAAAAAAATGGGAAGGAAATATTCTTTTTCCTATTTTCTGAAAGTTTATGTAGAATTATATAAAGCCATTTCTTCCCTGTTCAATACAACTCATCAATAAAGCCATCTGGAGCCATTTGGAGTTTTCTTTTGTAGGAATATTTTTAATAATAAATTTATTTGGGATAAGGCTACTCAGATTTTCTATTTCATCTTGTATCAGTTTTAGCAAGCTGTATTTTTTAAAGGAATTTGTTGACTTTATCTAATTTATTGATTTAAAGTTGCCCAAAATATTCCTTATTATCCTTCTAATTTCTGTAAGATCTATAACAACATCTCCCATCTCATTCCTGTTAAGAATAATTTGTCCTTTTCCCATCCAGGTTTCCTAGAGATTTAAATTTGTTAATCTTTTCAAAGAACCAACTTTTGACTTTGTAACTCTATTTATAATTAATATCATTAATTTTGCTCTTCCTTTCTTCTACTTACTTTGGATTTAATGTGCTCATTTTTTTCAATAGCTTATTCCTTCCTTTAAATGTAAGTATATAAAGCTATATAATTTAGGAACCAAGTAGAATTCTACTGATTTGACCTTTTATTATTTTATTTCTCTGGATTACTCACCCTTGAAAGAAATTCTTAAATCTTTTTTTAGGGAAAACTTTTTATGAGAATCAGTAAATTCTACCCAGGGGGAGAGCATGAATATAAATCTAAAGAATGATTATAAAGATATAAAAAGCCTAGCATTCTTGTTATATAACTCTTGGTTTTTCATTCCATTCCAAGCTGGGTGTGTTTATTCTAAAGATGCTTGAATTTTAAGAACCCGCAGTTCCTGTTTTGGATGCTATGTTGTAATTACCAGTGACTCATTCAGACATACTCAAGTTTTGGATGTAAATGAAGGTTAAGTATGACTTCAGTTAATTTTAATGCTTTGACTATATCAACTGCATCACTAGTACACTGTCAAGATGAAATCTTCCTCTATTACTATTTACATTAACGTAATGAGTCATTTTTCTTCAGTCGTTGCTTATAATTTTATATTTAGCTTTGAAGACTTAAACTTCATCTCTAATAATTCATCTTGAGAGCTCTGATTTTTAAATAGTGAAGAGGGTTATTGCACAGATTATTTTCTTTATGCTTATTGTACCAAAAATAATTTCCATCACCAAATTCCTTTAAGAGTTTTTTTTCCCCCCAGGGGGGTGGGGTGTGCCTGGGTGGCTTAGTTGGTAGAACATGGAACTCAGTGTTGTGAGTTCAACCCCACATTGGGTGTGGAGCCTACTTAAAATGTTTTTTAAAAGCTTAAGAGTTTTTTTTTTTAAAGGAATTGTTTGTGCTATCAATTGAAACTTTTTAAAAAGTCAACCCAAGTCAAGATATTCCTAAACATACATACAACCAAGTGAATATCTGCATGTTTTAGAAAAATATTTTTCCTAAATTCATCTCTTAAAACATAGGTAACAGCGCACCTGGGTGGCTCAGTTGGTTAAGTGTCCAACTATTGATTTCAGTTCAGGTCATGATCTCATAGTTGATGAGACTGAGCCCCACTTGGGAATCTGTGCTCTCAGCACAGAGCCAGCTTAGGATTCTCTCTCTGCCTCTTCCTGGTTTGTACTCTCTCTCTCAAAATAAATAAATAAGCTTTAAAAAATAAATATTAAAAAAAAACATAGGTAACAATGGCCTTCTCAAACTAAGTCAGATAGTAGGGAAAAAAATCTAATACGTTTTACATTTAATTTAAGATTAGTTTTGGAGAGAAGGCTTTTGATTTTTAAATGCCAAGTGAAAAGCTGTTTAATTTCATGAGTCAAGAGATGATATGATTCAATGGAATGAAATGAGTATACAAATGACTTTTGCTTCCAACAGTTATATCTTAAAAAGAAAAAAGCAAAAATTTAAAAATTATATCTCATTCCAGCATCTTATTTTTTTTAAACCCAAATTCTGGCCTAAGACAAGTTTACATAATTAAATACTTCAACACATAATATGGCATGTATTATTATTATTCTCTCACAGGGCATCAGACAGATCACTTTGTTAAAATAACAAAAATCATATGAAAATCAGCACAATACTTCATTTATTTATTGTAAGTTTGGCAAACAGCACAAAAACCCAGCAACGTTTAAACATATAAAAAAGTCAAATGTTGAACAGTACTGGGGATTTTTTTTACATTAATTAGTAATAATGAGAACACATTTAAAATACTGCAAAGCTAGCAAATTGAGGATGCTTGGCTTCTGAACATATACAACACACACAGAGACACATACACACACACACACACACAAACAATATAATTTATCTTTACAAAAATTACAGCCAAGCAATAGAAAAGAAGGATGTTAATAATGAAGATACTAACACACATGATCACTACATATATCTTATACATTGAAATGCTACATCTTGTACCCTGAAATGCCATGTGTAGAGAGCCAAGCAGAGTAAATTTAGGCTCATCACTGAGGTTAAGAATTATTTGAGAAGAATTTAGTGCTTGTATATAACATACTCACTTAAAACCTTCTATATAGCAATTCCTGGATCGTAACAATGCGTTCCACTATATATCTGAGAAGTTGAGACTTCTTTGTTGGCAGTATAAAATTTCTGACCAGTATCAAAATTCTGGTAAAACACAAATTGAAGGCATTTTCTAGTGTATGCAAATGTTACAGGGGGCATCAATGAATGTGAGAGAAAACTTTAGATTTCACACTAAGTTTCTGTTGAGCTTTGTCAAACCAAACAGCTCAACTATAAGGCAAGAAAAAATAACCCCCTATACAGATTAGTGGGTCTTACTAAGTAAAGACAGGAATGCAATCTTAGGGAAAAACTCCCTACAGAAACAGATCTGAAACAACTGGCATTGAAACAAACATATTATCTAACATCTTAACATTCAGTACTGGTTCAGAAGCCTAACAAACAATCTATTGGTATATATAATCAAATTAACATTTTGGAATCAGCACCAGTCCCCAAAACCTCAAATTATAATATTTAATATTCATTAAAATACATCCTTTTTGTGCTATTTTAACATAACTAAAATCAAATTAAAGAAAGTTGAATTGACTCAACTTATATATATTTTTGTGTATATTGGATAGCAACTTTATTTTTTTTTATTTACTTGTGCTTCTGTTCTGGGGCACTTTGATTGAAGAAAAATTCATTTCACAAGATTACATCTTGCTAAAGCATTCCTTAGCATTGGTCCAGACTTGAATTCCCTAGAAAAAACAAAAACAAAAAAAGAAAAAGAAACAAACAAATTTTAAAATGTGATCTTGGAAAGAGTCTGAATTATTTGGCTTACTGGTATGCTACTTTAGCCTTTTGGAATAACTGACAAGTCCGGCAAATGTGACACTTTCTGGCAATGACTAATATAAGTGAATGTCTAATGCTTCTGAAAAAAGTGAGGGAATCATTTGTATAGCCTATCTTCAGGATGGGTAAGGAGCTACTACAACTTCTTTTTGGAAAACTGAGTTTTCAAGGCTTATAACAAACCTTTAGTCACATCACATTGTTTGCATCATTTCTATTTGTAAACCAAACAAGTTTTCACATAATTTTTCTATGTAATACTTAAAACAAAAGAAAAATATCTTATTAGTTTAATAATTAAATAAAAATCACTGGATTATTTAAAAATTAATGGAGTATTAAATTATTAGCTAACAACTAATGTTTTGATAAAAACCAATAATTTGCTGAATTATCAAATCCTTTTTAGTGTTCTGGCAGGCTGTTTAGCACAAAGTGAATATGATATAATATACCTAATATGCTTAAACAAAAAAGCATGTATGTAAAAATATAGCAGTAAAATTTAAGGGAAGTGGTAGAAACAAAGGAATTTTTTCAACAAGATATATATTCTCCAATAACTAATTTATGAAGCAGTATTTTCTTTAAAACTTAAAGTATGTCAATATTTATCCATATTTGAAGCTTTGATAAACATCTTCAAATCTTAAATATCTTTGGCTGGATAAAGCAGTATCTAATAGAGTACTGGTTGTTAGAAAGGTTAAGAGACCTTATGCATTATCACAGTCAGAGATCTATGAGACATTAAATGACCAAACAAAAACTACACACTAGCACATATAATGCAATCCCATTTTTGTAGGGAAAAGGAAAGTGTGTATTTTCTTAATGACTGTAAATGTGTAAGAATGTCTGGAAGGATACACATGAAGCCTGTAACAGTGGTAAGTTTATAAAGAGATTTGGGGGAGGAGTGAGAGAATTTTCACTTAATATGCTTCTGGATTTAAAAAATTATTGCAATGAGAGTATGTTACTTTTATGATAATTAGTTTTTCTGCTCTAACCTTTATTATTTCCTTTCTTCTACTAACCTTGTTGGGCTTTGTTCTTTTTCTAGACCCTTTAGGTGTAGGTTAGATCATCTGAGACCTTTCTTCTTCTTGTTTATTATTTTGGGGGTGGGGGCTAGACAGAAAGAGGGAGATTGAGAATCCCAAGGCAGGCTCTGCAATGTCAGTGCAGAGCCCAATGTGGAGCTCAAACTCATGAACCATGAGATCATGACTTGAGCCAAAATCAAGAGTCAGACACTTAACCAAATGAACCATCCAGGCGCCCCGAGATTTTTCTTGTTTCTTGTATTGCTATAAATTTCTCTCTTTGAATGTTTTTTGCTGCATCCCAATGATTTTTAACCATGTGTTTTCATTTTCATTTGAGTCCATGTATTTTTTGATTACCTCTTTGATTTCTTCATTAACTCATTGGAGGTCTGGTTAGCATACTGTTTAGGCTCCGTGTGTTTGTTTTTCCAGTTTTTTTCTTGTGACTGATCTAGTTTCATGCAATTATGGTCAGAAAAGATGATATTATTTCAGTCTTCTTAAATTTATTGAGACTTGTTTTGTGGCCTAACATGTGATCTATTCTGGAGAATATTCCATGTGCACTTGAGAAGAATTTGTATGCTGTTGTTTTCGGATAGAATGTTCAATGAATATCTGTTAAGGCCATGTGGGCTAATGCATCACTCAAAGATACTATTTCCTTATTGATTTTCTGCTTTGATGATCTATCTGTTGATAGGAGTGGGGTGTTAAAACCCCCTACAATTATTATATTACCATCAATTTCTCCCTTTATGTCTGTTAATATTTACATATTTAGGTATTCCAGTGTTGGGTAGATATTTACAACTGTTACATCCTCTTATTGGATTGGCCCCTTTATCATTATGTAATGCTTTGTCTATTGTTATCATCTTTGTTTTAAAGTCTGTTTTGTCTGATATAAGTACTGCCACCTTAGCTTTATTTTCCCACTTCTATTTACATGGGATATCTTTTCCCACATGATAATTTTTTTAATTTGAAAAGATAAAGTATCTTAAAAATCAATCAAGTATGGGGACATCTGGGTGGCTCAGTTAGTTAAATGCCTGACTTAGGCTCAGGTCATGATCTCACAGTTTATGGGTTTGAGCCCACATCATGCTCCGTGCTGACAGTTCAGAGCCTGAAGCCTACTCAGGATTCTGTGTCTCCCTCTCTTTCTGCTTTTTCCCCACTTGCACTCTGTCTCTCTCTCTCAAAAATAAATAAATGTTAAAAAAAAATCTATCAAGTATTTCTTTAAAGCTCAGTTCTTGATTCAACAAATTAGAAAATTCACTATCAAAAAGGTGGACCAAAAAAACACTTTGAAGTAATACTTGATTTTTAAAAGATAGTATTAATACTTTTTATGTAAAACTTTTTTGTTCTGGTTTACTACTACTTCAATTCAGTCATCTGATTATATTCAATTACCACTTTGGATATCTGACACTGTAACAAAATATGGTATATTTTAAAAGTTAATGCACAAGTAAAATAAACAAAATATAGATACCCGTATTTATCCCCCACCAAAAAAACTAGGATTAATCTTGAGTTCTCATACTTAATTTTAAGTTTCTTTTAAAAAAGGGGGGGCGGGGCGCCTAGGTGGCTCAGTCGGTTAAGTGTCCAACTTTGGTTCAGGTCATGATCTTGCAGTTCGTGGGTTTGAGCCCTATGTTGGGCTCTGTGCTGACAGCTCAGAGCCTGGAGCCTGCTTGGATTCTGTGTTTCCCTCTCTCTCTGCCCCTCCCCTGCTAATGCTCTGATTCTCTGTTACTTGAAAATAAACATAAAAAATTAATTAATTAAATTAAAAAAAAGAATACTATAGATTTTCAAATATAAAAATCTATTAATCTACTTAAGGAAGAAAATAAAACATGATGAAAATTTATACCACTGTTCTTAGGAAATAAGGTGAACACACATCTTTTAAATCTCATCTGAGTAAACTCTTTTTTACTAGAATGGTTATCTTAGGAAACATGAGTAAACATACAAGATATCCAACATATGTCCAAATACACTTACAGTAATATCTTATTCAGAGATTAATTTCTAGCACCCTCAACCACCCCACCCTAGGTAAAGTGGAGAGAAAAGTCCTTTGAGCCATTACATAGTCTGCATTTTACTCTGGAAAAGCAGCAAATAGACGATGACAGGAAGCTTACTGATGAGTCTTTTATGAAAACAAAACAAAGCCAACTCTAAAATACCTGATCTTTCAGACCTCCTGAGATTAAAAAAGGCAGGCTAGAAAGAAAACTAAATGGGAGGCACCCTGAAAGCACGAGGATGTGGCATAACGACAGCAACAGAGGAACACACCACCGACCAGCAATTATACTCAACTGACAGCATTTGCAGATGGAGCAGTAATGACTTTGACCTCTCTTCAGTGACCCCAAAGACTTATAACATGGAGGAACTTAACAGTTCCACTGGGGCATAAATATGAATTTGCCCAGTATAAAAAAAGCCCACTTGACTAATGCTAAAGTCTGGTGTTTACATCTTAAAATATCTTTGTTTCCTATGCTATTGCTAGTGATACAAGTAAAAAGGGCTAGGGAAGTGACAGTGCCCAGCCAGAAAATAATAGTTCAGATGAATTAAAGCATAAGTTGTTTAAATGAGCATTCTTCCCTCTAGGAAGGTAAATAACTGAAAATTTATCTTGCTATTTATATGATTTACTGAGATAATGCATGTTAAATCGCTTGGTAAATTGTGAAGTGCTGGTAAGTTGTAAAGTACTGCTAATAACTGATAGACACACAGGCAGGTCTTGGGTTTTAAAAAAGGAGTGTTTCATATTTTGTTCTTAGAACAGCAGTTTAGAAAGATTTCGGTTTTGTCAAAACACTTACTTAAATCAGAATCAAGCTTCCATGTTCCTATCTTCTACAAACACCAGCTACGTGGAAGACTCACTATGACAACAAACCATGTCATAACCACATTCTCCGCAATGTTTAAGCTATTTTCCAATCATAGCACTATCACTATTAGGAACAGTATTTTACCACCATATCCAAGAATACCATATAATTCAAGTAATGTTGTTGATATATATTTTCAAATATAGTCCGACTTTGGCTCAGGTCATGATCTTGCAGTTTGTGAGTTTGAGCCCCATGTCAGGCTCTGTGCTGACAGCTCAGAGCCTGGAGCCTGCTTCAGATTCTGTGTCTTCTTCTCTCTGACCCTCCCCCACTTGCACTCTGTCTCTCTCTCTCTCTCTAAATAATCATTAAAAATATAAATAGAAATGAAAATGATAAGCACTCTAGTCCACTGAAGAGAAATTAGTTTTAAAGAAATTTGTAAGCAGTTTTGAATATACTATATCTTCACTGAAACCAAAACCTACCTTTTTGCACATACTGATCTGCATAACTGCATAGCTTATGAGAGCTTCCTTTAAATCATGGTTCTTTTGTTCTTTGAAGCGTTCAATATCGGCCCAAGCGTTTTTCACAAATTCTCTGAAATAAAATGTGTAGTCAACATCATTACTTTTACTCAGTTATGTAAACTATATGTTATAAATTCTAATAACCAGTTCTCATTCACATTGGTTTTTATTTGTCTATATAGAGGGACAAACTATTGTCTATATAAGAGAGTTCTATTCTTTTCTCCCTAAAAATTATACTGGGAGAAAAGTAGAGAGACAGTCATACATAGTTCTTCATTTTAATAATCAGTATTTTTGCCCCAAGAATTCCAGCTTCAAATTATTCCTATGAAACAGCTGTAGTTGGTTCTTCGAACCAGCTCACAAGTCTAAGATATGCCGCATGAAGTTGCCCTCCTGGGGTCACTGGAAAACATACTCTTTTGACAAAATATATTGTGTATCACAATTACTATATGCTTGCTTTAAATGACAACTAGAGTTTTCAAAATTCTGAGAGGCATTTATCTTTTTAACTCATACATAAAAGTTTACTTTTACTTATTTGGTTCCAGGAGTTCTAAAAATCAACAAAAATACCTCAAAACCAATGATATACGCTTGGTCCGCCTTGATCTACGGACTATCAGATGAAAACAGCAATAAGGAAAATAAGTAACACAGTGATGGCAGACCTTTGAGAAATGAATTTCTAGAAATACTTATGGAATAATTACATGTCAACCCAATGTAAGATGTTGGAACATAAAGATGGAAAATACACACCCACAGATTTAGAAGGGCTCCCTGCCACCCAGAACAAAGCTGCCATGCTATTGTGGCATGGGCTAAGTGCTACAGGAGCCTGCATGGCTAGAAGTAGGTTGCACAAAGAAAGCAGCACAAGAGCTGGGTACTGAAGAATCATCGGGCTTTTGTTAAGGGATGGAGAAGAAAGGGCAAGGGGAATACACGAAGGACAGAAATCAGGAAAGGGCAGGAAGATAATATTATAAAGTTGAAGTTCTGTCTTCTTTCTTTCCCCTAGAGTAAAACTGTTTCTATAACATGGTTTTTGATAATTCAAATTTCTTAGAAAGGCAATCACTACATTTTAGAAGAACAGGCCATATGGGTGTCTAGTTGGCTCAGTCAGTGGAGCATGCAACTTTTGATCTCAGAGTTGGAAGTCTGAGTCCGACGTTGGGTGTAGAGAGTGTGCAAGTGGGGGAGAGGCAGAGGGAAGTGGTGGGGAGAGCGAGAGCGAGACAGTGTCTTAAGCAGGTTCCACACCAGGTCTGTAGCCCAACGCAGAACACAATCCCACAACCCTGGAATCATGACCTGAGCCAAAATCAAGAGTCAGCCACTCAATTGACTGAGTTATGCAGGTGCCCCAGAGATTACTTAAAAAATAAAATCTCATAAAAAAAAATTTTTTTTTTTAACGTTTATTTTTGAGACAGAGAGAGATAGAGTACAGCTGGGAAGGGGGATGCCAGGGGACAGGGAGGGGGAACACAGAATCTGAAGCAGGCTCCAGGCTCTGACGTGACAGCACAGAGCCCAATGTGGGGCTAAAACCCATGGAGCATGAGATCATGACCTGAGCTGAAGCCAGACGCTCAACTGACTGAGCCACCCAGGCATCCCTAAAAATAAAATCTTAAAAAAAAAAATGCCCTGGAAGAACAGACTATACTCCAGAGATGTTAATGAAGATGGGAAATGTTATAAAAAAACAATCTGCCATGTAGTACACTTGTCTAGCTTTGTTAAACGTCTCAGCATTTTTACCTGCCTTCCAGATTTTTAGACTTTAGTTGTTGTTCTCCTTCATTTATTTGTTCTTCTAGCACCTTTATTCTGGCTTCTCTTTGCTCTGGAGTTTCTTGACCAAAGAGCTTGGTAGTCATTCCCTTCAAGGAAAATGTTCTCACAGTCTAAAATGAAATAGAAACAGGTGAATGGATAAGTAACATGTGGCATATACATACAAAGAAATATTATTCAGCCTGAAAAATGAAGGAAATTCTGACACGTGCTACAACATGTATGAACCTGAGAACATTATGCTAAGTAGAAATAAGCAAGTCACAAAAGGACAAATACATGATTCACTTAATGTAAACTATCTAGAGTAGTAAGTCATAGAGACAGAAAGTAGAATGGTGACTCTCAGGGGCTAAGGGGAGAGGGAAATTGATAGTTAATGCGGAATGGTATAGAGTTTCAAGTTTGCAAGATGAAGAGAGATCTGGAGGTTGGTTACACAACAACGTGAATGTACTTACTACTACTGAACTGTACACTTAAAAATGGTTAAGATGATCCCTAGTATAATTATTCACTAACCTATGGTTTCAGAAAATTGCTTTTAATTTATATCAATGTAAATTCAATAGCTGTACTAATTTCTTCCATTATTTTCTGAATTTGAAATAAGAGTAAAAATTAGAATATTTTTTAAAAAGAAAAATAAATTAATGACAGGTTAAAAAAACAGCAATGGTTAAGATGATAAATTTTGTTATATATATTTAACCACAATTAAACACTTCTTTTAAAAAGGGAAAGAGAGGGGTACTTGGGTGGCTCAGTCGGCTAAGTATCTGACTTTGGCTCAGGTCATGATCTTGCAGTTCGTGGGTTTTTACCTGCCTTCCAACCTCCCTGTGCTGGGCTCTGTGCTGACAGCTCAGAGCCTGGAGCCTGCTTCAGATGCTGTGTCTCCCTCTCTGCCCATCCCTTGCTCACACTCTATCTCAAAAATAAACACTGAACTTTTTTTTTTTACAAATAGTTTATTATCAAATTGGTTTCCACATAACACCCAGTGCTCATCCCCACAAGTGGCCCCCTCCATGCCCATCCCCCCCACCACATCCATCAGTCCTCAGTTTTTGTCACCATTCAAGAGTCTCTCATGGTTTGCCTTTCTCCCTTTCCCCCACTATTTCCCCCCTTCTCCTCCCCCATGGTCCTCTGTTAAGTTCCTCCTAATCCTCCTATACATGCAAACATGGCATTTGTTTTCCTCTGCCTGACTGATTTCGCTCAGCATAACACCCTCAAGGTCCATCCATGTTGGTACACATGGCCAACACTGAACTTCTTAATCAAATGGAAAACTTCTACGTAAGGTATTAGGGAAGTTATTTCTTCAGAGGTCATTTTGTAAAAATTTCTCTATGACATAAAAAACAGATAAAATTCAACAGGTGAAAAAGGAAACAGACCAAACTAAAACAAAAACATTTAAAATCTGCATAACACACACTGAAATTGGGTATCAATAAAATAGGATGCCTACCCTTGGAGGGTAGCTTCAAGCATCACTGCTTTAACATTTCCTTACTCACTGGAGTTTACTAAGGAAAACACTTTTCCCTTCACATGTGGGAGTAGAGAATCATGCTCCCTGAAAATGGCCTGGGAAATTTCCCGAGTTTTAAAAATAAATCAAGCCTAGGGGAGCCTGGGTGGCTCAGTAGGCTGAGCATCCAACTTTGGCTCAGGTCATGATCTCACACTCTGTGAGTTCGAGCCCTGTGTCGAATTCTGTGCTGACAGCTCAGAGCCTGGAGCCTGCTTTGGATTCTATGTCTCCCTCTCTCTCTGCCCCTTCCCTGCTTATACTCTGACTTGGTCTCTCACTTTCTCTTAAAAATAAACATTAAAAATAAAAAAGGAAAAGGAAAAAAAATCAAGCCTAGTATATACATATTCCATGGTCAAATGGTCTTTTCCTACATACATCTGTGACTTTTCAGAAATACCAAAGTACTTGTTGACTATGAAGTGACTGATAAATGGTCACTTTCATTATTTCCAGATTGTGTACTTTCATTATGACAGCTAATTTATTCTAATAAAATGGCTAGACAGTAGAAAGCTGATTATAAAAATGATCTAAGGTTCATATAATTAGATAATTTTCTTCACACCTGTTCCCTTAGGAGAGATGCACTGATTCTAACTGTGCAAAGCTTTTCAAAATAAGCTAAAATTTCTATGATTTACTTTGTAAAAGTAAACCTGAGAAAGGCCATTATTTCAATCACAAAGAAAAATGCTTTTTCATTTGGACCTAATACAAATGAGAAGACACTATACAGAGCAATGTTAGCAGAATTTCTTACACTGCTATACAATATGATGTTTAAATGGCTTATCTCTTTTTATATCAAGATCACAACCGAAAGAATTATACAGTTGCCCATAAATCATCCCCCTATAAAAGCTACAGGCATCTTGAGTATTACAACTGCAGCTCATTCATTCCTTATACGGCCTGCTGCAATAATACCAGGGACCGAAATGGAAACACACTCACCCCAGTTGCCAGTTCCTCACATTGCTGCTTTTTTGATGCTAAGTCCTGAGCAGCCATCTCCAAGTCATACTGCATAAGTTCATGTTTCCTGCATACAGCGCTAGGAATGAAAAAAAGTGCTGCCATTTAATTTTTATGGCTTCTCTTTTAACATAATAAACTTTTTCTGGGGTACCGGGGTGCCTCAGTGAGTTAAGCATCCAACTCTTGATTTCAGCTCAAGTCTTGACTTCACAGTTGTGGGATGGAGCATCCATGTAGGGCTCTGTGCTGGGTGTGGAGCCTGCTTAAGAGTCTCTCTCTCCCCCTCTGATTCTCTTTCTCTCTCTCTCTCCATCCCTGTCCCCTGCTTGTATGTGCATGTATTCTTTCTTTAAAAAAAAAAAAAGTTTTTCCCCCCAGGGGTAGAGAGGAAGTATTCACAGTATGTGCCTAGAATTTTCAAGTTTAAAATATAATAGCCCAATATAAAATTAAATCTAGCAAAGGTGCCTTGGTGGCTCAGTGAGTTAAGTCCAACTCTTGATTTTGGCTCATGTCATGCATGGTCTCAAGGTTTGTAAGACTGGAATTCTCTCTCTCCCCCTCCTTCTGCCTCTCCCCTGCTCATGCTCTTGCTCTCAAAATAAATAAATAAATATTTTAAAAAATTAAATTAAGAATCTAAACATAAAAATTTTACATCTACTTAACAAAAGATATTTTTAAAAAGATAATCGCAACATTTTTCTCAATAAATATATCATTATCACATACATTAACAGCAAAACCCTTTGTGTAACACAGAAACTAATATTGGAATCTCACAAAGCAGTTGAGTATTCCTTAAATTCAAAGTTTTCTTCTTTATATAGAAATGTCTTAGCTTTTATCATAAGTGATCCATGCTTAGTGTAAAAAAAAAAACTAAACTAAGATTCTGACACAGAAATGTACAAAATAAAAAAAGTCTCAAGAACTCATTCTTCCCAACTCCACTATTCAGACACAATCCATGATAACAGATCGTGCATATTCTGCCAGACCTTAAGTAGGCACTTATAAATACACATAAGCACATGCTCCAAGTGATTCTACTTCCCATCTTACCTAACCATATACCATGGACATATCAATATACATTTATCTATTCTATAGTTTTGAAGAACTGTACAGAATTCCACTGTGTTCAGCAACGTTCTTTTGCTTGGTAACTTAAAAATACCTGGTGAAACTCCTGAGTACTCAAAGCTCTAGAAGGAGAAAGGTTAAAAATGTACAGATGTTTTCACATCAGCTACTAAACAGCTAAAGGAACACTGGTCCTCTGCTATACTAACAGAATCCTTATACTGCTTTTAAAAATGACAGGAAAATAACCCAAAGTGGCTACAGCCAAAAGTTACCAATCTAGGTACATGATTCATTTTTGTAAATTGGACAGAAAAAGCATACTAATTTCTTCTTTTTTTAATACTTATTTTTTACAGAGAGAGACAGGTTCTGAAGTGGGCTCTGTGCTGAGAGCAGAGAGCCTGACATGAGGCTTGAACTCACAAACTATAAGATCATGACCTGAGTCAAAGTCAGATATTAAATTAACCAACTGAGCCACCCAGGCACCCCTATGCTAATTTCTTCTTAAACAGAACTATATACCAGGGAATTCTGTTTGGCTCTGTAAGAGATACCATAAAAACAGAAAACAAAGTCCTGATATTAAGAAGTTACACAACCTTACTAAGAAGATAAGCAGATGTGGAAAAAAATTACAAAATTAAAAAGGCAACATATTGCTTAGTGACAGGGCTACACACATTCAATTAGTATTTTGCATCTAATCTTCAAAGTGAACAAAGTAGAAAGAACAACATGCAAACAGTCCTGAGGTTGGTGACTGATCAGTTTTATCAATACCACATTTCAACAACAGGGCTTGTCTTAAATACCTCTCCCTAGCACTCTGCAACACAGAGGAATATAATGAGATCTCATTCAATACCTGGGAGATGCCATCATTTAAAAATCACCTTACTCTCTTTACTTTCTGGCAACATATGAAGTGGAGAGAATGGTGACCAGCCAGAGGGGTCCATCTGGAACACTTATTATACTTACCGCAGTGCTTCTGCATAAAACAGATACTCCTTTAGTTGATCTGCATAATGTTCTTCATCTTCTAAAATGTCATCAATAGAAGATGCATACCTATTTAAAAAACAACACACACAAACTTTTATCATGATACAAAGTATTAATGATAGAAATAAGTGTTGTTCAAAGTGTGGTCCAACAGACCATTTGCTACCCATCAATAACAAAAGTAAGTACACAAAGTGCAAATAAGCATAGAGAAACATTGGTAGCAATTTTTACTTACCATGAAAATTTTATTGAATTTTACCAAAACGTTTCCATCAGCAATGGCTTGGATATAAAAAACAAAACAACAAAAAGGTCGTTCTTACAGGTAGCTTAAGAAGCACCGTATAACAGCTCCTGGGTGGTGCCTGGGTGGCTCAGTCAGTTAAGTGGCTGAGTCTTGGTTTCGGCTCAAGATGATCTCACAATTCATGAGTTCAAGTTCCATGTTGGGCTCTGTACTCGCAGCACAGAGCCTACTTCAGATCCTCTGTCTCCCTCTCTCTGCCCCTCCCCTACCCGTGAGCACATGCACTCGCTCTCTCAAAAATTAATACGTTAACAATAAAAAATAAAGCAGCACCATAAGACTATGATATCTTTTTTTTTTTTTATTTCTAGGAGAGAGAGAGACAGCGTGAGCAGGGGAGGGTCAGAGAGAGAGGGAGTCACAGACTGAAACAGGCTCCAGGCTCCGAGCTGGCAGTCAGCACAGAGTCCGATGCGGGGCTCGAACCCACGAACCGCGAGATCATGACCTAAGCAAAAGTCGGACGCTTAACGGACTAAGCCACCCAGGCGCCCCATATAATATCTTTTGTTCAAAGATATTTTATGAAATAGCTACAAAATCTGTAGAAAAAATAAGAGTTGAGTATAATTGGTGCACAAACACTCCTGGCACCAACTACAGACAGTAATGCCAAAAAGCTACAAAAGGAAAACTAGAGGAAATAAAGATTACAAAAAATTTTAGAAGGCTTATTTTATACTAATTGTCAACAGTAACCTCTGCCTTGATCCAGACAAGCCCCTCACTGTCATGCCATCTCATTCCTGGACTGGAGTCTTTCCTTGTACAGAAATGTGACAGCTCTCCACACTGCTTCTCCAAATACCACAAGCACAGATCTCAGCACCTCTAGGAAATCTTCCCAGACTACTTTAGTCTCTAGTCATCACTTCTGGTCTTTTATCAACAATTCAGAATTTAAATTTTGTCAAAGTAATGTCTTGTATGTTAGTTCTATTTCTCCAATCACATTATGAATTCCTTAAGGACATGGTTATATCATGTACTACTTCTGTAGGGTATAATAGGCATCCTGTTTTTCAAATTAACTGATTACCTAACATGAGAATAAAAGTGTAATATACTTTATGTTCCTAGGCCTGCTTCATACAGGCAAGCAAACAAAATTTACTGAAGTGGTAAAAATAAATAAATCTACTGAAAAACTATGTGCTTACAGGATTTCTAAAAGAGGCCAAGTACATATTCTGTAATTACAAATTTACATTTGGTAGAATGTGGATGGAATTTCTTCTATGCAACTGAAAAAAGTCTCGAGACTCATTGTTAAGAACAAGACAAAATGCCTTTAATTCATAAATCTATGATTCGGAAAGAATGTTAAAGAAACAAAAAATAGGGCTGGTGGCTTGAAGGCAGGAAACATAGTATGAGGATAAACAGCACATCCTTGGGTAGAAAAATTTAAATGGTAATGATTTTTAGATATCAGTACTGAAATTAATTTTACTTAACACTTTAAATCAACTGAGGGGATAATCATAAATCCCTGAAAATACTGAAAATGCTAAATCAAAAGAATGCAGGAAGACTTCCTAAGGTCAAGCAAACTGACTGAAAAGTAGCCAGTTAGCTTGAATATGGCCCAAAGAAATATTTTTAAAAAGTAAGTATTTTTTGTTTTTTTTTACTGAGTTGTAAGAGTTCTTTACACATGGTGGTTGGAAATGTTTACTCTCAATCAGTGGCTAGACTTTCCATTATTTTAATGGTGTCGTGTGTGTGTGGGGTGTGTGTGTGTGTGTGTGTGTGTGTGTAGTAAATACACAGAACATAAAATTTACCTTTTAACCATTTTTAAGTGTCCAGTGGAGTGGCATTAAGTGCATTCACATTGCTGTGCAGCTGTCACCATGTCTCCAGATCATCTGTCTCCAGAACTTTTTTAAAACAAATTTTTTTAATGTCTTTATTTTATTTGGAGAGCGAGAGACAGATTGTGAATGGGGGAGGGGAGAGAGAGAGGAAGACACAGAATCTGAAGCAGGGTCCAGGCTCCGAGCTGTCAGCACAGTGCGAGGCTCCAATCCACGGACTATGAGATCATGGCCTGAGCCGAAGTCAGATGCTTAACTGACTGAGCCACCCAGGTGCCCCTCCAGAATTTTTATCTTCTCTAACACTAATTCTTCTATGCCTCCCTCCCCCAATGTTTTCTTTCCTTTTTTAAAAGTTTATTTACTTTGAGAGAAGGGTGGGGGGAGGAGGAGAGAAACAGAGAGAGAAATAGAGAGAAAGAACCCCAAACAGGCTCTGCACTGTCAGCATGGAGACTGATATGGAGCTTGAAGCCATGAACCATAAGATCATGCCCTGAGCCAAAACCAAGAGTTGGATGCTTAACTGACTGAGCCACCCAGGCGCCCCCAAATGATATCTTTTGATAAGCAAAATGTTTAATTTTGATAAAGAACAATTTACCATTTAAAAATTTCTTTGAAATTCCTTGTTCTTCTAAGTAAAATAAATAAATGAATGAATGAATAAAAACTTTTTTCATATTCTCTTTAATAAAATTTTGCTACCTTTAAGGTTGCAACAATACTCTCATATGTTTTCTACTAAAAGTTGTAATTTTAGCTTTTATAATTATGTATATGGCCCAAATTGTGTTTGTTTTTATGTAAGGTGGGAGATATGGCTCAAAGTTAATTTTTTTTTCCATGTACGTATCCAGTTATTCCATGTACGTATCCAGTTATTCCAGAACCATTTCTTGAAATGGACTACTTAAATCCTGGTCTATTTCTGGACTCTTTTCTGTTCCATTGATCTGTTTTCTTTTATGCCAATTCCCATCTTGGGCACTATGGCATTACAGGAAGTCTTGAAATCAGTTAATATATTCCATGTTTTTTCTTTTTTCTAAGAATGCTTTGGCTACTCTAGGTCCTTTGAATTTCCATATAAATTTTGGAATTAAGTATACCAATTACTACTAAAAAGTTACATAAGAATTTTGATCGGGACTGCAATTTGGGAAGAATGGAGATATTAACACTCCTGATGCTTCCAATCCATGAACATAGTCTCTCTCTCCACTTATTCAGGTCTTCTCTCAGCAGTGTTTATATAAAGTTTTTGGTGTAGAGGTTATTTCAGATCTTTCATTAAATTAATCTGTATTTTGTTTTGATGCAATATTAAAAGCGCTGTTTTTCAATTTTTATTTTCTAATTGTTGTTGCTAGTATATAAAAACATTTTGTTTTTTATATATTGAGCTTGTTGTATTCTGCATCTTTGTAAATTTGGTTGTTAGTTCTATAATATTTTTGGTTGAGTCTATGATTTTCTATGTAAAAGATCCTGTTAACTACAAAAAAAGATAGTTTTACTTCTTTCTTTCTAAGATTTATGCCCCGCATTTGATTTTCTTGTCTATTCCTTGTTGGACGAGGACCTCTAGAACAATGTTTACTACAAGTAGTGAGAGCAGACAATCTTGCCTTGTTCCTTGATCTTAGGAAAAAGCATCAATACTTCACTATTAACTCCAATATGAGCTGTAAGTTTTCAATATTCCACTATCGAGTACATTAGCTTTAAGTTTTAAAACTGAAGAAATTCCTCTTATTCCCAGTTTGATGAGAATTTTTATTGTGAGTAGATACTGAAATGCTTTTTCTATATGTACTGAAACAAACATACAGGTTTTCTTCTTTATTTTACTAATATATGAATTGGACTAATTGATTTTTGAATGTTTTAAATTAATCTTGCATTTCTGAAATAAGCCTATGTAAGTCAGATCTGTATACACAGCATATAATATTGAAGCCAGCAAACTTGATAAAAGCAGAACAGAAGAATTTTCACCATTAAATTTCACCTTGGACTTTACCTTAAATGCTCTAGGTACTTACACATCCATATGGTGACCAGCACTCTGCAGTCCATCCCCCATTTCTTTTTCTATGGCACTCCACTCACTAGGGAGAAAAAGATAAAACCAAACACATCATGAATTAGATATGGAATATTTTATAAGTTTTTTTCTAGCTAGCTTTTAAACAACATAGTATCTGTATTTGGATTTATTTTTTGTGACTCAAATATGCTGTTTTCCTCTTAAGTTTAACAACTAAATGCAAGTGAAGCCTTTAAAATGTTAGTTCAGAAACTACTATCTGTTGCTGCTGCTGCAAGTTAAGTATCACACAATACAGCTTCTGCTTATAGACAACTTTCTCAGCTAGGGTGCCTTTTTACATCAATTATGGAGCTTTAAGAAACTATGGATGCCAGCCCTGCTCTTGATTTACTTAATCAGAATCTCTGGGATAGAGATGGGACATGTACACTTTATTTTAAAATTTTTTGGGGGGAGGGAGACTGTGCGTGCAGGTAGCGGGGGGAGGGAGGAGAGAGAGAGAGACTGAGAGAATCTCAAGCAGGCTCCAAGCCCAGCTTGGAGTCTGACAAGGGGTTTAATCTTACAACTGTGAGATCACAACCTGAGCCAAAATCAAGAGACAGAAAGACGGACTCTCAACCAGCTGACCTACTCGGGTGCCAAGACATGTATACTTTTTAAAATTCTGTGGATGACTCTGATGAACACACCTAAGCTGACAAAAAAGGGGAACTGTACAGAAACATTAGGTACACAGTGAAACTTTAATAATCTGCATTAAGCTGCATGAGAAAGTCTACTAGAACCACAAATCATTTTATTGTCATTTTTTAAACATTTTTTTTTATTTTTAAGTAATCTGTATACCCAACATGCGTGAACTCATAAGCCCCAAATCAAGAGTTGTGTGCTTTACTGACTGAGCCAGCCAAATGCTTATTGTCATTTCTGTGAAATGCTTCCCATAGAAATCCCTTTTTATGGAAGTTGTATATATTACAATAAGTTGAAAAATAAGTCTGTAATCCCAAATACCAAAAGATGACATAATTTGATATATTTCCTTCTAGTCTTTTTATTTACTCATTTTAATGTGGCTGAGATCATATGACATACACATTTTTGTATCATGTTTTTTTCCCTTCAGTATTTTCCCATATTATTAAAACAATTTGTTTTAAACATTGTTTCATATGGCAACTCAATTAAAAAAAATTTTTTTAATGTTTATTTATTTTTGAGAGAGAGACAGTGTGGAAGCAGGGCGAGGTAGAGAGAGTGGGAGACACGGACTCTGAAGCAGGCTCCAGGCTCTGAGCTGTGAGCACAAAGCCTGATGCAGGGCTGGAACCCACGAACGGTGGGTGAGATCATGACCTGAGCCGAAGTCAGCTGCTTAATCAAATGAGCCACCCAGGCACCCCTCAACTCAATTTTTTTAAATGATATTCCTGGCCATTCAGGTTGTTGTAATTGTCCTCCTAGGGTAAAGAATGTATAAGCCTCCCCAATTTCACCATATCATAGAAGAAAAAAAAAAGTTAAACACTATTCTTTTGTTAATATGTAGTTTTTATACATAGTTCTTGAAATGCCAAATTATATACTTATAGTATTTGAAGGAAGAAGACCTCACATGAATTTTAATATTGTCAAAAAAACCCAAACATATAAATGACCTATACAACACTATGATTATGATTAAATAACAAAACAGCTATGGCTCTCTAATAATCTTCTCTCTTTAGATGTTTATAACTACTCTCAAAACAGTGTAGCAAATTAAACTAATAGCAAATTGGCAAATTAATAGCAAATCAAAATAGCAAATTAAACATTTTTTAGTGTTTTGCTGTTTACAAAACCGATTTTTAACATCTCTAAGTTATATTATCTAAATTCTTTTTTTTTTATGCTTTTATTTATTTCTAAGAGAGAGAGAAAGAGCGACAGCGTGAGCAGGGGAAGGTCAGAGAGAGAGGGAGTCACAGACTCTGAAACAGGCTCCAGGCTCCGAGCTGGCAGTCAGCAAAGAGCCTGACGCGGGGCTCGAACCCACGAACTGCGAGATCATGACCTAAGCGAAAGTCGGACGCTTAACCGACTAAGCCACCAAGGCGCCCCTATATTATCTAAATTCTAAAGCCATATTTCTAATACCTCCAGGACAATTCTGCTTTTATATACCTCTGTCACTTCAAATTCAATATATCCAAAGCCCTGTTCTTCACATGAAAATGGATATATATAGGGGTTTGGACAGAATACAAATGTAACTAGCCGAATGTGTAACGTAACGATCACAGTCAATGTAACTTTAGGTCATGCTAACAGAGTTAATGGACAGTCCAGATCAACTGTCTATTGGATACCCCACAGATACTTCATCCATCTATTCTTCAAGCACCTTACTATGTGCTACCAATTCAAGGCTAACATAACCAAATTTAATTCCTTTGTTTACCAAACAACACTAAAAACTAGATTAAGGAAGGTAGGGCTTACCCTTAATCAACTATATATTCCTATTAAGTACTTTAGAATCTGATAAATACCTGGCATTTTTAAAATGTTTTTTAATTTATTTTGAGAGAGAGAGATAGAGCGAGCATGAGGCGGTGAAGAGGCAGAAAGAGAGGGAATCTTAAGCAGGTTCCATGCTCAGCGTGGAGTCTGATATGGGGCTCAATCCCAAGACATTTGAGATCATGACTTGAGCTGAAATCAAGAGTCGGACACTTAACCAACTGGGCCACCCAGGCGCCTCAGTATGTGGCATTTATAGTTTGTAGTTTAAGTGAAAAAATAAACCAAGTGAATTAATAAATGTGAAGAAGCAAACATGTACTGGATTCTATGTATCAGCCACTCCTACACACAAGACCTCTCCCCTCAAGGTACTCATACTCTAGCCCTATGCTGGTCTAGCAACAGCGTCACCTAGAATCTCATTAGAAATGCAGAATCATGGGGCGCCTGGGTGGCTTAGTCGGTTAAGCGTCCGACTTTCGCTTAGGTCATGATTTCGTGGTTAGTGGGTTCGAGCCCTGCGTCGGGCTCTGTGCTGACTGCCAGCTCAGAGCCTGGAGCCTGCTTCAGATTCTGTGTCTCCCTCTCTCTGACCCTCCCCTGCTCACGCTGTCTCTCTCTCTCTCTCCTAGAAATAAATTAAATAAATAAATAAATAAATAAATAAAAATAAAAACTCTTAAAAAAAAAAAAGAAATGCAGAATCAAAGAACCTATTCCAGATCTGCATCAAAATATTCATTTTAATAGCTCTTCAGGCGATTTGTATGCACATTAAAACTTAAGAAGTACTATCTAAACAAAAGGTTCTAACCTGGAGTCCAAGGATATATCTAGGATTGGAAATAGAAAATGTTAACCAGTTTGCTGGGGAGAAGAGGAAACTAACATACAAGTAACTATAAAACGGTAGCTGAATTAACATCAACATTGTTAAAAGAGATAACTGGATCTTAAAGTACTTAATGGGTGGGTAATTGTCACAGATGAACCAGATCAAAAAGGGTCTTGGATCTTTTGTAGCATCTGATGAAAACTATGGACCTTTTCCCTAAGAAGAAAAAAAATCACAAACACAAAGTTTTGTATGTAATTTCAGAAACTTCAGGCAACCTGAAGTCCATCTTCACCTCTTGGATTGAGAACCATGAAATACAAGGGCACCTAGCTGACTCCATCAGTACAGTATGTGACTCTTGATGTCAGGGTTGTAAACTTGAGCCCCAGAATCAATGTAGAGATGGCTTAAAAATAAAATCTTAAAGAAAAAACTATGAACTATAAAACCACTAAGGCCCTTCCTACTCTAGTATTTTATAATTTCATTCAATGAAAGAAGGTAAAAGACTCCAAGAATGCCCAACCATCACAATTTAGAACAGGAATTTAAAAATTATAACAAAATAAAGGTTTAGAGATAAATCTTATCACCCAATCTGATGTTCAAACATCAGGGATAGAGGCACAGAGAGAAAGTCACCAGTGCAAGCAGGTCTGTGGTTACAGGTTCTATGTTTATAGTTCTAGATAAGATTTCAATTTAAATATAAAATTCTATGGCACAAAAAGGTTTGGAAATCACTCTCTCCATTTAACCACAATATTGAATAGATACTTAAAATCAGGTTCAGAGATCTAACATTGATTACTCCAAGTCAGGGAGCTGTTCAGAGACAGAGCAGAGACTAGAATCAGCTGCCCATAGTGCTCTATTAATCCCAAACTATGACACTTCTAACGAGGGAGTGTAGGGCAAACTGAGGGCAAAGTGCAGGCTAACAGCAATCCCCAGCCACAGGTGGGACATATATGACAGTCCTTGGACACTCCTAGCTACCCCGAAACAGGAAAGGACAAATAACAAATGGTTAAACTGATAAAGAGTCTCCATCAGTTTACCAGAACAAGGCAATCCCATCATAGCCTAAAGTCCAGGAGCTCCTTACTGCCTTAATGTTAATACTTTGCTAAAGGGAAAAACTACCTTAGCTCGACAATAGCTAGGTCTCCATTAAGGCTTTAGCATGTGGAAGTCTCTTTGGAAACTCCCTTTTGACCTTCTCTCTCCCGACCATAAAACAGTTACCTCCATAACCCCAATGCAGGGCTTCCGGCCAATGGGTACTGTCTCCATGCTTTAATAAAATCATCTTTTTTGCACCAAAGACATCTTCAAGAATTCTTTCTTGGCCACCGGCTCTGGACCCCACGAACTCTATCATCACCCCAAAACTTAATCACTTCCTTTTTTGTTCTCTTAATCAAAAGAGAACAAACATATTCTCCTAATATGTATATAACCAAAAAAACAAAAATTACAGAATCATTAAACAAAAGTAGATCTGTGTCTGTGAGGTCTGAGGTACATGACAAGTTTTGTGTATCATGAAATAAATTTGAAATAAATGTTGCTCATGTATTTTCCTGGAATCCCTCATAAGGAATCACATCAATTGAATCTTAAAGACATGTTTTTTTCTTGGTTGATTCTATATGGATTCATAATCTATAAATTAAGATGCATATTTAAAAATTAACAGAATAAACCATTTCCGGCTCTGAGCTTTAGCTTCAAATGCATAATTACTGGTACTGACAACTCTTTCCTCTTTTTTTTCTAAGTGTTTTTGCAGAATGAATCCCACCTATGTATTCAGTCCAATTCTGGACAAGTGGATCTGAAAGTTCTTAGCTCAGTCTGAAACCAGTGAAAATATAGACAAGTTCTATAAGCACCCATGGGAATGGCCCTTTGGCCTACCCTACATCGGAGCAAGTGCTGTAAAGCAGGCGGAAGCTGCAAAAAGCCCAGGAACTCAAGAAGAGCACAAAATAAACTCCTGACCACAAAGAAAATTAAAAAAAGGAAAGAAACAGCAACATGTGACATGAACATATTACAAAACTTATCCTATTTCCCCTCCATACACCTAATTCCTGCTTATTTCTTCCTTATATTATATTTACATGTACGTTTATGTAAGTCACAGAAGTATATATCTCATCAGTTGCCTTCTTAACAAGTACAGTCTTGGGGCACCTGGGTGACTCCTTTAAGTGTCCAACTTTGGCTCAGGTCATGATCTCATGCTTAATGAATTCCAGCCCCACGTTGGGCTCTCTGCTGACAGCTGGGATCCTGTTTTGGATTCTGTCTGTCCCTCTCTCTCTATCTCCCCACCCCTTCCACCCCCCTTCCATCCCTGCCACTTGTGCTCTCTCTCTCTCAAAAACAAACTTAAAAAAATGAAAATACACAGTCTTTTTCCACTCAGTTCAATTCTCTCACTCAGCAAAAAGCCATAATTTTATGAAATTTTACTCAAGATACAGATTTTAAAATTTTTAATTAAGAAACAAAGCTGAAGGGGCACCGGGGTGGCTCAGTTGGTTAAGTGTCTGACTCTTGATTTTGGCTCAGGTCATGATCTCAGTTTGTGAGTTTGATCCCTCAGCCGGGCTCAGTACGGACAGCACAGAGCCTGCTGGGGATTTTCTCTCTCTCCCCCTCTCTCTCTGCCCCTCCCCCACTTGTACATGCATTCTTTCTCTCAAAATAAATAAATAAACTTAAAAAAAAGGAAGGAAGGAAGAAAGGAAGAAAGCAAGCAAGGAAACTGAAAGGGACCACCTGGCTGGCTCAATGGGTAGAGCATGCAACTCTTGGTCTTGGGGTTGTATCTTTCAGCCCCACATTGGGTGTAAAGATGACTAAAAACAAAATCTTTAAAAAACAAAAAGGAAAGCTGATGAAAGCAGCTTTATATTTCTTTCTCTCCCAATTTCAAACCAGAAATAAAAATAAATTAATCTTTTTTCCAATTATGTGACCTTCAGCTTGAATTTTTTCATTACTTTTACAGGTCAGCAGCACTCAAAAGATAAAAAACACTCCCCACCAACTGGCACCATACAGCAATCCTCCCTCACATTCCTAATTAATACTCTTACCAGTGCTTCTCAAACTGGGATGCTTCATAATGGATATTTAAGGCCATATGATAAAACACAGCACAACTGTTCTGAAGAATAACTTCTACTTTTACATTTGAAGGAAAAAAGTTATATATGTATGTATATATATTTAGAGAGCCATAAATGTTTTATGGCATAAAATGCAAATTTGCACGAACAGACAAGAACTCAAACCTTCAAAGACAGGACTGCACTGGGACTCCTGGGTAGCTCAGTTACTTAAACCTTGAAGTCAGTTCAGGTCTGATCTCACCACTGTGAGATCAAGCACCCTGCCCTACCCCGTACCCCCAGCTTGGGTGTGGAGTCTGTTTAAGATTTTCTCTCTCTCTCTTTGCCCCTCCATCACAGCAAGAATCAGCACTAGCCACAGCTGATTCCAGCCAACCCCTTGTGGGACTTGTAAAGGGAAATAAAGGAGTGTGTGCCGTAACCTGTACTACCAAGTTGAAGACTTCTTTGCATTTGAGAGAAACTGCCCTATCACACTGCCCTTGAGCTTCCGAACTGAAGAATCACTTCACCAGACTTGATTTCAGCAGAGACACCTGCTTCACTGAGACAGAGGCCAACTAATGTTGCCTCCCACAACTTACTGCTCCTCTGCTTTAAGGAGCTCTGTATCTTCTCTCTGTCTTCTCTTTGTCTTTTTTTTTTTTTCCTTTTCTCCCATCCACCCATCCACCCCTGCTCTCCCATGCAAAACAAACAAAACAGACTCTGTTTCCCCCCTTCAAGGACAAACTCAGGGACTTCCTTAAAAGTCTAATCAGTAATTTGCTGTCTTTCCTTCCTTCATACTTTCCTCTCATTCCTAGGACTACTGCAGTATAACATCAAACCACTCAAATCAAACTGCTCTCCAAATTAACACCAAAGTTTTACTTATCCATTTCCACTTTTCATTAAACTCGATTTCCCTACAGTTTAACTCCAACTTCTTCTTTAAGTGTTCTCCTCAATAGCTTGACATTGCACATTCCTAGTACCTCACCACTTTTCCCATGTCGACTTCACTGGTTCTTTTTTTTCCTGGACTCCTGAACACAAGTGGTATTTGCCCAAGGTGTGGCCCTGAGTCTCTCCTAGACTTACTCTAAACCTCTAACATTATCACCTAACCCTACATTTTTTTCTTTTTTATTATTTGCTTTTGAGAGTGAGAGAGAAAGAGAGAGAGTGTGTATGTGAGCGAGGGAGGGGCAGACAGAGAAGGACACTGAGAATCTGAAGCAGCCTTCAGCACAGACCCTGATATGGGGCTCAAATCCACAAACCATGAGACCATGAACGAAGTTGAAGTTAGATGCCCAACTAAGCCACCCAGGCACCTCCTAACCCTACATTTTCAAAATTCACACTATTAGGATTCATCATTTATACACAACTCGAATTCTCACCAGCCTCTTAAACAGCTGATCCAAATTTCCAATTGTTTGACGTATCTTTAATTCAAATGCAATCTATTCAAAACAGAACCCTTCCACTCATCCCTCAAACCTCCTATTTCTCCTCTATTCTGTATCACAATCTTCTTAATCAGTCAGCTGCTCATAAATTAAATCTTAGTATCCTAGCACCTACCATGGTAGGAGTTTAGCACATGTGCTCTGAATGACTAGAAGAATTAAGTCTCGCCATTTGTGCCTTCTTAATAGTGCCTACTGGTATCCACTCTGGTTCAGGCTCTTGAACACCTGCTTCAAGTACCTCAACCACCCCTGGTCTCCCTGGGTCCCTTTCCATAAAATATTTTTGATGTAAAATGGTTTTCTAATAATTTACTGAGTTAGCAAAAAGACCAAACTGTATAATATTTAATCATAAGAAATTAATGCAAATAATTTTCTTTAAAATGTGATACAACCAAGTGACCTTTACCTACTTGTTTCTCAAACTAATACAAGTCCCTTTACTAATTATAATAAATGTACTACTTTTGGAAGTGTCTGATTTGTGAAATTTTTTTAAGATTTTGTTTTTAAGTAATTTCTACACCCAACATGGGCTCAAACTTACAACCTCAAGATCAAGCCAACTGAGCCAGCCAGGCACCCCAATGTTAATTTTCAAATGAGCATATTCCCAAGCTTAACTAGGGTTCCACTCTGGATAATATTCTAAAAACTGAGGCTGACACATGTGCATAAAACTAAACGCAATTGTAGACAAATCAAACATCATGGAACAGACTTCAGAAAGGTGATTTCTGCTTGCCTTTCTTCCCATTACATTATCCCTTCATGTTTAGCCATATATTCCTGTACTCGTTATGAAGAATTTACATGTTTATAATATCAATACACTTCTCTTCATTAATAAAATGTCTCTTCAACAAATGGTGTTGGGAAAATTGGACATTTATATGCAAAAAAAATGAAACTGGACCACTCTCTTTTACCATATACAAAATCAACTCAAAATGGATCGAAGACCTAACTATGAGACCTGAAGCTATAAAAATACTTAAAGAAAGCAAAGGCAGTAATTTCTCTGATATTAGTCACAGCAACATTTTTCTAGATGATTTCTTGAGTCAAGTGATATAAAAGCAAAAATAAACTATTGGAACTACATCACAATAAAAGGTTTCTGCACAGCAAAAGAAACAATCAACAAAACTAAAAGGCAATCTTTGGAATGGGAAAAGATATTTGCAAATGACATATCTGATAGAGTTAATATCCAATATATATAAAGAACTAATACAACTCAATACCCAAAAAACAAACAAATCAATTAAAAAATGGGCAAAAGCCATGAACAGATATTCCCCCAAGAAGACATCCAGATGGCCAACAGACATGAAATGATGCTCAACATCACTCATCTTCAGAGAAATGCAAATCAAAAGTACAATGAGATATCACCTCACACCTGTCAGAATAAAATAAAAAATACAAAAAACAAGTGTTGGCAAAGATGCATAGAATAAAGAACGCTCTTGCACAGATGGTGAGAATACAAAATGGGGTGCAGCCGCTATGGAAAACTATGGAGGTTCCTCAAAAAGTTAAAAATAGAAATACCCTACAATCCAGTAATTGTACTACTGGATATTTTACCCAAAAAATACAAAAACGCTAATTCAAAGGGATACAGGCATCCCGATGTTTATTGCAACATTATTCACAAGAGCCAAATTATGGAAGCAGCCCACGTGTCCATTGACAGATGAATGGAGAAAGAAGATGTGTTATATATGTATACAATGGAATTTATTCAGCTATAAAAAAGGAATGAAGTCTTGTCATTTGCAACAACATGGATGCAGCTAAAGAGTATAATGTCAGTCAAAGAAAGACAAATACCATATGATCTCACTCACACATGCACTTTAAGAAACAAAACAAATGAGCAAAGGAAAAACAAAAAGAGACAAACCAAAGAAACAGACTCTTAACTATAGAGAACAAAGTGATGTCTACCAGAGAAAGGTAAGAAATGGCATGGGTCAAATAGGTAGGTGATGGGGATTACAGAGTACATTTATCAAGATGAAAATAGAATACAAAAGGTCATATAGGAATGCCTGGGTGGCTGAATCAGTTAAGAATTTGACTCTGGATTTTGGCTCAGATCATGATCTCATGGTTCATGAGTTTGAAGCCCGTGTCTGTGCTGCCAGCACAGAGCCTGCCTGGGACTTTTTCTCTCTCTCTTCCTTTCTCTCTGCCACTCCCCTGCTCACAGTCTCTCTCTCTCTCTCAAAATAAATAAATAAACTTAAAAAAAAAGTCATAATCTTGATATTGTCCCAACCTGTATTTAGTTTCAATGTAATGATCAACCAAAGATAAATGTATAATGTTACTCTCATAAGTTAATAAATTTGGCTACATATCTCACAACTGGTACTCAAATCAATTTCAGATGAATCAGAAATTTATGAAACCACAAAAATGTAGAAGGAATGGATAGTATTTTTTATAATCCATAATGAACAAAACTTTATGTAATATATACACACAAAAATCAGAGACCTACCAAAAAAAAGAAAATCATAGGCTATTGTTTTTAAAAGGAGAAAAACTAATAATTTATTATATATAACTGAATTTAATAAATAGAATATTTCTGTATTATCAAAAGCCACCATAAAAAGTCAAAATACATATGACAAAAGTGGAAACAAAATTGCAAATCATTTCACAAAGCCCTAATTCTCCTAAAAGATAAAGAACGTGTGTATGGGGCGCCAGGGTGGCTCAGTCTTTTTGTTAAGCATCAGACTTCAGCTCACATCATGATCTCGCATTTTGTGGGTTCAAGATGCGCGTCGGGCTATGTGCTGACAGCTGGCTCAGAGCCTGGAGCCTGTCTTCCGATTCTGTGACTCCCTCTCTCTCTGACCCTCCCCTGGTCACGTGGTCTCTCTCTCTCTCTCTCAAAAATAAATAAAAAGAACATTAAAATAAATAAAACTGGTATTTAAAAAAAGAACGTGTATATATCTATTAAGAAACTAATCAGCCCAACAGGAAAAAAAAAAAGGACAAAAAGATAAGTATAGATTATAATATAGGAAAAAAGTGCTGTTAATCATAAAAATAATTTGACTTCAGTTATAATTTTAAAAATGTAAATTACAACTGTAGTGAAGAAACCACTCCTCATCAGTCTGATAAAGATAAACGTTTCCTAACATATTGCTGAGTAATGATGTAAGAAAACAGATACTAATACTTTGTTGGTGAGAAGTTAATAGCTTCTATACAGGGCAATTTGGCAATATTTACCAAAATTACAAATGCAACTGTCCTTAAGATAGAGCCAGTAACAACACCTGTAGAACTTGTAGAATTTTATCCTACAAACATATCACACACATGTAAAATGACACGAACAAGAATATTTACTGTAGCACTGAGTAAAATAAAGAAGACTAGAAATCATTAACAAGAAGAAATTAGTTACATAAATTATGCTCCTCCTTTTTAATAAAACTCAATGCAGTTATTTACTGATAACAATCTATCTTGAAGAGCAGTTCTTAAGTAAAAAAAAGGTAAAACAAGTGAACACAGTGATGTATACAACATGCTCCCTTTTCGTGTTTAAAAACAGAGGGAAAATGCATGTGTTTGTAGGTTAATATATTATATTTATAGTATTACAGTTTACTAGTGGAATACATAAGAAACCAGTAAACTGATATTAGCTGTCTCAGAGAAGGAGACATGAATGGTTAGCAGACAAGAGAGCTTTTTCACTGTACAAGTTTTCATCCCTGTTGAATTTTGTGCCACATGGAATGTATTACCTATTCAAAAATGTAAAATGAAAAAAATGTAAAATGAATGTTTTTTGTTTTTTTTTTTTGAGAGAGAGAGAGAGAGTGCTCCAGGGAGAGGGGCAAGGGTTAGAGAAAGAGAAAGACAGGGCTTGATCCCATGACTCAGGGATCATGGCTCAGCTGAAATCAAGAGTCAGATGCTCAACCGAATGAGCCACCCAGGCACCCTAAATGAATAATCTTTAAATTAATTCTATCAAAAGGATTTATAATGGAACATTAACAAGGACATCTTCTTATAAAAAGAGTTGGATAATAATTTCTAAAATGTCAGAACCAAAAAACTACACAGAAAAAAAATCACAAAAGGAAAGGTTCAAAAATAACTAAAATATGTAACATATAGTATATAAGTAGATATTCTAATTTACACTAAAATTACCCAAGACTGAAAAATTCATTTTGCAAAATCCTTCAGAAACTATAAAGTAATCTTCTTAGGCATTCCGCCAACAAGGTAAAGGACACTGGTCACTGCTTCAGAGTAGTTCCATTTTTATCTGCTCAACATATTGGACTTCCTATTTTTTTTTTTTTAATATTTTTATTTATTTCTAGGAGAGAGAGAGAGAGAGAGACAGAGTGAGCAGGGGAGGGTCAGAGAGAGAGGGAGTCACAGACTGAAACAGGCTCCAGGCTCTGAGCTGGCAGTCAGCACAGAGCCCGACGCGGGGCTCGAACCCACGAATCGCGAGATCATGACCTAAGCGAAAGTCGGACGCTTAACCGACTAAGCCACTGAGGCGCCCCTGGACTTCCTATTTTTAATAGAAAGAAACACTTTAAAACAAAAACCTTGAAAACTACTACTATAGGACATCATTTAAAAACAAACTTCGATATTTGAAGGAGCTAGTATTTGAAAAGATAAATCAAACTGATAAGCCTTTAACTATGCTAATCAAGAAAGAGAGACTCAAATAAAATCAGAAATGAAAAAAGAGAGAAATAAAAACCAATACCACAGATATAAAAAGAATTATATGAGAATATTATGAATAATTTTATGCCAACAATGTGAGCAACCTAGAAAAAATGGGTAAAATTAAATTGATTCAGGAAAAAATATAAAATCTGAACAGATTACTAGCAATGAAAATGAATCAGTTAAAAAACACTCCCAAGAAACAAAAGTCCAGGATCAGATAGCTGCAAAGGTGAATTTTATCAAATATTTAAGAAAGAGTTAATACCTGGGGTGCCTGGGTGACTTAGTAGGTTAAGTGTCTGACTCCTGATTTCAGCTCAGGTCATAATCTCAAGGTTGTGAGATGGAGCCTCTTGTCAGGCTCTGTACTGACAGTGTGGCACCTACTTGGGATTCTTTTTCTCCCTCTCTCTCTGCTCCTCCTTGGCTTGTGGACACACACATGCTCACTCTCCAAATAAATAAACTTTTTTTTTAAAAAAGAGAAAAGGAGGGATACAAAACCAGATACCAAAACCAGTACTACCAAAATAAAACAGAACAAAAAAACCCCGCAAAACTATAGGTCAGTACCTCTGAATAGATATAAAAACCTCCAACACAATATTAGCAAACCAAATCCAACAATACATTAAAAGGATCTTTCACCACGATCAAGTGGGGTTTATTCTAGGGATGCAAGGATGGTTCAATAGTCACAAATAATCAACATGATAAATCACATTAACAAGGGAAAGAACAAAAACCATATGATCATCTCCATAAATGTAGAAGAAGCATTTGACAAAACACACATCCATTCATGATAAAAACTCTCAAGAAAGTGGTTTTAGAGGGAATATATCTCAACATAATAAAGGCCATATATGAGAAAACGTACAGCTAACATCATACTCTATGGTGAAAAATGGACAGCTTTTCTTCCAAGATCAGTAACAGAAGAGGGATGTCAACTCTCAGCACTGTTAGAGTATTGAAAGTCCCAGCCACAACAAACAGACAAGAAAAAGAAATAAAAGTCATCCAAACTGCTAAGGAAGAAATAACATTCACTATTTCCAGATGACATGATACCATATACAGTAAACCCTAAAGACTCCACCACAAAACTACTAGAACTGATAAATGAATTCAGTAAAGTCACAGGACACAAAATTAATATACAGAGAACTATTGCATTTCTATAAGCTAATAATGTAGCAGAAAGAAAAATTAAAAAACAATTCTACTTGCAACTGCAACAAAAATAATAAAATAGCTAGGAATAAACTTAATCAAGGCCATGAAAGACCTGTCATCTCTGAAAAATAAAACATGAATGAAAGAAATTGAAGATGACAGAAATAAAAAGATATTCCATGTTCATGGACTGAAACAACCAAATATTACTAAAATGTTCCACAATACCCAAAGCAATCCAAATTTAACATAATCCCTATCAAAATACCAAAGAGCAGTTTTTACAGAACTAGAACAAAAAAAAAATCCTAAAATCTGTACAGAACCACAAAAGACCCTGAATAGCCAAAGCAATCCTAAGAAGAACAAAGCTGGAGGTGTCACAATCCCAGATTTCAAGATAGACTACAAAGCTGTAGTAATCAAAACAGTATGGTACTGGCACAGAAACACATAGATCAGTGGAACAGGTTAAGGATAGAGAGACCAGAAATAAACTACACTCATATGGTCAATTAATCTACAACAAAAGAGGCAAGAATATACAATGGAAAAAAAATCTCTTCAACAAATGGTGTTGGGGCAGCTACATGCAAAATAATGAAATTGGACTATTTTCTTTAACCACTCCACAAAACTAAACTCAAAATGGATTAAAGATGTAAATGTGAGACCTAAAATCATAAAATTCCTAAATGAAAACATAGAAAGTGACCACTTTGACATTAGCCGAAGAAACATTTTTCTAGATCTGTCTCCTCAGGTAAGAGCAACAAAAGCTAAAATAAACTACCAGGACTACACAAAAATTAAAAGCTTTTGCATAGTGAGGAATCAATCAACAAAATGAAAACACAACCTACTGAATGAGAGAAGGTATTTGCAAATGGTAGATCCAATAAGGGGTTAATATTCATGCTATATAAAGAACTTACACAACCCAATAGCAAAAAACCACAAATAATCCAATCAGAAATAGGCAGAGGACCTGAACAGACATTTTTTCCAAAGAAGACTTACAGATGGCCAACAGACACATGAGAAGATGCTCAGTATCACTCTAATCACCAGGGAAATGTAAATCAAAACCACAATGAGGTTATCACCTCATGTCTGTCAGAATGGCTAGAATCAAAATAACAAGAAGTAACAAGTGTTGGTGAAGATGTGGAGAAAAAGGAATCCTCCTGCACTGTTGAGTTGTAAATTGGTACAACCACTATGGAGGTTCCTAAAAAAATTAAAAATAGTATTACCATGGAGATCCTGGGTGGTTCAGTCGGTTAAGCATCTGACTCTTGCTTTCAGTCATGATCTCACTGTTCGTGAGTTTGAGCCCCATGTTGGGCTCTGCAGTGAGAGCACGGAACCTATTTGGGATTCTCTGTCTCCCCTCTCTTTGTCCCTCCCCTACTCACATGCTCTCTCTCAAAATAAATAATTAATTAACAAAATAGTAATACCATATGATCCACTAATTCCACTACTAGGGATTTACCCAAAGAAAACAAAAAGACTAATTAAGAAGATATATGCATCCCTATGTATACTGCAGCATTATTAATAATAGCCAAGATATGAAAGCAACCCAATGTCCATCCATAGAGGAATGGATAAAGATGTAAAATATATATAAATGTGTATAAACAAAAGCATATAAATATATATCTGTCTCCTATCTTCTCTATCCATTGTATATGTGTATGTGTGTGTCTGTCTGTGTATATATACCTAGAGAGTATAATGCTAAGTGAAATAAGTCAGACAGAGGAAAACAAATACACTATGACTTCACTCATATGTGGAAGTTAAGAAATAAAAAAAGAGAAAAGAAGACAAGCAAAAAAAACCCAAACTGTTAAATACAGAGAACTGGTAGTTGCCACAGGTGGGGGGGGGGGGGAGGGAGGGAGAAGATGGGTGAATAGGAGAAGAGGATTAAGAGGTACGCTTATCTTGATGAGCAGTGAAAAATGATAGGACTGCTGAATCATTGCATTGTACACCTGAAACTAATATAACACTGTATATTAATTATACTTGAATAAAAAATTAAGTAATTATGCATAACATAAAAAATAAATACAAACTTAACTTCTACACTTCAGACCCATAAATTTTCAAGAATTGTAGTTGTCAGGCACAAAGCTAATTAGAGCTAATCATCTATTTTAAAAGTACATATAATGCTTACCTGAAAACTCGCCCATAATTCCCATGCACTTTATATACACCATAGAGTCGATCTGCTACTCTCTGGAATAAATTTTTAAAAGAGATTACTATTAGGTCAAAGTTGTATACAGATTATTCTTTAAAAAGATGTCATCTTCATTAAAAAAAAAAAAGCTTAGTACAATAAACTTGAAAAATATGAAAAAGAAAAAACTTAAATTTCCCAAAGTCTCATCATGGGGTTAGGGGAGGGGGGAATTAGTGCTGTCATCACATTTATGTAATTGCTTTCATATATGTGTGTGTGTGTGTGTGTGTATTAATATATATATAGATATATACATATATATACACACACATACATTTATATAAAAATAAAGAACATATAAAGACATAAGTTTTAATTATTGCTTAAAACTTCTTATATTAAAAGTGGTAAGGGGCGCCTGGGTGGCTCTCAGTTGGTTAAATGTCAGTCTCTTGGTTTCAGCTCAGGTCATGATCTCACAGTTCATGAGTTCAAACTGCACATCAGGCTCTGTGCTGACAGTGCAGAGCTTGCCTGGGATTCTCTCTCTCACCCTCTCTCTGCCCTTCCAGTGCACTCTCGCTCTGTCTTAAAATAAATAAACTTTAAAAAAGTGATAAATTCTTATCCAGCAGGTCAATATAACATTAATAGATACCACTTTAAATAGCTGCATAAAACTCCACCTAGCAGTGTATAAAATATATAAGCATTCCTGATGGATATTTAGCTATTCCTAATTTTTTCAGTATTATACATAATGTTGTAATAATAAACATCTCTATAAGTAAAGCTTTTTCCAATTTCAGATTGTTTCCTTATGAAAAAGTCCTCAAAGTAGAATTTACCAGGATAAAATATAACCATTTTCAATTTTATTGGTAGTTTTATACATAAATGCTGGACACATACAACATACTTCTATGCTACTTTATCATGGTAATGCTTTCACGCCAACACATTAGATATTTTAATAATAGAATTATAATTTAAATCTAATTATAATTAGATCAAGATGAAATATATACCGTCCAGCTATTCACACAATTTTACAAAAAACAAAACACCACATATAGCAATTAATGCTTTACTCTCCTGCAAAGTGTTATGAACATGAACTGAATATCAAAAGGTAATCCCACATAAAAACCTAAACCCTAAAAAAAAACCTCTTGGTACACAGTTTTTTGTTTTTTGAGAGAGAGAGAAAGAGACAGAGCATGAGTGGGAGAGGAGCAGGCTCCAGGCTCTGAGCTGTTAGCACAGAGCTCAATGCGGAGTTCAAACTCACAGACCACGAGATCATGACCTGAGCGGAAGTCAGAGGCTTAACTGACTGAGCCATTCAGGTGCCCCTTTGGTACACAGTTTCTGAATGTAAACACGGAGGATAAATTACCTCCCTAATTAATTACTCAAACATCTGCGGAATTAGGCATTAACCATACAATATTTCCTAACTCTTTCAATACCTCTCAGCTTAAAGTGAATGAACTGTATTATAAATACTTGGAGCAGGTGTAAGAGGAACATAAAACATTTTCAATCTCTCCTTGGCTTGCTCTAAAAGAACACATATCCATCAGACTAGAGAGCAGTACACTACAGGACTGCAGCTTGTTTCTGTAGTCTTATTAGAACATTCATGTTAGCACTATCTATGGCTGCTTTCATAGCAGAACTGAATAGATTTGACAGGGAATGTTATGGCCCAAAAAGCTGAAAATATTTACTATCTAGCATTCAGAAAAAGTTTGCCCACCCCTGCACCTGTCTCAAGACAAAACTCAGTCTTCATTCTACTTGAAACATTTCAGAGTCATCCCCAGAACTCTCAACTACTTTCTCTAGGATGTTATTTCCCAATTAATTTTTGAGTTCTATAGAGTGTTAAAGGTTGTTTATTTTTTTTTTTTTTAATGTTTTATTTATTTCTAGGATAGTGAGAGAGACAGTGTGAACAGGGGAGGGTCAGAGAGAGAGGGAGTCACAGACTGAAACAGGCTCCAGGCTCTGAGCTGGCAGTCAGCACAGAGCCCGACGCGGGGCTCGAACCCACGAACCGCGAGATCATGACCCGAGTGAAAGTCGGACGCTTAACCGACTAAGCCACCCAGGCGCCCCTGTTTACTTTTTTTTAAAGTGGTTCCAACATCAAGTAAGTTTGGGAAACACCGAGGTAATAAAATTTAACCTTTAAGAGTCTTCTTTACTGTAGGACTTTTTAGAGCTTTAATACCATATATTAATCATAAGTATTCAAGACAGATACACGGTTTGCACTAGAAAACATCATACAGGACCGGCATCAGAATATGAGATGGAAAATGCCATTCTAGAACAGTAAGTTTTCTAGATCTTTGTACTTAAAAAAAAATTTGTTTTAATGTTCATTTATTTTTGAGAGACACAGACAGAGCACGAATGGGGGAGGGGCAGAGAGAGAGAGGGAGACACAGAATCCAAAATAGACTCCAGGCTCTGAGCTGGACAGAGCCCGACTTGGCACTCCGAACTCATGTACTGCAAGATCATGAATGGAGCCGAAGTCAGACGTTCAACTGACTGAGCCACCCAGGCACCCCTAGCTCTTTGTTCTTTAAAGATCAAACCTCTTCTTGAAAGCTGAGTGTTTTATCATCCACTAAGATATTAAGAATGAAAGAGGGGGAGAGAGCTTATTAAGCAACCATGTAAAAACAAAAATTGTAAGATACTGAAGTACAAAATGCAGATGCAAAATAAATGTTCAAAGATAAAGTTTATGAATCTCAACTACTTAAAAGTTTATTTCCTTAAAGTATATCATTCTTGGCAGCTTGTAGAAAAGGAGCTTCTACCATAGTAATTAGAACTCTGGAAAATACTTTGGTCCACAGAGCATGCCCAAAAGAGGCAAGAGTCTTCCTATACCAAAAAGGTGAGCAACATGAGGAATTACCTACCCAGGAACTAGACAATAGACACTAAGCACCTCTCATGGGACCAACAATGTTTCTGTTATCAACCATTCATGGGACTAGCCAACTAAAACATGAAATGACTTGCATGTAGATCATTAAGCCGTGAGAAAGAGGATGAAGCAAAGAAAAACTATAACCAAAAATTATCATTTCTAGAGAAAAGAAAAAGCAAAAATGATAGAGAACTAAAACAGGAATAATTAAAACCTAAAACCATATTAATTCACTGGTCACTGGTAATCAAGAATATTGGTGCCAGGAAAAAGGGGCTGAACCCAATAATTTACCAAGACTGCTATTTGATTTTGTTTCTGTTGATAAGTCTTTCTTTTTGAAAACTGATCATCTGACATCTGACATAGAAAGAGTGACACCTAGAATATTCTATGACAACAGAGGAAATGTAACAGACATATCCAATCATTCTACCTGACTTGGAATCATTTGGAACTGTAAGAATGTCTTCTCTCTCCTCAATGAAGTAGTAGCTGATTAAATGTGAAAAAAGGACAGTTTTAGGACATTCTATTAAATTATCTTATTTTGAAAATCTAGACATGACTAGCTTTTCTTTTGTTCTGAACGGTCTCCTAAGGATTCAAGATCATGACATTTAAGACTCTTATTACTTACTGCCACACTGGTTCCCAAAGAGCTGCATGTAATACTTTACACTGCACCATCACTAAATAGTTCACAAACACTAGATATTATGATCTTTATGACTACAAATTAAATGCTGAGTAGTATCTTAATAATTGTAATGTGAATTTTTATAATATCAGTAAACTTAAACATTCTTCCCTCCCTTTCAAATTTGATTTTTCCCTAAAGAGGCAGCATATATTGTAGTAGGAAATATAGGATTTGCAGTCAAACAAATGGGAGTTCAAATTCCAGCTCCTTCCTACTTTAAGGTTTGACTTTGGATATTTATTAAACCATGTGAGCCTTGGTATTACATCTTTCTTTTGGAAATGTGGAAATGACTTTCATCACATGACTCTGTGAGGATCCAATGACATTTGAAAGGGTCCTGGCAATAAGCAAGATGACTCAATGAAAATCTGTTCTCTTCTTCTCAATCTACTTGAATTCGTGTCCTCTGTCAATAAGCCATTAGTAGGTAGTTAGAGCATAGGCTCTAGAGTCAGACAGACGAGAGGAAAATCTGGCTGCACACATCTATTATAGTGTGGTATCCGACAAATTTTATCCAACAAAAATTAACTAACTTCATTTGGTTAATTTCATTTGCCTCTGTTTCTTAATCTACAAAATGGGGACAAAAACAATCTTTAAAAGACTATTGTGGGAACTGGGCAAGAACACTGCAATATGTTTGAGCACTGGCTGATATACGGTGGTAAAGAAAGGTTAGAGATCAGTATTATCTTTTCATTGTTTACAAAACACAAATTATTTCATCTGAATCTCATAATTCTATGAATAAGGCACCTTTATATAACAAATATTTATTCAGTACCTACTAGTGCCAAGCAGATGTTCCCATTTCCTAGCAAAGAAACAAACACTGAAACGTTACTGGATTTGTTGGGAGGACCCAGTAAGTGGCAGAGACAGGTCCAAAGCCAGCTCTTCTTGGTCGAAGGCCACTCCCTTTCTGGTTGTTCTGTTTTGATGTCTTAAATATTTAACTTTTTAACTGATCTGTAACTTATTTTTTGCCTTTTCTACTTTCAAAAGAATTCTATCAGAAAAGACAAATAATTCTGTTTTCATCAGTTAAGAAGTCATCAACTGTCTCAAAAAAAATAAATAATAAATTAAAAATATTCATCATCTGTCTGAAGCAGCATCTAAGCCTTCTTGATACTCTGAAAATAAATAAAATAAAATAAAATAAAAGAATAAATAAAACTTAAGAAATTTTTTTAAATAAAAGAAGCAATTTATCTGTTTTTTCAGGTCTTTTTAAACCTAAAAATGTCAGCATATACATTTGTTTGTTCATTCAATGACCAAATAATGAATGTCTCCTATGAGTCGGGCATTATTCCAGAGATTTAGCAGTGAGAAAACAAAGATGCTCTTGTGGAGCTCACATACACTAGTAGGGGAGATAATTAACAGATTAATCCGGAGTACAATGTCAGATAGTGCTGTTATAAAGATAACAGCAATGACAGAATATGAGAGAGAAATGACAGAAAATGATAGAAAACTGAATCTTATTTTATATAAGATGCCAGGAAAGATTTCTCTGAGGAGGCATGTGAGGCAAGAAATGAATGGCAAAAGACAACAGGCCAAGAGAGGTTCTTGAAGGTGGGGCATGAGGGAAAAGTGACACAAGCATGGGGAAGAGCAAACAAAAGTCCTAGGGCAGAAACAAGTTTGGTATGCTTAAACTTTGCCATAATCTTTAAAGGTTATTAAATATTAATCACTTTTAAAAATATACTTTCAGCAGAAAGCCAGACATAATCACTACTATATCATGCCTTATGACCGTTTTCTTGTTTTATGAAAGCAATCACATAAACCTCCCTTCAGGACACAATCTCACAACAATGACAGTCCTGTCTCTCTCCTTAAGGTCTCACTTAAATGTATTCCCACTGCTTCATGGATTTTCTGAGTGTTTAACTGTTACACTCTGTTCAATTCACTACTCATCTCTGGGATTTCTGATAATTCTGATTCTAGCTGGTTTCTCTGCTTTATACTTTAGTTTCTTCTGGGTCTGAAAGATTGAGAGCCTCTCAATACTTGGCGTTAGTCATGTGCCTATATAATAGTATACCTCTGCCTACTCCACTCTCAGAACTGTTGACCTTCCTGTAAAACAAAGCTTTCTACAAGTGCCCTCCGCCCTTCCTTTTGGTTGAAATAAAAAAATACAGCTTTTGCAATCCGTATCAAATAACACCACCATTCTTCACAGAGCTAGAACAAACAATCCTAAGATTTGTAGGAAACCAGAAAAGACCTGGAATAGCCAAAGCAATCTTGAAAAAGAAAACCAAAGCTGGAGGTATCACAATTCCAGACTTCAAGCTATATTACAAAGTTGTAATCATTAAGACAGTATGGTACTGGCACAAAAACAGACAGATCAATGGAGCAGAACAGAGAACCCAGAAAAGGACCCACAAACATATGGCCAACTAATCTTTGACAAAGCAGGAAAGACTATCCAATGGAACAAAGACAGTCTCTTTAGCAAATGGTGTTGGGAAAACTGGACAGTGACATGCAGAAGAATGAACCTGGATCACTTTCTTACACCATACGCAAAAATAAACTCAAAATAGATAAAAGACACAAACATAACACAGGAAACCATCAAAATCTTAGAGGAGAAAGCAGGCAAAAACCTCTCTGACCTTGGCTGGAGGTCAACAAGACTTACTCAACAAGTCTCTGGATGCAAGGGAAACAAAAGCAAAAATGAACTATTGGGACCTCATCAAAATAAAACGCTTCTGCACGGCAAAGGAAACAATCAGCAAAACTAAAAGGCAACCAACAGAATGGGAAAAGATATTTGTAAATGACATATCAGATAAACAGTTAGTATCCAAAATCTATAATGAATTTATCAAACTCAACATCCAAAAAACAAATAATCCAGTGAAGAAATGGGCAAAAGACATGAATAGACACTTCCCCAAAGATGACATCCAGATGGCCAATAGACCTATGAAAAGAGGCGCAGCACGACTTATCATCAGGGAAATACAAATCACAACCATAATGAGATACTACCTCATACCTGTCAGAAGAACTAAGATTAACAATTTAATTAACAACAGATGTTGACGAGGATGCAGAGAAAGAGGAACCCTTTTGTACTGCTGGTGGGAATGCAAACTGGTATAGCCACTCTGGAAAACAGGATGGAGGTTCCTCAAAAAATTAAAAACAGAACTACCCTATGACCCCACAATCACTAGTGGGTATTTATCCAAAGGATACAGGTGTGCTGTTTCGAAGGGGCACAGCACTCCAATGATTACAGCAGTGCTAAAGAAAATAACCAAAGAATGGAAAGAGTCCAAATGTCCATCAACTGATTAATGGAAAAGAGGATGTGGTATATATATGTACAATGGAATATTACTCAGCAATCAAAAGGAATGAAATCTTGCCATTTCCAACAATGTGGATGGACCTGGAGTGTATTATGCTAAGTGAAATTAGAGAAAGACAAATATTATGACTTCACTCATATGTGAAATCTAAGATACAGAACAGATGAACATAAGGGAAGGGAAGTAAAAATAATAAAAAAGCAGGGAGGGGGATAAACCATAAAAGACTCTAGAATACAGAGAGCAAACTGAGGGTTCCTGGAGGGGTTCTGGGTGGAGGGGATGGGCTAATTTGCCAAGGGGCATTAAGGAGGACACTTGTTGGGATGATCACTGGATGTTATAGATAGGTGATGGATTCTACTCCTGACATCATCACTGAACTATATGTTAACTAACTTGGAAGTAAATTTTTAAAAATTTAATAAATTTTAAATAAACAAACAAATTTTAAAAATACAAAGAAATAAAAAGATACAGCTTCTATAATTAGCCAGACCTCTAATTTAAATAGATTCTCTGGGTGCCTGGGTGGCTCAGTTGGTTAAGTGTCTGACTTCAGCTCAGGTCATGATCTCATGGTTCATGAGTTCAAGTCTCACAATGGACTTTGTGCTGACAGATCAGAGCCTGCAGCCTGTTTTGGATGCTGTTGTCTCCCTCTCTATCAACCTTTCCTCTGCTCGCTCACTTGCTCACTCGCTGTCTCTCTCTCTCTCTCTCAAATAAACATTAAAAATTTTTTTCTAATTTTTTTTCCTAAAAAATTGATAGATTCTCACAGGTTTCTAGTATAAAAGTCAAAGCTGTATGAATTATTCTTCTAGTCTTCTGGTGTGTCTCTGCCCTCTCCCCCAACCCTTCAACAAGAACTACTGTCTAATTTCCTTATTAATACACAGTTTCTCAATACCCAGTTCTTGATTCTAGCCTACTAATTCTCACATGGACCTTTTCTTTTATTGGAAAGTATTTTATAATTTATTTAAGGAGTCTAATGGTACTGTGAATGGTTAAACAGGAAACTGGGCCAATATAAAGATTTTCAGAAGGATTTTTTCCCCTTATTTTAATACTTTTTTTACTATGGAAATCTTCAAACATACAAAAAGTAGAGAACAGAATATATTTCCGTTTCCCAACACCTACCTTCAACTATTATTATATGGCCAATCTAGTTTCATGTAAACTGCCCCCACTTTCCATTCCTCACCACTCTCATTAAAACAAATCTCAGATAAAATATTCCAATCAGTATAAATGTGATCCTAGACCTGGTAACCCAGGGTCTTTCAAAGTTTTTAGCACAGGTAAGTTCTAATTAAGGGTTCCACATCTACCATAGTCAAACCATATGGCTAAGTACCGTGCTTATGCCTCGATTTACAGTTTGTAATGGCAAACCATTACCCCAACTAAGTTTATTTAGGGCAATTTAAGACACAGACACAAGATGGCCTTACATATATAAACTATTTCACAGACCTTTAAAAAAACCTTGAAAGTATAAAGATGTTATTACATGTAGATCTTAAACTCCCACACTTATTTAATAATATTCCAACACTGAAATGGTAGGCCTTTTCACAAGATGTCAAAATAACCATATACAAACTACAGAGAAAACAACAGCGAAGACAACAGCTACAATGCTTCAAGCTGTCTATAACCGAAAACATTTCATATTTTTTTTAAATGCGGTTTGGATGATGAACATGCCAAATTTGAATGCAAAAGTCAACTATTCATCATAAATACTATTTATTACTTAAAAACATGATTAGGTGAGAAGCACTTCCTTATAAACGTGCATTGAAAAGCTCCTGGGGACCACTTACAGCTCTGACTCGAAGAAGATGTGAGATGACAGACTGTAGTTCATCACTGTAGTGTTTTAGTTCAGTAAATCTCCTGAAACAGGAAACAAGGGAAACATCATTGTTTTCTCAAGAAAACAAGTCAAAAACTGAAAGACAAATCAGTAATTCCTGAGAGTAATGAAACTGATCCTATTTAACCATATGCTGGCCTTATACACATACCAATACAAATTCAAAAAAATCTAAAATAAAGCAACCATACTTTCTTTTGGTATTATTAAAGACAAGAAAAATATTTCATAATTTATACTGTGGAACTGAGATAAATATAAAAGTTGTATGAAAAGTTACTTGAAAACAAAACAAAACAAAAAACAGGACAAAATCTTATGATAGTAAAAATTTTCTGATGCATCTATAAACTCTTGGTCTCTAACGTCAACCTTCATGCTGCTCAATAATCTTTGTTTCCCTAATCTAGTACCTACCATTCTGCAAAAAGACCTGAAATTTCTGGTACCACCACCACTACCACCAGTCAGTCTCCAACCAGGAGACTGGATTAAACACAAGCCATTACTAGGAACCACTCCACCTCGATCTCCTGCCAGTAAGCACATCTACATCTATTATTTCTTCCTTCACCTACCTGTTACACCTCCAACTTTAGCATACAAAGAAGCCCTAAAGTGTTAGAAATACTACCGAGGGCCTCTCAGTAAGACAGGTGTACAAATAAGCAAAACTGTACACAAAGGCCTTAGAGGGGCTCAGGAACCTGAAGGTACAGCAAGCTAAACCCAAAGAATTCAGATGGTGCTAATCTTGAGATTATACTTTGGAAAACACCCTCAAGATGTTGGCAATCCTTAGGGTCCAATCCTGGGTCCTCAGCCATCTTAACTATCAATTTTTCAATCTGCACACTTTATGTGACTTATTATTCACAAAGCCTCACAGTTATGATGTACGTACTACTGAACTCCAAATGTCTACCTCCTACCCAAATCTCTAAACGCCAGATCTATAAAGCCAAATGTCTAGCAGACTTTTGTACTTTTACTTATCTAGAGATCGACTTATCCTCCCTTGTCCCTCCCAGATCCCCCTTCCCTATGTTCCCTAGCATTCTAAAGAATAAAACCTGGGTGGCACCTATATTTCCTGCCCTATTCATTCTACTATTTTTTGCCCTATTCATTCCACTAATCATTTGGTCTACCTCCTAATATTGCCCAAATATTGTCTAAATATTGCCACGTAAAAGTAGAAGACTCAAGGTTCATCTTCAAACTGCTCTTAGCAGTCTAGTTTGAAGAGATGTGGGTCATGAGTTTGCTGGGTATAGAGATTACTTAAATAAATAAATAAAACTTAAAAAAAAACCCAACAATATAGACAATTCTTTAATATAGAACTTAAGGCAAACAAATTCTATTACTAATTATACAGTAAGTACATAAACAAGAACAGGGGCAAAAAACTGCCTTGGTTATGTTATTGTTCATATCAAATTTAAAATTCCATATATAATATGGATATTAAAATTTTATAACTCAGAAACCTAGTTAGGTTAGAAAAGGGAAGACAAACATTTAATTGATAAAATATTTTTATTAAATTAAAAAACATTCAATTGACAAAATATTAATATTAAAATATTAATTAATAATAGTCTCATCTACATGCTCCTCTAGTGAATGTACATTCACCAAAGTCATAAAGCTAGCTTACTAGGTTTTTTAGAGAGACTGACTCAGAATTTTAGTTTTTTATCTAAAGAGCATGTCTTATATACCATGCCTGTCATTATAACCCTTACAATGAAATCTCAGTGGAAACTTAAATGCATATTACTAAGTGAAAAAAGCCAATCTGAAAAGGCTACATACTGTATATGACATTCTATAAAAGGCAAAACTATGGAGATCTCTGGTTGCCAGAGGCTGGGACGGAGGGATAAACAGGCAGAGCACAGAGGAGTTTTAGAACACTGAAAATACTTTGGAGGTTTTTTTTTGGGGGGGTGTTGTTTTTTGTTCAAATTTCAGGTGGGTTCCATGTCCAATGTGGGGCTTAAATTCGTGACCCTGAGATTTAAGAGTCACGTGCTCTACCAACTGAGCCAAGCAGGCACCCTAGGACAGGTAAAATACTTTGTATGATTCTATAATGATGGATACATGGCATCACACATTTGTCAAAACCCATATAATATACAACACCAAGAGTGGAACCCTAATATAACATCTTCAGGTGATAACAGTGTCTTAATATAGGTTCATCAATTGCAACAAATGTACCATTATGGTGGGAGATGCCAACAGTGGAGGTGACTGTGCATGTGTGGGGGCAGAGGGTATATATGGGAACTCTGTGCTATCCATTCAATTTTTCTGTAAAACTAAATAAAATTCCTCTAAAAAAGTCTAGTAAAAAAAGAACTCTATGGTTACCATCACAATTTCCTATTTATCAAAAGTTTAAATATTTATATTTTATATTCAAAATTTATATTAAAAACCAAAGACGTTATGTTAATGTGTTATGATTTCTAAAGTCAGGCAAAATAGATTATCAGACTATGCAAACCTAGCGTTTAGCAAGAATTTACACCACATAGAAATTAATGCTGAAGGCTTAACTAGAGAAATTCTAACACAACTCATGAACTTGACAGCCAAACATGGAAAAGCCTCATCTGCCTAAGTACCTTTCTAACTGAAAAGTTTAGCTGAATCAAAGGCCAGGTAAAGGTCCATATAATGAAAAGCCTGAATTATCCACCTAATTCAGAGAATGAGTAATAGCAAAATCTTAAGACATACCTAGGAACCATCCTAAGGACATTTTACTGTGAATGCACAGGTTTCCTTTCATACAGAAACGGTCTTACAAACACCTAACATTAATGAAGTCAAGTGATTGTCATATAGCTACATCTCCATGAAATTATTACACTAGTATGCCTTTATCTATCAAGTTTTCTTGGTGTACAAAATAGTTTGTTATTAAATATATATAATCTTATCTTGAACTTTGTACATATTTGGTGAGCAAATCATATAAGAAAAACTTTCATATGAAATTAAAATTACTTCTCTCATTTTTCTGGTATCTTCAACATTTTTAATAAATCCTTCTAAGAAAAAACAGTGGTTTAATTTTCTGAAACTTCAATTACTTGAAACCTTAAACCTAATTATCAAATCTCAAAATCAGTTTTAGACTGTTAAGAGGATTTCAGTAAGTGTGAATTACTATTTATTTAGCAAATGAAGTGCATACATTCAGAAATGAAAAATTAAATAAATTGATAGACACCATTCAAAACAACATTGTAACTGTTATTAAAACAAAACCTTACTTGTCTGGGTTTTTCACTCTGAATGTTGCATTAAGCGCTTTTAACCTGGAGTCTGCCTGGAAAAAATAATTTGTTCACTTAATACAATTACATTTCATGGTATAAATCCAAACAGTTTTACTTTCCCTTTAGAATTAAGATGCTCAAGTATAGTTTTCTTCATATCATTTGTGTCAAACACATTAAACACATCTAGAAAAAAACAGCTAAGTAGTTATTTTTGAAAACACTACTAATATAATGTTATAAATTAAACTGAATAACATGGCATTCAATGATACCAAAGTAAAAAAATTATAAATATCAATATACTAACAAGTACATATATATATACACATAGTTCTGCAATATTGTAACTCAGAATAAATCATGTGGAAAAAGTAGTTTACCTTTCTCTAAATCAAGAAAAGGAATGATAAACTAAGTAAAACTATTGCTCTGAAGCATATACATTACTGCAGTTAGTTCTCAGATGGAATCCACACCAAAAGTACATTGGTTTTTTTCATTTTCATGATCAGTATTTTTAAAAAGTTAGAACTGGGCGCCTGGGTGGCTCAGTCAGTTAAGTGTCTCACTCGGCTTAGGTCATCTCATGGTTTGTGAGTTCGAGCCCTGCATTGGGCTATGTGCTTACAGCTCAGAACCTGAAGCCTGCTTCAGATTTTGTGTCTCCCTCTCTCTCTGCCCCTCCACTGCTCAGGCTCTGTTTCTCTCTCTAAAAAATAAACATTAAAAAAATGTTTTTTTAAAGAAAGAACTATGGAAATGCCTATATTACATACTTCATACTACAGTAAAACAAACAAGATGAAATCAAACTATTTTCTAGCTGACAGAAAGTGTTACAACACAACCTATTTAAAAATGTTTTTAATGTTTTTAAAAATTTTTTTTATATTTATGCATTTTTGAGAGAAGAGTGAGACAGAGCATGACCGGGGGAGGGGCAGAGAGAGGGAGACAGAATCCGAAAGGAGGCTCCAGGCTCTAAGCAAGCATTCAGCACAGAACGCACGAATCATGAGATCATGACCTGAGCCAAAGTTGGAAAGTTGACTGACTGAGCCACCCAACTGCTCTTTAAGTGTTTATTTTTGAGAGAGAGAGAGAGAGAGAGAGGGCACGCGTGAGTAGGAGAGGGACAGAGAGAGAGAGAGAGACACAGACCTCAAAGCAGGCTCCAGGCTCTGAGCTGTCAGCGCAGAGCCTGAGGCAGGGCTCAAACCCACAAACTGTGAGATCATGACATGAGCTCAAATCGGAAGTTTAACCAAGCCACCCAGGTGCCCCAAGACAACACAACTTTTTAACTATCTTTTTTTTTTTTTTTTAACTTTTTAACTACCTCTACTTATTCTAGATAATTGCTCTCAAAGGAGGAACAGAAGGATCAGCACTAAATAATAATCGCAATCTATAAAATTTATACTTAATATATGCAAGTCCTATCTGAAGTTCCCACACATGCACACAGAAAAAAAGGAGGGGAAAGGAAAGGAAAGAAGAAAAAAGACTGAATTACTTTTCTAACCAGGCACAGAAGCTACATAAAAGATAGTTCAATCAGGAATCTTTTTTTTTTTTTTAGAGAGAATGTGAGCAGGGGAGAGAGGCAGAGGGAGAGAGAGAATCCCAAGTAGCCTCCACATTCAGTGTAGAGCCCAACATGGGGCTCAATCCCACAACCCTGGGCTCATAGCCTCAGCTGAAATCAAGATTCTGACACTCAACTGACTGAGCAATCCAGGTGTCCCTGTTTCACATCACCTTATATTACCTCCTTTAAAACAGCACTACTTGAAATCATCTTAGTTGTTTACTCGTTTCTTAGCTGCCCACTAGAAGAGCCATAAAAAAGCAGAATATGAATGGTACCCCTGGAGTTTTACAATGGCTGCCGCAGCAATACTTTATTTAATCTGCTTTGTTTATTGCTATATCCCAATGCCTCCCAAAGCCTGGCACAAGACAAACATGCAGGAAGTATCGACTGAATGAGAAATAATGCCAACTATTCTATAAGCCCGACTTACTTACTATCTTCCTTCCCACATTCTGTTAGCCCCAGTTTCCCCTTCCCTTCCAGTTCCTATTACATATCTTAGTTTCCTCATGCTGGATCTTATCTTCCCTTTGTTATTTCATTTTCTGATTCTTCTCTTCCCCCAAACCTTGCCTAGTAAACCACTTCCCAGCTTGGGCCTCTCTCTAATGTTCCTCTTCTCCGGTCCCCAGGTTGACTCCACTGCAAGGTTCTTTATTCCTGTCTCAGCTCAAATGTTATCTCTTCAACCATGTGACCCAGTTTACCTAGGACAGTCTTGGTTTATTATGCTTGTTGTCCTAGACTCCTGATTAATAGGACCCTTTTTTACTCTCCCTGAAAACAAAAATTCTATACCATCATACCCTTTAACGATGACGACTTAAACTATTTTAAAGTATCTTATTGATTTAAATGTTAATTTAATTTCTCTAACTACTAAAATATAAGCTTGATAAGAGTAAGGGAGTTTATGAATGTTTTCAGCTCTTTCACTACTGTTTCCACAACACACTTAAGAGCATCTGACACTCTGTAGGCATCCAGCCATAATGGCTCGCTCTCAGAGTTTCTGTGTAATACAGATTAGTAGAAATTTTTCTTTCAGTTTATTTATTTTGAGAGAGAGTGTGCACAAGCAGGGGAGAGGGGCAGAGGGGGAGAAAGAAGGAGGGAAGGAGAGAGGGAAGGAGGGAGAGAGAGAAAGAGGGAAGAAGAGAGAGGGAGAGAGAGAAAATCTCAAGCCAGCTCCATGCTCATCAGAGAGCCAAATGCAGCTCAATCCCATGACTGTGAGATCAGGACCTGGACACTCAACCAACTGAACCACCCAGGTGCCTCTAGCAGAAATTATAAAAGTCTGGACTATGGGCCCTGGCAGTCTCTACTCCAAGCAACAGATAGGGTTCTGGATTCTTCTGAGTCAACCTAAATTCATTTAAGGTTTGGGCATATGGATGACATTTTCATGAAAGTAACTTACTGAGTTAATGGAGTTAAAACAATATTACTTTATTCTAAACCAACTAGTTTATATGTTCATTACTCTAGATAAACTCTTTGCTCTCCTTTTACTGAATTGGTTAACATGAATATTTATATAAATACTCAAGACAAAGAACACCAACATAGAGCAGTGATGAAGAGTTATTGCTCATGTTTGTATTAAATAGAGCACTGATAAAAAGACAGATTTTTATAATTACCTTGCTGGGTATAATAATGACTTTAAACAGATTTAAGAAATTATTAATCCAGTAGCCCAAAACTATACACTAAATTAAACATGTATGAGAAAAAGAAAACTAAAGTAAGCTGACATTTCAATCTGAGGATGACAATCCAAAGGCCAAAATCAAATATAAATATTTAATCTGATTCAGAACAATCGCTTTTTCATAGAAATGGTTTCTGATACCTCCTTTACAAACCCATTTTACATACATTAATTACAAAATTTATAACCAAAAACACAGGTAAAATGGGATGTAACATGTAGTATATGAACCTCACATACATGTTTATGTATATGCATGTACGCATGTACATATACGTGTAAGGCAGTCTAAAAAGATTCCATTTTACTAACAACAAAACTTAAAACAAGAAACTGCCACAACAAAATAAGGAATACAGCAAGACATAAGGATTTCCAAACTCTCCTCATAACATCTTATTTTCTGCTCCATTTCATTAAAAGTCTGAGTTTCAAATTCTTAATATTGCACATTACCTTTCGAAGACTTTCTAAAAGTGAAACTGAGGTTTTACCATAAGGCAACCCAAACATGAAACATTTTAACTAAACTCTTAAATAGCACCTATACACAACATTTAATGCACTCAGTAAAAAGCATAGTGTATATAGATGGAAGAAACTCAAAAGCTTTCTCAACGTCACCACCAAAGTCATGGCGAAAAACTGGGTTCAAGGACAAAGGACTGCTACCTAGTTACTAAATGAAGGACTAAATCTAGACTATATGAGAAGTCACCAAAACAACTATGTTTTACTTTTCTCTTTTCCTTAATATCAGCTTCTAACATCTTGGACTAGTTCTCAGAAAACTTTACCAAAATATAAACATTTTTCAAAGTTTCAAGTTATTTCAAATCCAATTCTAAGTTAAAATTCCAGTATTCTTAGTGCCATAAAGTAATGAATTACAGCTAAGAAGATTCTAATTTTTTCATACAACCTGGCAACAAAATGTTTATAAATTAGAATCAGCTTATGACAGAATTAGATACTTGATTATATTTTCTATGCAGAAACAAATTTTTCTTTTTCTAGTTTTTTGTGCTAAACCTCAAATACCTATGTGCCAATACCTAAATCTCTAGGAGGTGTTTTCAAAACTACTAAGAACATTTTGTTCTTGTTGTCTAGACCTACTGAACTTTTGTTACTATACTATCATATGAATTGTTTTTCAATTTATAGATTATATAAATTTATATTACATTTTAATAAATGTAATCTCTAGGAGGTGTTTTCAAAACTACTAAGAACATTTTGTTCTTGTTGTCTAGACCTACTGAACTTTTGTTACTATACTATCATATGAATTGTTTTTCAATTTATAGATTATATAAATTTATATTACATTTTTCTACTTACCTATTCAGTTTACAGAAGAGATGAAAACTTTAAAAAGTTTGCCAATAACCTGTTTTACATTACTTTTAGAAACAATAGGGAGAGTAGATAGGAGTTAGGGTGGCCATCCCACCACACCATATTTTTCAATTTTTAGGTAATAATTTCATTCCAAACACTAATTATAATCGCTAAATTTGAAAAGCTGTGTCACTAACGGACACTATTTCAAAATGACTCCTATGCCCAACTCAGAGATGACCACCATGTCCTAGCATAATGCATGGCTCATCTTCTAGTCTGTGCTGACTCAGAAACCCAAGCTAAATTCTTCAGAAGTGTCTTTAATATCTGATAAAGAATGAGCAAGAATTTGAGTGGCAGTGTAAAAGAGAGGAGTAAAAAAAAGATGTAAAGTATATGAGTATACTGTGGGAAAAATCTACAGTTTGTGTCTAAATCATTGCTTCAAAATACTCTTTCCCAATAGAATAAAATTCATAAATATGTCCTCTGTAATCTCACTAGTAACTAGAATTCCACAAATCTAAAGTGAATTCGCAGTATTTCTTTAAAAACCTTACCAACGATATTAGATGTAAAGCCAATTTCCAACATTCACCCATTCATTAAATACCAAGTACCCACTAAGTGCAATGCACTGTGCTTGGAATTGTAAAGAAACTTGTCAAATTATTTCATACAAATATTCTTACCTTCAGTTGAAACCCAGTTTCATTCACGGTCTCCTTCCAGTTACCTTCCTAAAAATTAAAGTGAATTTTAGAAATCACTGAAAAATTAAAAAAAAATAAGGAATACTCCAAATTAAATAGATTAAGAATCTACTATTCTGTTATTCTTTCAGGGGAGATAAAAGAAAGGTTAAAAAAAGAACTCATTTCAAAGTTAAACATGCAATCTAGATTCCAAAAGATTATCAAAAGATGGACCCAAGATTTTATAGATCTGGGCTTCAAAAAAAATAGACTAACTTTGATATCATTGAAGTGATGCCAGAAAGTACCATCTTTAGTATCTTTAAGTATAAGAACGTTAGCCGAAAGAGTGATGTAACTCAATAATTTTGAACTTAAAACAAATTTTAAAACGCAATTAAATGCATGTATATTAACAAAGCTGCTCCAAAAAGATTCTTAAGCATAAGCATTCTACAGTTTAAAAGAAAAATGAAATGAATTCTTTTAAAGACTTAATCAAAGAAAAATACCTGTGTTAAAAACAAATAGAAGATTTTGTCTCTACAAAGGATAGGATGTGAGGCAACTCTCAAGAGGAAGTTTTCTAAGCCAATCCGCCGTCTTTCCACAAAATCCGGGTCCATGTTGTCAGCAGAGAGTTTATGCCAAACAAATTCTGCCTAGGTAAACAAAACAATCGTGAAGGATAATCTCAAGGCTAAATACTTCCGAACTATACTGCTGTTTCATTTCTTACCCTTTTTTCTGGTAGAGGTGGCACAACAACATGTGGATAGTAAACTAAAAGGTAGTTTCTCAACAATTCAAATTCACTATACCGCCTCCATAGTGAGTCTGTTAGGACACTTTGACCATCAGTATGTTCAACTGACCTGAAAAAGAATAGAATAAGATCCCTATTACTTATAAAAAATACAAATACATGCACACAACCTCCATTAAAATTTATAACTCCACTTACTGAATGCTTATGAACCAGGCACTCAGTATTTTCATGTATTATCTTTTTCAATCCTTACAACCACCTATGAAGCTGATGAGGAAGCAGCTACTCTTCCTACAATCACAAAGATCTGCGGATAAAGCACTCATATCTATCTGATTTAAAGCCCTCACTCCTAATCACTTTCCCTATTACAGAAAACCTATTTGAACTCAAAAGAAATAATCATTTTAGGTACATTCTAAAAGCCTCAAAGTATAATAATTCAGTTAATCTATGATGATTGGTTTTACAATACAGTAAAATCTGGCTTAGCTAGTGTTTCATTAAACATAAGCTATTTTTAACTTTTGCCACAATGAGGCAACAACATTCATGCCAAAAACAGGTTACTGCAAGACCTATAAATGAATCAGATACATCCACATGTCAGGAAATATCCTCAAAGGCAAAAAGTTAACTATGAATGAGTACAGGGAAAAATGTGAAAATTCATTTCTAGTCTTATCTTTACCATAAAGAGCTGCAGACAATGTCATATAAAAGTTCAACTTACAGTTGGGAGGAAAGTTAGAGTAAAATCACACCAAGGATATATGAAGTTATTGTGAGTAAAGATTTCTACTAGCATAATCATTCTTAGAAAGCATCAGTCTTCTAAACACTATCAGGACCTTCCCACTTTCTGTTTGCTTGACAATAACTTTCAGGCCCTCCAAGAAATGCACAAATAACCACAATGTACATTTGTATAACATGGCATAAAGGCACAGAAGCAAACTCAGTCTTGAAATAAAGTAGTCTTAAGAAAGTATATATGCCATGCTCAGCACAATAGATGTTCAGTTTTTACCATTTATGTATTAGATTTCCCTCTAAACTTATTCATTGCATATCAGTAAAAAAGAAAGAAAACATGAAATTCAAATGGCACAAATGGCTCCCATGGCAAAAATATAAATTAAATCATAATTCATTTTAAAGAATTAATCCAAACATTAGTTAATACTAATACTATTCAAATTCAGATTCTCAAACTTTAGCTTAAAAATTATCTGGGTTAATATCATGTTTCAAATTATTCAAAATCATTATTAACAACATCCACATCTTGCTAATAAGGAGATTAATGTAGATTAATATAGCCTATAAGCAGTATACCCACACTCTGTTAGAAGACTTCCGTGTGTGTGTGTGTGTGTGTGTGTGTGTGTTTTAAAGGCCATTTAAGGCAAAATCTAGTCATTGGAGACTGACTAAATGCATAGAGAGGACTTATATTTGGACCCTAAAACTACTTCAATCATTCAACAAATATTTAATAGTACATCACTGATTTTACATGCAACATTTAAAGCTCATAACAGACCGTATCATTAGCTCCATTTTACAAATCAGAAGACTTAAGTAATGACATTTTACTGTCTCCCAAACCATCAAGGCATTCTTAGCTATTCTAAAAGAGAAATATTCTGACCTACTTTAAAAGGGTTCATATTCTGGAGCCCATGGGTGGCTCAGTTGGTTAAGCACTGACTTCAGCTCAGGTCATGATCTTGTGGTTTGTGGGTTTGAGCCCTTCATCCCACTCTGTGCTAACAACTCAAGAGCCTGGAGCCTGCTTCTGATTCTGTTTCCCTCTATCTCTGCCCCTCCCCCACTTATGCTCTTTCTCTCTCAAAAATAAAATAGTAATAAATTTAAAAAAAAATTTTTTTAAATGTTTTATGTATTTTTGAGAGAGAGAGAGATAGAGAGAGCATGAGTAGGGGAGGGTCAGAGAGAGAGGGAGACACAGAATCCAAAGACAGGCTCCAGGCTCTGAGCTAGCTGTCAGCACAGAGCCTAATGCAGGGCTCGAACCCATGAACCATGAGATCATGACCTGAGCCAAAGCTGGATGCTTAATCAACTGAGCCACCCAGGCGCCCTAAAAGAAAGATCAGGTCATGATCTCCTGGTTCATGGGTTCAATCCCCATGTCAGGCTCTGTGCTAATAGATCAGAGCCTGTAGCCTGCTTCAGATTCTATGTCTCCCTCGCTCTCTGCCCCTCCCCCACTCAGTCTCTCTCAAAAATAAATAAAAATTAAAACAATTTAAAAAACTTTTCTAAAAAATGGGTTCATAATTCTATGAACAGAAAAACACAAAAATCTCTGAAGAAATTAAAACCAGTGACTTTAGCCTTACTTAACTTTAGCCTATAAAACTATAACACTATGGACTTTTTTTTTTTTTTATGTTGTGTGTATTTTACTAGGATAAGAAAATTTTTTTTTTTACAAATAGTTTATTGTCAAATTAGTTTCCTCATATAACACTATGGACTTTTTACTTCTACATGAAGAGTAGGTAGGTAAGTTACATGATAAAGTTCAACTTTTAGTTAAAAGGCTCAATAAAACTCATATTGTCCAAGATTATCTGCCTAAGAACCCTATGTGATCAAGAAATTCAAAGGTTCTGCAGTTGTTAAAGGTCAGTTAACCACAGGAATACTGTATTTACAAACTAATCTATTCAAAAACAGTATTTCTCAAAATGAACATCTATATGATAGGCAGGAATTTCTTAAGATAGGGAAAAAAGAAATCATAAAGAATAAAGATAAATTTGGCTATCTTGAAATGTAAAACCTTTGTACTTTAAAAGATAATCAAAAGTATGATCTATGGCTCATCTGTATCAAAAACACCTGGAACCTTGTTTAAAAATGTAAATTCCTAGACCTCACCCAAAACCCTGTAGCTTAACAAATTCTTCAAGTGATTCCTATGTACTTTAAAGTTTAAGAACCATGGGGTTTTCTTTTGTGTGCTGTTTTTTTTAAAAATTTTTTTAAGTAATCTCTACACCCAGCATGTAGCTGAATTTACAACCTGGAGATCAAGAGTCACATGCTCTACCAACTGAGTCAGCCAAGAACCCCTAAGAACCACTATTTTAAAGTAAATTTACAGTTCCATAAAAAATACTAGGGAAGATAAATAAATAAATACAAATTTATACTAAAATACAATTGTGAAAGTCGACTCAATAATCCTTCTGTGTACCACACATTTGATGATGATCCACTTAAATACTCAGAGTATAGCCACATTACTCAAGTATGGTCATTTCTAACTCCTAGTTTCAAATTATGATACTCTATTCAGTTCAAAGTCAAAAGTAAACATATATAGAGGTGCCTGGGTAGCTCTGTCGGTTAAGTGTCCAACTTGTAATATCGGCTCAGGTCAGGATCTCACGGTTTGTGGGACCAAGCCCCGTATTAGGCTCTGACAGTGTGGATCCTGCTTGGGATTCTCTCTTCCTCTATGTCTGCCCATTTCCTGCTAGCACTTTCTCTGTCTTTCAAATTAAACACTAAAAAAAAATGATAAAAAGTTTAGAGAAAAAAAGAAAAAAAAAACATAAATTATTCCAAATTATTCAAATCAAGATTCTCTTCCAGCAGTAAAATTAATCAACAGTTAATTTCATTGCTCAATTGGGTGATAAATGGGACACCTGGCCTGGGTGGCTCCAACTTCGGCTCAGGTCATGGTCTCAGGGTTGGTGGGTTCTGGCCCTGCATCAGGCTCTGTGCTGACAGCTAGGTGCCTGGAGCCTGCTTCGGATTCTGTGTCTTCCTCTCTTTTTGTCCCTCCCCAATTCACACTCGGTCTCTCTCTCTCTTTCAAAAATAATAAACATTTTTTAAAAATTGGATGATAAAAAACTCACATACTTAAAGTAAAAATATTTTTTTTAGTTTTCAATTTAAGAATTTACAGCCCGGTGACTACAGTTAATAATACTGTACTGCATACTTGAAAGCTGCTAAGAGTGTAAATCTTAAAAGTTCTCATTAAAAGGAGCATCTGGGTTGCTCAGTTGTTTAAGCATCCGACTTCGGCTCAGGTCATTATCCCACAACTTGGGAGTTCCAGCCCCACGTCAGGCTCTGTGCTGACTGCTCAGAGCCTGGAGCCTGCTTCAGATTCTGTGTCTCCCTCTCTCTGCCCTTCAACCCACTAGCTCTCTGTATCTCTCTCTCAAAAATAAATAAACACTAAAAACAAATTTTAAAAAGTTCTCATTAAAATGAAAAAATTTTGTGACTGTATAGTGATGGATATTAATTAGACTTGTAATCATTTCACAATACATACAAATAGTGCCACATAATATTGGGTATCTGAAACTAATATGATATGTCAATTATACCTCAAAAAAAAACACACAGGAAAAAATAATTTAAGTAAAGCTAAGTAAGCTAAACTTAACACTAATTTCTATTTTTTTACACTAATTTCTAAAGTATCATTTTTTAAGTCGCTAATTTAACTTAAAAAAAAAAAGAACAGTAATGAAACCCTCTGATGGGACCATATTTTTTTAAATCACTTTAAAAATCTCTGTGAGCGGGTGCCTGACTGGCTCAGTTGGTAGAGCATTCAACTCTTGATCTCAGGGTTGTGAGTTCAAGCCTTACACTGGGCATAGAGCTTACTTAACCTAATTTTTAAAAATCTCTGATATACATATGTAGATACCTAGGTCACAAAATGACATAATTTGGTGGGGGAATGGGTTAAATAGGTGACTAAGGAGTGCAATTGTCATGATGAGCACAGGGTGATAAATGGGAATATTTAACACATTGTACATCTGAAACTAACATAACACTGTATGTTAACTAACTGAAATTAAGATAAAAACTTAAAAACACACACACACACACAGAAAACAAAACCAAAATGACCTAATTTTAAAAAGACCAATCTTCCCACTTTCATTTCCTAAAGCTCCTATTATAATGTAAATTTTCTCTGGTTTGGGAAAGATTCTTCTTTTTCTTTTTGATGGAAGAAGGAAAGCTATACTTAGAGGGTTTTCAGAATTGTCTATAGATTAAACAAAGTTTACCAAGATTTTAACTTTTACCAAGATTTTAACTTTTATTTTGGGTAGAACCACAGACCTGGAGAAGTCTTGAAAAGTCACAGGGTTCAGCTTTAAGGCAAACTCAGTGACTTTGGTAAACCTATGAAAATGGAAGGTTTAAATTTTGTTTTCCTTAAAAAGGTATCTTTACATTTTTGTAAAATGTAGATCTGGTAGTTCTATTATTTTATTTTACTGACTATCAAAAAATCTCGCACATGTCTTTATTTTAACTGAAAGCATTTCTGCTCAGTCTCTGCAGAGAGAAAAGAACAAGTCAGTATTTAGTCTTTATATAAATTGTTTATAACTGGCAAAATAGAGTCTTGCCTTGCCTTTCTCTAGACAAAATAGTCTAATCCCTTTAACTTTTTCCTTATGAGGTAAGAGACCATTTTTCTGGTGAATTTTGATTTCTTACTCCATGATTTACTCTTGTCTGTTCAATTTATCCCAAATTAAACTCTAGTCTCCATCAATTCTTTCCTATTAATTTTTTACTGACTCAGACCATATTCCCTCTTTCTATATTTTTCTGCTAACCATCTTATTTACCTAAGTCCACTTCATACAATGCTGGAAACCTGGTCTCCTTTCTCAAAATTGCATGAGAATTATTATATCTAACACCAAAAACTCCACCAAAGCATGTGTCAAGTAACATTCCAGATCCCCAAAGTATTCCATAACCTTCTCTTTACCTTCTACACAAATACATTAAAATATACCTACTGGGGCACCTGTGTGGCTCAGCTGGTTAAGAATCTGACTTTGGCTCAGGACATGATCTCACTTCGAACCCCATAGGCTTTCTGCTGTCAGTACAGAACTTGGCTTGGATCCTCTGTGTCCCTTTCTCTCTTCCTCTCCCTACTTCATTCTTTCTCTCTTTCTCAAAATAAATAAATAAACTTAAAATATATATATACACACATATATAGCTTCCAAGTATTCTATAGTAAAAGGCACATCTGTTTATTTGTTAAAAAGTAAAGAACAAAAACTCAATACCTAAAAAGACAATGACCTGTAAACAATTCCATTATACAACATACTTTGCATCCACAGCTACCAGACAAAGCTTTTTCTAACTAAATCTAGGCCTAATTTTCATCACTCACCTTGTTTCAATGAGGTAAGCAGTATATGTTTCTTGCATGTTCATGGCATTTCTTCCAGTTCGCTTTTCTGCTTCTGAAACACTAATTTCTATCTTCTTCAACCCAAAATTATTTTCTGTCATCTGGACAAAAATGAATGGAAGAACAACAAAAACAAAACCTTTAAGACAGTATTGGGAAAAAAACAGCTATAATAATAAAACCCATTACTGGTATATATTTCAAGCACTTAACCTACTGAGCCACCCAGTCACCCCAAATTTCTAACATTTCTTGAGTTGTTAGGGGTTGCTAAATGATAGCAGCAAATGATATATGTCTCATTAGCAGCATTTTTTAGCACATCAAACTTTTCCAAAATCTATTTTAACATGTATCACACATTTAATTATTAAAACAGACATTTTGTGTAAGTGACCAAGAATAAATCAATATAGAAATGCACGTGAAGGGGCACGTGGGTGGCTGAGTCAGTTAGGCATCCCACTCTTGATTTTGGCTCTGGTCATGATCTCACCATCCTGAGACTGAGCCCTGTATGGGGCTCCACGATGAATGTGGAGCCTGCTTGGGATTCTCTCTCCCCTCCCCTCATCATGTAAGCAATATCTCTTGCTCTCTCTCTCAAACTAGTTTTTTTTTAATGCCTAAGAAAAAAATTTAAAATCATTTTATACTAAGATAAATAATCCTCAATATCAGTATCTAACTGTGGTTAGTCAAATTACTCTCTCAAAAAGAAAATACTATACATATGCCAAGAGGCAAGATTTTCAATAGGCAGTTTAAATTTAAAAATTAAAAAACAAAACAAAACCAGACATCTTATATTCAACTTTAAATTTGCCTAACATTTTGGCAGTGCTTAAAAGGCTCTACTTGTGAGATAGCAGCAAGGTTTAAGAAGAACAGACTCTTTTCCCTTCTGCTAAAACATGCCCACGTCTATGCTAAAGGACCAAAAAGAACAATAAACACACCGCTAGCGCTTCAAAGACTGAATGTGTGGAAAGTGTGCAACGGAAGGTTCTAGAAAATACCAAAGTAACTCCAAGTCTAAACAAGGAAGACAAAGTGAGACCATGTAATAACTGCTATGCTTTGGGGGTTTCCCTCTTGCTCTCTCTAAGTTGTGAGGTGGATTTTAAATAAAAATATTGTACTACATTATAATTGAGGGTAGTTTGTGAAGATGAATGTGAAAAACTGACACAAATGAAGCCATTTTAAAAGGGAGCAAAGTAGGGGCGCCTGGGTGGCTAAGTCGGTTAAGCGTCCGACTTTCGCTTAGGTCATGATCTCGCGGTTCGTGGGTTCGAGCCCCGCGTCGGGCTCTGCTGACTGCCAGCTCAGAGCCTGGAGCCTGTTTCAGTCTGTGACTCCCTCTCTCTCTGACCCTCCCCTGCTCACGCTGTCTCTCTCTCTCTCTCCTAGAAATAAATAAAAATATATATTAAAAAAAAAAAAGTTTAAAAGGGAGCAAAGCAACCACTGCAGAGAAATTGCCTAATCCGTTTCTGTTTGAACTCAACCAAAACCTATGGACTAGCAACAGCAAATGCTTTAAGCAACTACTTGAGAAGTCAGCAGGACAACAGATACCCTGATCCCAAGTCCACAAAGTTATGGACTTTCCAAAGATAGAATCTGTGGTAAATCAATGTATAACCAAGAGTTTAGCCTTTTTTTCCCACCTGACTCTTGTAACTGCCCCCCTCTTCTTTTTCCTTATAAAACCTCTTAATTTCACCTTAGAAGCAGGACACTATTTGAGTGTTCTACCTGAATCTGCAATCTCCAAATTATAATTCTCTGATCCCAAATAAACACTGTGGCTCTTTATTTTCAGGTTAACAAGAGGCAGAAGAAGAAAGATGGATGCACCAAAACAGAAAAGAAAAAACTACAATAAAAACTACAGTGATAATTTATACAGAAAACCAAGCCTATGTGCTATGAGGACAGAAAAAGCTATAGGATACTGCAAAAAATTAAATGATCAACAAATTTAGGAAATGCCCCCAAAATGCTGAAGAAAAATGGAGAAAGTAAAATGCTAAAAAAAGATAAAAAGGACAGAGAACTAAGAGGCAACCCAATGGAACCAATGGGATAGAATTATTAGTCAACAAAAACATACATCACTCAGTTGTCAAATAAGACATTTTAAAATAAAATTTATTGTCAAGTTAGCTAACATACAGTGTATACAGTGTGCTCTTGGAGAGTAGATTCTTGTGATTCATCGCCATTCTTGTGATACAACACCCAGTGCTCATCCTAACAGGTGCCCTCCTCAATACCCATCACCCATCCCCTCCACCCCGCCATCAGCTCTCAGTTTATTCTCTGTATTTAAGGTCTCTTATGGTTTGCCTCCCTCTCTGTTTGAAACTAGTTTTTCCATTTCCCTTTCCCTTCCCCCCATGGTCTTCGTAAGTCTCCCCAGTTCCATATATGAGTGAAAACATATATTGGCCTTTCTCTGATGGACTTATTTCACTTAGCATAGTACCTTCCAGTTCCATCCACATTGTTGCAAAAGGCAGGAAGACATTTTTATTAAGTTGTATGTTTAGCTACTAAAAGAAAAAATAAGAGTCAGAAGGAAATACTTCAACCAAAAGAAAGTTCAAAAAATTACATAAGCACAAACCACTCAATATCAAGACTATGAAGCCACTGTTGGTTGAGATACATATTTATAAAAACCATCATTTGGGCCCATAGATAAATGCTTTAATTTACCACCCTCTACTCCAGTGAAAAATTCCCTCAATGCTGGAAGGACATGACTAAGCAAATTACCTCCCCAGCCAAAAAGATAATGCCTATGAGTCATGAATTTACCCTCAGGCCATCTGACTACATAGAAGGAAAAGAATAAAAGAATAAGATCAGCTATCATAAAAACTAAAGAATGAAAACAGGAACACAACAGATGAACTTGTATCAGAGGAGGCAAGATGGAGGAGAAGCAGGGAGCTCCCTGCATTTTGCACGCCCCCATCTCTCAAACACAGAAGGCCTGAAGCCACAGGACACTGAAACCGCAGGAGTTTGGGAAGAAAAGAGACGGAGTACACTGGGATGGCAACCTCATAAGTGCATGACTAGGAACTGGGAAAGACAAAAAACAGGTGGGACCAGAGACACAGAGGGAGGGGAGGGAACCCCCTTCGAGGGGAGCTGGTGAGTCAAAAGGAAAAGAAAGTGCAGCTGAAACTGCTCATAGAACTGTCCCTGGAGAAGAGAAAAACCTCAGCTCGGGAAGGAGAGTGATCTTAGTTCTAGCTGGGGTGCTGACTTTAAACTGGGTGGCCTGGTCCCAGGCAGTGCCAGGAAAAACTACGCTGCTGCTCTCCAGGCTTGATCCCCAGAGGCCGGCAAGCGGCCGACCTGCCGGACTTTGTTTCGAGCGGTATCAATAAAGCGCACAGACTGGGATCTGGAAATGAGGCAGGGCTTGGGACACAGAAAATGGCCCACCTTGGCTGCCCCCACGGCACAGGGAGATGGGACCCAAGGGAGTGATTGGCAACTCTTGGGTTATAGAAGGGACTATAACCTACAACTACCAAGGTGGGAGCTCAGGGGGCAGCCTGTGGCTAAGACCTGCCTACACCAAACCACGCCCACCCCAGCTAGAGAGCTTTTTTTTTTTTTTTTAAACAGGAGCCCAGGGCAAGACCAACATGGATGCACTGCCATCATTATTTCTAGATCAATTCTTTCTATTCAGATATATTTTCCCTTTGTCTCCTTCCTATCCCTCTCCTCTGCTGGACTGGGCACTCTGGTCATTGGTTTCCTTAAACAGTCACATTTAATCCATTCTCTAGATGTATATTCTATACCTACACCACTACCTTTCTCTCTCTCTCTCTCTCTCTCTCTCTCTCTCGAGTAATCAGACTATATAGTTTCTCTGAGTAACATTACCTTTTTTCTTTCTCCTCACCTCCTACCATATTCTCCTCTTTCTTTCTCTGAATTAAGTAAGCCTCTTAGTCTCTCTGCCTGGTCATTGTCCAATTTCGGTTTCTCCCCACCCTGAAATCTCTCTGTGTATATGCTCTTCCATCAGCACTGCATACACCCTGCTCTCTATTTGTAGCTGGGAATTCTGGTTTTATGCTTTTAGACTGTCCTTTGTCTTTGGGGTTTTTTTGCTCTTTTCTTTTCTTTTTTCTTATTTTCTTTTTCTTTTTCCCTTTCGGTTTGCTCATTTGTTGGATTTGTCTGTGCATTTGCATGGCTTTGTTCCCCATGTGTTTGTCTGTCTGTTTTCTTTTCCAGGACTACCTCAAGAAACAAGCCAAAGTACACATGGTGGAGAGTCCCAAATACCACTACGAGTAGGGAAATAAAATTACCAAACAACAAGAGAGACCAAGAGACAACATTTAAAGAACACTTCCTGAACGGACAGGCCCTAGACAGTCAATGAGCCCTCTTTAGTACAGCAGTACTCGCAAGTGCAGAGCGCATAACAAGCTTTTAAAACTAAAGAGACAGAAAGCTAGCAAAAATGACGAAATGGAAGAACTCTCCTCTAAAGAAATTCCAAGAATAAATGACAGCTAAAGAGCTGCTTAAAACAGATATAAGCAACTCAACTGAATAAGAATTTAGAATAGTCATAAAATTAATCACTGAGCTTGAAAAAAGTATGGAAGACATCGGAATCTTCTGATGAAGACTATGGAGCTTAAAAATAGTGGTGATGAATTAAAAAATGCTATAATAAATAATAAAATGGAGGTGTCCAATGCACAGATTGAAGAGGCAGAGAAGAGAATAGGTGAATCAGAAGACACAATTATAGAAAAAGAGGAAGCCAAGAAAAAGAGAGACAAACTGATCCAGGAACATGAAAGGAAAGTTCGAGAACTGAGTGATACAATCAAATGGAACAATATCCGTATCACAGGAATCCCAGAAGAGGAAGAGAGAGGGAAAGGCGCTGAAGGAGTACTTGAACAAATTATAGCTGAGAATTCCCCAATCTGGGGAAGGAATCAAACACTGAAATCCAAGAGGCACAGAGAACTCTCCTCAGACGTAACTTGAATCGATCTTCTGCATGACATATAATAGTGAAACTGGCAAAATATAAGGACAAAGAGAGAATTCTGAAAGGAGCTAGTGATAAAACGGCCCTAACATACAAAAGGAGACCTATCAGAGTAGTTACAGACCTATCTACTGAAACTTGGCAGACCAGAAAGAAATGGCAGGAAATCTTCAATGTGATGAACAGAAAAAATACGCAGCCAAGAATACTCTATCCAGCAAGCTTGTCATTCAGAATAGAATGAGAGATAAAAGTCTTCCCAAATAAACAAAAATTGAAAGAATTCATCACCACTAAGCCAGCCTACAAGAAATCCTAAGGGGGACTCTATAAGGGAAATGTTGCAAGGAACACAAGATACCTGAGACACCACCACAAGCATGAATCCTACAGAGAACACAATGACTCTAAACTCATATTTTTCAATAATAATAATAACACCGAAGGTAAATAGACTAAATGCTCCAATCAAGACATAGGGTAGCATAATATAATATAGTAATATATATATATTATATATATAATATAATATAGTATATAATATAGTATATAATATAGTAATTACGGTCTATCCATCAGGAAGAGCTAACAATTATAAGTGTATATACACTGAATACAGAAGCACCCAAATACATAAAACAATCAATCACAAACAGAAACAATCTTATGGATAAGAATGTGCTAATAGCAGGGGACTTTTAATACTCCACTTACAGCAATGGATAGATCAACTAGACAGAAAATCACTAAAGAAACAATGGATTTCAATGACACACAGGACCAGATGGATTTGACAGATATATTTAGAACTCTACATCTTGAGGCAATGGAATTCACTTTCTTCTCAAGTGTGCATGGCACATGCTCCAAGACAGATCACATACTGGGTCATAAAGCAGCCTTCAAAAAATATATAAGATCATACCATGATCATACCATGCACACTTTCAGATCACAATGCTATGAAACTTGAAATCAATCACAGGAACAGTCTGGAAAACCTCCAAAAACATGGATGTTAAAGAACACCCTACTAAAGAATGAATGGGGCAATTAGGCAATTAGGAAAAATTTTTAAAATATATGGAAACAAATGAAAATACAACTATTCATACTCTTTGGGATGCAGCAAAGGCAGTCCTAAGAGGAAAGTACACTGCACTCCAGGCATATTTCAAAAAACTCGAAAAAGCACAAATACAAAACCTAACAGCACAGCTAAAGGAACTAGAAGGAGAGCAACAAGAGCACCCAAGCCCAGCAGAAAAAGAGAAATAATAAAAATCAGGGCAGAAATAAACAATAAAGAATCCAAAAAAACAGTTGAACAGGTCAATGAAACCAAGAGTTGGCTTTTTGAAAAAATAAACAAAACTGACAAACCTCTAGCCAGGCTTCTCAAAAAGAAAAGAGAGAGCACCCAAATAGACAAAATCATGAATTAAAATATATTTATTATAACCAATCCCTCAGAAATACAAACAATCATCAGGAAACACTACGAAAAATTATACACCAACAAACTGGACAACTTAGAAGAAATGGACAAATTCCTAAAAACACACTAAGAAAATTCACACGGGAAGAGATAGAAAACCTGAACAGACCCATAACTAGTGAAGAAATTTAATCAGTTATCAAAAATCTCCCAACAAATAAGAGCCTTGAGCCAGATGGCTTCCCTGGGGAATTCTACCAGACATTTAAATCTGTGTTAATACCCATTCTTCTCAAGCTATTCCAAAAAATAAAAATGGAAGGAAAACTTCCAGACTCATTCTACGAAGCCAACATCACTTTGATTTCAAAGCCAGACAGAGGGCCAGCAAAAAACGAGAACTACAGGCCAATATCCTTGATGAACACAGATGCAAAAATCCTCAACAAGATTCTTGCAAACCGAATCCAACAGCACATATAAAGAATTATCCACCGTGATCAAGTGGGATTCATTCCTGGGTTACAGGGCTGGTTCAATGTTTGCAAATCAATCAATGTGACAGACCACATTAACAAAAGAAAAGATTAAAACCATATGATCCTGTTGATGCAGAAAAAGCATTTGACAAAACACAGCATCCCTTCTTTATAAAGACCCTCGAGAAAGTCAGGATAGAAGGAACTTACTTAAACATCAAAAAAGCCATCTATGAGAAGCCCTCAGCTGACATAATCCTCAATGGGGAAAAACTCAGAGCTTTCCCCCTGTTTAACATAGTGCTGTAAGTCCTAACATCAGCAATTAGACAACAAAAGGAAATAAAAGGCATCAGAATTGGCAAAGAAGAAGTCAAATTTTCACTTTTTGCAGATGACATGATACTCTACATAGAAAACTTGACAGACTCCACCAGAAACCTACTAGAACTGATCCATGAATTCAGCAAAGTTTCAGGGTACAAAATCAACGTACAGAAATCAGTTGCATTTTTATACACCAATAATGAAGCAACAGAAAGAGAAATCAACTGATCCCATTCACAATTGCACAAAAAGCCATAAAATACCTAGGAATAAACCTAACCAAAGATATAAGAGATCTGTATGATGAAAACTATAGAAAACGTATGAAGGAAACTGAAGAAGACACAAAGAAATGGAAAAACATTCCATGCTCATGGACCAGAAGAATAAATACAGTTAAAATGTCATTACCACCCAAAGCAATCTACACATTCAATGCAATCCCAATCAAAATTACACCAGGATTCTTCTCAAAGCTAGAACAAACTATCCTAAAATTTGTATGGAACCACAAAGACCCTGAATAGCCAAAGTAATATTGAAGAAGAAAACCAAAACGAGAGGCATGACCATCCCAGACTTTAGCCTCTACTACAAAGTTCTAATCATCAAGACAGTATGGTATTGGCACAGAAACAGACACATAGACCATTGGAACAGAGAAAACTTGGAACTGGACCCACAAATGTATGGGAAAGAGTATCCAATGGAAAAAAGACAGCCTCTTTAACAGATGGTGCTGGGAGAACTGGACAGCAACATGCAGAAGAATGAAACTAGATTACTGTCTCACACCATACACAAAAATAAACTCAAGATGGATAAAGGACCTGAATATGAGACAGGAAACTATCAAAACCCTAGAGGTGAAAGCAGGAAACAACCTCCCTGATCTCAACCACAGCAATCTCTTACTTGACACATCCCCAAGGGCAAGGGAATCAGAGCAAAAATGAACTACTGGGACCTCATCAAGATAAAAAAGCTTCTGCAGGGTAAAGGAAACAATCAGTGAAACTAATAGGCAACCGACGGAATGGGAAAAGATAGTTGCAAATGACATATCAGATAAAGGGCTAATATCCAAATCTATAAGGAACTCCCCAAACCCCACACCCAAAAAACAAATAATCCAGTGAAGAAATGGGCAGAAGATATGAACAGATACTTCTCCAAAGAGGACATCCAGATGGCCAATAGACACATGAAACAATGCTCAGCATCCCTCCTCATCAGGGAAATACAAATCAAAACCACACTGAGATACCACCTCAAACCAGTCAGAGTGGCGAAAATGAACAAATCAGGAGACTCTAGTTGCTGGCGAGGATGTGGAGAAACGGGCACCCTCCTACACTGCTGGTGGGAATGTAAACTGATGCAGCCCCTTTGGAAAACAGTGTGGAGGTTCCTCAAAAAGTTAACAATAGAACCCCCCTATGACCCAGCAATAGCACTGCTAGAAATTTACCCAAGGGATACAGGAGTGCTGATGCATAGGGGCACATGGACCCCAATATTCACAGCAGCACTCTCAACAATAGCCAAAACATGGAAAGAGCCTAAGTGTCCATCAACGGATGAATGGATCAAGAAGATGTGGTTTATCTATATGATGGAATACTACATGGCAATGAGAAAGAATGAAATCTGGCCATGTGTAACAACATGGATGGACCTTGAGGGTGTTATGCTGAGCGAAATAACTCAGGCAGAGAAGGACAAATACCATATGTTTGCACATATAGGAGGATTAGGAGGAACTTAACGGAGGACCATGGGGGAGAAGCAGGGGGGAAATAGTGGGGGAGAGGGAGAGAGGCAAACCATGAGAGACTCTTGAATACTGAGAACAAATTGAGGACTGATGGGTGTGGGGGCAGGGGGGAGACTGGGCATGGAGGAGGGCACTTGTGGGGATGAGCACTGGGTGTTATGTGGAAACCAACTTGACAATAAACTATTTGTAAAATAAAATAAAATTAAAATTAAAAAAAAGAAAAACTAAAAACGGAAGGAAGAAAAAACAAAGAAAGAAAGAGAGAGAGAGAGAGAGAGAAAAAGAAAGAAAGAGAAACAAGCAAACAAAATTTTTCCTGGATTCACACTGAAAGGCATGTGGTCCATGTGTAATGAACTAGAAAATTTAAACATCCCAACAAGATTAAAGCAGAAAAACAAGAAACAAGACTCCTACAAAAGAATAAGTACAGACTTCACAATGAATTCCAAATGACAAAAGAACATCATGCAGAGGACATGCTTGAAATATTTAAACATACTAACATACTGTTCCTTCAAAAACACTTAATCCCGGCAAGATTGTTTTGCAGAAACTGATAAACTAGTCCTAAAATTTATATGGAAATACAAAGGACCTAGAATAGCCAAAATAATTTTGAACAAGTTGTAGGACCCAGTTTCAAAATTTACTAAAAAGTGAAAGTAATCAAGACAGTGTGGTACTGGCAGAAGGAGAGATCAATGGAATGGAACTGAGAATCCAGAAATAAACGCTTACATTTAAGGTTCATTGATTTTAAAAAGACTCACCCAGGGAAATCAATAGGGAATGGAGAGGTCTTTTCAACATATAGTGCTGGGACTATGAAATGTCCACATGCCAAATTTATATAGAAAGTAGACAGTGGTTACCTACAGCTAAGGGTGGGAAGGAAGATTAACTACAAAGGAAAGAGAGAATTTGGGGGGATGACAGAAATGTTCTTAACTGGATTATAGTGATGGTTGGTTGCACAACTCTGCAAATTCCGTAAAACTTACTGAATTATACACTTATAATGAGTGAATTTTATGGTATATAAATACCTTAATAAAGTTGTTTAAAATAAAATCCATAAGTCCATACTGAAAAAAACAAATAGAAAGTTTGATGAGGAACAAGATTATTTTCAATTTCCAAGTATGTCCCCACAAAATATTAATTACAAACAGGAAAAGAGTAACTTTATATTGAAGCCTGGCAGAAAATGTAATCAAACTATTGGGCAAATACAAATCATGTGTGAACTGTTAAGCTGCAACTAGAACACAGCATGACTTTAGTGGCAATTTCTGCCAAAGATGCATACCCTTTCTCAGTAAAGACTGAGAACTTCCAGATTGGAGGAAACTAAAGAGATAATACAATTAAATGCAATTCATGAGTCTAGGCTGGATCATTTTGCTATAAAGAACACTATTGGTACAACTGGCAAAATTTAAACAGTTTGAGGATTAGATACTAGTCATTTATCAATGTTATTTTCCTGATTTTGATGCCAGTACTGTGGCTATATAGGACAATATCCTTGTTTGCCCTGAAATACTGAAAGGTATTTTTTTTTCAAGTAATCTCTACACCCAAGGTGGGGCTCAAACTCAAGACCCCAAGATCAAGAGTTGCAGGCTCTACTGACTGAGCCAGCCAGGCACCCCTCACACTGAAAGTTTTGGAAATGAGATGAGAGAATATCATGGCAGTTCAGTGGCTCAGTCAGTTATGCACCTGACTCTTGGTCTCAGCTCAGGTCAAGATCTCAGAGCTCATGAGATCGAGCTTAGAACCAGTCTCTGCTCTGACAGTATAGAGTCTGCTTGGGAGTCTCTCTTTCTCTCTGACCTTCTCTCGCATGCATGTGTGCCACACATGCACCCTCTCTCTGCCTCTATAAATAAATAAATAAAATCTTAAACAAAATAGTTCATGGGAAAAAGGGATCTTCATAGTGTATTTGCTTATAAATTTGACACCATTTTTATAAATGAGATTATTTCAAAAAATATTTAAACAGTCATTACATTTACAAAAGTAATTGTTATGTCTGAGGGAAGAAAAGAAACCAAAACTACACGCCTTCTAAATCATCACAGAGGATAAAACCAAAGAAATTATTGTCCACAAAGGAAAACCCAAAAATAGAACCAAAATAAGCAAGTATAAAACCTCAGAGAAGAAAATCAACTAAAAATAAAGCCAGTTAGGATAATGAAAATGTTTCAAATTCCCTAAGGTAAACAAGAGAAAGTTTAAGACATAACACAAAGCATAAAAATTATAACATGGACAAACACAAATACAAATAAACTGAAATCAAAAGAAATCAGTGTAGCATCAGGCAAAGCAGATAATCAGGAAAACATAAAATAACTGTAAATCGGGGGGGGAAAGTTTGTAATTAGAAGAGCCAAGGATCAATTCACCCTCAAATCAGTAGTCAATTTGCCAGAATTTGAGTTTTTAAATCTCTCTGCCTCAGTTTCCTCACCTGTAAAATGAGGATGAGAGTACTGACCTCATAACATTATTGGGAACATTTAATGACTGAATGCAGGTAAAGAGTTCTAAAAGTTGCCTGGCATGTAGCAAGAGCTCAAGTATTACCTATCACCTATTATTTGTAGGTTTACAGGTTTTTTTTATTATGAAACTAATACATACTTAATGTATAAAAATTGAAAAGTATAGAAAACATTAAATAGAAATCACCCACATCCCACAACCCAGCACTAACCACTGCTGATACACCACTCTTGGTGTATTTTCTTACAATCTTTTTTTCCAGGTGTGATGCAACTGTGTTACTGAAACAGGTCAAAGATCTGAAATTTAAGAACTACCCAATGAATTGACTTTCCTTGGGGCATATGTGTACAATAGTCAAAAGTAGCAGGTATTATGTTAAAAATAATGTATTTACATAGGCCTAAGAGCAAATCTTACTTCAGTTGCAGATAACTAAGAAACACAGTTATAATACATTATGCTTTTTTTTTTAATTGCTTTAACATTTATTTATTTTCGAGAGAGAGAGAGCTTGCACGCAGGGGAGGGGCAGAGAGTGAGGGAGACACAGTATCTGAATGAATCAGGCTCTAGACTCCGTGCTGTCAGCACAGAGCCCAAAGCAGGGCCCAAACTCAGAAACCCCAAGATCATGACCTGAGCTGAAGTCGGACACCTAACCGACTGAGCCACCCAGGCACTCTGTCATTATGCTTTTTAAATAGCATATAAAAATATGCTTGTATCTGCAAAAATATACTTTTTATGTATAAAAACATATTTTTAAAATATAATAGTGATTCAGAACACATTAATTTTTACTTAAAATAAAATATGTAAGCCTGAACAGTCTTCCAAAGTAAGTCAGAACATATTCACAGTTCATGACATCAATTTGGTGGTTTCTGGCCAACTTTTCTTTTTAAACATAAAGAACTGGGGCACAGGGGTGGCTCAATCAGTTGAGTGTCAGACTCTTGATCTCTACTCAGGTTATGATCCCCTCTCTCGACCCCTCTCCTGCTCATGCTTGCGTGTACACGCTCCCTCTCTCAAAAGTAAATAAATAAACATTAAAATAAATTAATAAATACACAAATCTAAAAACAAAAAACAAAAAGAAAGAATAGGGGCTCCTGGGTGGCTCAGTTGTTTAAGGGTCTGACTTCGGCTCAGGTCATGATCTCACAGCTTGTGAGTTCAAGCCCTGCACTGGGCTCTCTACTGTCAGCACAGATCCTCCCCCTGTCTCTGCCCTTCTCCCATTCTCCCCCCCAAAAAATAGGGGTGCAAGGTTAAGCGTTGGCCTTTGGCTCAGGACATGACCTTGCAGTCCATGAGTTCGAGCTCCCTCCTGTTGGGCTCTGTGCTGACAGCTCAGAGCCTGGAGCCTGCTTTGGATTCTGTGTTATAGCCCCCCCACCCCACCCCTCCCTTGCTCCCGCTCTCTCAAAAATAAATATTAAAATAATAATAAACATTTTAAAAAGAATAGAAGAACATCAGAAAGTACTACATAAGTAATGATTAAGTATTCTTTCCTGAACAATTATGTATGAAAGGATATGTATGCTGATTAGGATGTAGAAAAAATATTTTGTACTGTGAGTCACACTTGAAAAACCAAGAGCTGCTGAGGTAGAAAATGAGGAAAAAATTCTGGAGTATGATTTAATCATCTGCTGCTACACTGACACATTCTGTAACTATCCCTTTATATTTTCTATTCCTTTTTCATGTTATTCTCACCCACACATGCTTCAGACCTTGCTCACAGTACCAGCCAACTGCACTCACTTCTCTGCTGACAATCAGTAAAGGTGTCACGGGGTACACTGACTGCTAAGCAGTTAAGCCCGAGGTACACAAGAACTCTGCCCTCACCAGCACTCCTAGGCCTAAAGAGTGCTCCTTAAAAAAAAAAAAAAAAAGAAATCACCCATGACTCCCTTGGCAAAGATTTTTTTCTCTGGACACACACTGTTAACTACCAACTCAGCGGATTCTTCCAGCCTAAAAAGAAGTTCTCCTACTTCCCATTCCCTTGCTATTTCATCTCTCTTCTGCCAGTGCTAATTGCTACTTTCTTGGAGATTGGATTCCTCTCTCGTTTTTCCATTTTCTAAATTATTTTAAATAGAACTGACAATACTTATAAAAAAAAGGACTCTTCCTTACAGGGGAAAAAAGTATGAAAGGAAAAAAAAAAGACTTCTAAATAAACAATGGAAAGGAAGAGGATTGAAGACTCACAGAAAGAAAAATAAGAGACTACAGTATAGCTGCTGGTAGAATTTAAAGAATCCTGATTAGTGATGTTCTGAAACCAAAGGAGATTTGAGACTTAAGCAGCGCTTGTTTCTATTACCTAAAGTATAGGGCAACTGGTATAATTACTCTCAGCCCAAACATGCAGTCAAAAATAAGGCTGATGGGGCACCTTGGTGGCTCAGTCAATTAAGCGTCTGACTTTGGCTCAGGTCATGATCTCATGGTTCATGAGTTTGAGCCCTGTGCTGGGGCTTGGGATTCTCTCTCTCTCCCTTTTTCTCCCTATCTCTCTCCCCTTCTCCCACTCTCTCTCTCTCTAACAAAAATTAAAAACTAAAAAAAAAGGCTAAGATAAGGCAAGCTTTCTGCATCTCTATACACCATCTGCATTGATATTTTTGCGGTGAAAAACTGCTTGATAAATCAACACATCTTTTGCACCTTTTTTTCTCCTTAAAATTGCAACTAAAAGATTTAAAGTACAGTATTGAAGCAATTAACAAGTCTATTTTTAAATTTTTTTTTTTTTTTTTGGAATGAAGTAGTATGGCTTGCAGGAAAGAGCACTGATTTCAAAACCAGGAGGACTTAGGCTCAGATTCCAGCCATACCACTGACTACCTTGTGATCTTGGTGAAATTACTTCTCTCTGAAGCTGTGCTTTCTGATCTTTAGGTCTTCTGAGGATAACAACAGAATTAAATGAAAAGTAGAGCTTACTGTGTATAGCACCCACAAACAACATATCTTTCTGCTCAGACCACATTTCTATCGATAACAGTAACAACATGGCTATGGTTACTGTAATACTTCTCAACTGGAAATGGATGGGAGAAGGGATAGAAAGAGGGAAAGTGAGTAGATGACCCTCTAAGGAAGGGGTTGGGAGTTCTGGAGGGGAGGAGGGCAACGTACAGAGTATATGTGAATGTGCATGTTTAAAATCCTGATTCTGAAATATTTGATTCTGAAAATATTTGTCCAAATGGCCTATGTCTCTAGAATTACTAAATTAGAGAGGTACTTCAAGAAACCCCACAGTTTAGTCACTAATGAATGGTATTTTTACAAACATTTTCCTAAAATGTCAGGTAGTACAACTTTTACTATGCGATATCATCTTTGGGTTTTCAAATACCTCAAACTTAATATACATAATCTTTTTTTAATGAGGTATTTATAATCACTTCTAAATTAAGATAAATGGATTTTATACTATAGTTGTGACTTCATATTAATTATCTAAAGGCTTTCACAAAAAGATTACCAAAAAACATTTTTTAAAGATTTTTCTTTTTAAGTAATTTCTACACTCAACGTGAGACTCAAACTTACAACCCTGAGATCAAGAGTTGCATGCTCTACCAACTGTGCCAACCAGGTACCCCACCAAAACTTTATCATCATAATTAAAATTAAAGTCATGATGTTTTGTTGCCAACAAAAGACAAGATTCTTCCCTTTTGAAACAATCTAAAATTGCTTTTTTAAAAATTTTTTTAATGTTTTTATTTATTTGTGAGAGAGAGAGAGAGAGAGAGAGGGCATGAGTAGGGGAGGATTAGAGAGGGAGACGCAGAATCTGAAGCAGGCTCCAGGCTCTGAGTCTAGCTGTCAGCACAGAGCCCGACACGGGGCTCGAACCCACTAACCGTGAGATCATGACATGAGCCGAAGTCGGATGCTCAACCAACTGAGCCACTCAGGTGCCCCAAAAATTGTTTTAATACATATCCACAGATTGGCAAATACTTGAAGATCTGAAAATATTAAGTGCTGACAAAGACAGAAAGCATCAGGCATGGGTGATGGGAAAATAAATTGGTAAAATCACATTGGAAAGCAATTTGGCACCACCTACTAGGGTTGAATATGCTAACACCCTACAATCTAGGAACCCCACACCTAAATTTATATTAGACATTTGCACCAAGCATGCAACTCTTATGTTATGGGTTCAAGCTGCACACTAATAGAGATTACTTTAAAGAGAAAAAAAAGGACATTTACACTGAGATATGTAAGAAAAAAATTAATGATAGTAATTTTTTAGAAATAGCAAGAATCTTGTAACAACCTCCATGTCTGTACAAGAAGAAATTGTACAACACCTAGGAATTGGCATACTATATGGGGCATCTGGTTGGCTCAGTCAGTTGAACATCTGACTATTGATTTCAGCTCAGATCATGATTTCAGGGTTGTGGGTTTGAGGCCCTCATCAGGCTCTGAACTGAGCATGGAGCCTGCTTAAGATTCTCTCTCCCTCTCTCCTCTGCTATCTATATATCTCTATATATCTAAATAAATAAAATAGCAGACTATAGAGCCACAAATATAAATGAACTAAGCCACATTTTGGATGAATCCCAAAAACATACTGAGCAAAGAGAGGAAATAATAGTAAAATTATGTTACTTGTGTAAATTTCAAAGTCAGGTAAAACTAAATAGTATATTGTTTAGGGATATATGTGGTGAGATTTTAAGAAAAGCAAATGAACTGTTAATACAAAAAGCAGGATACAGGTTACCTCTGTGGTGGAGGGAGTGAGCTGTACCACAGGAGATCATATGAGGGCTTCAATTATTTTGTGATATAATTATTTTGTGAGCTATCCTCTCTGCAGTAATGATATACTTGACAATAAAAGTGGGAACACAAACTAAGTCACAAGAATGAAGACCTGCATAAAGAGCAAATTCGGTGTTCCTGGGTGGCTCATTTGGTTGACCCCAATCAATTTCAGCTCAAGTCAAGATTCTCTCTCTCTCCCTCTGCCTGTTCCCTGCACACTCCCTCTCCCTCTCTCAAACAAAACAAAACAAAAATCAAACAAAAAAACAAAAACCCAAACAAAACACTTTTAAGGCAAACAGTGTAAGAACCAAGTTTTGAACTTAGAGTACACACACTTCTCCCACACTTAATATGAGATCCCAACTTTTCCACAAATAATTTTACATTTTGGAAAAAATTCAATGCAAAATTTAAAAATTTTTTTACATTTATTTATTTTTTGAGAGACAGAGAGACACAGAGCATGAGCGGGGAAGGAGCAAACACAGAAGGAGACAAAGAATCGGAAGCAAGCTCCAAGCTCCCAGGTGTCAGCACAGAGCTCGATGTAGGGTTCCAACCCACAACCGTGAGATCATGACCTGAGCTGAAGTTGGCCATTCGACCAACTGAGCCACCCAGGCGCCCCATAATTAAATACAAAACTTAAAATTCACCCAAAAAAGTCCTCATGCTACCCTATATTTCTCCACATTTCCCTAAGAAGGAGAAACCTTCCTGTGAAGTTCTGGTTATCGGGTCTCTAATCTTTATAAATTTTTTTAATTGTTTTTATTTATTTCTGAAAGAGAGAGAGAGACAGCATGAGCAGGGGAGGGTCAGAGAGAGAGAGGGAGACCCAGAATCTGAAGCAGGCTCCAGGCTCTAAGCTGTGAGCACAGAGCCCCACGCGGGGCTCGAACCCACGAACTATGAGATCATGACTTGAGCCGAAGTCGGACGCTTAATCGACTGAGTCACCCGGGCGCCCCACGGGTCTCTAAACGTTAAAGAGACTTTCTAGTAATACTCAGCAAACAACTTTAACTTCTCTTTATGCATATATCAGAAGGATGGGCAGTTTTATATTAGCACTGACAACTGTTCCAGGAAAAAAAAGCAAACTGATGATTAATGCACACTCTTGGGTAGAATGGTTTCATGTGGAGCGCCTAGTTTCTGAAATGTTCAATTTAACCCGGTCTACCTATCTTGCATTAGGTGCAAAAACATTTTAGAATGAAAGCAATTACAAGATAATGCATTTTCTCCTCTCCTATCGCGATGAAAATCACTAATTACCAGGAGCTTCACAAAGCAGGAACGTGGGATATAGGTGACAAACGTCACTATATATGGAAAATACAGCACTACCTCCAAACGAAGAAACTGCAGACAAATAAGGAGTATAATTGTTTTTAATCTGTACCTTTTCTCGGATCCCACACTTTTTTCAATTTCCTGATGGTGGCACCAAGCCGACCACCCTTTATAACCCCCAAATTGTTCCTCAAGTCCCTCATCCCCTTCCTTCAACACCGCTGCCCACCCTCCACGATGCCTCCGCTCGGCCAAAGCCTCTGCACAACCCCTCACCGGAATGCCAAGAACAACAGCGTTCCTCTTCAGGTCCAGGTCCCCCGACCTCTGAACACCGCACCTGCTCGCGCCTGGCGAGTTCGGGCCCCGACCTCCATGCCCCGACCGCACCCACACATCTCCTCGGCTCCCCTCACCACCGCCGCCGCCGCCTTCTCGGCCCATCCCTTAGTCGCGCAGCCCCAAGACGCTCGCCGCTCCCCAGAACCCCTTTTCCACTGAGCTTCCCCCTCACTGCACCTGTGGCTCGGCCCTTCCACTCTGGAGTCCCCTCCCTGAGGGGCCGCCCCAGCCGAGCACCCCCCCTGCGCCCCCGCCCTCGCCAGCCCTGCCCGGCCCGGCAGGCCCGGACACCAGGCCCCACGGCCTCTGCTGCCCCCTCTCCTCACCGTGCCGTCCCCGGGGCCCTCGTCTCCGGAACCCTCCGCTTCCTCATTGACTGCAGCCTGTAGTCCCGCACTGGGATGGCCCAGTGGCTCTAGGGGAGCCGGCTGCCACTGCCGCTCGAGATCCGGAGGTGCCTGCTCCATGTCTGCAGCTTGGCGCGGCGGACGCAGTGCGCTTGCGCCGCCGCGCAGCGCGCCCCGCCCCCTTTCCCGACCAGGGCGGCTGCGCCCCGCCTTCCTTCCCCAGCCCCGGCGGCCGAGAAGCGAGCCTCTTCCCGTGCTTCCCCGCCCTGTGCGGAGCCCCTTCCCTTGCCTCGGTCAGCGGCGGCTAAGACCCACAGAGCTCCCTTAACTGTGGCTGAGACGCAAAGGCGCTCCTACTTAGGAACTGGCCACAGCTGCTAAGCCGGGTTACACAGAAACCCGGGAGAACTGGTGGAGGGAGAGTAAGGGAGAAGTGAGGGAAAGTGAAGACCAGAGTAGATACGGGAACCATTCGGATTGGTGATCACCTCGAAAAAAATTGAAACTCGAAAGAAATCGAAGGCCGCGCTCTGAGCTCGCTCTCGGCCTCTGTCTCGCCTGCCTTGTAGTTTCCATTTTTTACCCGGAAAGATCAGAGCGGAAATTTAACACTTTTAGCAGATCCAGTAACACATTTAGCAAAGGTAGCACATGCAAGTTTTTGAGAGAAGTGAGGAAGCGAAGCGTTTGGCTGAAGCGGTGCTTGAAATCCATTGCGTTTCTGATTCAGAGATTTCCGATCCGGAGAAATCCGAAGACTTATGGTCATTTTCTGTAAACAAATCTTAATGAATTTTCGGGACCCGCTTTCTTGATAAACATTCACTATGATAAGCTGATGGGAAATGCTCACTGGGTGCACGGATGTGGTAGTGCGGTCCCTTATATGCGAAGCCTGGTCATCAATTTTTCCATGACAGAAACCTCGTTCTGCCCAAATACCTAGGTGTTCCAAACTGAGACACACAATGTGCTATTCCTGGATTGCTTTCTCTACCCCCGCCCCCACCTGAATTTCCCATTCATCCCTAAAACCTCAATTAAGTTAAAATGTCCAAATGCTAATACCACTTTGTTAATAAATCAGTTAGGGGCACCTGGGTGGCTCAGTCAGTTAAACTTCCTTCTTAGACTCTGATCATGATCTCACCTTCCAGAGTTACAGCCGGGCTTCCTGGGCTCTATGCTGACAGCTCAGAGCCTGGAGCCTGCTTCAGATCATGTCTCCTTTTCACTCTGCCCCTGCCCTGCCCTGCTGTCTCTCTCTCTCTCCCTCTCTCTCTCTTAAAAATAAATAAACATTAAAAAAATAAATCAGTTAAGACATTGCTTGTATTAATTTACAATTATTTGTTTATATGTCTGTCTGTCCCAACCAGACTTTGGACTTTTTTTAAAAAGCAAGGACCCTGGAGCGCCTGGGGGTTTCAGTTGGTGCGGTGTTCGACTTCAACTCAGGTCATGATCTCACAGTTTGTGGGTTTGAGTCCCGCGTGGGGCTCTGTGTGACAGCTCAGAGCCTGGAGCCTGCTTCAGATTCTGTGTCTCCCTCTCTCTCTGACCCTCCCCTACTCACGCTCTCTCTCTCTCTCTCAGAAATAAATAAACATTAAAAAAAGAAAAGCAAGGACCCTATCTTACTTTTCTTCCCCTTTGACCAAACAGTAGTGTGGTAGGGTTCCCTCCCTAAGAAAAGAGAAAGAAATAAAGGAAGGAAGGAAGAAAGGAAGGGAGGGAGGGAGGGAGGGAGGAAGGAAAGAACCTCAAGGCAACCTGGTTATACACCTACCTGACAACATCTCTCAGGACCTTGTAACATGAGACCACTTAATCAGTCTAAGTGTTTGTGTGTTACCATACATGGGAGACAAAGAAGTAGAAAATATTAAAAAAACAAAAAAACGTTGGCTTTGGGGCTCAGTTCTTTGGGTAAGAACCCAACTGAGTCGTGCTGGCACAAATAAAGTTGTTTCCTGGAAAGAAAAGCCTCTGTATGAGAATCCTGCAACATAGGACATTTACCCAAAAGTTTAAAGGCATTTTATCAGGGATTACTCATGCTAGGCAAATTCTCAGGAAACATATTTTTTAAATCAGAAGACTATTAATTTATCGCAAGAGGGATAGATATCTTCCCAGGGACAGATTTGTAACTGTTATCCTGTGACTTTCTCCCAGTTTTGAGATCCTCAACAAGTTTCTAGAGCCGTGAGGATATTGCCTCTGGCCTGGTGATTTGAGTATCTCATCCTGCAGTAAGAACAAGGAAAGGGGCTTTACAGACAGGAGGCCATAGTGCTACGTGATATTTCTTAAAAAAACAAACAAACAAAAACAAAAACAAAAAACCTAAAACAGAGTAGGAATATCTGTTTCCCCTTCATTCTGAGGGGGAGCAGAATACATAACCCCAAAATATGTCACTTTGCCATGTGTATTATTTTGAGCTGAAGGCAATCAAGACCCAGAAGAGTCAGGAAATTTACTTTTACCTTTCCCTTAAATACATAAAAGAATATATGGAGGCCTGGCCTAGAAAGACAATGATTACCAGAGATAACTTTTTATCTGAGTGACCTGTCTGTACAGCTAGGCAAACCTCTAATTACCAAACATCGGCTCTTATTGTTGTCCTGTGAATTACCCTCCTCTCCTTTGAATCCCAGGCCCCTATCCCATTCCTTAGCCCAGGATGGCATCTATGCCTCAATTATTTCCTGACATGTTCATGGGTCTCATGTTCTTACGGGGCTCCCATACCTATGCAATTAAACTTATTTTTCTACTGTTAATCTGTCTTATGTCAAGTTAATTAATAGACAAGCCAAAAGAATCTAGAATGATAAGGGCAAAATTCCCCACCCCTTGTAATTCACATCTCTTTTTCAGTAAAAAAAAAAAAAAAAGTCAAGACAGCCTTTGAGGCAGATCTTTCTGCCCCCTGGTCCTGTCCCTGTGTTTTAATAAAATCACTTTTTGCACAAAAAAAAAAAAAAGACTGCCTTTTTTTTTCTTTCATAGTTTACTGTCAAGTTGGTTTCCATATAACACCCAGTGCTCATCCCCACAAGTGTCCTCCTCCATGCCCATTTCCCCTTCTCCTCTCCCCCACTCCCATCAGCCCTCAGTTTGTTCTCAGCATTCAAGAGTCTCTCTTGGTTTGCCTCCCTCCCTCTCCCCCACTATTTTTTCCCTTCTCCTCCCCCATGGTCCTCCATTAAGTTCCTGCTAATCCACTTATAAGTGAAAACATGGTATCTGTCTTTCTCTGCCTGACTTCTTTCGCTCAGCATAACAACCTTGCTACAAATGGCCAGATTTCATTCTTTCTCATTGCCATGTGGTATTCCATCGTATAGATAAACCACATCTTCTTGATCCATTTGTCCATTGATGGACACTTAGGCTCTTTGCATGATTTGGCTATTGTTGAGAGTGCTGCTGTGAACATTAGGGTCCATGTGCCCCTATGCATCAGCACTCCCGTATCCCTTGGGTAAATTCCTAGCAGTGCTATTGCTGGGTCCTAGGGGAGTTCTATTGTCAGTTTTTTGAGGAACCTCCACACTGTTTTCCAGAGCAGTTGTACCAGTTTACAGTCCCACCAGCAGTGTAGGAGGGTACCCATTTCTCTATGTCCTCACCAGCATCTATAGTCTCCCGATTTGTTCATTTTCACCACTCTGACTGGTGTGAAGTGGTATCTCAGTGTGGTTTTGATTTACTATATTTCCCTGATGATGAGTGAAACTGAGCATCGTTTCATGTGTCTGTTGGCCATCTGGATATCCTCTTTGGAGAAGTGTCTGTTCATATTTTCTGCCCATTTCTTCACTGGATTATTTGTTTTTCAGGAGTGGAGTTTGGGGAGTTCCTTATAGATTTGGATATTAGCCCTTTATCTGATATGTCATTTGCAACTATCTTTTCCCATTCTGTTGGTTGCCTATTAGTTTCATTGATTGTTTTCCTTGCCGTGCAGAAGTTTTTTATCTTGATGAGGTCCCAACTGTTCATTTTTGTTCTTGATTCCCTTGCCTTTGGGGATGTGTCAAGTAAGAAATTGCTGCAGTTGAGGTCAAGGAGGTTGTTTCCTGCTTTCTCCTTTAGGGTTTTGATGGTTTCCTGTCTCACATTCAGGTCCTTTATCCATCTTGAGTTTATTTTTGTGTATGGTATGAGAAAATGATCTAGTTTCATTCTTCTGCATGTTGCTGTCCAGTTCTCCCAGCACCATCTGTTAAAGAGGCTGTCTTTTTTCCATTGGATACTCTTTCCTGCTTTGTCAAAGATTAGTTGGCCATACATTTGTGGGTCCAATTCTGAGTTCTCTATTCTATTCCATTGGTCTATGTGTCTGTTTTTGTGCCAACAAAGACTGTCTTTGATATCAGTTTTAAGTTAGCTAGATGTAACTTTGTCCGTATGTTTTCTTAAGAGATAGTAGCCTTGAAGAAATCAAATTTAGAAAAACAAAAGGTACTCGAAAAGTCTAAATTCAGGGCAAAAAGGATTAGATAATAATTTCCTCATCCTTTATATACTTATCATACATGTTCATTATGGGGAAATTAGAACATAGTTTTGAATAAAAGTAATTTAAAAGCTCCATACTCTGACACCCAAAGTACTAACATTTAACATATATCCCTTCAAATACTGCACATATATATAATAAAAATGGAATCATACTATAATGCTAATTTATAATTTATTCACTTAATACAGCAAGAACACCTTCCCATGTGATTAAATATGTTTCTACAATATCTTCTCAAAGGCTACATAGAGTTCTATTGTAAAAAATTCCTATAATTTGGGGCACCCGGCTGACTCAATCAGCAGAGCATTGCAACTTCCGGGGCTAGAAATTCCAGCCCCACATTGGGTGTAGAGATTACTAAAAATAAATAAATAAATAAACTTAGAAAAATTACTATAATTTATTTGATCTTATAATCCTCTATAGTTATTTTTAAAAATATTGTATTTTCAAATAATCTCTACACCCAACATGGGGCTCAAACTTACAATCCCAAGATCAGGAGTTGCATGCTCTAGTGCCTGAGCCAGCCAAGTGTTTCTCTGTAGTTAAAGTTTAAGTTGAGTTTAAGCTTTACTTTTATAAACAACACTGCAGTGACCATCCCTCTACATAACATCTTTGTGTACCCAACCTTAAGCTCAATAGGAATTGGGAGATTTTTAACAGAAATTTTATTTAACTTTTGATAGTGCCTGAGGAATTATTTCTGCTCTATTATAAAATATTTTATTTCTCAAAAATTATTATTTACATCCACTAGATAATATATGTCTTAACCTTGGGGCTGCCTACAAGCTAACACTCTTCATAAAGAGAAAATAACTAGTGTTTAAAAAGCCTAGACTGAGAGAAGAGGTGGTATCTGGAATTTCTTATCCATCTTTTGAGGTTGTTTTTGTTTTATTTGTTTTTGTTTTTTTAATAAGTAGTCAGTTACTTACTTATTTATTCTAATTAGAGAAAGAGTGTGTGTGAGCAGGGAGAGAGGCAGAGGGAGTGAGAGAGAGAGAGAGAGAGAGAGAATTCCAAGCAGGCTCTCTGTTGAGTGTGGAGCCCAATGTGGGGCTCAGTTTCACAACTCCGGGATCACAACCTGAGCTGAAATCAAGAGTCAGACGATCAGTCGACTGAGACACCCAGGTGCCCTTTGTGCATCTTTTGGACAACTTGCCTTGTGGTTGTTGTTTTGTTTTGTTTTTAATTCAAGAATTTTTAATTTTTATTTAATTTAATTTAAGTAAGCTCTATGCCCAACGTGGGGCTTGAAATCATGACCCTCAGATCAAGAGTCACATGTTCTAATGCCTGAGCCAGCCAGGCACTCCTGCCCTGGGTTTTTTTGTTTTTTTTTTTAAATGTATGTGACACTTTAACATAATATTCATGATGCCCCTAGCAAGACAGACATTATTTTTCCCATTTCACAGAGGAAGGAGCAAGCTTGACAAAGTCACACAGCCATCAAATAAGGGGAAGACCTGAGAATCAAACCCAAATTTATATGACTTCAGAATCCATTTTGGCCATGCTGCTTTGCTGGAAGAGAGGAGGAAGGGAGACTCTTCTGGAAAAGGAGGAAAGTAACTGGCAGAAATCAAGGGTTGATTCCTCACCTGAAAACCTAGAGATAGAAGTTTATTTCCCTGAGGGGCACCTAGGTGGCTCAGTCAGCTAAGCATCTGACTCTTGATTTCGGCTCAGGTCATGCTCTCATGGTTTGTGAGATCGGGCTCTGAACTGTCACAGAGCCTGCTTGGAATTCTCTCTCTCCTTCTCTCTCTGCACCCCCACCCCAAATAAATAAGTAAACATCAAAAAATAAAATAAAAGAATAAAAAGGCATACTGTCTGGGAAGATAAAGGCAGTCACTCTAGTCTGGCTAAAGTCTGGGAAAGCCCAACGCGATGACTCCATAGACATTTTGGATACAGATGTTCCCTGTTCTTCAGATTCAGGCAGAGAAAGGATATCCACCTCTGCACCCCCCTACACCCCCCTCCCAACACACATCTCTTTCCAGGGAACAGCTTGCAGTTTCTTGCTCCAGAATGAATGGGAAAGGCCTCAGGAGAAGGGATTGGGATGACTAGCCAGGCTGGCTCTAAGAATGAGTCAGCCTCTGTGGCGACACACTCCCCACCTCATCCAGCCATGAGAACTTCAGTCACTTATATCTATCTCAATAGCATGATTTAGATTTCCATTTGTTTATTTAACACATATTTAGTCAGGTTCTATGTTAGCCTAGGAACACCACAAAACACCTTTTCTCTGCTCCCCCCCATCCAGATTCTGTTATCCCCTCCCTGGCATTCTGCCATCTTCCTGGCCACCCAGTGTCTAACGGTCATGTTCTTCTCCTTCCTCTACACCCTTCTTCTCCTTCAGCCTTGACCAGCAACCAGCCCCAGCCCTACCTCATCTCTCAGCTTAGTGTCAGTGTGGCTGACATCTGTCCTTGTTCACAGCATAATATCTAATTTGGCCCTTTCCCATTAATATTACCATCTTCCTTTCTGGCCTCATTTGGAAACCAAGTCTCGGTATGCAGTCTTTCATTTCAGTTGACGAGTTCAGATCCTTCTTTTACTACCCATGGCCAAATTATTTCAACTCAGCCATTCAGACCCTGAAAGTCCCAAAACTTTGAATCTTGGGTCAGAGGGGATGCTGGAAATTAGAGCTGTCATCAGGCCTGTAGTGGTGCAAGAGCCAAATTGTTCCCAAGCCATGAATTTCCTGTGGGTTTTGTGCTGAGTCTCCAGAGCTACCTTGATTCTGCAACTTTCTACCACCAGATTACCTGCCTTCATTCTGTGAGTTACTGATATCCTTCCAGGATTTTCTCTACTTCATTGATGTGACTAGTGTTGGTTTCTGGTCTATATGGCACAGAGCCATGACTGACATAGTGGAGCTCCTATCTATTCAACTAAACATGCAATAAATATTTATTAGACACCTGCCCTGTCCGAGGCAATCTTGTTGTCTGCCAAGGTGATCATACAAACTGCTTCATGGCTGTATGCCCATAGAGAAGACTGGATATGCTCACAGAACCATCCCCTAAACCCATATGGCTTGAAAAACTCCCCAAAAGTTCTACAGCAAGCCAGGCACTAGAATCTTCTGTAGCTAAAAATCATGAAAGCTGCCATAGGAGAAAAATATTTCTCCGTTGGGCACCTGGCTGGCTCAGTCAGTAGAACATGTGACTCTTTATTTCAGAGTCCCACATTGGGTGTAGAGATTACTTAAAAATAAAATCTTAAAAAAAATACTTCTCCCTTCTCAGATAATTTAAATACACTTTGATAAAGATCTTCTAAAGAAAATAATTGTTTACAACTAGGACACTGAAGCCAGATAAGCTGGGAGGGAGAGCACTGTGGCAGGTCATTGACCAAGGCATTTTGGAATAAGTGGGTCTCATGGCACCCATCAACCGATATTGTACAGATGACTAACAGCCTACAGGGTAAGGATACTTTGTAGGCTCAGAAGAGCCTGGCAGCCTGGCAACTGACAAGGAATGGAGAGTTTTCTTTGATATTGATAAACTATTAGACCACCTGATCTTTGTTTGAAAACTAGGGCTGCTTAAAGGTTTCTAAGGATATATTACCTGATTGTGTGTGTGTGTGTGTGTGTGTGTGTGTGTGTGTGTTTATGTGTTTTGGGTTTTGTTGTACTTTCTACTCCAAAATTATATTAAATCCATTTGGGTGTTTTGGTTTTGGAGACTTTGTTAAGACTTTTTGGAGAAGTCATAATTATTCCTCTCCCTGCAATAGACAGAGTAAATACGTAGATACTCTGCTCTGAGAAGAATAAAATAGATCCTATTTGGGGGAAAGCAGCTTATAGGTTGTAAGATAGATAGCTGCCAGAACAAAATCTCATCTAACTCTGCTTATTCTGAACAAATTTAGTAGTAGGAGAAATCTAGGTACATGTATATGGAGTTACTATTGTTGTAAGAGCTCTTGAGAATTTTTTTTAATATGAATCCTCTCTTTTATTTGTTATCAGTTTTTTATTATTATTGTTCCTTATTTATTTTTGAGAGAGAGAGAGTGCACAAGGTTAAGTAGGGGAAGAATAGAGAGAGGGGAGAGAAAGAATCCCAAGCAGCCTCCAAGTTGTCAGTATGGAGCCCAATGTGTGGCTTGAACTCACAAACCATTAGTTCATGACATGAGCCAAAGTTGGATGCTTAACCAACTGAGCAACCTAGGCATTGGAATTGTTTTAACTGAGTACAGTGATACATGCAGACACAGAAATGAGGGCCATGAAAAAAAGAGGCTTACTTTTTTAATATTTATTTATTTTGAGACAGAGAGAGTGTGAGCAAGGGAGGAGCAGAGAGAAGAGAAAGTCTCAAGCAGGCCCCACAAACAAAGCCCAGCATGGGGCTCAGTCCCATGATCATGAGATCACAATCTGAACTAATATCAAGAGTTGGACACTCAACTGACTGAGTCAGCCAAGCACCCCGAGAAGAAGTTTATTCATGCCCACAGATCCCTAGAAACAGACAGTACAGAATGCCGTGCATAGTGACCACACAGAGAAACAGAGTGAGAGGGGAAAATACCACAGGAGCCTTTACTGTGGTATCTGGGGAAGAAATGGGGCAAGGCAGGATAAATAGGTTTAGGATTGGCTAGTTTGAATAATTTCAGAGGGCTCTGGGGCAAGGGTAGTTCCTAGTTGCCTGGTAGCTGGTCCTGGGGTGGTTAGGGAAGGAGAAATATGTAAGAGCCCATAAAGGAGGTATTTGGGAGTATGGACTCTGCATTGGTTGGTTTGCACAAGAAAAGTATGCTGAAAATTGGCTAGCCCTGGGAGGGGCAATCTCTCAAGAGTCAGCAAGGCCCCAAGATGTCAAAGCACCAAAACACAAAATAAAAAGACATAAAATTCATTGATAGACACACAGACTAACACTTGGAGTCAGATATGTATAACACATATGTCTACAAAAACATTTAATCACAATTAGATTAGAAGGGATTTCCAGGGGCACCTGGGTGGCTCAGTCGGTTAATTGTCCGACTCTTGGTTTCGGCTCAGGTCATCATCTCACATTTCATGGGTTCCAGCCCCGCATCAGGCTCTGTGCTGACAGTGTGGAGTCTGCTTGGGATTCTCTCTCTCTCTCTCTCTCCCTCCCCTGGTTGCTCTCTACCTCTCTCTCTCAAGAATAAATGAATTTTTTTTAAAAAAGGGATTTCCAAAGAAGTCAAGTTCAACATGCTACCTGAGGCTTAAACTTGCTGCCAACATACCCACCAAAGAATTATTCAGACTAGGGTTTGTAAACAATACCACAGACAAGAATCACACTATTTCTTTTAATGATTTTTAATTTTTTTTTCTTGTTACAGAAATGACAAAGATCATCTTTTTTTTAAATTTTTTAAAATGTTTTTATTTATTTTTAGGAGAGAGAGAGAGAGACAGCGTGAGCAGGGGAGGGTCAGAGAGAGAGGGAGTCACAGACTGAAACAGGCTCCAGGCTCCAAGCTGGCAGTCAGCACAGAGCCCGTCACGGGGCCCGAACCCATGTACCGCGAGATCATGACTTAAGCGAAAGTCGGACGCTCAGCCGACTAAGCCACCCAGGCGCCCCAAGATCATCATTTTTTAAATTTTATTTATTTATTTTGAGACAGAGAGCATGCACACGTGCCCATAAGTCAGGGAGGGGCAGAGAGAGGGAGAGAGAGAATCTCAAGCAGACTTCCCACTGTCAGCACAGAGCCTAATGTGGGGCTTGAACATATGAACTGTAAGATCAAGAGGCAGACACTTAATCGACTGAACCATCAAAGCACCCTAATCATCATTTTTAAAATTCAGGAAATAGAGGCACCCTATTTAAAATTCAGGAAATAGTAGCTCAGTCACTTGAGTGTCGGTCTACCTCTTGGTTTCAGCTCAGGTCATGATCTCCTGGTTCAAGCCCTGCATCGAGCCCTGCATCGAGCTCTGCACTGACAGTGCAGAACCTGTTTGGGATTCTTTCTCTCTGCCCTTCTCCCACTCACATTCTCATTCTCTTTCTCTCTCAAAATAAATAACTAAACTTTAATAACTAACTAAATAAATAGATAAAATTTAATAAATAGCAACAAACAGTGGGCGCCTGGGTGGCTCAGTCGGTTGAGTGTCCGACTTTGGCCCAGGTCATGACCTCACCATTCGTGGGTTTGAGCCCCACATTGGGCTCTGTGCTGACTGCCAGCTCAGAGCCTGGAGCCTGCTTCAGATTCTGTGTCTCCTCTCTCTGATCCTCCCCTGCTCATGCTGTCTCTCTCTTTCTCTCTCTCTCTCTCTCTCAGAAATGAATAAAAACATTAAATTTTTTTTAAAAAAGAAAGAAATAGCAACAAAAAAGAGAAGAAAATAAAACTCATCCATAATACCAAGAACCAGAAACAATCACTATTTATATTTTTGAACAGTCTCCCCCCACCATGGCCATGCACACAAATATAATCCATAAAGATAGGATCAAGTCTTATATGATGTTTTGTATGAAACCTGTTTTTTTTTTGTTGTTTTTTTTTTTACACTCAATAATGTGAATATTTTCACTCACTTGGTCTTGCCTTTCTCCACGATAAAGAGCTGAATCTAAGAACAAAAGGTGCCTGGACTGAATCTCCACTTTTATTTTTATTTTTTTATTGTGATACTTTGTTACACTGGTCTGGAACTGAGCCTACAGTATCTCCAAGGTCCACTTGTATTTATATCTGTTGTATTTGCCTACTATGTATCCTCCAACTAAAAAAAGTACATGGGTTTATAATAGCCTTTAATTTTTCTTAAAATATAGATTTCTTACTAAACTAAGCATATTTCATACCATTTTCATTCTTCATAGTTTGCATAATGGAATCTCTGTTAGTTGATCATTTTAAAAAGCTATATCTGTGAAACAAATACTGATGTTTACCATGATTCAAAACACTGTTGTCCTGGGTGCCCAGGTGGCTCAGTGAGTTAAGTGCTTGTCTCCGGCTCAGGTTATGATCTCATGGTTCATGGGCTTGAACCCACATCAGTCTCTGTACTGACAGCTCAGAGCCTGGAGCCTGCTTTGGATTGTGTGTCTCTCTCTCTGCCCCTCCCCTACTTGTGCTCTGTCTCTCTCTGTCTCTCAAAACTAAATAAATGTAAAAAATAAAATAAAAACAAAAAACCAAAAAAAAAAAACCTCAAAACACTGTTGTCCCAGAGTCAGTGGAGCATTTTTGCAAGTTTAGAAAGAATAGTTTCAACCCTTCTGAAAAGTTCAGGAGCAGTCTAGGACTTTGCAGTTAGTTTTGAAGTTTTTATTACTTGCACTTTACCACTTTCTGAGGCAACCATTTCTTCTTTGCCTAGTTTTGGCTCTTTCCATATATTGAACTGTTTTCAGAAAAATTTCAACTACTGTTAGCCCATCTTTTGATGAATCTAACTATTTAAGTATTCTGCCTCTATATTCATTAGGGATAGTGGTTGAGTGGGGGAAGGGCAGAGAGAGAGGGAGACACAGAATCCGAAGCACGCTCCAGGCCTAAGGGAACCCTTTGAGTTAAGTTAAAGGTTCTATATCTTGATTTGGTGTGGGTGTTACATGGATACATACGATTGTCAAAACTCACTGAACGGAATAGAATACTTAAGGTACATATGTTTTATTGTTGATAAACTGAACCTTGATTAAAGAGAATTTGAATGAAATGAAATTCATTTGAAAGCCAAGTCAAAGTTGCTCACTCTGAGATGTAATTTTTGGCCTTATAGAGAGCAAACCAAACCCTTGGAATATGTTTGTGAATGACTGCGTGATTCACCAACTTAAGGAAAGGGCTCAATACATTTGGAGATGTGAAACATTTTTGTGTCATTTCTTTAGTGTGACTGGGCTTTACAGGAATTCAGCAGCAGCAATCTGCTCTCAGAGTGGGCATACTAATACTTTATATAGTTGAGAGATGGTTTGCAGTTAAAGTATTTGTCCATTCATCATTATGTTGAGCTTCAAAACACCTGAAAAGGCAGGTAAAACAGGTATTACTCATTTTGTAGTTTGTGAAAGTAAGGTTTGGAAAAGTTAAATAATTAGCCCAAGATCGCACATCTCTTAAAAAACAGAGCTGAAATGTCAATTCGGATTCAAAGCATTTGAAATCATACATGTAGGATTTTGTCCACTATGTCATATTTCAAAAAAATCCAGCTGAGAGTGAGAACTAGGTTCAGAGTGACAGTGCTGAAGAATACTGTAACTTCCAGGAACACAGTGAATTGAATGTCATAAGGTAGGGTCAAAACTAGCATGAGGCAAACTAGGTACTTAGGGTGCAAAATTTAAGAAGGTGCTTTCTCTGGTTCATGCAAGTGCCAATCTTGTATGGTTGATTAACATTACCTTGTTATTACTGATTTAAGGATAAGGAAACTGAATCTTAGAGCTAGGTTAGAGGACTTGACTAACGTCTCACTAATAGTAAATAGCAGAACGAAAAATTAAGAAGGGGTCTGTAGGCTTCAAATTCTACTAAGCCTACTCTTCAGTAATGCTTTTTGATTTAGCCATAAGGCATATTAAGACCATGAGGTTTTTAATTGATTATATGTTTAATAAACAATTGACCAAGTGGCTTCCAAATTCAAGTGCAAACTTAGGTAAGAATAAAGAACCAACAATTCCTGATCAAAAACTCTCAGTAAAGTAGGAATTAAAAGGAACTTCCTCAAAGAGTTTCTATGAAAGAATTTCTATAAAAAGTCTACAGCTAACACCATATCTAATAGTTATAGACTGTTTTGCCCTAAGATCAGGAATTAGGCAAGATGTCTGCTCTCTCCACTTCCTTTTCATTTTGTACTGGAGGTTCTAACCAATGCAATAAACCAAGAAAAAGAAATAAGGCATTCAGATTGGAAAAGAATAAAACTGTCTTTATTCAAAGATGACAAGAACTTCTTTGTAGAAAATTATAAGGCATCTATAGAAAAACTACCGGGTGAAATAAATAAGTTAAGCAAGGCTGTAGGATACAAGCTCAGGATACAAAAATAAATTGTACTTCTTGTATATATTAGCAACAATTAAAAACTGAAAATGTTTGGGGCACCTGGGTGGCTTAGTTAAGCGTCCGACTTTCACTTAGGTCATGATCTTGTGGTTCGTGGGTTCGAGCCCTGTGTCAGGCTCTGTGCTGACTACCAGCTCAGAGCCTGGAGCCTGTTTCAATCTGTGACTCCCTCTCTCTCTGGCCCTCCCCTGCTCACACTGTCTCTCTCTCTCCTAGAAATAAATAAAATTAAAAAAAAATATTTTAAAAATACTGAAAATGTTTTAAAATGTCATTTATAAAATAAAAAATATGAAATATTTAGAGATAATTGATATAAGATATCTAAACCTGTATACTAAAAAACCACAAAATATTGCTAAGAGAAATTAAAGAAGATTGAAATAAGTGGAGAGATACATTGTGTTCATGGTTCAGGAGACTCAAGACTGGCAAGAAGTCATTCTCCCCAAATTGACTGATGGATTCAATTAAATCGCAACAAAATCCCAGAAGGCTTTTTTGTAGAAATTGACAAGCTTATCCTAAAATTTATATGGAAATGCAAACTAGAATAACCAAAACAACGTTGAAAAAGAACAAAGTTGGAAGACTTACACTATCTGGCTTTAAGATTTATTATGAAGATACAGTAATCAAGACAGTGCAGTGTTGATATAAGATAGACAAACCAATTTGATTTAACAAAACAGGGTCCTTACTAGACAAATACATTTATGATCAACTTATTTTAGACAAAGGTGTAAAGGCTATTCAATAGAAAAAGGATAGTCTTTTATTATCTTTTGTTGAAGTATAATTGACATCTTGTTAGCTTCAGGTGTTCATCATAGTAATTTGATATTTTTATACATTATAAGATTATCCCCATAAGTCTAGTTACCATCTGTCTCCACACAAAGCTATTATAATATTATTGAGTATATTCCCAATGCTGTACATTTCATCTTTGTGACTTATTTGATAACTGGAAGTTTGTATCTCTTAATTCTTTTCACCTATTTTGATTACCCTCTGACCTATAGCCCTTCTGGCAACCATCAGTTTGTTTCCTATACAAGTCTGTTTGTTTTGTTCATTTATTTTATTTTTTAGATTCCACATATAAATGAAATCATATGGTATTTGTCTTTCTCTGTCTGGTTTATTTCACTTAGTATAATACCCTCTAGGTTCATCCATACTGTCACAAATGGCAAGATTTCATTCTTTTTTTTATGGCTGAGTAATATTCCATTGTGCGTGTGTGTGTGTGTGTGTGTGTGTGTGTGTGTATGCACACATATCATATCTCCTTTATATATTAATCTAGAGATGGACTTTTAGGTTTCTTCCATATCTTGGCTATCGTAGTTAATGCTTCAGTGAACATAAGGGTGAATAGAGCTTTTAAATAAATGGCACTGAAAAGAATTGTGTATCCACTGCAAAACAAAACAAAACAAAACAAACTTCTTACACATATTTTGTGCCATATTCAATGAAGAAAATTAACTCAAAATGAATTATATGTTTACATATAGGAACTTAAACTATAAAACTTCTGAGAAAATATTTGTGACCTCGGGTTAGGGAAGATCTTGGATATGATACCAAAAGCATGATCCATAAAAGAAACTTGATACACTGGACTTTATCAAAATTAAGAACATCTACTACTTGAAATACATTGTTAAAAGAATGAAAAGAGAAACCAGACTAGAATAAATTATTTAGAAACCAAATGTAAAAGGCTTATATCCAGAATATATAAAGAAATACCAAACTTCAATAAGAAAACAACCTAATGAAAATATGGGCAAAAGATTTGAATAAGCATTTCACCATTGAAGGTATACCAGGGGACATATAAGCACATGAAAAGATGTTCTGCATCACTAATCATTACAGTTAGGCAAATTAACATCAAAACAAGCTGCCATGACACACCTATTAGAATAGCAAAAATTAGGGTGCCTGGGTGGCTCAGTCGGTTAAGCACCCGACTTTGGCTCAGGTCAAGATCTCAAGGTTTGTAGGTTTGAGCCGTGCATCAGGCTCTATGCTGACAGCTAGCTCAGAGCCTGGAGCCTGTTTCAGATTCTGTATCTCCCTCTCTCTCTGACCCTGCACTGCTCTCTCTCTCTCTCTCTCTCAGAAATAAATAAAACATTAAAAAAAATAATAGCAAAAGTTAGACTGTCCACATCAAGTGCTGTCAATGATGTGAAGTACCTGGAACTCTCATGTACTGTTGCTGGGCGTGAAAAATAGTACAGTCATTTTGGAAAATTGACTCGCTATTTCCCAAAAAGTTAAAAACATATGCCTACCATTCCACTTCTAGGTATTTACCCGAGATAAATCAAAGCATATGTCCATACAAAGACTTGTATGGGAATATCATAGCAGCTTTATATGTACTAGACCAAAACTGAAAACCCCAATGGCTATCAACTGGTGAATGAATAAACAAATTGTGGTATAATCCAAACAATGAATTACTATTCAGCAATAGAAAAGAATGAACTACTAATGCGTGAAACAATATGAATAAGAAACAAACTAATTATGCTAAATGAAATAAGCCACACCTCCCTCTCAAAATAGACCATACAGTTTGATTCTATTTATAGAAAATTCTAGAGAATGCAAACTAATCTATGACATAAAGCAAATTAGTGGTGGAGTGGATTGAATGGTGGCTTCCAAAAGATATGTTCACATCCAATTCCCAGAACCTGTGAATGTTAACTTACTTGGAAAAAGGGTCTTGGCAGATATAATTAAGAATCTTGAGATAGGCAAACCATGAGAGACTCTTGAATGCTGACAAAAACTGAGGACTGATGGATGTGGGGGGAAGGGGGAGATGGGCATAGAGGAGCACACTTATGGGGATGAGCACTGAGTGTTATGTGGAAACTAATTTGACAATAAAGTATTTGTAAAAACAATAAAAAATAAAAAAAAATAAAAAAACCCTTCAAATTATAAAAAAAAAAAAGAATCTTGAGATAAGGGTATGGCCTGGGTGGCTCAGTTGGTTAAGTGTCCAACTTTGGCTCAGGTCATGATCACAGGGTTTGTGGGTTACAGCCTTTTGTCAGGCTCTGTGCTGACAGCTGGGAGCCTGGACCCAGCTTCGGATTCTGTTTCTCCCTCTCTCTCTGCCCCTCCCCCACTCGCACTCTGTTTCTTTCTCTCTCTCTCAAAATATAAACATTAAAAAAATTTTTTTTAAAAAAGAATCTTGCGATAAGGAGATCATTGTGGATTACCCAGGTGGGATTTTTAAAAATTGATTTATTTAATTTTTTTAAAATGTTTATTTTTGAGAGAGAAAGAGCATGTGAGGGGGAGGGACAGAGAGAGAGGGAGACACAGAATCTGAAGCAGGCTCCAGGATCTGAGCTGTCAGCACAGAGCCCTACGTGGGGCTCAAACTCATGAACTGCAAGATCATGACCTGAGCCAAAGTTGCACACTTAATCGACTGAGCCACCCAGGTGCCCCTATTTATTTATTTTGAGAGAGAGAAAGAGAGAGAGCACAAGAGTGGGAGGGGCAGAGAGAGAGGGGGGGAGAGAGAAAATCCCAAGGAGGCTCTGCTCTGTCAGTGCAGAGCCTGACATGGGGCTTGATCTGAAGAAGCATAACATCGTAACCTGAGCTAAAATCCAGAGTCAGATGTTTAACTGACTGAGCCACCCAGGTCCCCTCTAGGTGGAATTTTAATTTAACATCAAGTGTCCTCATAAGAGGAAGGCAGAGGAAATTCTGAGACAGACAGAAGAGAGAAAGACCCCGAGAAAAGGTCAAAATGTGACCAGAGGCAAAGATTACAGTAATTGGCCACAAATCAAAGAAAGCCAAAAGATACCAGAAACTGAAAGAAACAAAATATGGATTATCCCCTAAAGCCTCTTGAGAGCATGGCCCTGCTGACATCTTGATTTCAGACTTCTGGGACCCAGAACTGTGAGAGAATAAACTTCTGTTTTAAGTCATTCAGTTTGTGTAATTGTTATGGCAACCCCAGGACACCAACACAAGAGGTTCCCTGGATATGGGACAGAGGCGAAGAGAGGGGAAGGTGGGTAGGAGAGATTACCAAGAGCCCAGAGTAAGCTTTTGAGAATGGTACATATTCTCATTATCAAGACAGAGGTGATGATTCATGGCAATGCACACACATCAAAACTTATAAAATTGTACACTTAAAAATGTGTAGTTTAAGACCATTGCACATTAACAAAGCTGTTAAAAAGAAAAAAGACACAATAGGTCTAAAACAAGACTCCACTTGTAGTATTCTGGCCTTTTCTGAGTAGTCCACATAACGTTGATACATGGTGCATTCTCAGGAAACTGATCATAAGATGAAACCCCACAATATGAACATTAGCTGAATAACCTCAGAATATTAGCATTGGGAGAACTGATATTCAAAGATATAGAGTATTGCTATACACAAGAAAAAATATTCTCATCTTATACGAGCTCCATTAGAACTAAGACAGGTTCTGGTACAGAGAACTTTGGTGTAAAGTGTTGTCCACAGATAAAATAGCTCTTGGGGGAGCTAGCTCCTGGGAGGGGACCTAGATGTTGTAGAGCAGATGCCGCTGTTTGACTCTTTCCTCTGTTGGATCCTCTTTTTTCCTTGATTTCTTATCTTTCCAGCTCCTGCTTTTTTCCTTCCTCTGATGTGTTGCTGGAGCATGTGCTTTTAATTGCTTCCAGAAAAGGAAGAGCTAGGACAAAACTTTCAAATTTTGCATGTCAGATTTGTCTTCGGTTGGGGATAAAATTCTGGGCAAAACTGGAGGTATTTCTCTTTTGCCTTTTAACTTTCAGTGATGTTGAAGAGCCTGATGCTATTGTTTTTAGAATCTCCTCTTCATCCTTAGTGTAATGAAATTTCACAATGATGCGGTCTGTTTTGGGCTTTTATTTTTCCTTTATTGTGCAGGATATTCATGGCATTCTCATTTGGATTCGTGCCATCCAGTCCTGGGAAACTGTCTTGTACATATATATGTATGCGTTTTTAATATTTTTCCTTCCATTGTTTATTAATTCCTTGAATCCTCACTTGCTGTATGTTAGACTTCCTGGATTGTTCTTCTAATTTTTCTATTTCCCTTCTATGGTCCATCTTTTGTCCTTTTGTTCTATCTGCCAAGAGCTTACCCTTAACTTACCTTCTAGAATTTCTTTTGAGTGATTAATTTGACCTATCATATTTTTAATTTCCAAGACGTGTTCTTGTTCCCTCAACAGTCCACTTTAAAGATAGTATTTTGTTCATATTTCATACAAGCAAGATAATCTTGTCTGAAGATTTAATATTTTCTGAAGTTCTTTCCCACCATTTCCTGAATTATCAGTTTCCTCAAAATGTTTTCCCATTTGATCTTTTTTCTTCATGTTAGAATCTTTCCTCGGGGGCGCCTGGTTGGCTTAGTCGGTTAAGCGTCCGACTTTCGCTTAGGTCATGATCTCGCGGTTCGTGGGTTCTGGCCCCGCGTCGGGTTCTGTGCTGACTGCCAGCTCAGAGCCTGGAGCCTGTTTCAGTCTGTGACTCCCTCTCTCTCTGACCCTCCCCTGCTCACACTGTCTCTCTCTCTCTCTCCTAGAAATAAATAAAACATTAAAAAGAAAAAAAAAAGAACCACCCTTAGAATCTTTCCTCAAATGTCTGCTGATCCTCAACTGTTAAAACGAGAGGTAATGTGTTGTCTATATGTACAATGTGTTGGTGTCTGTGTAGTTTCCTGGTGAAAAATTATGTTACTGACTTGGCTTTACTGTAATTAACAGGATTGCCAACTGAGAATTTTTTTGTTGGTGGACCCTCCAAATGTATCTGTAGGACTTTTTCTCCTGTAGTTGTTCTCCTAAAAAGGATCTCTTTTTTTTCATATCTTTCATGAATTAACATAATTTATTGTCAAATTAGCTAACATATAGTGTATAGTGTGCTCTTGTGACTCATCACTTACATACAACACTCAGTGCTCGTCCCAGCAAGTGCCCTCCTCCATGCCCATCACCCATTTTCCCTTCTCCCCCCAACCCCCAACAACCCTTAGTTTGTTCTCTGTATTTAAGAGTCTCTTATGGGTTTGCCTTCCTCTCTGTTTGAAACTATTTCTCCCCTTCCCTTCCCCCATGATCTTCTGTTCTTTCTCAAGTTCCACATATGAGTGAAAGTCTTTCTCTGACTTATTTTACTTAGCATAATACCCTATACTTCCATTCACGTTGTTGCAAATGGCAAGATTTCACTCTTTCTCATTGCCAAGTAGTATTCCTTTGTATATAAGCCACATCTTCTTTAGCAGTTCATCAGTTGATGGACATTTGGGCTCTTTCCATGATCTGACTATTGTTGAAAGCACTGCCACAAACATTGGGGTCCATGTACCCCTATGCATCAGCACTCCTGTATCCTTTGGATAAATTCCTAGTAGTGCTATTGCTGGGTCATAAGGTAGTTCTATTTTTAATTTTTTGAGGAACCTCCACACTGTTTCCTAGACTGGCTGCACCAGTTTGTATTCCCACCAACAGTGCAAGAGGGTTCCCGTTTCTCCACATCCTCGCCAACATCTGTTGTTTACTGGGTTGTTAATTTTAGCCACTCTGACCTGTGTGAGGTGGTTTCTCAAGTGGTTTTGATTTGTCTTTCCCTGATAAAGAGTGACACTGAGCATCTTTGTCTGTTGGTCATCTGGATGTCTTCTTTGGAAAAGTGTCTATTTATGTCTTCTGCCAATTTCTTCACTGGATTATTTGTTTTTCAGGTGTTGAGTTTGCTAATTTTTTTATAGATTTTGGATACTAACCCTTTATCTGATATGTCATCATTCACAAATATCTTCTCCCATTGTCTTTTGCCTTTTAGTTTTGTTGTTTCCTTTACAGTACAGAAGTTCCAGAAAGGATCTTTTAATCTCTTGCCTAAAGGTATGAGCCTGACTGCCAATATTTGGGGAATGGGATAGGGGATGAGGCTGTGAGGTCTCATACTTAAGTATGTAGACTTTAACTTGTTCCTCATTTTCAGTTTATCAACCTGTGTTCCTGAATTGGAAACCTCTCTGGTTCAATCTTTCCAGTCTTATAGGGTGGAACAAGGGTTAGTCACCTAGTTGCATTGTTTGGGGCTTCTAATGTAGACTTTGAGCCAAGCTACTTGCTTTTTTCTTTATCATTTTAAGTAAGCTCTGCCCAAGGTGGGGCTCAAATTCATGACCCCAAGATCAAGAGTTGAATGCTCTTCCAACTGAGCCAGCCAGGCGTCCCCCCAAATCCCTCATTTTCAACTCATTGATCAACTGCCTTCTAAAGAACCTAGTACCATGATGCCTTTCTGGGGGTTGGAAAGACCAGTTAGCTTTGCCCATGTCAACAACTCATTCTCAGGAATTCAGGTTTTGGTTTCTTCCCTCATCTAAGCCTGTAAAGATAGGGGTAGTATTTGTCACACTGGAGTCTAACGCATCATCTGACCTCAAATGAATACTTAACAGATGTTTGTTGAAGGTCTAGTCATGTGAATTGAAGTGAGCACTAAACTTTCTGAGCAATAATTTCTTCATGTGAAAGCTGGAACAGCCATCCCTGACATTGCAATTTCACAGTGTTACTGTGAAAATCAATCAGTGAAAACATGTGCAAAAGCTTTGGATTATGTAGCAATTTCCTGTGCAGCTTGGTTTTCCGGTAGGGAAGGATTTTATGCCATTACAATACATATCTTATTGGAATTTCCATTTTCATGTATGAACTTGTCTTTTATATACCCATCTGGTAGAATCATCTTCCCTTTCCTCTCCCACTATCTCTGTGGAATCACCACTCAGCTTCTAGTCACTGTCATAACTCTAAGGAATCCCTCCCAAGTGTAGACTGTGGAGTGATCACACAAAATTGCCTTCCTCTGGGGGAGCACATTGAATAGAAGTTAGCCTTTACCTTAAGGCAATACTTTAAATAAAATTTCATGTTTATCTAATTAGTAAATCCTTTAAGAATTAATCTGTAGAAAAAAAATTTTAAAGAATTAATCTATGGAAGTTCATCAAGTACCAAATATTTATAGTTGTGGGTAAAGTACTAGGATGACTGAATTAGAAATTCAGTGCTTTTCTTATTATTTTGGTGACAAGTAGTCATTAGAGGTGATGTTGGTTACAACTGAAGAGTTCAGGGAATCAATATGTAGATGCCATATCTCACCCAACACACAACCTAAAAATTACTTTCCAGGGCTTAAAAACCATCTATTCAAAAATGTAATTAATTAGAATATAAATTATGGAACTTAAATACAAATATCTGACAGAAGGTATAGGGTGATAAGTGTGGCCAGATAAGTGTGGTGAAAGACATGGCCAGAGCATTGTCTTTTTGTCACTATTGGTTTTGGACTTCTTAACACACAATTCTGAATAACTAGAAAGAAAGCACACATTTAAAACTCTGACTCAGGGGCACTCGGGTGGCTCAGTTGGTTAAGCATCCAACTCTTGGTTAAACTTGGGGTCATGCTCTCATTGTACAGGAGTTCAAGCCCTGCATTGGGCTTTGTGTTGACCGTGCAGAGCCTTCTTGGGATTCTCTCCTCCTCTCTCTGCCCCTTCCCTGCTCGCTCATTCTCTCAAAATAAATAACCTTAAAAAAAAACTTTTTTTTAAATAAATAAATAAATAAAACTTTGACCCAAAAGTAAAGATACAAAACAGTAACAAGTACTGCAAAGATTCATTTCTCTGGCCAATTATCAACATGTAAATAAAAAAATAAAACAGAAAAGACCTCTAGCTCTTGTCTGGTAAATAAGCTGCAGTGAAAAGTCAAGATGAAGACAAGGTAAAATAATTACCCAAAATTAGTATTATTATTTCACTCTTGTCAAAGAATTAACCCAATATCATGAGGAGATTTCAATTACATATAAATGTATTTTTTTCTTAAGAATTTTTAAAACCACATTTCAATAATTCTTAAAATGATTCAATAATTGAAAGAAATAAGCATTCAAATGGTTCAAAGAATAAAACAAAATCTCTAATTTTACATTCTTGTTTTTTCCAGGCTATATAAACATTTCAATTTTTAAAAACTCTTATTGAATATACTTCCTTATCTCCCTAAGAGATTCCTGAAGAGAAGGATTTAACGAAAAAAATCAATGTCTGTCTCAAATGAATAGGGGGCTAACTCTTCTAAATACAAACCTTCTATTTCTCTCCATTCACAAAACAGACAAAGGCATTATTGTTCTCTAGTTTTATTATTTTTCAATTTTCCCAACACATGAACTATAACTCATTTTGAGATTTTTCAGTGCATTTCACAGCAAAAATGAACAAGGGAATCATTAAAATGGTTGTACATAAACCAGTTATTTTCTTATAATTTACAATTTGCTGCAAAAATTATTGTTTTGCTGTTTTCATCCTATTAACCCCTTCAATAAAACACAATTTATCAGAGCACAAAGCTTAAACTCCTTATGATGATGCAAGAGACACAGCCACCTACAATGGCTGATGACTTACAGGCATATGTTACACACACTGATTGGAAGACCACATCAGAAGAAACAGAGTAAGGCACCACTCTTGGAAAATTAAGGTAGCTTGCAGTAACAAGTGTTGAGCACCATAAGTAGGTGCTCAATAAATACTTGAATGAATGATGAGAGCCATAATTAGCACTATTCTTTTAATTGCCAGCAATCCTTCAACCTCAATAAAATACTTATTTTTTTTAAAAAAGAGATTTGTACCTGAATATAACTTCCTGATATCTTTTTTCCTGATATCTTTTTATTTCTTATTGTTTCTCCAGGATTTGAATTTTCTTGAAAAAAAAAAAACCAGACCATACATGCACTTAGCCACAAATATAACTTCTGAATTACTGACAAATATGAATAGCTGTTTTAAATCTGAATGAACAGAGGTAAGATGAAGCATACTTATTCAGAGGGATAGCACATAATACTGGATATTAATCTACAAGTGAAAAAAAGGGAAGAAAAAAAAAGTAACAGTTTTATTTTTTAAATGTTTGCTTTGTTCTTTAATGCCTCAGTTCTTGAGAAAGGCCAAAATCTCATCATATTAACATGAACACGTTTAAAAAAATTGTCTCTCAAGTGTAATATTTAATAAAACTAGGTATTGAAAAATGTTCTGAAATTTTTCAAGTCAATGTTGTTTTCAAGTATATTAAAATGCTCAGAAGAAAAAATTCTCCATGGTTATAATTCTAATCAATTTATAAATATACTTTTTTAAAAGAGAGTTCCAACAGAGGTGGATAATGGAGAAGTTCCTCAGACACAGGCACACAGTCTCTTTGAAGGAACAGGATGCCTTGTTACTACAACCTGGTTGATTTTGTTAACACTGATTTCAGGCACAATGGCTGAATCCACTTCTGGGTCATCATCGTCCTCCTCCTGCTTCGTTTGTAAGAGCAGTGAATACTTCAGTTACTGACAGAAAGCACAGCACACACTCTGAAAGAGACTTCACTCTTTACTATAAAGAAATCAAAATCACGGAGTTCTCACTCTTGTGTGTATCTGCTGCCCCCATGCGAAAATAGGGGATTTAAACCTAACTTTAGGAGCAGGAACCAGATCAAAGATGAATCATCTGATAATTCAGGTGAAAGGTTTTCTGATGATATTGCTCATATCACATGAACAGGGTGGTGAGAGGCCCATCGTGCGTCTTCAACACTTTGGTCTTGCTGCAGTTCTGTGGTGCCCTAACAGGGACCTTCGGGTTTAGCTAGATTCAGTCTGTGCAATCAGGAAGCAGGTAACTCAGTGCAATGACTCCATTCTGGGAGGGTGTAGGGTAAACAGAGAAGTTCATTTGGTCGAGTCTCAGCGTATATCACTCTGCCGGTTGCGTTGCTGGAATTGTTTTCCAAAGGGGTTTATGATAAACCCAGCCATCTCCCTGAAACAAACAGAAAAATAAATTAAAGGATGATTCCTCTAAGATCTTCAAAATCAATAACCAAAACTAGAAGCTACACCGTCACCGAGGTAAAATTCTACTCTCATATTTAAATATAAGAGTTTTTGTGATGGAAAAAAAATCTGTGTTTAAGATACCAAATAATGTCTGTGGCTTAGCTAGGATTAGAGGAGAGGTTCTGGTCTGGGGGCACCTAGCTGATGCTGCATCATCACTTTATTTGCGAAAGTCATTTGTAGCAATTTTGCCAAGACACTGCAGACTTAGCCTCACCCGCAGAGTGACAGGCAGCGGGTGGAGCACAAAGAAATGGTCATCAAGCTACCAGCCCTTCTCCACCTCAACTGGCATCTCTAGCATCTGAGTATTATTTTCTAGTTCTTTCCTAACTCTACTCCCATTAGTTTACCCTGGCTTCCGTGATTAGGATACTATGAGGAGCAAAGTTAGAATCAGAGAATGAACTACAACCAGAGAAGACCAAGTGAGGAAAAGAAATGCATGAAGCCACATACCAGGGCACAGGACTTGCCACAGTTGAGGTCAGGGTAGCTAAGAGGAGAGTTCAGTGTTTATGGGACTAAGAAAAGTAAGTTGGACCTGAGGGGCTCCTGGGTGGCCTAGTGGGTTAAGCATCTGGCTTTGACTCGGGTCATGATCTCACAGTTCATGGGTTTGAGCCCTGTGTTGGGCTCTGTGCTGACAGCTCAGAGCCTGGAGCCTGCTTCAGTTTCTGTGTCTCCCTCACTCTCTGACCACCCCCCCAAACCCCAGCTCAAGTGCTCTCTCTCTTTCTCAAAAATAAACATTAAAAAAAAAAAAATAAGTCAGATCTGAACCTGTCCTTAACCCCATAGCTCCTTCAATTTATTTATACTAAAATATAAAATAAATAAAAAATAATCTGTCTTATTCCAAAATGACTTAAGGCAAGCAATTACTTGGCTCCTAGTGACAAGGACTCACTCTCTTCTTGACTGAATTTTATTAAATGATGAATTCTTTTTTTAAAATTTAAAAATTTTTAAAGTTTATTTATTTTTGAGACAGAAACAGAGACAGTGAACAGGGGAGGGGCAGAGAGAGAGAGAGAGGGAGAGAGAGACCATCAGGCAGGCTCTGCACTGTCAGCAAAGAGCCCGATGTGGGGCTTGAATTCACAAACCAAGATATCAGGATCTGGGCCGAAACCAAGAGTTGGACGCTTAACCAAGTGAGCCACCCAGTCTTCCCACATTTGTTTTTTTTCTTCCTTAAGTTCACTTATTTATTTTGATAGAGACAGCAGGCATGCACAAATGAGGGAGGAGCAGAGAGAGAGAGGGAGGGAGAGAATCCCAAGTAGGCTCTGCACTGTCAGCGAAGCAGGGTTCAATCCCATGAACCATGCATGAGATCATGACCTGAGCCAAAATCAAGAGCTGGATGCTTAACCAACTGAGCCACCCAGGTACCCCAGGTCCTTGACTGAATTTTAGACTCCTTTGAGCTCTCTTGTTGAATGAGCCTCATCCATAGTCTATTAAGCCCAGTTTTAGCAAGGAATCTTGATAAGCCAGTTTACCAAGAATTCCCCCTACTCCAAATCCTGATTTCTAAACACCTCTTCTTCCACCCTTGATATCTAATCAAGTTCTTCCATCTCACCCCCATCCTTGATATCCAACCAAGATTCTCTTTTCCACCCACTCCCTCACATTTCCACTTGTTCCTGTACTCATAGTTAAGTACAATCCCTCTTCTCTTTACCATAGTCCTGAATGAAGTTTTCCTTGATGTTTTTAGTAAGTGTCAGAATAATTTTTCTTTAATAACAGCAACCATTAGGTTGTTTATATTAAATCACCTGGTGGATAATTCTCAATTCTATAGTACTGTTCTTTGAAAACGATGTAACCTAACCCTATCACAGAATGCTAGATCGACAGGGGCTCTTAAGAATATCTGTCCAAGTATACATGAGAAGTAGCAACTTTACATTCCATGTTAGCAGCAAGATTTAGGGTGCCCACCTTTTAAAATCTCATTAATTGTATCTTTTTCTTTTTTAAGATTAAAAAAAAAATATCTACACCAAACATGGGGTTTGAAATAACCCCAAGATCAAGAGTTGCATGCTCTACCAACTGAGCTGGGCAGGTGCCCCTGTATCTTGCAGCCATTACGGTTCTCTGGTCTCAGCCGCCAGAGTTCACTTTTAATTAATTAGAGAGGTCTTGCCTTAGGAATTCTCCTAGAATCTGTTCCTGATATCTGTTTTCTTAATGAGTTTGAAATGAAAAAAAAAACAAAAAAACAAAACAAAAAAAACACCAAACCAAGGTTATCAGACTATACCTTTGAACAATAATTACAAAGCTTTATTTTTTCATATAAAAGAATAATATGTAAAATACTTCCTCTTTATTATTCCTATCCATGAAAATGGCCAGTATTTATAATAGATATCCAATGATTAGAAAAATGAAAGTAATGAAGCAAGTATAGTAATCTTGAACAAATGTATAATAAATCTTAATGAACAAAAAATAAACGGACTTTTAAGGTTAATAACTACGCAAAAATCAAGATCAAATTACTTCTTTAAAATTCATTCCTGATGGACCAATATTAAAATTCAGTGGGGGCTTCTGTAGACTTGGCCAACAATTATCTTGGACAAGAAACTTTATTTTTTCTTTTTAAGTAAACTCTCTACCCAACATGAAGTTTGAACTAACAGCCCCAAGATCAAAAGTCGCATGCTCTTCCCACTGAGCCATCAGGTACCCCGATAAGAAAAAAAAAATTTTTTTTAATTGAAAAAAAAAAATGTAGGTGAAGGGCAGAGAGAAAGGGAGAACAGAATCCGAAGCAGGCTCCAGGCTCTGAGCTGTCAGCACAGAGGCCAATGCAGGACTTAGACTCATGAACTGTGAGATCATGACTTGAGCTGAAATCAGACACCTATCTGACTGCACCATCCAGGTGCCCTGAGAAAATTTTCTTGATATCAGCCCTGGTCTGCAATTATTCACATTACTCTGAATTCTACCAGAAACCAATAAACTAAACCAAACAAAAATCTTTAAATTTAGATAAGACTCCAGCAATTATTTAGTCTAGTTGCAAAATCAGTGCATGAAGTCTTCTATCTAAGCCACGGTCTCATCTAGGACTCGTGGTGCATTATTATAAAATGTACTCCCCCATGTTATTACTGGATATTTTTTATTATTATACAATTCCTTTTTTTAATTTTAATTTTTTTTTAATTTTTTTTTTTTATGTTTTTTATTTATTTCTAGGAGAGAGAGAGAGACAGCGTGAGCAGGGGAGGGTCAGAGAGAGAGGGAGTCACAGACCGAAAGAGGCTCCAGGCTCTGAGCTGGCAGTCAGCACAGAGCCCGACGCGGGGCTCGAACCCACAACCGCGAGATCATGACCTAAGCGAAAGTCGGAAGCTTAACCGACTAAGACACCCAGGCGCCCCAATTTTAATTTTTTTTTAATGTTTTATTTATTTCTAGGAGAGAGAGAGAGATAGCGTGAGCAGAGGAGGGTCAGAGAGAGAGGGAGTCACAGACTCTGAAACAGGCTCCAGGCTCTGAGCTGGCAGTCAGCACACAGAGCCCGATGCGGGGCTCGAACCCACGAACCGCGAGATCATGACCCAAGCGAAAGTTGGACGCTTAACCGACTAAGCCACCCAGGCGCCCCTATACAATTCCTTTTTATGTTAAGCTCAAAATTCCTGGTAGTCTGGACCTACCTCAGGCCTGCTATAAAAACTGATAAAAGATTTCTGTGATACAGCCAAGGAAACAACCCAGAAAATTAATAGGCAACCAACAGAATGGGAAAAGATAGTTGCAAATGACATATCAGATAAAGGGTTAATATCCAGAATATATAAGGAACTCACCAAACTACACGCCCGAAACACAAACAACCCAGTGAAGAAATGGGCAGAACATATGAACAGACACTTCTCCAAAGAGGACATCCAGATGACCAACAGACACATGAAACGATGCTCAGCATCGCTCCTCATCAGGGAAATACAAATCAAAACCACACTGAGATACCACCTCATGCCAGTCAGAGTGGCTAAAATGAGCAAATCAGAGAACTAGACGCTGGCGAGGATGTGGAGGCACCCTCCTACACTGTTGGTGGGAATGTAAACTGGTACAGCCCCTCTGGAAAACAGTGTGGAGGTTCCTCAAAAAACTAACAATAGAACTCCCCTATGACCCAGCAATAGCACTGCTAGGAATTTACCCAAGGGATACAGAAATGCTGATGCATAGAGCACATGTACCCCAGTGTTCATAGCAGCACTCTCCACAATAGCTAAAACATGGAAAGAGCCTAAGTGTCCATCAACAGATGAATGGATCAAGAAGATGTGGTTTGTCTATACCACGCAATACTACATGGCAATGAGAAACAATGAAATCTGCCCATGTGTAGCAACATGGATGGACCTGGAGGGCGTTATGCTGAGCGAAATAAGTCAGGCAGAGAAGGACAAATATCATATGTTTGCACGTATAGGAGGATTAGGAGGAACTTGACGGAGGAACAAGAGGGAGAAGAAGGGCGGAAATGGTGGGGGAAAGGGAGAGAGGCAAACCATGAGAGACTCTTGAATGCTGACAAAAACTGAGGACTGATGGATGTGGGGGGGGGATGGGCATAGAGGAGGACACTTATGGGGATGAGCACTGAGTGTTATGTGGAAACTAATTTGACAATAAACTATTTGTAAAAAAAAAAAAAAAAGATTTCTGTGATAAAGCATACACATATCTGAAAGGTTACAACAAATGGTGGTCCCAATTTTTGGTTTTCTAGGCTGAAAACCTCACACTTTATTCTTTTATCCTTAAATGTTGCAAAGATTCTAGCCACTGCACTAGCCTTTGTGTAGCCAGTTAAGTTTCTCATGTCTTCCTTTAAAATGTAGTCTCTGCGATGGGGCGCCTGGGTGGCATCGGGTAAGCGTCCGACTTTCGCTTAGGTCATGATCTCGCGGTAGTGGGTTCGAGCCCCGCATCGGGCTCTGTGCTGACTGCCAGCTCAGAGCCTGGAGCCTATTTCGGAGTCTGTGTCTCCCTCTCTCTCTGACCCTCCCCTCTTCACGCTGTCTCTCTCTCTCTCCTAGAAATAAATAAAAATATTAAAAAATAATAATAATAAAATAAAATAAAATGTAGTCTCTGCAAGTGAACAGAAAGTTTCAGTGTAGTTTGTTTATTCTATTTATTATAAACTGTCTTTTCTATTATTGTGACTGGAGATTATGTCAGCATTTTTGTTTGTGGCCAACTTAATCCCAAAATCCATTTCATCTGAACTGCTGGTAATCTATGTTTTTTTGTCAAATTGTGAAAAGTTCCATGAAAAAGCTCATGGTTGTACTGGCCTATTTTTAGAAATAAAGATGTATAAGTGGTAACAATTCAAGAAAGCCTAGTAAATTACAGTTCTCACGATGTAGACGAGTTTTAGTCTGAAGACATGTAGGACAAACCTCTTTAATAAAATATTTGGTTTTCCAGGGTGTGCCTGTTTCCGTACGATGCCTTTCTTCAGTCCTCTGATGCTCTTCCAGGGTACGTTTATGCTCTGTGGCTTTATCGATCTCAGATTCCCTCAAAGAGTCTGTCACATTTTTCCACAATCGCCTATAATTTGAAAAGCCACACATTTTACAAGAATTTTTTAGAAAAAGATAATTAAACAGAACTTATACTCTTGAAAATAACTGTAACCTTTTAAAATTATGTTTCCTAAATCAGATGTATAATTTCATGCTTATGAGTTATAAGAACACTGACAACTATTCTGCTGCTTCTGCCTTTTCTTTTTAGGGGCGCCTGGATGGCTCAGTTGGTTAAGCGTCCGACTTCAGCTCAGGTCATGATCTCATGGTTCGTGGGTTCGAGCCCCACATCAGGCTCTGTGCTTACAGCTAGCTCAAAGCCTGGAGCCCTGTTTCGGATTCTGTGTCTCCCTCTCTCTCTGACCCTCCCCTGCTCGTGCGGTCTCTCTCTCTCTCAGAAATAAATAAAAAACATTAAAAAAATTAAAAAATAATTTGTATTTTCCCAAGTTATAAATATAGTTTTATTTTTAAGAAACTTAGGAAATAATAAGCAAAAAAGGTAAATAAATTTTTTAACAGCTGAAAGGAAAAGAGAGACCACTTCTGCTTCTGGTCATGATGAAATAAATAATGGGGACCAGATACACCTTCCTGCCTTTACTCAAGTAGGAAACCAGACAAAATATATTGAAACAACAGTTTGTGGATACTGAACAAGAGGCAGCACAGGACAGTGATCCCTGAGAATAGGGAAATAAATGAGGGGAGTCCTATGGGTGCTTCAGCTCACTGCCTAGAGTTTATAGGCACAGCAGAGACAGGAAAGCTCAACAAAGTACAAGCAAAAGAAAACTGCAAGACAATTCTTTGGGGGAAAGAAGAGCCTGTTCAACAAATAGTAGTGGGACAACTAGATATCTACCAGCCAAAAGAGGCCTTACCTTATAATACAACTTTTACAAAAGACACGAGGAAAATCTTTTTTTTTTTTAGTTAGTTAGTTAATTTGTTAAATTTATTTATTTAGAGATAGTGTGCAAACAGGGGGAAGGAAAGAGAGCAGGAGACAGAGAGAATCCCACGATGGCTCTGCGCTCTCAGCATGGAGCCCCACGCAGAGATCGAACTCACGAACCATGAAATCATGACTTGAGCTGAAATCAAGAGTCAGACGCTTAACTGACTGAGCCACCCAGGTGCCCCAACAAAAGAAAATCTGTAAGTCTTTGGGTTGGGCAAAGATTTCTTAGATATAATACCAAAACCACAATCCATAAAAGAAAACATTGATAATCTTATCTCAGAGAAATAAAACCCTTTACACTGAAGGAAAAAAAAAAACCACTAAGAAAGTTATAAAAAATGAGCAACAAGGAGAAAATATTTGCAAAACACATATCCAGTAAAAGAATTGAATCCAGAATTCACAAAGAACTCCTACAACCCAGTAGGAAGACAATCACACATTTCACCAAAGAAGATACACAAATGATTGATAAATTAGCATATGAAAGTATGTTCAACATCATTAGTCATTTGGAATATATGAATTAAAATCATAAGACACTATTTCACACCAGCTAGAATGGGTATGAGGCAGGCAGTAACAAATGTTGATGAGGATGTGAACTGGAACACTTATACATTGCTGGCAGGAATGTAAAAGGATGCAGCCATCTTGGAAATTAGTTTGGCAGTTTCCTGAAAAGTCCAATGTAAAACTTCCAGACAACCCAACAATTCCACTTTCAGATATTTACCCAGAGAAATGAAAACATATCCACCCAAAGATTTACCCAAGAATGTTCATAATAGTATTAACCATCATAGTCCAACACTGGCAATGTCCATCAATTGGTGAATGGACAGGCAAAATGTGGTTCCATATAATGGAATACTATTCAGCAATATAAAAAAATGAACTACTGATACATGCCATATCATGGATAAACCTCAGAAACATTGTGCTAAATGAAAGAAGCCAGGCACAAGGTTATCACATATTGTATGATTCCATTCATCTGAAGTGTCCAGAAAAGGCAAATTTATAGAGACAGAAAGTAGGTTCCCTGAGACTGCGGATACGAATGGACATTAACTGTAAATGGGCGTGAGTGATCTTATGGGAGGATGAAGACTGTGAAATTGATTTATGGCAATGACTGCAGCACTCAGGAAAGTTGCTAAAAATCATTGAATTACACATTTGAAAAAGGTGAATTTTATAATATGTGAAATATATCTTGGTAAAGTTTTTTAAAAGTTTATTTATTGTGAGAGAGAGAAAGAGAGGGAGAAAGAGAATGCGCAGAGGAGGGGCAGAGAGTGAGGGAGAGAATCCCAAGCAGGCTCTGCACCGAAAGTAGAGCCAGATACAGGGCTCGAACTCACAAGCCATGAGATCAAGAGTCAGATGCCTCACAGACTGAGCCACTCAGGTGCCCCTTGATAAAGTTTTTAAAGTGGGACTTTTAGTATTAAAGTAGAATTCAAAGCAAAAACTATGATCATGGGTAAAGAAGATTATTTCATAATGATCAAGGGTTAGTACATCAAGAGGACATACAATCCCAAATGTGTATGCCCCTAATACAGAGCTTCAAATAACATGAAGACTTACAGAACTACAAAGAGGAATATTCAATTATAATTGGTAATTTCAATAATTGATCTCAATTACTGATCTCAACTGAACAAGTACACAGAAAATTAGTAATGACACAGAATACTAGAAAAATACTATCAACCTACTTGAACTAATTGATATTTATAGATTACTGCCACCTAACATCAAAAGAATATGCATTCTTATTAAGTGCGCATGAAACATTTACCAAGATAGAATGGATTCAGGGTCATAAAATAAATCTCAATAAATTTGAAGGATTAAAACCACACAAACTATATATATCTTTTGGCCAAAATTAAGTTAAAACAAAAATGAATAAGGGGAAGATACCTGGAAATTTTCCAAATATTCGGAAATTAAATAATGCATTGCTAAATAACTTCATGAGGGGCACCTGGATGGCTCAGTTGGTTAAGTGTCCCTCCTTGGCCCAGGTCATGATATCATGGTTCGAAGATTCAAGCCCTGCATTGGGCTCTGTGCTGACAGCTTAGAGCCTGGAGCCTGCTTTGGATTCTTTCTGTATCTCCCTCTCCCTCTGCTCCTCCCTGCTTGCACTGTGTCCTCCTCTCTCGCTCTCTCTCTCAAAAACAAACATTAAAAAAAATTTAAATAACTTTATGAGTCACAAGGGAAATTAGAAAAACATATCAAGAGTTCAAAAGTAGTGAGATACAGATGAAGCAGACTTGGAAATATATTAAACATACATATTATGAAAATAGGGAAGGGGCGCCTGGGTGGCTCAGTCGGTTGAGCGTCCGACTTCAGTTCAGGTCATGATCTCACAGTTCGTGGGTTCAAGCCCCGCGTCAGGCTCTGTGTTGACAGCTCAGAGACTGGAGCCTGTTTCAGATTCTGTATCTCCCTCTCTCTCTCTGACCCTCCCCTGTTCATGCTGTTCTCTCTCTCTCAGAAATAAATAAAAAACATTAAAAAAAAAATAGGAAAACCAATGGCCTAATCAGGGGTCAGATACCTATGGTTGGCTGCCCATTTCTGCGAACACATTTTTATTATAACAATAGTGATGGCTATCCTTTCACTGTTTGTGGCTGCTTTCATGCTACAGTGGCAGAGTTGAGCAGTTGTGGTAGAGACTATCTGGCCCATTAGGCCTAAAATATGTACTCTCTGGCCTTTTTTTTTTTTTTTTTTATTTTTTTTATTTTTTACAAATAGTTTATTGTCAAATTAGTTTCCACATAACACCCAGTGCTCATTCCCACAAGTGCCCTCCTCCATGCCCCTCCCTCCTCCCCCCCACATCCACCAGTCCTGAGCTCTCTGGCCTTTTATAGAAAAGTGTGCTGACCCTGACCTAAGCTTCCCTTTTAAGAAATGAGAAAAAGGAAGAGCAAATGATGCACCAAGTAAGCAGGAAACAGGAAATAAAAACAAGCAGAAATCAATGAAGAAAATAGAATACAGACAGAAAACCAATGAAACCAAAAACTAGTTCTCTGAGTAAAATTAAGTCTTTAATTACATTGATTAGGAAAAGAAAATATTACCAACATAAAGAATTAAAAGTGGGGACATCACTACAGATCCTACACACATTAAAAGAAAACTAAGGGAATATTATAACTATATGCGAATAAATTTGACAAATTAGATTAAATGAATCAATTCTTTGAAGATATACAACCTGCCAGAGTTCACTCAAGAAGACAACCTCAGTATCAATAAAAAGATATTGAATTTATAGTTAAAAACTTTTCCCCAAAGAAAATAATAGAACAATCAATATCCCCCATAAATGTAGATATAAAAAATCCTTAATAAAATTTTAGCAAAGAGAATCCAGCAGTATTTCTTAAACATCTACTTTAGGGGTGCCTGGATGGCTCAGTAGGTTAAGCGCCCAACTCTTGATTTCAGCTCAGGTCATGATCTCAGTTTGTGAGACTGAGCCCCACATGAGGTTCTGTGTTGACAGAGTGGAGCCTGTTTGGGATTCTCTGTCCCTTTCTCTACCCCTCCTCCCTCAAAATAAATAAACATTAAAAAATATGCTTTAATAATTGCTGGATTCTTATAGTTGTTTCTACATTTAGTCTGCTGTGATCTGTTGTTTTAGTTAAAGTATATAAAGAAAACCTGGCCTCACATTGATGCATAGTTGGAGAAGAGAGTAAGGTTTTTAAAATTTTTATTTCTTGAAGTATATTTATTTTGAGAGACAGAGAGAGTGAGCAGGGAGGGGCAGAGACAAAGGGAAGAGAGAGAGAAAGAGAGAGGGAGGGGGAGAGAGGGGGTAGAGGGGGAGAGAGGGAGAGGGAGGGAGAGAGGGAGGGAGAGGGAGAGGGAGAGAGAGAGAGAGAGAGAGAGAGAGAGAGAGAGAGAGAGAGAGAGAATCCCATGCAGGTTCTGCACTGACAGTATGGAGCCTGACATGGGGCTCAAACCCATGAACCATGAGATCATGACCTGAACTGAAACCAAGAGCCAGACACGTAACCAAGTGAGCCACCCAGGCGCCCCAAAGAGAATGGTATCTTAACATATCCTCAAGTAATTCAAATTTTTGATACTGTATCAAATTCAGCAGGTGGTAGGTTTTTTTTTAAAGGTTGCCTGCAGTGTGGAGACTGAAAAATACCGGTTAATACCAGTTATGCAGATAACTACCAACTTTGGTATTTACCAACAGTGCTTTATGCTTACTCCCGATTTGTCATGTGGAATATTAAAGAGATAGGTCCTCTCTGATACAGATTTAATAAAACTAACAATCTATACTGTCTTTTCAGGGACTTTTTTTTAAAACAACCTGGCATCTTAAAAAAAAAAATGCAAGTACATGGACAGTGAGGAACATAATGACCATCTGTACAGTTCTGTGCCACTACCTTTATTACTGCTAAGGCCCAACAGCACTACCCACCACTGTTTAGGCACCACCAATGTAAGTGCCAACAGAATGAAAGAGGCAAATAGCATCTTGGCATTATTATAAAAATAAAATTGAACTTGCAAATCCTATAAAAAATCTCAAGGACCACTAGGGGTCCACAGACCAAACCTAAGATCCTCTCCTTTTGCATCACTATATTGTACATCTAAAACTAATTTCACACTGTGTGTTAACTCCAGTGTGAAATTCTATTTAATTGGAATTAAAATTCTATTTAATTGGAATTAAAATAGAATAAAAAGAACTTCTTCAGGATAAATTCAAAAGGAAAAAATTTCCCCAGTCACTACTGTTTTATTTCTCAATGCAATCTGAGTCTTTGGTTAATGGGTATTTAATTCCTTTACACATACAGTATAAATGGTTTAGCTCTAGTTACATGGTCTTAAGATGTTTAATGCTTCCTTGTATTTCCCTTTATCTTTTATAAATTGATACAGGAATACTTCCACATGACAGAAAATTTAAATGGTTCAAAAAGGGGATTCTGTGAAAGGTAAGTCTCCTTCCTATCCTACACCCCACTACTCCTCTCCACAAGCACCCACTATAAACACATCTAGGGAACTTTACTCAATTATCATACACACAGACATCCATTTTATGCACTTTTAAAGGCCTATGACCTATATTGCCAAAATACTCTCCGGTGGGGGTTGTACCAGTTTATCCTCTAACCAGCATTATGAAAATGCCTATTTACTCACTTTTCTCAAATAAGGCATTATTTCAAAAAATTTTTTTAATGTTTACTTATTTTTGAGAGAGACAGAGTGTGAGTGGGAAAGGGGCAGAGAGCAAGAAAGACACAGAATCTGAAGCAGGCTCCACAAGCTCTAGGCTGTCAGCAGAGTCCGATGCAGGGCTTGAACTCACGAACCACAAGATCATGACCTGAGCCAAAGATAAATGCTTAATTGACTGAGCCACCCAAGCGCCCCAAGAGGTATTATTTTAAAAACTAACCTGTCCTACTGTTTAACTTACATTTCCTTGAATTCTAATTACACTGAATAAGTTTTCATTTTTTTAATGTTTATTTCTGAGAGGGGGGGGGAGGGAGGGAGATAGAGGATCTGAAGCAGGCTCTATGCTCTCAGCGCAGAGCCCAATGTGGGGCTTAAACTCACAAACCGTGAGATCATGACCTGAACCAAAGTCAGATGCTTAACCAACTGGGCCACCCAGGTGCCTCAATTTTTCATTTTCTTAGTGGGCATTTTTTTCTACTTTTATGAACTCCCTCTTTATGTCCTTTGCCCATTTTTCTATTAGGGTACCTATCTTCTTGTTAATAATTTGTAAACATTTTTTGATAGGGATAGGAATCTTTTGACTATTAAATATTGTAATAGTTTTATCCAACTTACAAATGCAAACTGGTGAAGTGACTTGCCTAAGATTGCAAATTAGTAAAAAGGCTTAGATTAAGATTCAGAGCTTCTGATTCTTTCTTGGATGGATGTGAGGGTGACATACCTGGATTCAAATGGATCTTGCTTCTCCAGAGGTCTTACTCTTTTCTTTGTTACTGCCAATTTAGTTAAATCCACATACTTTGTCTCTCCATTGCTATAACTGAACTCAAGAACGCTATTCCATTCGCCTTGCACTCTGCATACCACAGTATTGGTGATGTTGTGCTTTACTTCACCTGTAACCCTAGAAGCAAGTAAAAAATAAAGAATGCTCTAATAAGTGAAACTAGGCTTATTTCTTAGAATTGTGAAACGTACAAACGTACCTTCTGAATTCTGTTTAAACTGGTTATACAGCTCACTTCAGTCTGTGAGTGCCAGAGTCAGACTCATTAAATCCCATGACAGCTTACTAGATAATTTTTTTGAGTTCATTTATTTTGTTATTCTGAGAGAGACAGAGTGAGTAGGAGAGAGGCAGAGAAAGAGGGATAGAGAGAATCACAAGCAGGCTCCATGCTGTCAGCACGAAATGGGGGCTCATTACGTGAGTCCATACCAGAAGTCTGACACTTAACTAACTGAGCCACCCAGGTGCCCCTCAACTTTAATCTTTAGAAAGAATACTGGGAATTAAACTAGAGACTAAGTTACCGGAATGATCACAAAGTATGATCTTTAGATGTTTGCTACAAACAAAACTATTATAATATTAAAACTAAATAGAAATATGAAAAATATTAACATTTTCATTATAGTTTTAAAATGTTACAACATTACAATTTAACATTTTTAAAAAACTAGTCCTAGTTACTTAAAAGTTTAGGGGTGCCTGGGTGGCTCAGTTGGTTAAGTGTCTGACTTTGGCTTAGGTCATGATCTCATGGTTTGTGAATTCATGACATGAGTTGGGCTCTGTGCTGACAGCTCGGAGCCTGGAGCCTGCTTCGAATTCTGTGTCTCCCTCTCTCTCTGTCCCTCCCCTGCTCACGCTTTGTTTCTCTCTCTCAGAAAAATAAATACACATAAAAAAAAAAGTTTGGGGTCCCTATATTTGAAGTTCTGGATATATTGATTTTGTGTAAAATCACATAAGCCTAATTTTAAATTGAATATAGAAACCAGCTAAACCAGTAAGAGGTAGAAAAATAGAAAAAGTAAAAAAATCTTAATATTCTCTTGCCAAAATAGAAAAATTAGAGAATAACAGTATACAAAAATTATCATCATCAACACAGAACTCAGAGAGAACTCAAACACTACTGCTGTTAAAAGTTTAATGGAGAGTTATCTGGATAGTGTATCAACAGATGGAATGCAGTTCAAATGAAGATCGGAATAAACTGGTCTAATTATTTTTAATGAAGTATTTTGTGTTCACCGTAGGACACAAGACAGGGTCAGATAAGATAGAGGTTCAGAACTTAGAGAACAGTGAGCAAATGTTAAGGTCTAATCAGTGTACCAGTGACTGTGGTTTATCTGGATTCAAAAGGCAGTCCATAGGACTAAAGCCCCAGACAGGAACCGTAAGCAGTACTTGTCAGGTATAAGCCAAGGACCTAAGAACCAGAAGGATGCAGCAGAATTTAGGGAGCCCATAGTTTTCAAACAAGATAAGTTAATTAAAGGTCTGCAAACTCAGAACTCAAGGCAGAGATATAGGGGCCGATAAGCAAATGATCTATAAACTAGGTTTTGAGATTAAGGTAAGAAAGGTTTGGAAACCAAGAGCAAACCAAACATCCAAAATCAAAAGTTAGGCATACCTATAGCTCACTGGACACAAAGAAAACCAGGACTAACAAGTCTGCTTGATTACAACAGAGGTGGAAACTCAGTTTTATTTCTAAGTGTTGTAAAACCTTGGTTTGGACGCATAATTTGTTCCAGAAACATGCTTATAATCCAAAGCACTTGTATATCAAAGCGAATTTCCCCATAAGAAATAATGGAAACTTGGATGATTTGTTCCACAACCCAAAAATATTAATATAAAAATGATTACAATACTGTAATATAATATACAATAATTACAAAAATATAAAATATATAGAAAAATAAACACATTAACCTGCACTTACCTTTAAAAACCTTCATGGCTGGTGTGAGGGAGATAAGAGAGAGGAGGGTTATTGTGTAGGACGACTTTCACTATTACTAAAGGAATAACTGCTACCTCTTGGCTCAATGGAATCTTTCTGCATCAGGGCCACTGTATATGCTCACATAGATGTTGACTATAGTACAGTATTAATAACTCTTGCCATTTACGGTATTTAATGCAACTGGCAATAAGGCAGCAGAGGACATGGTCTATATCTGCAGGCAGCCTGACCCAGAATGAAACAAAACCTTCCTAAGCTTACTCTTGAATGAAAAAGCAAAGGACTGTCCATAGGTGCTTTAAAATGACCAAAAATATACTAGTGCCAGTTGTTGGAAGGGCACCTTCCAACATTCTGAAAAATCACTGATTTCTGCCAAACACCGTGCCCTGAGACTGAACACACAAGCACGGGACACAATCACTCACAATTCCATAGCAAAAGAGAAAGAACCGTTGGTTCAGTTGTGATCATATGACATTCAGCATCACGTACTACTCGTATTGCAAGACATCATTTATCAACTTAAAATTTATTAGAAATGCTTGCGCGTCTTGCAGAACACTCACAGAACAAGTTACTTGGAATCCAACGTTTTACTGTATATAAATTTAAATAATTCTATTGCTAAGGGCTTCTTGCCTGACTATTTCTTGTGATGTCCATATTTCTTCTCTGATCCCACTTGCCAACATTGTTCTCTTCTTTGAAAATTTGTTTCCAATGAAACAGGATATGGGGAGATGATACAGAACACTTATCTCTTCTCTTCTCCATCCACAAATACCCAGAACGATATATATTTTTAAAATTTTATTTAATTATTTGAAAGGGGTGGGAGAGCAAGTGAGGGAGGGGCAGAGAGAAATGGACAGAGGCTGTCACTCCCAACACTGTCACTGTCAGTGCAGAGCCCAACACAGGGCACGAACTCACAAACCATGAGATCATTAATGGACTGAGCCACCCAAGCACCCTCAGAACTATATTCTGATAATTGAGGGACCATAATCTGTTCCTTACCTGATCTTGTACTACCATAGCACTATCTCTCAAGTTATCATTATCTCCCTCACATGCCTTTCCACTCGACAAATAGCAAACCCTAGATCCCTATTCATGCATGCTGGGGTCTTGTCACCTAGTGGGGCTGTACAGTAAGAGCAGCACAAAGAGAACTGGGGCAGGGAACTAGAATCACACACACTGGAGGACTGTATGGAAATGGAATGGGCCATTTCCATTCCTTTGCATGAGGAATATGCAAAAGCAACACAAGGAGGAGCAAGGGCCTCACCTCATTCTGCTTATAATAATTCTTCATAACAGCCTAATGCAGGGCTGGCAAATTCTTCTGTAAAGGACTGGGAAGTAAATATCAGGATTTGCAGGCCAGACTGTCACAACTACTTAACTCTGTCACTGTCGCATGAAAGCAATTATAGACAATAAGTAAATGACTATCTAAATATCTAAAGCATGTAGATATAGATCTTGTATCAACCAATAATGTAGAATATGGTCCTTAAGATACTAAGAAAAGAGCTACATCTTACGTTATTATCCTACTCATCTTTAAAGTGAGGATGATTGACAACTGATAAGGCATTTGTTCTCTCACTTTCTGAAAACATGACATCAAGTTAGCCTTTTAAGTGGTCTAGACTCTAGCTCTACAGCTATTTGGAATACCAGAAAAATCACTGGATATATTAACTTGGCTTCATATAGAAAGTTTTTATTGATTGGGGTGCCAGGCTGGCACATGTGACTCTTGATCTTGGCACTGTGAATCTGAGCCCCACACTGGGTAAAGAGATTACTTAAAAACAAAAAAATCTCACAAAACAAAAATAAGAAAGTTTTTAGGGGCTCCTGGGTGGCTTAGTCGGTTAAGCGTCCGACTTTCGCTTGGGTCATGATCTTGCGGTTCGTGGGTTCGAGCCCCGCGTCGGGCTCTGTGCTGACTGCCAGAGCAGAGCCTGGAGCCTATTTCAGAGTCTGTGTCTCCCTCTCTCTCTGACCCTCCCCTGCTGACACTGTCTCTCTCTCTCTCCTAGAAATAAATTAAAAAAAAAAAAAAAAAGAAAGTTTTTATTGATTAAGACTTTAGCTTTGAGTTTTATTGATATATATCTGAAATGCTCACATGAAGGATAATTACATTTTATGCAGAGCTACTGAAAAAGATACTATTATGTTCCTAAATGCTACTATATAAGGATAACTACAACACATTCCTTTAAAATTTAATACCTGGAAAATAGTCTGTCTCTCTCGAAAAAGTGATAGGCTTCCTTTATCAGACAAAGAAGTGTACGTTGAGCATCATGTTTCTTTTTTTACTTTTAACATATGAGTCAGAATTAAATTTTATTTTCAGGGGTGCCTGGGTGTCTCAGTCTGTTAAGCATCTGACTTTTTTTTTTTTTAATATATATATTTTTTAATTTATTTCTAGGAGAGAGAGAGAGAGACAGCGTGAGCAGGGGAGGGTCAGAGAGAGAGGGAGATACAGACTGAAACAGGCTCCAGGCTCTGAGCTGGCAGTCAGCACAGAGCCCGATGCGGGGCTCGAACCCACGAACCGCGAGATCATGACCTAAGCGAAAGTCGGACGCTCAACCGACTAAGCCACCCAGGCGCCCCTGTTAAGCATCTGACTCTTGATTTCGGTTCAGGTCATGATCTCATGGTTCATGGGATCAAGCCCTGCATCTGTGCTGTCAGCACAGGGCCTGTCTGGGATTCTCTCTTTCCCTCAAAATAAACTATAAATTTTTTTTTTACGGTATAGTAATTATCTAATCTCCCTTCCATTGCAATGATTATTACAATAACAGACTGTTTTTAAATGTCTATTATATATGCCATTTTCCATAAAAGCTTTCCAAATGGTTTCCAAAGATAGGGTGCTTGATTCTTTTATGATTTTTTTTTTTAATGTTTTATTTATTTCTAGGAGAGAGAGAGAGACAGCGTGAGCAGGGAAGGGTCAGAGAGAGAGGGAGTCACAGACTGAAACAGGCTCCAGGCTCTGAGCTGGCCGTCAGCACAGAGCCCGATGCGGGGCTCGAACCCACGAACCGCGAGATCATGACCTAAGCGAAAGTCGGACGCTTAACCGACTAAGCCACCCAGGCGCCCCTAGGGTGCTTGATTCTAATACTACATTGAAAACTTCTTGAAGGCAGAGATAGTCTTTCTTTCTATTATGTATCTCCTGTATGCAGAAAAGTATGTCACTTAGCAGACAGTCCACATAATCTTAATATCATACTAGTAGAGAGACAGGTAGAATGCTATGTCTATTTATCTATACTGATAATTCTGACCTTGCTTTAGGATGATTTATATAATCATCATCATCCTAAAGTGAGTGTGGAAAATTTGATTAGGAGATAGCCATGGGCATGAGAAATAGTTAAGTAGGCTCACTTGGCTGCGTCGGAGAGAGCTGTGGAAAATGAAGTAAGGGAAGACAAGTGGAAGATAATATATTTTATATCAAATGCAGACAGCAGATAATGTGTCTGCTCTGATAGCAGATAGCAGTAAACAACTAGACTGCCTGAAGAGGAAGGCAAAAAAGAAATCCTTCTTTATAATATTTTATTAACAATAGAGAGGTTTATTTCCAATAGGAATCTTTTAAATGAGAAATTAGGTAAATCACCAGTCTTGAGAGAGATCAGAATGGAAAAAATGAGGAAAAACTTCAGAGTCAGCTAAAAGTATCAGTCAAGAATTATGGACAGAGTATATATGTATGGAAAGTAAAGAAAGAGACTGTTAGAGAAAAAGGTAGCACTTTCAAGTGACAGAAAAATCAAATGAGTGTGGCACTGTAGATAGGTAAAGAGTATGAAGGAGGAGGGGCACCTGGGTGGCTCAGTTGGTTAAGTGGCTAACTTCGGCTCAGGTCACAATCTCACAGTTCGTGAGTTTGAGCCCCACATCAGGCTCTGTGCTGACAGTTCAGAGCCTGGAACCTGCTTCGGATTCTGTGTCTCCCTCTCTCTTTGACCCTTCCCTGCTCATGCTCTGTTTCTCTCTGTCTCAATAATAAACAAAACATTAAAAAAAATTTTATAAAGAGTATGAAGGGGCAAAAGAAGCCAATTTAAATAAGAATTGAAACAAACAAGAGAGTAAATATGATGACTGATCATTAACAAAAAATGAGGATGTCTATTTGATATCTTTAGGGGTCTTCAAAAAGTCAAAATATGAAAACCAGGTATCAAAAGCCAGTAAGTCTTTTAAAATGCTATTAGATGCTTCCTCTAAGAATCTAGCTGCCAAGGTGAAAGAAGCCCCAGTCATGCAGAAAGGCCACATGTGGGCCCTCTGAATGACAGCCCCAGCTTTGTTCCTGGTCAACAGCCAGATCTACTGCCTCTCACATGAGTGAGCTACCTTGGATATCAAGCTGGATCGAGCCCTTAGATGGCTGAAGCTTCAACCAACATCCAACCGTAACAACATGAAAGACACTATGTGAGAATCACCCTGCTGAACCTAGTCAGTCCACAGAACTGTGAAAGATAATAATAAATTGCTGTTTTAAGCATTTAAGTTTTAGAGAAGTTTATTACTAGCAGTAAATAACTAGGATGTCATCCAAAGCTATCTTAGATGGCTCCTGATCCCTCTGCATCCTGTTAGTTACTCCTTGAAAGGTCACCTCTGAATGTCTAACCAGTCTCCTTTCTTCTAATCTCTCTTCACTCCCCTTACCCTCCAGTACATTCTTCACCTCCCATCACAGAGGTCTTCTAAAAAATAAATACTTCCAGGGCGCCTGGGTGGCTTAGTCGGTTAAGCATCCGACTTTCGCTTAGGTCATGATCTCGCGATTCGTGGGTTCGAGCCCCGCGTCGGGCTCTGTGCTGACTGCCAGCTCAGAGCCTGGAGCCTGTTTCAGTCTCTGACTCCCTCTCTCTCTGACCCTCCCCTGCTCACGCTGTCTCTCTCTCTCCTAGAAATAAATAAAAAAAAAAACATTAAAAAATAAATAAATAAATAAATAAATACTTCCAGAAACAAAATTACTTACAATGTATTCTTGTCAAAAATGCGTAACCTGAACCTAAAAACAAACATACAAACAAGAAAACCAAATTGGGAAGCATTTTATAAAATTGGCCTGTGTTCTAAAAAAAAATGTCATAAGAGACAAAGAAAAGCTAAGGAAATATTCCCGAAGACTAAAGGGATGTAACAATGACATGAATGCATGATTCTGGGGCGCCTGGGTGGCTTAGTCGGTTAAGCGTCCGACTTTCGCTTGGGTCATGATCTCGTGGTTTATGGGTTCGAGCCCCGCATCGGGCTCTGTGCTGACTGCCAGCTCAGAGCCTGGAGCCTGTTTCAGAGTCTGTGACTCCCTCTCTCTCTGACCCTCCCCTGCTCACGCTGTCTCTCTCTTAGAAATTAAAAACAAAAAAACAAAAAAACAAACATGAATGCATGATTGTGGGTTAGGAGAAAAAATATGGCTGATTTTTGCAAAAATTGACAAAATTTAATCCGGGCTATATATCAGACTATATATATTTCTTAAATGACAGCTGTTCTGTGATTATAGGAGAGAATTTCCTTTTTCTTAGGAAATTCAGACTAAGATATTTTAACACATGTCAGGAGATCTTTAACTCTCAAATGTTTCAGGAAAAATAACAAGAAAATAAAGAGAGTGGGGCGCCTAGGTGGCTTAGTCGGTTAAGCGTCCGGCTTTCGCTTGGGTCATGATCTCGCGGTTCGTGGGTTCGGACCCGCATCAGGCTTTGTGCTGACTGCCAGCTCAGAGCCTGGAGCCTGTTTCAGTCTGTGACTCCCTCTCTCTCTGACCCTCCCCTGCTCACGCTGTCTCTCTCTCTCTCCTAGAAAGAAATAAAACAGTAAAAATAAAATAAAATAAAATAGAGAGAGAAAAAGATTTTGATAAAGCTAACGAAGCAAAATCCTAGCAACTAGGCCAAGGGTATATTAGAGTTTGTACGACTCTTCTGTAGGTTTGAAATGATTTCAAAATAAAAGATAAAAATAAATAACATGCTTATTTACTACTTCTATGCTTAAAATTTTAATTGGCTCCCCACTGCCTTCAGATTAAGGATCAGATTTGTCAGCAAAAGAATATATTCTCTTCTTTTTTTAAATGTTTTTTATTTATTTCTGAGAGAAATTGAGAGAGAGAGAGAGACAGACAGACAGACAGATAGACACAGCGTGAGAAGGGGAGAGTCAGAGAGAGAGGGAGATACAGAATCTGAAGCAGGCTCCAGGCTCTGAGATACTTGTCAGCACAGAGCCTGACACGGGGCTCAAACCCACGAACTGTGAGATCATGACCTGAGCTGAAGTCAGACGCTTAATCGACTGAGCCAACCAGGGGCCCCACATACTGTATTCTTATACCAAAGTTAAGAGATATATTCAAATAGCAAGGATTGTATAGGAATACAGACAGACATACTTAATTTGAAAGTAAGAAAAAATTATGACCTGGGTTGGATTTTTTAATTTTTTATTAAAAAAAATTTTTTTAATATTTATTTTAGAGAGAGAGAGAGAGAGAGAGAGAGAGAGGGAGAGGGAGAGAGAGAGAGAGAGACAGCATGCGCAGGGGAGGGTCAGAGAGAGAGGGAGACACAGAATTTGAAACACGCTCCAGGCTTTAAGCGCGATGCGGGGCTCTAACCCACGAGCCGCGAGATCATGACCTGAGCTGAAGTCAGACGTTAATTGACTGAGCCACCCAGATGCCCCTGGTGTAGTGACTTCTAAAACCCCAGCTGATTGTAAGGTGTGAATTCTGTGATTACTATGATGAGAGAAGTAAGTAGAAGTGCATATAGCAAAGTGTTAACCATATTAATATCCTTTCTAAAGGTAATAGGTGACCATTCTGACAATGTCTAGTGGTTATGTTTGGGTAGTATGTATGTGTATGTGTGTGTTTTAATTCTCTGCTTTAGTGTTTTGAAATATTTAGTGTTTAAAATATTCCTAAAGGGGGGTGCCTGGGTGGCTCAGTCAGTTAAGCGTCCGACTTTGGTTCAGGTCATGATCTCACGGTTTGTGGGTTTGAGCCCCGCATTGGGCTCTGTGCTGAGAGCTAGCTCAGAGCCTGGAGCTTGATTCAGATTCTATGTCTCCCTCTCTCTGACCGTCCCCTTCTCACCCTCTCTCTCTCTCTCTCAGAAATAAATAAAACGTTACAAAAAATTTGAAAAAAAAGAAATATTTCTAAAGGGCCACCCAATGTCTGGAAACCAATCAATCTTTCTTTCCAGTTCTAAAATTGTTAAGTACCAGTCATCTAAGAATGAAAAAGTAAAATAGCTATATGCAATCGGAAGTCTCAAACATGGCCGCAGGGCGTGTGCTTTGGTAATAACCACTGAAGAAAACTGTTCGGCAGCACCTACTCAAATTCAACTTCCATCCCCTAAGACTCAGTAATTCCCCTTCAGGTATCTATCCAACAGAAATTCATACATACATTCACTAAACAATGTTCTAGCCACATCATTTGTAGTGGCTCCAAGTTAGAACGAATAAGTGAATCGTGACAGTCATGTAATACAATCCTCGGTGAGGAGAATGAACTATGCTACACATGGATGGATCTTAAAAGCATAATGTTCAGGAAAAAGTCAAATACAAAAGAACACATAGTGTATAATTTCATCATTATATAGAGTTCAAAAACAGGCTAAACTAATCAATGGTGTAGAAGTCAGGAAAGTGGCTACCCTAGGAAGACGGTGTGTGTGTACCTGCATGAGAAAGATCTCTAGGATGCTGGTAATGTTCCAGGTCTAGATCAAAGTACTCAAATTTTCACTTTGTGAAAATCATCAACAAGGTATTTTTCAATCAAGAGTTTATAGACAGAGAAAACTAACCCTACATTAGGGACAGTTACAATAGATATCAAGGGAGGGTTGCCTGGGTCGCTCGGTTGGTTAAGTGTCCAAACCTGTGGCTCATGAGTTCGAGCCTCGTGTCTGAGTCTTTGCTGACAGCTCAGAGCCTGGAGCTCGCTTCGGATTCTGTATCTCCCTCTCTCTCTGCTCTTCCCTCACTCATGCTCTGTCTGTCTCTCCTTCAAAAATAAATAAACATTTAAAAAAAAGAACAGATATCAAGGGCTTAAGGAAAAGAGTCAGTATCCTTTTGAGGATTCTATTGGATCAATTGTCTTCATGTAGTTTGGATGATCTGAACCAGTGCTGAAGAGACTGAGAGAAGGTAAGAAGGGAGTATAAGAACTGGACATTTCCTGTGTGGACTTAGAACAAAGCCACTATTCACAGTATTAGTACCTAAAAACACTAGCTTCCATCACTGTCCTTCTTGAACTATTTCATATGATTAGATACATTTTCATGCTAATTTGTACAAATAGCTGTCTTCACTGGGGCCGGGTCTAGTCTAAACCCCTTTAAAGGCAGAAACTGGGCCAAAGATTGCCAAGTTCATTTGTTAGTAATTCTAATCTACTTCTCCTTAGTTACTTAACCAGGAAATGTTTATATGAATAGATAGATTTGTCACTATTTTTAAGACTAGATCAGGATGTCCAGAATGCCTTGAAAAAATAAACATAAATAAAACTCCAACTCCATTAACATTAAACAAAGCAGAAAAAGAATAAGGAGTTATAATATAAGATCAAACTCATAGAGTTAGAGCTAGGTATCATTAAAATGTTCTTACCGGTGCAGTTTGCCACCATAAAATGGCTTAGTATGAAAAGTGATGCTGGCTGAATACCCAGTTTTTGCACAGTTGACACTGACTTTACCACCAAGTTCTACCCAAGGAACAGTTAAAATTGACCGGGCATATGCACAAGGTAGAGAAAATGTATACTCTTCTCCATGCTCCAACAGACTGAGAATACCTGAAGGTGAAAACATGAAGGTGGTTAACATCTTAAAAAAAAAAAAAAAAGAGTTATAAAACCATTCTTCTGGTCCATTCTTATTTTCTTGAATCTAGTAAATAAACTCTATTTTTGTTAATTTTAATTTAACTTTGGATTAAACTAACTTCATTTTTGTATTTGGTAATATTCCTGTAAATAGTTAATCAAGGCTACTTTCATTACAATGTTGCTATCGCTCTGGGGTTCACAGAACCAGAAAATGCTGCAGTGGAAATAGACCAAGATTTCCCTCTATTAGACTATTAAGTCAGATTTTAAGAATATGTTATACTGCATCATGTTATGGTCTGATCATTAGTACTAATAACTTGTTCAGTTTAGTAATAAATAATGTCTAATGCTGTAGTCATAGAACTTAGTCCCAGTTTAATTAAAAAAAAAAAGCATTCTTTATTCTATATATATTAGGAAGAAAAAAACTAATTCTATCATAACAACTATGGCCATCATAATAACTCTGACAAATCCTGAAGTATTTGGTGTAAGGCTATAAGAAATAGAAGTAAAGTTTTCAAACAAATACTATTCTAATGGGGCTAGTTTTATATTAAGTGATGCCATACTAAGGATGGTTTTTAAATTAATTAATTTATTTTCACTTTATTTATTAAAAAAAATTTTTTAACGTTTATTCATTTTTGAGAGACAGAGACAGAGCATGAGCAGGGGAGGGGCAGAGAGAGAGACACACACGCCGAATCCGAAGCAGGCTCCAGACTGACTCCAGGCTGTTGGCACAGAGTCCGACGAGGGGCTCGAACTCACAAACCGTGAGACCATGAGCTGAGCTGATGTCAGATGCTTAACTGACTGGGCCACTCAGGCACCCCTAAGAATGTTTATTTTTATATATATATATAAACAAGAGGGGCAACTGGCTCAGTCGGTTAAGCGTCCAACGTCGGCTCAGGTCATGATCTCGCCGTTTGTGGGTTCGAGCCCCACACTGGGGTCTGTGCTAACAGCTCAGAGCCAAGAGCCTGCTTCAGATTCTGTCTCCCTCCCTCTCTCTCTCTCTCTGCCCCTCCCCTGCTCACACTGTCCCTCTCTCAAAAATAAACATTAACAAATTTTTAATAATATATATAAGAAGAAAAATTATATTAATGAATAATCAATTTATACTAACTCAAGCTCATTACCTGGGTCACCATCAGACTAAATACTTAACATGTAGAGTCTGAACTCTAACGGTATCTCTCTCTGTGTCTCTAAGTTTATTTATTTACTTTGAGAGCGAGAAAGAAAGGGAGAGGGAGAATCCCAAGCAGGGTCTGTGTTGTCAGCACAAAGCCTCATGCAGGGCTTAAACTCATGAACCATGAGATCATGACATGAGCTGAAATCAAGAGTCAGATGCTTAACCAACTGAAACACCCAGGTGCCTCTAATGGTATCTCTCTCTTAATCAAAGTCCATTAACTACTCAGTTCTTGATGTTCACAAATAAGGTCAAGAGTTATAATAAATATTTTAATATAGTTAATTTTTAAGATAAGCAAATAGACAAACTGAGATTCTAAAGCAGTCTACTTTACATAAAGTAACACCAACTGTTTTCTTGAATTACCTTTAGAGTCTTCACAAAGGGCAACAACAAATCAAGAATTATCAAGCCATTTCAGGGCACCTGAGTGGCTCAGTCGGTTAAGTGTCCGACTTTGGCTCAGGTCATGGTCTCACAGTTCAAGGGTTTGAGCCCTGCATTGGGCTCTGTGCTGACAGCTAGCTCAAAGCCTGGAGCCTGTTTCAAATTCTGTGTCTCCCTCTCTCTCTGACCCTCCCCTGCTCATACTGTCTCTCTCTCTCAGAAATAAATAAAAAACATAAAAAAAAAAAAAAGAATTATCAAGCCATTTCATAAGGAACATGATTCTGGCTTTAATACATTTATATATAATGGGAGCTGTCAGAAGACATATAGACAACATCCTTGAGTTTAATAATAACTTCTGATTCATTTTAATTTGAAAAGTTGTCTTTATTACTTTTCTAAAAATGTCATCATACAACCTGGGTTTATGATCTGATTCCTAAGGATATATTTAGCATTAGTATCACACACTATAGAATTTAAAATCTGAAGAAATGTACGATTTTGAATATATATGATAATAAACTAGTTAAGATAATAGAATTCTAAAACCACACTTAGTTAATCAGTAAGTAGAATTTCCCCCAGCAAATAAATACAAAACATAGTCGTTATTTGGAGCAAAATGAATTGTTGCGTCCCATTCCCTGATTTCATTTACTTTCTAATTAGATTACTGATAGAAATTTAATTTCTAAAAGGTAATCCATAAATATATGGATTAATAATAAATAAAAATTAAATAATAATTAAAATTGTTTTAAATAATAAATAATACTTACATAATAAAAATTACCTGTTTGGTACTACTTTCATGATTAGTGCAAGATTAAGATTAATGCTTTTCCTTATTTCCTGAAGTATTTCCTTTCTTGGAGAGGCTATCACTGCCAGATTCTTTCTGCCAAATGAACTGGTAAGAACTAACTGTCCTCAGGGAGAGTACGTTAAAGGATGAAGTTCTAAACCTGGTTAGGCCTTAACTTTTATGACCTTGAATATGTCTCATCACCTCTAGACTTTTTTTCATCTATAAAGTAAAATAAATTGATTCATGAAGATCTTAGAGAGCTAATGTGACAAAGTTTATAACTGGAGGTGGCAAGCCTTTTAATTAACAAAACATGAGTATTTTCTAATGTTATAAAGGTTTTGATTAACTTAAAACATTTGGAAATTGCTAAGCCTCCTCACAACAGATGTTAAAAATGGGGAAAACTGAAAAGGAGGATAAAGTATTTCCCTCACAGCTGCAATAACAAAGTATCAAAATGTTAGCATCACAGGCTTAATTATACCATGTTTACATTGCAAGTTTACATTCTCAACAAATTATTCTATGCATAAGAGTTTTCCTTTAACATTAAAATGTTAATGAAATGTAAAAAAGCGGGGGGTATGCCTGGGTGGCTCAGTCGGGTTAAGTGTTCAACTTCGGTTCGGGTCATGATCTCATGGTTCATGGGTTCGGGCCCCGAGTCAGGCTCTGTGCTGGACGCTTGCTCAGAGCTTGGAGTCTGCTTCAGATTCTGTTTCTCCTTCTTTCTCTGTCCCTCCCCCACTCATGCTTTGTCTCACTCTCTCAAAAATAAATAAATGTAAATAAAAATGTTTTTAATGGTAGGGCTTTTTTTCCACCATTATATTCTCATGAACTCTGCAATGATTTCTGTGGAGGTTTTTTGATGATGTTGATTTTTGGGTATTACCTTAAATTATTTTTTTTATAACCTTTGATGAAGTGGAATTAAAGTCTGGCAATGTATTTTTAAATATTTTATGAATACCTTCTAAGGACATATAAAAGATGTAGACAAAGATTTACCTAGAAGGTAATTTCTTGAGTGCTTTTTATAATAATGAAAAATATGGAAACACCTTTAATGCCCAAATAGAGGAAATGATTAAATATAAGATGGTAAATATCTCATTTCATAGGATATTATACAGTCATTAAAACATGTTCTAAAGATTATCAATGACATGGAAAAATGAATATTTAATAAAAAAAAAAAAAAGGACACAAAACTATACAGAGAGAACAAATCCCAATTTTTATAAAAAAGAAATAAAAGTATGAACACATACACAATTTAAAAAAAATACAAAATGCTAGCTAAATTAATCCCTCTCTGGATGGAGGGTTTAGAGATACTTTATTTTTTTCTCAGTTTTCCAAATATTCTACAATAAAAATATTTTATATTTAAAATCAGGGAAAAATCTTAAGAAAATAATTTATATTTGTCCTTAATATGAGCCCTCCCACCACTCTGGAACACACTGAAAACTGGAAGTAGTACACATAACATTTCGGATTCATAATATTTATCTAGCTTCCCCAAATTTAAGATTGCAGTTTGATATTAAAAATTGGAGGACAGTTTTTCTACTTACCTTCTCCAACCATTGTCACACCTATCGACATGCCTAAGAATTTGCTCTTAGTCCAGACATGTGCATTTACACACATCTTCCTCTCTGCACATTCTGCATAAAATCCTGAGACTGGAGGATGATGGGAAACCTGCTCAGCAACAAATCTGACTGTGTAACAGTCTGATCCCGCCTGGCTCAAAGCCTCTTCTGACAGAGAAGCGTGATTTGTGACTGCCTGGGTAGAAGAGCTGCTGATAGCAGTGGATGTAACCTCGCTTTTTGGCATCCTCCAAGAACAGTGAAATGTTTCTCCAATGATAGGATTGTACGGCTTCTTAGCAATGGCTCCTTTCCGGCCTTCATGAAATGAGGTAAGGTAGTACTCAACAAAACGAATCATTCTATCCTCAGCTGTGGCTCCATTAGTAATGGCTATAAATAGGTCTGGATGAGACATAAAGTCTGCATACATTTCCAGCAAGGAACGCTTCTCTAGGATAAATGTAGGAAGCACCACCTAAAATAACAACAACAAAATAATCAACCAAAGAAAAATTTTAATCCACGTGTTTATCTATATGTAGATAACTATTCTTACCTTTCTGAAAGCACTTCATTCTAGATGAGTATTAAAAACAAAGTCACAAAAATATTTGCTCTCATTAAAAAATAAGGATATTTGGGGCACCTGGCTTAGTTTTAAGAGTGTGAGACTCTTGATCTTGGGGCTGTGAGTTTGAATCCCATGTTGGGTGAAGAGATTAGTTAAAAAATAAATAAAATCTTAAAAAATTTTAAAAAGTAAGCATGCTTAAAAGGAAATGAAAGGGGCGCCTGGGTGGCTTAGTCGGTTAAGCGTCTGACTTTCGCTTAGGTCATGATCTCGTGGTTCGTGGGTTCGAGCCCCGCGTTGGGCTCTTTGCTGACTGCCAGCTCAGAGCCTGGAGCCTCTTTCGGTCTATGACTCCCTCTCTCTCTGACCCTCCCCTGCTCACGCTTTCTCTCTCTCTCCTAGAAATAAATAAAAATCTTTAAAAAAAAAAAAAAAAAAGGAAATGAAAGTCAAGTAAGATTAAATACCAAGAGGGACAGGTAGAAGAAATTTTTCAAAATATTCTCAAACTCCTAGACTGGATAAAAGTAGCATTAGGAAAATGGTGGTAAAACTCAAAGTAAATGCTACCCATGTTTTTCCTTTTTTTCCTTTCAAAATAAATTGTGGCTGACTGATTAAGATATGAGATATGATAAGAGCCAATAAACGCCATTCCTTGAAAATAAACAGACTAAAGAGATCACTGACCCAAGCATAAATTCTAACTTATAGTTAATTTTAAGAAGGGAATTTTTTAAAAATTTTAAGTAGGCTTCACACCCAATGTGGGGCTTGAACTCACAACCTAGGGATGGAAGAGTCCCATGCTCTACCAACTGGGCCAGCCAGGCACCCCTGAAGAAGGGAACCTTTGCCTTTCACAAAGATGGCATCAAAAGTAAAGAAGGAAGCCTTCTGTACCTCCCAAAGCAGGGGCCAAAGCAAAGGCTTTGAAGGCCAAGAAAGCAATGCTGAAAGGTGTTCACAGTCACACACAAAAAAAGATCTACATTTCACCTACCTTCTGATGGACCAAGACACTGTATCTCCGGAGGCAACACAAGTATCTTCAAAAGAGTACCCCCAGGGGGCGCCTGGGTGGCTTAGTCGGTTAAGCGTCCGACTTTCGCGTAGGTCATGATCTTGCGGTTTGTGGGTTCGAGCCACGTGTCGGGCTCTGTGCTGACTGCCAGCTCAGAGCCTGGAGCCTGTTTCAGAGTCTGTGATTCCCTCTCTCTCTGACCCTCCCCTGCTCATGCTGTCTCTCTCTCTCTCCTAGAAATAAAAACATTTAAAAAAAAAAAAAAGAGTACCCCCAGGAGAAACCAGCTTGACCACTATGCCGTCATCAAATTCCCCCTAACTACCCAGTCAGTAATGAATAAAATAGAAGGCAATGACACACTTTTATCCACTGTGGATGTCAAAGCCAACAAGCACCAGATCAAAAGGCAATGAGGAAGCTCTAAGGCACTGAGGTGGCCACAGTCAATGTTTTGATCAGGCCCTAGAGAGATAAGAAGGCATTATGCTCAACTGGCTCCTGAGTATGGATGTTGCCAACAAAATTGGGATCATCTAAACTGTGTCTAGGTGGCTAAATCTAAGTATACAATTTTTCATCAAAAAAACACACAAACAAAACAAAACCCTACGAAAAAAAAAGGTAACTTTTGATACCTAAAGCCAGGTAACTATAAGGAAGACTAGTTTTACTTAGAGAAGAACTGGAGAGGCATTAGAAACCAGTTCAACAAATTGAGAAAGCAATGCTGCAATATTTTTTAAGAACTCAAAGATGTTCATATCCATTTAGCTTAGTAATTATTCTTCTAGAAATTTAGCCTTAGGAAACAATATGAATCAAGAAAAAGAAATGCAAAAACAAAATTAAAAGCTATGCTTTTAACTGTGGTTCTAGAGAACTTAAATATAGAACTTTCACCTGATGAACTACTGTATCATTTAAAAAGATGGTTATGCAGATAATACAAGTAATACAAAAGACACCAATGTTTCAGGTTCATTTCATGGTTGATTGAACTCATACATCTTAATTTCACTTTCTACTGAAATCTATTAAAATTGTATTAAATATATTTCATATAAAGACAAACCCAGATATCAGAAAAGCAGACAGAACAACAACATTTTGGGAGTTGTTAACTAGAAAACTGACTCTCATGCAGGGGTTTATAGATTCCAAAGAGGGCTCAGGAACTGGAACTGACAGCATCAGGTACCTCTGGATCCGAGGGTTTACAGGAATGCTAAAATAGTGACAAATGAGTGAAATCTATGTGCAAAAACAGAGAACACAAGTAGGGGAGAGGCAGAGGTGGGGAAAGACAGAGAATCCCAAGCAGGCTCTGCACTGTCAGAATAGAAACGATACCCAGATGAAATATTAAGGTTAGATGAAAGTGGGAAGGTTAATGAGTTTTTTTCGTAATTCCTAAAATGTCTGCTTCTTAGTAGGTTTTTAATTCAATCCACTTCTTTTTAACCTTTTCTGTAATCACTATAAGTCTAAGTAAAGAAAAAAACGTTTTGATTCTGAGATGCTTCAAAGCAAATGCAAAATGCTTACTATTTAACTTAGATTTTAAGTTACTTCTTTTGTTTGTCTTTGTTTTTAATTTTTTAAAGTTTTTTTTTTTTTTTTTTTTTTTGAGAGAGAGCATGCATGGGAGGGGCAGAGAGAGCGAGAGAGAATCCTAAGCAGGCTTCGCACTGTGACAGCACAGAGCTTGATGAGGGGCTTGAACCCACAAAATGTGAGATCTTGAGCCCACAAAATGTGAGATCTGGACCTGAGCCAAAATCAAGAATCAGTGGCTTAACTGAATGAGCCACCCAGATGCCCATTTGTTTTTAGAGAATGTGGCACAAGCAGGGGAGAGGAGCAGAGGAAGAGAGAAAGAGAGAAAACCTTAAGCAGGATGCATGCCCAATGTGGAGCCCAATGTGGGGCTCAATCCCAGGACCCTGAGATCACGACCTGAGCCAAATCAAGAGTTGGATACTCAACCAACTGAGCCACCAAGATGCCCCTTACTTAGGTTACCTTTTTTTAAGAAGATTTTTAAAAGTGTTTATTTATCATTTTTGAGAGTGACACAATGGGGGAGTGGGAGAACAGAGAGAGAGAAGGAGATGGAGAATATGAAGCAGGCTCTGGGCTGGCAGCCGTAAGCCAGATGCGGGGCTTGAACCCATGAACTGCAAGATCATGACCTAAGCCAAAGTTGGATGTTCAACCTACTGAGCCACCCAGGCGCCCCTGGATTACTTTTAATCTATACTTTCACTACCATCAATGGCATAAAAATCCCTAATTTCAAATATACCTCCTAAAGTCAATCCTGAAATCCCATACTAATGCAAAGTAGTGTCAGTAATAACTCAAAATACATAATCCCGTAGTAGTAATATTTGACATATATAGGTTTTGAATCTAACTTGCTTTTTATTTTATTTTATTTTTTTAGAAAGAGTGTGCATGCACATGAGAGCACAAAGGAGGGGTGGAAGGAGAGAGAGGGAGAGAATCTTAAGTAATCTCCATGCTCAGCATGGAGCCCAAGGTGGGGTTCAATCCCACGACACTTGGATCACAACCTGAGTTGAAATCAAGAGTGGGATGCTTGGCTGACTGAGCCTCCCAGGTGCTCCTCTCATTTGCTTTTTATAAAAGTTTTTTTTAATGTTTTATTTCTTTTTTGAGAGAGAGAGAGTGTAAGCAGGGGAGGGGCAGAGAGATGCGTACAGAGGATCTGAAGCAGGCTCTGTGGGGATAGGCTGATAGCAACGAGCCCCATGCCGGGCTCAAACCCACGAACCCGTGGTTCATAAAACCATGACCTGCGAGACCAGGACCCAAGCCAAAGCTGGACACTTAACCAACTAAGTCACTCAGGTGCCCTAATTTACTTTTTAAATTAACATCATAGATTGATTGCTAAAACAAATTAAGACACACTAATTAGATAAACTGGAACTGGAAAAGCCTGGACCAAAATTAAAATCTATAGATTAGTGTTTCTCATACTTTAATGTATATATGAACCACATGGGGGTCTTACTAAAATGTAGATCTGGTCCTCTAAGTTTGGGGTTGGGGGCTGAGATTCTGTATTTCTAAAAGTTCTCAGGCAACTGTGACGTTACTGGTCTTCAGGCAGCCATGGTTTTTTTTCCAGTTTTACTAAGGTATAATTGACAAATAAAATTGTTAACATATTTAAAGTGTACATTGTGATGATTTGATATATGAGTACATTGTCAAATAATTCCCACATCAGTTAATTCAGACCACACTTTTAAAGTAAGCAAGGCTACAGACCAGAGGACTGCAAAATATGGCCTTGGGGGAAAATATGGCCTCTGTTTTTATAAATAAAGTTTTGTTGCAACATAGCTATGCCCAGTCCAATATATTATCTATGGCTGCTTTCATACTATAAAGGCAGAGCTGTGTCCACATATCCGAAAATTCTTATGATCCAAAGGAGACCCGTGTCCACATAGACAAAAATATTTATTATCTGGCCCTTTACAAAAAAATGTTTGCTGATCTTTATCATAGATAACACCCCGAATGTACTATCCAACATGGGAAGAGTATAGAAGTGTCAAAGCCTTTCATGGTTTTCTGTGATTACATTCTTTTCGTTCAATCTTCCAGGTCTATATATCAATGGACCTCTTTTTTGTACAGAAATAAGATTATAGGTGTTTACTTGCCATATGACTTCTTGCTGCACAAGTCATATTTTTTTTATGAAATAAGAAATTTTCATCAAGAGACTAAGAAACCAGGGCACCTGGCTAGCCCAGTCCATACATCTTGGGACTGTAAGTTCAAGCCCCACGTCAGGTGGAGAACCTACTTAAAAAACAAAATCTTAAGAAAAAAAAGAGAGAGACTAAAAAACAAATTCATAAAAAGTAAAAAGCCCTGACAACATTAACGATTACAGGTATAGTCCTGACCTACTGATCTCCACAGCCAGTTTATCCCGTTACTTACTCTGGTCAAGTCCATGCCCAGCTTAAGCTGTGACAAGAGATGTAGGATGACACTACGTTGCTCCTCCACAGCTCCCAGGTCATCCTCCTTGTTGTCACATGTATCCTCTACCTCATCATCTGCATTTATTTCTTCAGGTTCCTTGAGGTAAAACAAAATAAAAGTCTAATGTTTTAAGTGCTTATTAATATCCATGAAGAATAAAGTCTCTTCTCTGTCACTGTTTTTTTGTACAATAAGACTTTTGTGTTTTGTCTTTTCAACAGAGAAATCATATTAAACAGCAAGCTTTGCAACAGATAGGAATACGAATCAAAGGACAGAATTCACAGTAAAAAAAAAAAAGAATAAAAGTATACGTCAGATTTGAAAATATTTATATTTGGCCTAAATGAATCTGAGAATGAGCAAAAGTCTTTCTAAAAATATACCTTCATCACCTAGCCATGGAATAGATTTCATTCAATGAACCCATTATCATTTACATTGAACATACTGTGGTTTTGCCACAAAAATAACATATGAAATACATATACTTTATAAGCATGGGGTTTTTCAAAAAGAGTGAAGAATGTCTCATCTAAAATAAATAAAATATTAGCTTCTTTAAAGCTAAAATTATACAGGTAATATTGAAAAGTGACAGTATGGGGTACCTGGGTGGCTCAGTCGGTTAAGCATCCGACTTCAGATCAGGTCATGATCTCAACAGTCCGTGGGTTCGAGCCTCATGTCAGGCTCTGTGCTGACAGCCAGAGCCTGGATCCTGCTTCAGATTCTGTGTCTCCCTCTCTCTCTGCCCCTCCCCCACTCACTCTCTGTCTGTCTCTCTCTCAAAATAAAATAAAGAAACAAAAAAATTAAAGAAAAAGAAAAGAAAAGTGACTCTACACGTCAAGTCTGATTACTATAATGTATCTTTTCATATTCACTCATTCTTGGAACCGTCAGGAACAAACGTGGGGGCTGAAGAGAATCCTAAGTGCAGGTATAGAAACCTTATAGTTGTTCCTGCAGTCTTAATGCGACAAAAAGTTTTCTGCACAACTCTTCAATCAATCAATCAATCAAACAACCTCTTGAAAAACTGAAAATGTTTACTTTCATTTCAATAGGGTCTTAGTTTCAGATAATCATTTAAGAGAAATTGAATTTATTTCTGCTTAAACAATAAGTAATAGTTCCAAATTCCAAAATTCTATAGAATCTTATCATGTTCACTTCTCGTGTTTATGTGGGGAGGGGAGGTATCCCATTTCTCTCAGTGGTATCTCCTTTTAGTACCTTTGTGCAAGAGAGCTTTGATGTTATAGTAGATTTTAAGTTATGAAGATTTTAGAAAGAATAAGATTTTGATAATGTTTCAGCCTTTGATTTTTCTCTTCATATAATCAAATCTTATTAAATAAGAAGTCCATCTGTTCTTGGTAGCTAGGCAAAAACCAAACTTAATCAGGCATAAAATCAAGAACTTATGTTCTCAGATGTTAAAAATTATTAAAAACAAAATCCAAAATGCAACAATAAAATTAAAGAATAATAGGTTTCTGGTCTTTCTTTCGCCTTTGTTTTTCTTTTTCCTCTTCCTTTTTACCAAGGAAATCTATCAGCTCAAATTCTCATAATTCAATTAAAAGTCTAGTTCATTTCCTCGTGTTAAGACCACACAGACAACTATTGTTTGTATATTTCGGAATTGCTTCTGCTTTTACAACCTCAAGGAGAGATCCCAAAGGCTTTCTAAATTCCCCGTTACAAGGGCTAGTAAGTCTGTCAGGAAGTACTTCCTGTTGTCTACCCTAAATCAGTTGCAAAATATAGTCTAATAAAGTTTAAGTACACTTGTGACTGTTTATTCACTATGTAATGGGGAAAAGTTGATCATCCACGTCTCTACATATGGATACCAAATATAATTAATAATCTGGGAAATATTAAGAAAATCCTATTAGGTCTTGATTAAATAATGTTCTCTAACCCTCTGAAGAGGTACCATCACATTTAGGGTCAGAACCTAGGACCCAGAATAATAATGCAAATATAACCTTAACATTACTGTATTATACAAAGTTGACTTGGTGTTTTGGAACTTCCTCTAATGAAAATAACGTTAAAGAAATAAAAGATAACCTGGTAGAAAATCTACTTAAAAGAGTATAGTTTTTGTTGTTTTTAAAAAAATAGTCATCTTCATTTGAAAAGAAGGAAAAAAGAGGCATTCTATTAATTGAGTCTAAATCTTGGTGTGAATGGCAGAATTTGGAAGCTCTTTTTTCTTTTTGAAATGTCTCTTCTTAGAGGTCATCATCCCTTTCTTAAAGAAAAGCTTAGGGGAACCAGGGCGGCTCAGTCAGTTGAGTGTCTGACTCTTGATTTCGGCTCAGGTTGTATTTCAAAGTTCACAAAATGGAGCCCCACGTTGGGCTCAGTACTGACAGTGACCTCGGTCTCTCCAAATAAATAAATAAACATAAAAAAAGAAAAGAAAAGCTTAAGGAAAAACCATTACAAAATTCAAATGAATGTGCTCAAATGTGTAAAATGCCTACAAACCCAGAATGGGTAGCAGACCATGGCAACAGCTACTGGGTTTCTAGGAATTCAGAATATTTGGAGATTACATGGCAAAGGGAAACCCCAATATTTCACAAAACACATATTAACCCCATCTTTGTCCTTCTGATTTCTGACCTGGGCACAAAGGAACTATGGGCTTCATTCTGGCCTCTCACTAGGGTTTACTTCTTCCATCACCTGACAGCAAAATCTCCACTACCATGTGTCTGCTTCCAGCTTGCATTAACACTGTTATTTCAGAGAAGGCATGTATGAAATTTTTAGAAAATGCAGATCTATTCTGGTATGCTTGAGTAGAGTCTAGTGTCTTTTGTTATTAAAAATAATATCTATTACTTTTTTTCTACTTACACTAGGTGATAGATCTGGTCTACTCACTCTTTCAAAAGAGTTAGAAATATAGCAATGCTCTCCTGCCCACCTCTGAGTTACATCTTTAACTTACGACTCTATCCTGATCCCCAACATGCTTTGTATTCTCATTAAGAAGAATAAATATGTTGGAGTAAAGGACTTATAGTTTGTAATTTTCACTTGTAAATTATATTTCTAGTCCTGATCTCTCTCCAAAGCTTTGGTTTCATTATTTCTAACTGCTTTTTATATATGTTTAAATCATATATCCTCCTTTTACAAAAAATTCAACATGTTCAGGGGCACCTGGCTGGCTCAGTCAGTAGATCATGCAACTCTTGATCTTAAGGTTGTGAATTCATGCCCCACATTGGGGGGGTCGGGGGGGGGGGCATAGAGATTCCTTAAAAATAATCTTTAAAAATTCAACATGTTCATAAACCATACCAAACCTTTTCTCTCAAAAGACGCTTCCTAATTTTCTTAACTTTGTGAATGGTACCACAATTCTATCTAGTCATCTAGCTCACAAACTTGGAGTCATTTTTTATCCAACCCTACATCCAGTCAATCCCAAGTCCAGCTGATTTTCATTTGAAATACACATTACGGGGGCACCCGGGTGGCTCAATCAGTTAAGTGTCTGACTTCGGCTCAGGTCATGATCTCACGTTTGTGGGTTCGAGCCCCACATTGGGCTCTGTGCTGATAGCTAGCTCAGAGCGTGGAGCCTGTTTCAGATTCTGTGTCTCCCTCTCTCTCTGACCCTCTCCTGCTCATGCTGTCTCTCTCTCTCAGAAATAAATAAAACATTAAAAAAAATTTTTTTTAATGAAATGCACATTACCTATTCATTTGTCTTCCTTTCTACTTCCATAGCCTTCTATCCACACTTCAATTCTGGTCGTTATCATATACCGATCTTCTTAAACATCCCATGCTCATGATTTTATCATCTGTTACATTAAGACTAGATTCTCCTGCATGATTTGTATGTTCCTTGGAGGTACAGCTCACGCTGTATTCTATGGAACAGTGGCTCCAGGAATTACGACTCCCCAGGAACACAACATGAAAGAAAGGCCATCTGGATTTGTAAAGTCCAACCACCTTGTAATCATTTTCCACAAACCAGGTGCTCTGCTAAATTCATTTTATGTTCATAACAATCTTACATTAATATCCCTTATGATAAAATTGAAGCTAAGTGGGGGCGCCTGGGTGGCTTAGTCGGTTAAGCGTCCGACTTTCGCTTAGGTCATGATCTCACGGTTCGTGGGTTCAAGCCCGGCGTCGGGCTCTGTGCTGACTGCCAGCTCAGAGCCTGGAGCCTGTTTCAATCTGTGACTCCCTCTCTCTCTGACCCTCCCCTGCTCACGCTCTCTCTCTCTCTCCCAGAAATAAATAAAAAAACATTAAAAAAAACATTAAAAAAAAAATTGAAGCTAAGTGGTTAATTATTGGTCCACATGTCAATGATAAGACCTGGTTTTAAAACCATCAAGCAGGGGGGCTGGGGTGGCATAGTCAGTTAAGCAGCTGACTTAGGCTCAAGTCATAATCTCGCAGTTCATGAGTTGGAGCCCCGCATTGGGCTCTGTGCTGACAGCTTGGAGCCTGGAGCCTGTTTAGGGTTCTGTGTCTCTGTCTCTCTCTGCCCCTCCCTGCTCATGCTCTGTTTCTCTGTCTCTCAAAAATAAGTATATGTTAAAAAAAATTTTTTTAATAAAAAAATAAAACCATCAGGTAAGCTTTCACCACAATAAGCATAAGTACTTTAGCATCCCTGCTCCTGTTATTCCTCCATCTCAAGATCCCCTACTACTCCTCTTCTCTTCAAATCCTGTCTTCTTTCAAAGCCTGATTCCAATTCTACTTTCTTTCCAAAGCATTCTCCTCCACTCTATTCAACACACTTCTCTTCTTTCTCTGAATGTCCATATCCTGATAGCCTAAACCACATCAATTAAGATGGGGGAAAAATGCTGCCTCATGTTCTCCTCTCCTTGTTTCAGTCTATATGTAATTGCAACTCCAAGTAGATTATAAATCTCTTCAGTGAAAGAACTATGTTTTCAATTTTTTGTGTCTCCTCTTAACTTCTAACTTTGGACTTGTCATACACTGGATAGCTTAATAAAGACCAACTGCTGGACTCTAGAAATGGTCAAAAAGCATTCCATACTTCTTTTTCTTCTCTCCCACCCACACTGCTACCATTGTCCACTTCATTAAGCCAAGGCCGTGGCCAATTTTGGAAGTTTCTGTGTTATGTTCTTCTTTTGAGAAGTAATTTGCTAGTATATAAATAACCATAAGCTGTTCATTATTCTTGACTCAGTAATTCTACCTGGGAATATAACCTAAAGAAATAACCTAAATAAAGAGGAGAGAGAAAAAAGTAGACGAGATGATTTAGTGCTATTTACAATAACAAAAAATAACAGAGGCTAGACATTTAAAGGCCTACTTCAACCTTTAAAATTTTAATTATATAGGCCAGAAAAAAATGCTTATGGGAAGTATCAAGTAAAAAGAGCTTAAAATAAAACTATCTATGTAATTATGATAACCATAAAAATAAGAGATATGAACACAAAAGGCAAAAAGACCAATATGATTTGCTACAGTGGTGGAACTATGACTAGAATAAGACATTCTTTAGCTTCTGAGAATGTGGAATGAATAATGCTTTATAAAAATATTATAAAACCCTGGGACTGTGCTATTTTAAGTAGAGTAACACTTGAAAAAAGCTGGTTTGGCAAAGCACTTATAACAAAAGGACTTAATAGTAAACTTTTAAACTTGTAGACTTAATAGTAAGCATCTAGTAAATAATGTTAAGATAATGGAGTAAGAAATGTAACAGAGAAATATAATAATAAAAGTTATTATCTAGAAAAATAAAAAAATGCAAATTGCAATTTTTAAATATTTTTTATCAAGCAAAAGTGAATCCAAACTAAAAAAGGCACATAATTTAACCTGCAAAACACCACATGAACAAGTATTATACAACAGACCTCTATAAAGCCAATGTAGTTTTAAGTAGAAACACAATGTCAAAAGTCTGAAAGAATGTTACTCTGGTGTTAGGATGACTTGCAAGCCCTGACAATGAAAAGAGACCTGAACCTTTTCATTGATTCCTAGTGTTTACATCAAAACCGTATTTTCACATTACCTTACCCTTAGTAATGGTCCAGATTCCTCAACACACTGTTCTTCTGGGACTGCCACTGGTTTACTTTGCTCCGTTCCAAAAGGCTGGTCAGCTCCATTTTTATAGTGGTTTGATAAAGGTATCTTTGGTTCTAACCACTCGATTGTCGTTCCTGATGAAGTAAGAGAAAACTTTTGCTGAAACTTGCTCATAATCTGGAAAGTTCAGCAGATGTGGATTTTATTAAACAATTTTGTTTTGAGCCCACAAGACTAAAAGCAATTCAACCTGTTAAGAAAGACACTCTGCAAAGTGGCCACTTGTATCTCATTAGCATGAGCACCATGATTGGGTATTTTACCACAGAGAGGCTTGCAACTTGAAATCAGATACCTTTTAAAAGAATCAGCCCCAAATAGGACTGAACTTCTTCTGGGGCAAATCCTTAAATCATAACATATTCCTACCCTTCATAGTTGATTTGCTACCCTTACTGTAAAAAAATACCTAACTGCATTAGGATTTAGGGAGTCATAATTACAGGAGGAGCCTGGGAGCATCAAACAGGAATATTTTCTTCATTTTGGGACTGAACCTTATTTCAGTAGCAATTTTCTAACCATTCAAGATAACCACCTTGATCTAATATAAGTATTGCAAATATATATCCATTCCTCTTTTTTTCAGCCATATGAAAAAGGTCCATATACTTTTAAACTGAAAGTCTCTCCTACTGAATAAATAATAGCTGACCCAGGGAAAGACAGAGGTCACATTTAGAGACCTGTCATCTTCTCAATTAATGACTCAAATGTCTCTTATTACCCTCAACTAGTTTAACAAAGTGGATTCTATGCCTAATCAATAATGGAAAATGTTCCATTTGATTTCAGAGGCTGATCTAGGTTTCACAGAAGCTTGATTATTAGAGTCCTACAGTAAGGGATGCTCAGACTATCACAGCAGAAATTACAAACACAAGGGAATTTACTTGGTCTATAATCAAATGCCAGACTTCAGTACAGGAATAAATTACGAAGTACCTACTGGGCTACCAGAGCATCCTGCCTTGCCACTCAGTTGCCTCATTTGGCGCTGGGGAGGACTCATGACTGGGGGAATGCCCTGGGTGAGTTCAAGGGGCCAGTTTCAAAATTTCAAAGAGACGAAAAAGTTTTGCTCCTACATTAAATTGTTTATTCTTTTTCTAAAATGTTTATTTATTTAGTTTGAGAGAGAGAGAGAGACAGAAAGATAGAGTGTGAGTAGGGGAGGAGCAGAGAGAGGAGAGAATCCAAAGCAGGCTTCACTCAGTACAGAGCCTGATGCGGGGCTTTGTCCCATGAACCGAGAGATCATGACCTGAGCTGAAATCAAGAGTCTGATGCTTAACTGACTGAGTCATCCAGGCACCTGTGAAATGTTTATTCTTAATATCAATTTCTAGATGTCTTTACTTATAAAAATAAAATGCACACAAACACAAAATATAAGAGATCTGACTGCTCAACCAGAGGCACCTGGGTGGCTGAGTTGGTTAAGCCTCTGACTTCGGCTCAGGTCACTATCCCGTGGTTCATGAGTTTGAGCCCTGATACATTGAGCTCTGTGCTGACAGTGCAGAGCCTGCTTGGGATTCTCTCTCTATCCCCTCTCTCTGCCCCTTCCCCACGCTCTTTCTCTGTCCCTCTCTCTGAAAATAAATAAAACTTAAAACAATGTATTAAATGGGCACTTGGGTGGCTGAGTCAGTTAAGTGTCCAACTCCAGGTCGGGTCATGATCTCATGGTTTGTGGATTCAAGCCCCGTGTCAGGCTCTAAGCTGACAGCTAAGAGCCTGGAGCCTGCTAAGGATTCTGTCTCTTTTTCTCTCTCTGCCCCTCCCCCTCTCATGCTCACTCGCACACTTTCTGTCTCAAAAACAAACATTAACAAAACTTTTAAATAAAATATATATATATATTAAAACTAAAAAATAAGAGATTGTTCAACTGATTGGAAACCACAATACTCTCTATCAAACCAATCATCCAATCTCAGGACCCCTCTAAATCAATGATCCTTGGGATAGCATACAGTAAGACCTTATGGGACTAAACAATAATTTAAACTTAGATTTAATTTCTTGTGTTATCTCAAAATTTGAGAGAAAAAGTAATTCAGTTTTTCTTTCCACAGTTATACTTTTATTATCAAGTGACTAAAGAATAAATTTTATGGACCTAATTTGGAAAACATGACCATTTATGGTAAGAAATACCAATACTAGTTACTCAATTCCACCACATACCCACAAATCCATTCTCTAAAACATAGTAATGAGGGAGAACAACTTTTAAACACTTCTGTAAAGTTCAGTCTGTGTCATTTGTTAATTTAAAAATGCAAATTTAGGGGCGCCTGGAGGGCTCAGTCAGTTGAACACCCAGCTCTTGATTTTAGCCCAGGTCATGTTCTTATGGTTCACGGGTTCAAGCCCCGCAGCTGGCTCTGTGCTGTGTCGGCATGGAGCCTGCTTGGAATTCTCTCACCATCTCTCTCTGCCCCTTCCCCACTCTCTCAAAATAAATAAACTTTAAAAAATGGGAATTTATATTGCACATGCTTCACTAATCACGAAGCAATCATTTAAAAATAGAAACTGTTCATTAAAATATACAAATGAAATTTCTAAGAATTAAAAAAATTATATAGTATTTAATTATTCAAGTATTAAGTATCTAGTATATAGCACTGGGCTACTTAATGTTCTTTGCAAAAATTACATACAATAAACTGGAAATAAACTTTCATATCCCTAACAACATTATTATTACTAACACTAGAATTAACCCAAATTTCAGAGCTCAAGGTAACTCATCCCATGTTCAACACAGAACAGTTAAGTAAACCAAAGATCTATCCTTTCAAAGGAACATAATGCAGTCAATAAAAATTATGTTTACCAAAAGCATAACATAAACTGGAAAATATACTTTATATTAAGTGGAAAGTATAAGACAAAAATATATATTTTCTAATAATGGCAGGGGTAAAACAAACAAAAACTAAGAGGGAGAGAAAACCTGGTGGGGTATGTACTAACATTAACAGTGACAGTTTCTAGTTGATAGGATAATGCAGGATTTGTTTCTTTTTCAATTGTATAATAGTTCCTAAAATCTTTTATAAAGAATGTGTGTTGCTTCACTATAGAAGAAAATTTTTATTGGACTACTTACAATTCTTCCATGGCCCCAGTGCCTGTTTACAACTCACAACTTAGGTTATCTTATCTCTTTGGAACACACCCCCATCTCTGTCTACCTCTAAGCTAATTATTTTCTAGGCATTTCCCAGACCTTTTTCTGTCAGAAGTATTGGTCCATTTATATACTCTCCCTAAGCATTTTATTCCCATTGTAAGTGACACTTTCCATATTACACTTAAGTATTTACCTGTTCTTCCCTAAGTGAACTATGAGTTTCTTAAGGGAAACATACATAGCTTACTGGCCTGTATAATAGTGCCCTGACCTATGCCCACAACTGACATTAAACACAGTTTGTTAGCTTGAAATATTGATTTAGGTAGCCATACACTTGAAAAAGGAGGTCACATTATATCCACATCAAGATCTGACTATGGTAAATTTTTCCTGGCCAGACTCCATATCTATATAAACTATCCTTCTTCCAAAAGGGGAGTTAGTTGGGTCAGAAAACAACTAAGTTACTACTATTAAAACAGTGTGATGCAGATGGAGGAATTGGGGATACGTTGTTAAAGGGTACAAACTTGCAACAAGAAAATGAATATATTCTGGAGATCTAATGCACACCATAGTGATTATAGTCAAAATGTCGTATCATATACTTCAAAGTTGCTAAGTGACAAGATCCTAAATGTTTTCACCACAAAACAGTGTTAATTATGTAATATGATTGAGGTGTAGGCTTCCGTGGTAATCATGCTGCAATATGTGTATGTATCAAATCAACATGCTGTCTACTTTAAACCTACACAGTGTTATGTGTCAATTATATCTCAATAAAGAAAAATGTGATGAGTTTATTCATCTCATTTAGTAGAAAACCTCATGTTTTGTCCGCCCATGCAGTAACATTATTTTCCCCAGCTGATTAATTTCAACAAATAAGTGCTCTCAAATGCTACATGTACACCTTCTTTTTCAAACTGATAAGTGACTGACAGACTTTAGTATTCATATCTCAATATGGATATAATGAACTGTGGACTAAACCAAAAGTTAAGAAATGATCCCAATATTTCTACTAAGGTCAATTGGATGAATAATGATGCCACCAATTTTAACAGAAATGTAGGAGATATGGGTTTTGAGTTCAATTTTCAACATGTAGAGTTGAGGTCTCCAAAGTGATATTCAATTACACTACACATTAGGCCTAAAATCGTTTTAGATTTGAAAAAGGCCACAATAAGATTTTCATTAACATTAATGTGATAATTAAAAACCAAGAGGCTCCCTGGTTTCCTTTCTTTTTTTAAATATTTTTATTAAGACCTTTTAGGAGTGAGAACAAATGCAATCTTTCCAAGTATAGGCTCTTAATGTTAAGTCCTACTTTTAATCTACAACTTACCTGAAGACAGTGAGCCCTTCTGATGTGAGGCGTGCTGTAACTGCAGAATATGAAAGCAGTCGTTTAAGCAGTTCATAGTCGCCATGGAAGTAGCTTTGAGCATTAAGAGATCCTGGTCCAAGGAACTAAGATGGCCAGAAGCAGGAAGGCATTCAATTCGCCTAATTAAGTCTCTTTGTTGTCCTTCAGCGTGAGACATCATCTAAGGGAAACAACAGTTCCGTGTGTCCCACTCATGATTTCTGTTGTATCAGATATACAAGTTTCCATTTTAATTACCATATTCAGCTTCTGAGCCTTTTATGGCTTATATTAGGCTTACAAATCTATTTTAAGTTTGGCTATTCTCAATTAGTGAGCACTTAATAGTGCAATGGTGCTAAAGATGAGGACCTCTGGCAGCTGCACTTTTTCTTTGGAAGCAACAAAGCTCAAAAGCCTTAACAAGCCTTTTATTAACAGTATACATTTGTACAAGCCATCAAAAAAACATTCTGGATCATCTTCAATAACATCATTAAATATACCATTACAAAGTAAAATTAGTTCCCAGTCTGGGCTCTTAAGCTCTTTCTTCTCAGTACCTCTGGTCAGGCTCAAACTGAACCTACACTGAGAGCATGATGATTTCCCTGCTTCCTTTTCTCTTAATCTAACCTTTTGGTCCCATTAGCCTGACAGTGAAGCAAGTGCTGTATATAAGCTTTTCAGGTTAAAAGAGTTTAATACGCTCTGCTTTGATCAAGAGCTCTGTCCACTTTTCCTGACAGAGCCAATAGAATAACAATGATTGATAAGCAACCCAATATTTTTAAATGAAAGCTGAATTTATTATGCTTAATTACTTTACTGAATGTACTATGCTTAATTACTCAGTTGTGAGCAGAAGGTTCTCAGACTGCCTATCTTTTAAACACTATTTTAATTCACATAGAAACGTAGAGAGACTCAGCTTTCAGAGGCTCTGTTTCAGATAATTTTTTTAATTTATTCATTTTGGGGGGAGGAGAGAGAGGGAGGGAGAGAGAGAGAGAGGGAAGGAGAGAGAGAATAAGTGGAGGAGGGGCAGAGAGACAGAATCCCAAGCAAGCTCTGTGCCATCAGCGTAAAGCCCCGACGTGAAGCCTGAACTTACAACCGTGAGATCATGACTTGAGCCAAGATCAAGAGTTGGACGCTTAACCAACTGACCTCCCCAGGTACCTCTCTAGATGACTTTTAATACAGTTCATCAGAGGGCTTAAAGAGAGATGCAAATATCCCACCAAAAAACCCAGTGTGTCATACATGATATAGCCCATGAAAACATATGTCACAGTAATGGCTCAAACACTCATCCATATGAATGAATTTATGAATTTATATCCATATAAAAAGGTTTTAAATGAAAAGTATGGTTATGAAGATATCCATATGTACACATTTACACATGCATATATATGTGTGCTTTGTGTGTATGTTTCACAAATACATTTTAGGACTAACTTCCAGTAATCCAAACTTATGAATAAGTGTAACCACCTTGGCCAACGGTTTGGCAATATTTACTAAATATACAGAGTTAGGGGCGCCTGGGTGGCTCAGCTGGTTAAGTGTCTGACTCTTGATTTCAGCTCAGGTCATAATCTCATGGTTTATGAGATCGAACCCCATCTGGGTTCTGTACTGACAGCCTGGAGAATGCTTCGGATTCTCTTGCCTTCTCTCTGCCTCTCACCTAGTCTCTTTCTCTCTTCCTCTCTCAAAATAAATAAACTTTAAAATAGATCTATATATAATTAGAAAATTATAATTTATGACCGAACAATTACACTCATATATTTGCCAACCAATACATAAATATTGATATATATGTTCAGCCCCATCCCCATCCTCTAGGGAGAAGAGGGCTGGAGGATGAATAAATCACCAACAGTCAGTGATTCAGTCAATCATACCTACCTAATGAAGCCTCCATAAAAAAAACCAACAGGAGGAAGCTCAGAGAGCTTCTGGTTGGTGAACACTTGGAAGTACTAGGAGGGTAGAGCTTCCATGCCCTTTCCCCCATATCTGGCCCTGTGCATCTCTTACATCTATCTCTCCCTGAGTTATTTATAATGTTGAAATTGAATTAAATTATAGAACATACAGCTGGTGTCCACAGAGAATTAGAGAATTGCTTGGTGGTGGTGGTGACCCCATACATTTGGTAAGCAAAGTACATAAGTGTAGAGCGTTATAGTATAGCATAGGAGAAACACAGGAGTGTTTTTTTTCTTTACAGAATGACTATTAGAAACTACAGATATTCACACTTGGAGGTATGTGGTAAACATTTCCTAAAAATTAAAGAAAATAAACCTGTCACTTCAAGAAAAGCCAACAATATTTACTATCAATTTTAAAATCTGAGATTTAAAATGAAAAGAATTTTGGAAAACCTTTATTTGTTACCATAAACTTGGCAACTTCCAAACATTGAAAGCCTTTTCTAATGAGATCAGTGAGGACATTAATGAATGGGAGTTTTTGATATTGTATGATTAAGATAGATAAACATTTGCAAGACCTACATAACTCTGTGAGACAGTATTTTCCAAATGACTACTGCATAGTGTACAAAATTATGCAGAGATTAAAGATACTTTCAAAGCGCAAGACAATCCAATAGATTTTCATGTAGCAGAAGAGGAAAATTTCATGGATATATATTAGATTCCACATTGCATGTAACATTTAAGAAACTGCTACTGTCAACTTTTCATGCAGGACCAAAGAATAGCCACAATTATCTTAAAAAGATATTAAAATATTCTTCTACTTTCCAATCACTCTCTACACAGACACCTAATAGCTCTACCAAATTTAACTCAGGAATATTTAGAACCTAACAACTACATCTTTTATTAACTAGAATTATTTGGTACTCTTTGAAAGAGGGAAATGGTGGGAAAAGGTAACATAAGGATTCAAGTATTCTATTTTTGTGTTTGTTTGAAATTGTGTACTTGTATCTTTTTTTTTAAAGTCACTTGTTTGGCCATATAGTCTTCCCAATAGACTTAAAACGATTTTGATTATAAATGTTACATCAAAGGACTTTGTACTTTTACTGGAGTAATGAAAGATAAAGACTGGAAAGTAAGGGTACCCAGGAAATAGTAAAGAAACTCAGGACATCACCTATAATCAGGGAATCTTTATGACTTAAAAATTATCTCAGCATAGTAGACAAAACATTTGAGTGCCCCAGAAGACACAAACAGGATTCAATTTATTTTGTGACAAAACCAAGCAAGCTATATTATTTTGTGCATTTTTACTTGACTTCAATTCATACTTACTTCTCTGACTTCCACAAGATGGTCTGGAGGTAAGTGAGCTCTTTTGTTCACTGATTGTAGTTTGGAATGTCCAACATTAAAAAAAGAAATGGCATTTTGACTTGGTCTCCTTTGGGATATAGGAGAATTACCACTAGATGCAAGTGAGAAGCTCCGTGATTTCAGAGGAGGATTATTCTATTAGACAAAGAAAATCATTCATTTTCAAAAATTTTAGGCTAATCTTCACCTACTATATATACTTTAGGCTTACATGTGAACGGTTTTAAAAGTCAAATTAACCTCAGAATTGACTAAGGGACCTTTTTGAAAATGATAAAATTTAAGACACCCAAAGTTTAAACATCTGACACATCCAAAAGTAAACTTATAATTTATTTAGAAAATTAATTCCAGGTTTGTACTGTCAAGAATATTTTTTCACATTTTACAAATATAGAACAAGAAACTTCTAATTTCAGATTTGTAAACACACTGAGTGAAGCAAAATGTACTCAGCAATATTCAATATAATACATTTTCTAATGTAGTATGCAAGCATCTTCGGAATAAGCTACTACTTTCTGATCACTGCCAATGATTGCAATCTTGTAGTATGAATAAAGCCCTTGTGATGACTGGGCAGTAGGCCTAAATCACAAACAACTTTTTACAATTTATTTATGGAAAGAAAAAAACACTGGGAAAGAAAATCTTTTTTAAGTCAAGCTATTACCTACGTAAGGAATCCTTTAACTATGCTGCTTAGCTGTTACTTTATAGAGTTCTCCAACCTCACATTTCAAGTACTAAGACCAATCTGTCCATCTTAAAAAAACAAAAACCATTCCAAAGAAGACATACAAATGATCAATAACACATGGAAAGATGTTCAAAATTATTAGTCACTAGGGAAATGAAATAAAAAACTACAGTGAGATTCTACTTCACATATACCAAGATGCTATTACAATTAAAAAAAAAAAAGAAGGGGCAATAACAAGTATTGGTGAGTATGTGGAAAAACTGAAACCCTCATACATTGCTGGTGAGAATGTGAAATGGTTCAGCCACTCTGAAAAACAGTTTGGTGGCTCCTCAAAAAGTTAAACAGGGAATCACCACATGCCCCAGTGAATCCACTGCTAAATATACACCTCACTAAAATCATGTGTTCTCACAAAAACCTATACACAAATGTTATTCATAATAGCCACAAAATGGAAACAATTCAAATGCCCACCAACTGATGACTGGATAAACAATATGTGGTATATCCATACAATGGAATATTATTTGGCCATATAAAGGAATAAAATACGATACATGCAATGACATGAAAGAACCTTGAAAGCATTAGGTGTATATAAAAAACTAAGGGACAAACAGAACTGGGGACGCCTGGGTGGCTCAGTTGGTTGAGCATTCAACTCTTGATTTTGGCTCAGGTCATGATCTCATGGTTTTGAGAGATCAAGCCCCACATCAAGCTCTGTGCTAAGCATAAAGTCTGCTTGGAATTCTCTCTCTCTCCCTCTCTTTCTGCCTCTACCCCACTTGCACTCTTTTTCTCTCTAAATAAATAAATAAACATTAAAAAAAGAACAAGTAGAAGTAAACATACAATAACATTTGTTTTCTTTTTTTTAATTTTTAAAATTTTTAAAATCTATTTATTTTTGAGAGACAGAGAAAGCAAGTGGGGGAGGGGCAGAGGGAGAGAGAGAATCCCAAGCAGATACCCCACTGTCAGCATGGAGCTCAATGAGAGACTATAAATCATGAACCATGAGATCATGACCTGAGCCGAAATCAAGAGGTAGATGCTTAACCAGCTGGGCCATTTGGGTGTCCAATAAAATTTGTTTTCTAACTCTAAAAAATATTATGTAAAGTATGAGAAGCCAGACACAAAAAAACACATATTGTATGATTCTATCTGTATAAAAGGCCCAGAATGGACAAATCCATAGAAACAGAAAATGGATTAGTGTTTGCCAGAAGCTTGGAAAGCGGAGAACAGAGAGTGACTGCTCATGGATGTGGGTTTTTGGAAGGTCATGGGAACTAGGTAGTTGCGATGGTTGTACAATCTTGTGAATTTATTAAAACCAACAGAACTGTACACTTTAAAGGGCAAATTTTAGGGGCTCCTGGGTGGCTCAGTGGGTTAAGCATCCAATTTCGGCTCAGGTCATGATCTCCCGGTTTCTGAGTCAGGCCCTGCGTCAGGCTCCGTGCTGACAGCACAGAGCCTGCTGCAGATCCTGTGTCTCCCTCTCTCTCTGCTCCTCCTCTACTAGCGTAGAGACAGTGCACACTGTGTCTCTTCTCTCAAAATAAACAAACACTAAAAACTTTTTAAAGGGTAAATTTTATGGTATGTGAATAGTCCCACAATTTAAAGACATAAAAAAAAATACAAGACATTCTTTTCCCCATTTTTGTGCATTAATGTCGTATATGAAATCCACATACCTTTCCAATAGCTTCAGTGTGATGCTGTGTACATAACTGAAGTCTGCTAACCCAATGTTGTCGCTCTTTAGCATCTGTGGCTGATAAAAAGAATCTGAACGTTATTCACTTTTGTATTTATTTTTGGAATAATTAATTGTCTACAGCATGAAGAACAGATAATTTAAAACTAGGGATTGGTCCTACTCTCCCCAGAGCAAATGTAGCAGGGAGGGAGGAAAAAGGCCCTAGCATCAATTTTGTTCTGTAATACAGTAGCTGGATGTGATGCAGATATTTCAGGAGGAAGATAAATTACATGCAGCTAGACAGGGATATGAGACTTGACATGTCTTAAGTTTCTCATAAAAATACACTCTTATTTACAAAAATAACTTTTATTAAGCATCTGATATGTATTAGATATTTTCATATCTCTTGCAGCATGCTCAGTTAGGATTATGAGTATTAAATAAAAAACACAAATTAAATTTATCCAAACAAAAATTATATTTTTTAAATAAATATGAACATTTTAATAAATCCCAACTTTTGTGTATTAGTTACTAAAAACCTCAAAGAGGGCATGCAAACCAAATCAAGAAAAGGGGTTAAATACAAATCCATGGCAAACATAAAAAATATCAATTAGAGGGGTGCCTGGGTGGCTCAGTCGGTTATGCATTTGACTTAAGCTCAGGTCATCATCTCATAGTTTGAGAGTTCGAGCCCCACGTTAGGCTCTGCACTGACAGTGCTTGGGAGTCTCTCCTTCTCTCTCTGCCCCTGTCCTGCTCATGCTCTCACTCTCTCTCAAAATAAATAAACTTTAAAAAAATATATTATTTAGAGAAGCCTATGTTTTTCAATTTTTCAGTAATCAGGGTTTTGCATACACAATATTTTACAGGAGCCAATGATAAACACCCTTGTTCATTCTGCTGCTTGAAAAAAGTTATTTATTAAAATAGATTTCATAAATTCTTGTAGCAATTCTAAGATTTTTGGATGTTATACCTACATCATCGACGACAGTAGCTTCTGTTTCCAAAACCCAAATGAAAGCAGGGAAGTACATTAACTTCTCAAGGGAAGAAGAAAGTAACACTATTAATTCTCATATCTCGATCATACCTCTGAGTTTATACTGTTCCCCACTGGCAGCATTTACAGTGAAAGTGTGAGAGTCCTCATCACTAGGTGATATTACAGCTCCTGCAAGCTGCAGTGTACCTCTGGGTTTTTGATTTCTAGACTGTTCATTCACAAAGTACTCCAATAACCCAGCTTCATTGTTTAAAACAAAAAACCTGTAATGATAAAAAAAAAAAAAATCATAATTTTTAAAAATTCTCCTTGTCAAACTAAAGCAAAATAAATTTTAATCATCACACATTGGGGTTTTTGCTATTAAAGAAATAAAATTCAAAAGCAGCTCAAGAAGCACTTGGACACTAGGTTAGGTTTCCTGGCAATAAAGCTTACTGAAAAATTGAATGAGTTTAACAAATGATATGAAACTGGGGAACCTGGATGGATGGCTCAGTCAGTTAAGCATCCAACTTTGGCTCAGGTCATGATTTCAGGGTTCATGGGTTTAAGCCCCACGTTGGGCTCTATGCTCACAGCTAGGAGCCTGGAGCCTGTTTCAGATTCTGTCTTCCTCTCTCTCTGCCCTGCTCCCCCTCACAGCCCATCTCTCTCTCTCTAAAATAAACATTTAAAAAAAATTTTTAATAATAGAATAAATAAATAAATGACATAAAACCTTCAGCTGAGGGAAAGACATTTAATAGGGAAGAGGCATACCAGATAATGTAAAAAGGAAACAAAAGATAGCATCCTTTCAGAGGAAGATTTCTCTCTAGAATTCATTAACAGAGAAGGTACACTGCTCAAAAACAAATGGTAGTGAGAATTTTTACTTAAAATTCACTGGAGGGGCACCTGTTGGGTGGCTCAGTTGGTTAAGGGTCTGACTTTGGCTCAGATATTGATCTCACGGTTCATGAGTTCAAGCCCTGAATCGGGCTCTCTGCTGTTAATGCAGAGCCTGCTTCAGATCTTCTGCCTCCCTCTCTCTGTCTCTATCTTTCTCTCTCTCAAAAATAAACAAACATTTTTTAAAAAATTCACTAGAAACTAATCAAAATATGAGTCCTGAGGATTATCAAAGGCTGGGTAAGAAAATTAATCTGATTTAAGGTTTAATCACTGAAATATACAATGAGAATAATGTCAGGGTAGAAAGATTTTGTGAGTGTGTCATGAAATAGGTCACAACTTAAGACTACTTATCCTGTTTAAAAATGTAAAAGCTGCAACTGGAGATGCAAAAGCAGGAGGAACTTGAAACTAAATGATGAAATACTGATACACTTTGGAAAAGAATTTGATGTTCTGATTTGGTTCCAGACTAACTACTTCAGGAAATATATTAATTCAGGTTCCAGTTTAAGTAATACAATAGTTCTTTTTCTAAAAAATCTAAAAAGTTTCATTAAAAAAAATTAATGTTCATGTTCAGAGCATTTTGGCATTTACCAGTTACTGTATTCCATTAATATTAGACAATTTGATCCAGTTCAAGGTCCCAGAAGAAGATGTCTTAAGCAACAGGCAAACATACCAACCATATCAAACTGAGAGAAAATGAAATCAGCCTTCTATTCAAGGAAAGAAAAACTGCTCAGAAGCAAGCAAAAGTTGAAAGTGGTTGCCTGAGAAGGGAGATGGAAAAGCAAAGACCAACGGTTTCTCTTGTTCATCTTTTAGTATGATTCTAATTTTTAAAATTATGTGCATGGGGCACCTGGATAGCTCAGTTGGTTAAGTGTCCGACTTTGGCTCAGGTCATGATCTCACGGCTAGTGAGTTCGAACCCTGCACTGGGCTCTGCACTGACAGCTTAGAGCCTGGAGCCTGCTTCAGATTCTGTGTCTCACTGTCTTTCTCTGCCCCTCCCTTGCCTGTGTGCATGCATTCTTTCTCTCTCTCAAAAATAAACGTAAAAACTAAATTGAAATAAAATTATGTTTACATATTTTGATTTTAAAAATTAGTATTTTGGAGAGCTTTCAAATTTCCATTTTATTAATTACTAGAAGAGTTAAACACTTTTTCATGTGTTTATTGATCATCCAGTTCTATTTAGTGAACTGCTCGTTACATTTTGCCTATTTTTAATAGGGTTATCTTTATTTTCCAAAATATTTAAAGAAATTATTTGAGTTAACACAAGATAGTCACTGACATCATCTTCAATTTCTATAGCATAAGCATAAAACACAAAATGCACATATGAATCTGCTATGGTCTGAATGTGTCCCCCTCAAATTTATATGTTGAAATACTAACCCCTAAAGTAACAGTATTAAGAAACAGAGCCTTTGCGAGTTAATTAGGTCATAAGGAGCCTCATGAATGAGATTAGTGCCTTTATAAGAGAGACCCAAGAGCTCTTCCTTGACCCTTTTTCAGTCATCTGAGAATACAGGAAGTCTATGATAGCAAAAGGACCTTCTCCTAGCAATGCTGGCACCCTGATCTTGAACTTCTAACCTCCAGAATTGTGAGAAACATTTGTAAGTCACCCTATATAGAAGTCAGTCTGTAGTATTTTGTTATAGCAAACCTAATACACCAAGAAATGAATTTACTACACAAAAAATTAATCAAATAAACAGAAAAAGAAACAGGAGTGGGTTAGTATGTAAGCAATCTCTTCGAATTGTATGGAATTTCATTATATTTCAATAAAGCTGTTAACAAAAAGAACAAACAAAAATGAAGGAAGAAACAAAGGAACAAAGGAATAAGCAATCTCTTTTCACTGTTTTAACTAGTAAGTACAATTCATTTCAAATAGCCAAAGAAAATACTGGTCTCTTCTCTTAAAAGTAGTCAAGCAAATGCAGAGTACAATGTTTGGAAATCTCAAGTTTGTTGTGACCAACTTCTTATCTCAAAAGCACTACCACAAATTTACAATATGGGAGGCACCCACCTAGATACACAGCAAATACCCAATAACTGCTGACTATAGTCAATAATACTATATTGCATATTTGAAAGTTGCTGACAATAGATCTTAAAAGTTCTCAGCACACACAAAAAAGTTTTGTAACCATGCATGGTGACGATGTTAGCTAGACTTATCATGGTGATCATTTCACAATATATACAGATAACAAATCATTATGTTGTACACCTAAAACTATTATGTTACATGTCAATTATGCCTCAATAAAAAAAAATGAGGGGCACCTGGGTGGCTCAGTCAGTTAAGCATACAACTCTTGACTCCCGCTCAGGTCATGATCTCAGGGTTCAAGAGATCGAGCCCCACATCAGGCTCTAAACTGATCTTTTATTTGCTTTACTATTTTTTTTTTTTCCTTTGAGAAAGATTAAGAGAGAAAACCCAAGCAAGGAGGAACAGAGACAGAGAGTGAAAAAGAGAATCTTAAGCAGGCTCCACCAATGCGGGGCTCAATCTCACAACAATGGGATCATGACCCAAGTCAAAATCAAAAGTTGGATGCTTAAATGACTGAGCTACCCAGTATCCCTGATCATCCTTTTAATACCAAGATGATGCTATTGGCCCACTGGCATAATAGAGCACTTTGGGCTATCTTTTATTATACATAGATTAATCCAAATGTTCCTCCTTTATCCCTTCTATGAAGGCAAATTTTATAAGATGTGTAGTTTGGAGATAGAGAAACAATTTACATAGTGAAGAAATTTAACAAAGCCATTTTGCCCAGAAGGTAACTGACTCTTGATGGAGTCATTATGAGCAAGTTGGACTAACCAATAAACTAAACCAATAAAGAAAATGTAGAACCAAAGATTAAATGTAACTGCGAAACAAGATTCAGCATGAACCTTGACATGCAGAAAACTTAGCTAAGTTGTTAAAAGAAAATACTGTTAAAATTGGCAAATAATTGTGTTTTTGTGCAATAAAAACTGTCAATCTGGGGAAATGACTTATCTTTGAAATAACTGACATCTTAAAATGAATTATCATCAAAATGCAACTTTAATCTAAAAATATTTTGACTTGGAAGTCTATCTTATAATGACAAAAATAAACTTTAGAGAAGATTTTTGTAAAGAAAGGCAACCATGTGCAACCAGTGGCCAATGGATCTTTTCGGTGGACTCCCTCATGCAATGATCAACCTGTCACTTCTCCCGGTCTCAAGTTGCCACTGACCTGACATACCATCTTGAAAACATACTAACTTTGATATACTTTTATATGGTTTGGAGCTTTCTTACTCTGTTCCACTTCTGAGAGTTTCTCAGTATTATTCAATATTACAAGAATGAGTTGGTGACAGGGCACTTGGGTGGCTCAGTGGGTTAAGCGTCTGACTTTGGCTCAGGTCATGATCTTGCAGTTTGTGAGTTCGAGCCCCACGTCAGGCTCTGGGCTGACAGCTCAGAGTCTGTGTCTCCCTCTCTCTCTCTGCCCCTCTGCTGCTTGCATTCTGTCTCACTCTCTCTCAAAAATAAATAAATACCTTAAAAATTAAAAAAAAAAAAAACAAGAATGAGAGTTGTTGGATGTTGGGGGAGAAAGTTAACCTATCTTCCTTGTAAGAAAGAGAACAAAGAATAGTGCTAAAAGCAAAGTAATATAAAAATTTTAAAAATTAATAATCTGTATTTCATTTGAGTGTATAAGCCCTCAAAAATTTTCAAAAAACCTGAAGTGAAAAATATAACATGAAAAGATTATCTTGACTTTGTTTTTTTTTTTCTTAATAAAAGATGGGAACCTTGGAGAAGTGCCCTTCCCACTTCAGTAGGGATGATTCCCTTCTAAGTTTTCATACTCAGCCTGTCATATGATCTCTAGCTTCCTGCATAACACTCTTATTTGGATTACCTAATGGCACTTCCAAATAAACATAGCCCAAATTGCCATCTCTGTTAAACAATCACATTTTCATCAGTGCCTCTATTCTTTAAGATGTCTTAAAATAATTCTTCCATAAATTATATCCCATTTTCAAGTTGTTTAAGATAAGAAAGTAAATTCAGTTCCTACTGGGGCATCTGGGTGGCTCAGCCGGTTGAATGTCCGACTTTGGCTCAGGATGTGATCTCATGGTTTGTGAGTTCAAACCCCACATCAGACTGTGCTGACAATTCAGAGCCTGGAACCTGCTTCAGATTCTGTGTCTCCCTCTCTCTCTGTCCTTTGCATGTGTTCTCTGTCTCTCTCTCAAAAATAATTAAACATTAAAAAAACTAAAAAATATATTCAGCTCCTGTTATACTATCATGTCCAAAAACAGAAGCCTCAAAATGACATGCGAATTAGAAGTAGCATGATAATAATGTAAAAAACATAGATTTTGGAGTCAGAACTATTTGGGTTCAAATTCCACTATTATAATTTTTAAAAAGTTTAAAAACCACAGTGAAATACCACTTCACATCTATTATGATGGCCGTTATTAAGAAAAAAGAAAAAGAAAACAACAAGTGTTGGTGAGGATGTGGAGAAATTAGAACATTTGTGCACAGCTGATAGGAATGTAAAATGGTGTAGCAGCTATGGAAAATGGTATGGAAATTCCCCCAAAAAATTAAATACAGAATTACCATATGAGTCAGTAATTTCACCTCTGGGTATATACACAAAAGACATGAAAGCTGAGACTTGAATGAATATTTGTACAGCAATATTCATAGCAGTTTTATTCACAACAGCTAAAAGGTACAAGCGACCCACCTGTCCACTGACAGATGAATATAAAGTGTGGTACATATATTCAATACAATACTATTCAGCCTTAAAAAGGAAGGAAATTCTAATACATGCTACAACAAGGATAAACCTAGAAGACATTATGCTCAGTGACATAAGTCAGGCACAATATTTGTTCTTTTGTATGATTCCACTTATATGAGGTACGTAGTCAAAGCACAGAAACAGAAATTAGAACAGTGGTTGCCCAGAGCTGGGTGGAGAAAGAAATGGGGAACTACTGTTTAGTGGGTACAGTTTCATTTTGAGAAGATGCAAAAAGTTCTACAGATTAGTGGTTATGGATGCACAACAATGAATGCATTTAATGCCACCAAACTGAACATTTGTACAAGGTTAAAATGATAAATTTTATTTTGTGTATACTTTGACACAATGAAAAATAATAATAAAAGTTTAATCCCCCTGCTTCACAACTACCAGTTCTACAAAATATGCAAGATAGCTGGTTTTGCTCCTCACTGACTATCTGTATGGCCTCGGGCTGGCTATTTAAACTCTCCAAGGTCCCAGAGAAGTTTGAGGATCCTGCACAAAACAGGCACCTAAACACAAATTTGTCTGCTGCCTCCAAACTATCTCCTAAAAGCCTAATCACTACAAGTATTTTAAAAAGCCCAAGGCAGGCAAACAAGTAATTATAATCCTACTATAATGCTAACTTTTGTCTCTTCAATAAAGTGTTGGGGAAACTGGACAACTACACGCAAAAGAATGAAACTAGACCACTTTCTTATACCATATAAAAAATAAACTCGGGGGGCGCCTGGGTGGCTTAGTCGGTTAAGCGCCCAACTTTCGCTTAGGTCATGATCTCGCAGTTCGTGGGTTCGAGCCCCGCGTCGGGCTCTGTGCTGACTGCCAGCTCAGAGCCTGGAGCCTGTTTCAGAGTCTGTGACTCCCTCTCTCTCTGACCCTCCTCTGCTCACGGTGTCTCTCTCTCTGTCTCCTAGAAATAACTAAAACATTTAAAGAAAAAAAAAAAAAACTCGGTTGAGTGGCCCACTCTTGATTTCAGCTCAGGTCGTGATCTCACTGCTTGTGGGTTCGAGCCCCGTGTCAGGCTCCTGCTGACAGCACAGACCCTGACTGGGATTCTCTCTCCCCGTCTTCCTCTCTCAAAATAAATAAATAAACTTAAAAAGCTTAAAAAAAAAAACCAAACCCTCAAAATGGATTAAAGACTTAACTATAAGAATTGCAACCATAATACTTCCAGAAGAAAACATAGGCAGTATTTGTGTTTTTTTTGTCATTATTTTTTTTTTACAAATAGTTTATTGTCCAATTAGTTTCCACATAACACCCAGTGCTCATCCCCACAAGTGTCCTCCTCCATGCCCATCCCTCCTCCCCCCCACATCCATCAGTCCTCAGTTTTTGTCAGCATTCAAGAGTCTCTCATGGTTTAACATAGGCAGTATTTGACAGTGGTCTTAGCAATATTATTTTGGATCTGTCCCCTCAGACAAGGACAACAAAGGCAAAAATAAACAACCAGGATGACATCAAACTAAAAATCTTAAAAAAATATTTTTTTTTTAATGTTTATTTTTGAGAGAGAAAGAGAGGGAGACAGAATCTTAAGCAGGCTCCAGGCTCTTGAGCTGTCAGCACAGAGCCCAACATGGGGCTCAAACTAATAAGCGGTGAGATCATGACCTGAGCCGAAGTCAGACACCCAACCAGCTGAGCCAGCCAGGCGTCCCTAAACTAAAAATCTTTTGCAAAGTGAATAAACCATCAACAAAATGAAAAGGCAACCTACTGAATGGGAGAAGATATTTACAAATGATATATCCAATAAGGGAAACATCCAAAATATATAAAAAACTCATAAAATTCAATATCAAAAAAACAAACAATTCAGTTAAAATATGGGCAGAGGAACTGAATAGAAATTTCTCCAAAAAAAAGACATACAGATGGCCAACAGGCATATGAAAAGATGCTCAACATCATTAATCATCAGGGAAATGCAAATCAAAAGTACAATGAGATATCGCCTCCACCTGTTAGAATGTCTCAAATCAAAAACACAAGAAATAACAAGTACTTGCAAAGATAGGGAGAAAAAAACAACCCTCCCTTGTGCACTGTTGGTGGGAATGCAAACTGGTGCAGACACTGAGGAAAACAGTATGTAGGTTCCTCAAAAAATTAAAAATAGAACTGCCCTATGATCCAGCAATCGTACTAACTGGGTATTTACCCAAAGAATAAAAAAACACTAATTCCAAGGGATACATGCCCCGCTATGTTTAGAGCAGCATTATTTTACCATAGCCAAGATATAGAAGCAGCCCAAGTATCCATCAACTGATGCATGGATAAAAAAGATATGATCTACATACATACATATGTGTTTGTACTATTTGTGTATTATTTGGTCATAAAAAAAGGATGAAATCTTTCCACTAGTAACAATATGGATGAAGCTAGAGAGTAGCTAGCTTTACAATACCCAAGACATGGAAGCAACCTAAATGTGTACTGATATGATAAGTGGGTGAAAAAGATGTGGTGCAGGTAAAGATACACACAAACACACACACACAATGGTATATTACTCAGCCATAAAACAGAATGAAATGTTGCCACTGTTGACAACATGGATGAGCTTAGACTTAAATCACTAAGTGATTTAAGTCAGAAAGACAAATACCGTAAGATTTCACTTATATCTGGAATCAGATATAAAAAAAACCAACACACAAAACAAAAACAAATTCACTGATGAGGTGGGATAAACAATATAGGTAAAGAGAATTAGGTACAATTTTCTGGTTACAAAATAAGACAAAAGAACGTAATGTAGTGTAAGGAATGCAGTCTAGTACTGTAACAACTTGGTATGGTGACAGATGGTAACCAGACTTACTAATGTGACCATTTCGTAAGACATATAAATACCAAGTCACTATGTTTTAGTACACCTGAAACTAATAAAATACTGTATGTCAATTATTCTTCAATAAAAAAAAATATATTAACTTCTGAGACATTTGGAGCCTGCCATATGGAGAGACGTCAATTCCTCTCACCCTCTAAAAAGGAGAATTTACTGGACTTTTAGATAACTGTAAATCCTTCTCTAGAAGGTTTCCCATCCATGTTTGTACTGAAGTAATATCAGAATATAAAATTATCAGCCCCACTTCTGGTCTCTTAGGAGACGGATATGACACAGAATAATCACTTACCTGTATTGCCACCCAGTGACAAGGTTGGTGTACTTCATTAAGTAGCCATATACATTTTCCATGTGATCACTGTTTCAAAAAGATCAGAATACACCACAGTCAGTGAAAAGTTAGAAGAAATATCAGGAAGTTAACTGAACAGCTTAAAAAACAGCTGTAGACACATATGTATTCTACAAATGCCTCAAACTTTCTTCAGAAGTGAAATTTATAGGGGTGCCTGGCTGGCTCAGTTAGTACAGTAGGCAACTCTTTTGATCTCAGGGTCATGAGATCAAACCTCATGTTGGGCATGGAGTCTACTTAAAATAGAATAAAAATAAAAATAAGAAGTAAAATTTATAGGTTAACAAACAAGAGGTATTTAATCTCCCAAATTTGATATCCATAGCCCTTTATTTTACCAGATTTCTTCAGAACAAGTATAATTCCCCATAAGTTATTATAGATCATAATATTTCAAATATAAAATAATATAAATACAAAATTACACAAATATAAAACAAATATACTATAAATATAATAAATATTTTATGTAACAATTCAATACAAAGAAGTAAAATACAGTTTTGATTCTAGAATAAACCAGAAAAGGTCTCTACATTGAACAGTGCCCCCTCCCTCCCCCCCCCCGCCACTCTGACGAGACACACAAGAGGCCAATCTGTTCCGTCTCTCATTCCTTGGGCTTCGAAAACAAAGGTCTTATTTTCGGTGAGAGTGACCCCTTACTCCTGCGCCACCTCAGGTATGAGGCAAAACACTATCAGTTTTGCCAATGGAAAGATTTTACTTGGGACTGTCTCATTAACCTTATTACAACAGAGTTTCTTCACTTCCTCCCCTTTTCTTCACTTATTACACATATGTTCTGCTTTAGTGATTCATAGAAAATCCAAGATCTCATTGATAATTTCTTCCCTAACATTTTAAGGTTTCTCATACATATGAAAAATATTAAAGTTAGACCTACACGGACGTATCTTGTTGACATATGGGCTTCATTTTTTATTTTGTAATTTACATTAGAATTCCTTTTAAACTCACCCACTCTAAAGTTTTAACTTCATGCTATAAAATGCAATGGGTATTCCTCACTTATTTTCTTTACTATCCCTATATCTCAGAGGATACGCGGTGAAATTTCAGCTAACCAGCATAAAGAAAACTGATAGTGTGAGGCAACTGGCGACATTTAACACATGGATGTTAAAAGGCAAAAGCAAGCGAGAGCTGACACAACCAATAAAGTTCAAAACAGATTTAGATTGATCTCAGTGACAAATAAAAAGGGCTAAAGATAAAGGAAAACAAAAATGACCAAACTGATTCTAAGATTCTAGCAGCTATTACTGGGGACTGAGTAATGGGAGGCCTCAGGAATAAACTCTATGTCGAGTGTCTTTCTAATCTCATTTCTTCAAAGTGCTTGAAAATAAAGATCAAATGTGAAAATAAAGATGTGATCCCATGACTATGTTATTTTTTTTCTATGTTTTTCTTTCACTCTAAGGCTAACAAGCAACATTGCTGATTAAGTGAAACTGCTTGCGTCCTTTGGGTTTCATAAGGACATGCTAATCTCAAGAGGACAAAGGTTGTCAACTTCTAAAATGCTAACCCAAAATTCTGTTACATATTATGTCATGTTCAAATTGACACCCCCAGTTGAATTCTCATTTAAACAAATGCTTTCTAAAGTCTACATCTAGAAGAAAGGATTCTTTTCTGGAAACCTAGCCTCTTGGGTTTTTGCTAGAAGAGTTCCTCTAGTTGCAGCCCAGGTCACATTAAAGCTGTCCCTCTCAGCTCCACTAGTACTTAAAAAAGCAGGAAGATATTTTTTCTTATGTGGCTCCCACATTTTTCCCAAGCTTCAGGCTTAAACAGCTCCTTGGGGTCACAGGAATCTCAGTGTCCCTGGGCTCTGCCCAAAAATAACTTCCAAAGACTTCCTCCTCTGTTTTAGGTATTTAACACAACAGCTCAGTTTCCCTCAACTGTTCTTACCCTCAAAACTTATTCCTTCACTTATACGTGGACTCTAAAATTCAGGGCGCCTGGGTGGCTCAGACAGTTAAAATCTCACATCCTGGGAGTTTGAGCGCTGTATCGGATTCCACATAGACACCCTGGAGCCTGCTTCGGATTCTGTGTCTTCCCCTCTCTCTGCCCCTCCCCCGCTCATGCTCTCTCTCTCTCAAAAATAAACATTAAAAAATTTTAAAAATGGGCATGCCTGGGTGGTTCAGGTTAAGTGTCCGACTTCAGTTCAGGTCATGATCTCTCTGTTCAGGGATTCGAGCCCCACATTGGGCTCCGTGCTGACAGCTCAGAGCCTGGATGCTTCAGATTCTATGTCTCCCTTCTTCTCCCCCTCACCCACTCACACACTCTGTCTCTCTCTCTAAGTAAATAAACATTACAAAAATTTTTTAAATAAAAAAATGAATAAAGTTTACAAAATGAAAAAATTAAATTTAAAAAATAAAAAATAAATGTTTAGAATTTTTTATTTTTAAGTAATCTCTACACACAACATGAGGCTTGAACTCACAAACCTGAGATCAAGAGTTGCATACTCTGCCAACTAAGCCAACCAGGTATCCCAAAAAATAATCTTTAGAAAAGACCTCACAGATACAGAGAACAAACTGATGGGGTGAGGTTGAGTAAAATGGATTAAAGTGGTTAAAAGATACAAACTTCCAATTACAAAATAAGTTAAGTCCTGGGATGTAATGTCCAACACAGTGCATATAGTTAAAAATACTGTACTGTATATTTGAAAGTTGTTAAGAAAGTAGATCTTAAAAGTTCTCATCATAAGAAAAAATAAGTATATGTGTGGTGATAGGGCACTTGAGTGGCTTAGTAGGCTGAGAATCTGACTTGATTTCAGCTCAGGTCATAATACCAGGGTTGTGGGATCAAGCCCTGCATCGGGCTCCACACTGAGCATCTCTCTCTCTCTGCCCCTCTCCCCACTTGTGTTCTTTCTCTAAAAAATACAAAATATGTGTAGTGATAGATTTTTAATAGATTTCTTACGGTCATCATTTCACAATATATACAAATACCAAATTATGCTGTCCACTTGAAACTAATATGTCAATTATACCTTAATTAAAAAAAAAAAATTAGGGGCGCCTGGGTGGTTCAGTCAGTAAGCATCTGACTTCAGCTCAGGTCATGATCTCACAGTTTGTGGGTTCGAGGCCTGCATCAGGCTCTGTGCTGACAACTTAGAGCCTGGAGCCTGCTTCGGATTCTGTGTCTTCCTCTCTCTCTCTCCACCTTCTGCTCATGATCTGTCTCTCAAAAATAAACAAAACATTTAAAAAAATTTTTCTTAAACCTTATTCTATGTTCATTCTACCCTATCGCTTCATAACCTGAATTTATGTACTTATAAATGTATGTATATATTTGTGTATGTATTTATCCTCTGCATAAATCCACAAAAAGCCTAAGGTGCCACTACATAACCTAAATTAAATATTTCTTCAAACTACCAAAATATCCCATAATTCACCATTTTTAAATTTTCCCCCTTATTCTAGATTATCTACACCAAGCCTTCATCACTATACTAGGACTACTGGCATATAATAAATACATTACAACTCAATTAAAATTCAATGCCTCTGGTTCAAGGACTATTATATTCTCTAAATGCATATGTGAACTGTGGAAAGAATCCTTCTTAAAACCTCAGTATATATCCACAACTGGGGAAACCAAATAAAAATGTTCACTTCTAAACAATTGAAAATAATGTCTCATCTCTTTTACCTTTGTCCAGTTTCTCATATTACTAAAGGTATTCCTCATTTTGGTCACATCTATGGTATTTATATTAGTCATTTAATAGCTATCAATGAATTTTTAAGGGTACAATTCCAGTAACCTCACTCACAAAATAAAATCAAAGTAATGTTGTATAGTATAGTAATGTTCTTTGTTCAATTTTTAAATGTTAATACTTTGTTGATGCTTTTACCTAAAGAGTTAACTTTCTCACAAAAATTACAAGGGCAATATTGACATGGCTTATTTGAGAGCAGCATCAAGCCAGCCTCAAAAGAACTAGAAATTCAAATATGCAATTAATTATAAACTGCTGGCCTGCTTTTATTACATGATGCAGACATCAGAGGCTACAAAGAACCAATTTAAGAACATCCTATTCTCTGGAACAGCTGGTCGGCACTGTCATGTTCCCAAACGTCCCCCTCCCGTCAGGTCAGTGCAACCAGCAGATGTGGAACAACAGTGCCATCTGGCGGCCATTATAAAGAGCTCTTTATAATGGGTGAATACTTTTTTTTTTTTAATTTATTTTTTAAATTAACATTCAAGTTAGTTAGCATATAGGGCAACAATGATTTCAAGAGTGGATTCTTTAATGCCCTTTACCCATTTAGCCCATCTCCTCTCCCTCAACCACTCCAGTAACCCTCTGTTCTCCATATTTAAGAGTCTCTTGGGGGGAGGGGGGAGGGGCATGGAGGAGGACACTTGTGGGGATGAGCACTGAGTGTTATGTGGAAACTAATTTGACAATAAACTATTTGTAAAAAAAAAAAAAAAAAAAGAGTCTCTTATGTTTTTGTTCCCTTCCCTGTTTTTATATTATTTTTGTTTCCCTTCCCTTATGGTCATCTGTTTTATATCTTGAAGTCCTCATATGAGTGAAGTCATATGATATTTGTCTTTCTCTGACTGACTAATTTCACTTAGCATAATACCCTCTAGTTCTATCCACATAGTTGCAAATGGCAAGACTTCATTCTTTTTGATTGTCGAGTAATACTCCATTGTGTGTGTGTGTGTGTGTGTGTGTGTGTGTGTGTGTGTATCATATCTTCTTTATCCATTCATCCATTGACGGACATAAACATTCAGATGGCCAACTGACACATGAAAAGCTCCACATCACTCATCAGGGAAATACAAATCAAAACCACAATGAGCTACCACCTCACACCTGTCAGAATGGCTGACATTAACAACTCAGGCAACAACAGATGTTGGCGAGGATGCGGAGAAAGTGGATCTCTTTTGCACTGCTGGTGGCAATGCAAACTGATGCAGCCACTCTGGAAAACAGTACGGAGGTTCCTCAAAAAATTAAAAATAGAACTACCCTACGACCCAGCAATTGCACTACTAGTTATTTATCCAAGGGATACAGGTGTGCTGTTTCAAAGGGGCCCATGTACCCCAATGTTTACAGCAGTGCTATCAACAAGCAAAGTATAATGGGTGAATATCTTTTGTTCACTCTTTCCTTTCTCCTCTCTACCTCTTTATAATTGATTCCTTAGGTAGTACCTCTAACCTTCATGCTTTGCTCCCATTTAAAATGTGTGAATTTCTATAGGAGATTAATAAAATCTAGGTGTTCAAGTGGCAACACACCACATATTGATCATTTCATACTATTATTTTGTATTCTATGAAGTAGAGATGATGGTCCAAAAGACAAATACACTGAAAAATAAGCTATGAAAAAGTTAATTTCTTTTTCAGTCCTTCAGCAACTCCACTGCTCAACAAATTGGGTATATTCTAATCTTCTAAACTTGTTAACATTAGGGGCGCCTGGGTGGCTTAGTTGGTTAAGCATCTGACTTTCACTTAGGTCATGATCTTGCGGTTCGTGGGTTCGAGCCCCACGTTGGGCTCTGCACTGACTGCCAGCTAGGAGCCTGGAGCCTATTTCAGAGTCTGTATCTCCCACTTTCTCTGACCCTCCCCTGCTCACACGGTCTCTCTCTCTCTCTCTCCTAGAAATAAAGAAAAATATTTAAAAAAAAACTTTTAAACTTGTTAACATTAAATTGGGATTAGTACTAGAAGCTGATAGTCTATAAAAACAACCAATTAACTGAACTATGCCAACTGACATTATTATATTTAAGTGAGGCTCATCTACTCCAAAATATCTTAATAATGATTATTTCAATTCCTAAGTCTCCATTACTATAACACACTTATTTCTTAACCCTTCTTGATCAGACATAAGGAAGATATGTAGAAGCTTTTAAAATTAAGCTACTTTCTCAACAGCTTCAAATCTTTCATTTCAATTCAGCACTATTACTCATTACTTCCTAAACACAAAGCACTCCAAAAACCCACTGAAATGTATGGAAAAATAAAAAGGCAATTTCTCTCCATCCCCAAACCACAATCTAACATAGAAGAAATATATCTCCTTAAAGAAAAACAATGACAAGGGCTCCTACTTGGGGAGAGACACATTGGGACTGCGTTTTCAGCTGTCATACAAATGAAAAGAGTATTTCATTAGACACAGGATTCAGTGGTGGCTGAGGCTGAAATGACTGGACCTGACTGACTAGATGTGTAGTGAGAAAGAGCTAGGGAGTGACAGTAAGGGTGAGAGAGAAGGGATGTGGCACCACCCGGGGTTCCAGCTGGAACAACTGTGCAGATACTAATACTTTCACTAAAATGGGGACCACAGATGAAGTTTTGATTTGTCCCAACTTAACATTTGAATTTCAGGGGTCTGCAGACCATACACAGGGAGATATTCAATAAAGTAGCATGATCTCGGTTGGATATATAGATCTGGTAGTAATCAGCATATAAGCCTGAAAGTGGTATTTGAAACCACACAGATAAAATCACCCAGGAAGGATTATAAAATGACGAGAGATGGAACAGAGTCTAAGAGAGAACCCTCAGGAAAAGTTTTAAAGGCAAGAGAAGTGCAGACAAGAGACAAATGGCTGAGTAGTAGAAAGAAAACCAGGAGTATTTTAAGTAAGTTTGTGGTCAACCATGTTTAGTGCTACTGGGGGGTGAACTAACAGGAAGACTGAGAAGTTTCTATTAAATTTAACAACCAAGAGATAACAGATCAATGAAACGATGAAGGCTGAGCCAGCTGGCAGTAACCAAGAGACACTGGGAGAAACAGAACTGGTTAAATGGATGTGGGCTTAGGACAGGTTAGTTCTAAGTACCAAAGAGAAGGAACTAGAAAGAAAGGCTCAAGACTCAGAAGAAAGAGAGAGGGAAATGAGAGAGAGGCAGATTCCACAGACCAGGTATGGTAGAGGAATTAGTCTTGAACACCTTACCACATTTAACTGCAGGCAGAAATTTATGCAAGCTGTAGTCAGTGTAAAGCAGATGTCAGTCAAGTCACATATCAAAACTCCTACTTTTTACTAAGCAAAAACTGTCCTCCAAAATTAGCTTAGATTTGGTTCATTCCCTTGATAATATAAATAGCATGATGAAGGGAGACAGCAGCCTGCTTAGCTAAGGAAAAAGCAGCTGACAACAGATGGGGACGACAGCAACACGTGTAACTCCCTCTGCTGTAAAAAGATATTCTGCAGAGCAGTGACTGCTTCTTACTCATCTTGGTATTCTTTGCGGCACCTAGCTTATAGTCTGGGATATAACAGGTGCTCAAGAAATCTCTGCAGAATGATTTAAGCAATGGGAAGATAGAAATACAATGTTTCTATAAAACCACAAGGCAATTCTGAGTAGCTGTCAAAAAAAAAAAAAAATCAACATAGCCTATACTCCAATCAGTTTCAGATAAAACAAATTCTAATTCCAACCATGTCTTAGTCTACACCCAAAAGAATGAAGTAAAAGGTATTCCCTTCCTACTAAGACCCTTAAAAATGTTAATGCCCCTTGCACTGAGTAATGTACAGAATTGTTGAATCACTGTATTGCACACCTGAAACTAATATAACACTGTGTGTTTTACCGGAATTAATTTTTTTTAAATGTTAATATTCCTTGGACCAAGAATTTTACTTCCAAGTGTCTAGTCTAAGATAATTAGAAATATAGACGAGGATAATATGCAACCCTGTTCACTGTAGCACTACTACTAATAATTGAAAGAAAGAAAAGAAAAGAAAAGAAAAGAAAAGAAAAGAAAAGAAAAGAAAAGAAAAGAAGTGGAGAGAAAAGGAAGAAAACAAGCTCAATAAATGACATCAGGAGAATGATTAAGAAGTATCATAGATTACTTGTATGTTAACTGACTGGAATTTAAATAAAAACTTAAAAAAATATATTTATCACAGAATAGTATTCACCAAGGAAAATGTTTATGAGCTTCTAACAACAAGGGGAAGTGCTTTAAGATCATTAAGTCTTTTTATTTATAAAATACCAAATTTTATATTGCCTATAAAAAAATATGCACAAAACTACACAAAATAGTAACTACGGTTATCACTGGATGGAAGAGTTATGGCTGGCTTTATTTTGCTCTCTTTACTATTTCACATTTTCCAATTTTAATATCTTATTCTTTTTATAATTAAAACATTTTTTAAATGTTCAATTATCTTGAACAGGTGGGATCGTTCAGGGCATAGAGCTATTTCTATCTAATATTAGGTATGGATTAAATTTTTTAAAACTCTCCAATGGGTCTATATGATCATTGCTTTTTGAGATGTAGAACCATGTTTCCTATAAGCCCTTACTTCCCAAATTAACTTACACATACTCAAAACTGGGCTAGGTGGGTGAGAGAACAGGGTAAAATTAGATTGCCTTTCTAGAGCAAATTAACTTGACTGTATTAAGTTAAAGCATTTTAAAAAATAAATAAGTTAAAGCATTTTCAATATCAAAACTCTCATAAATGTTAAGAAAAAGCTCGCTCCCCCCTCACACATTTCCTTGTGGAGAACTCCAGAGAGCTCCCATCCTCTCCTCCCCATTCGTCCCCCTGCACCTTCCGCAGCTGGGCAGGAAGGGCTCAGGCCTTCTGGCCCCCTTCCCTTGGATCTGCCTCCTACCCGAAGACATTCTTTCTGCTCTGGCAGAGAGAAGACCTGAGTATTCCAAACTGCCTCTGTGCCTGTGACTAGGCAGATAAGTATGCCTAATTCCAGGGTGGAAACAGCAAGTCTACTTCACTACGTTAACTGCTGCTGCTTTCTTCAATAAGCTTTTTCCAGTAATAAAGCTATTTCTTCATATTCACTAGTATGTCTATTATCAAAACCAAAACCAAACCAAAGCAAACCATAAGACAGAAAATAACAAGGGTTGGCAAAAATGTAGAGAAATTGGAACCCTTCTGGATTGTTGGTGGGAATGTAAAATGGTACAGTTGCTGTGGTAAACAATAATGGTGGCTCCTCAAAAAGTTAAATGTCGAATTACTATATGATTCAGCAATTCCACTTCTGGGCATACACACAAAAGAACGAAAGCAGGTACTCAAACAGATATTTGTATATCAATGTTCACAGCAGTATTATTCACAAAAGCCAGAAGATGGAAACAAACCAAATGTACATTAACAAATGAATGGATAAATAGAATGTGGTAAATACATGCAGTTGAATGTTATTCACCCTTAAAAAGGCAGGAAATTCCGACACATGCTGTAACATGTATAAACCTTGAGGACATTATGCCAAGTGAAATAAGCCAGACACAAAATGGCAAATGTATGATTTCATTCTGAGATACCTAGAGTTGTCAAAATCATACAGACAGAAGTCAGAATAGTCGTTGCAAGGGGCTGTGGATTGGATGGGGGATAGGCAGTTATTATTTAATGAGTACAGACTTTTAGTTTGGGATAATGAAAAAAAAATTTTTTTTAAGTGCATTCTTTTATTTTAAGAGAAAGAGAATAGGTGTGCATGCATGAGTGGGGGAGGGGCAGAGAGAAAGGGAGAAAGAATCCCAGGCAGGCTCTGCACTGTCAGCACAGGGCCAGACCAACCTGAGTCAAAGTTGGATGCTTAACTGACTGAACCACCCAGCCCCTGGGATGATGAAAAATTCTAAAGATGAAGAGTAGTGATAGTTGCACAACAATGTCAATGTACTTAATGCCACCTGAAAAATAGTTTAGATGGTATATTTATATGTATATTTTATTACAATTAAAAAAAAAAAACAAAACCTGGGGTACCTGGGTGGCTCAGTCAGTTAAGTGTCGGACTCGTGGTTTCGGCTCAAGTCATGATCTCATGGTTCATAGATTCCAGCCCTGTGTTGGGCTCTGTGCTGACAGAATGGGACCTGCTTCCTGCTTGGGATTCTCTCCCCCCCTTTCTCTGCTCCTCTGCCACTTGCATGCATGTTCTCTCTATCTCAAAATAAATAACCATCAAAAAACAACAACCACCTGGGGCGCCTGGGTGGCTTAGTCGGTTAAGCATCCGGCTTTCACTTAGGTCATGATCTCGCGGTTTGTGGGTTCGGGCCCGGCGTCGGGCTCTGTGCTGACTGCCAGCTCAGAGCCTGGAGCCTGTTTCAGAGTCTGTCACTCCCTCTCTCTGACCCTCCCCTGCTTATGCTCTCTCTCTCTCTCTCTCTCCTAGAAATAAATAAAACATTAAAAAAAAAAAAAAAAAAACAACCACCACCTGACAATTTGATTGCGTCCTGTCTGATTCCTGTGTCCTCCCATTCAGCTGGCCCTGAACTCAGAATACTCTATACTGACCTCTGTAAATTAGAGAGTAGAATATAAAATTCTCAGGAATTCTGAAAGACAGTATAGAAAACTCTCAAGAAGGTTATATGAGCCATGATCTGTTTTAAATCACAAACCAGTTGGGACACCTGACTTTGGCTCAGGTCGATCTCTCACTTTGTGAGTTCGAGCCTCCCACATGGGACTCTGTGCTGACAGCTCAGAACCTGGGATTCTGTGTCCCTCTCTCACTCTTCCCCTCCCCCACTCGTGCTCTGTCTCTCTCCCTCAAGAACATGAAAAAAAAAATTTCTTTTAATCACAAACTAAATCTGCTTAAGGTACCTACAATCTTATGCAGTTAAGAGTTCAGAAACAAAGTTTGAGAAGCACAACTGTAAAATGTTTGTCTACACAGACCAAAAAAAAAAAAATTCCTATATATAATCTGATTGTTACAGACACCTAGGAAATCCCTCATGCAGATAATTGGCCATTTGACAACAGACCTTCAATGAAGATGGGACAGAAGAAACTTTCACAAGTTAAAGTAGGAAGTCACCTCTAACACCTCAAGAAAGAAAGCTGTTTATTATAATGGAATGGGCATGGCTTAGTGCCAGACAGATACAGGTATGAACTCCAGTGTGACCTTAGGCAAGTAACATATCTGGTCCTGAGTTTCTTCATGTCTAAATGGGATAAGAACATCTACTTGCAGATTTATGAGAAACGGAAAAAAAAGAAATAATAGGGGCGCCTGCATGGCTTAGTTGGTTAAGCGTCCGACTTTCGCTTAGGTCATGATCTCATGATTTGTGGGTTCGAGCCCCGCGTCGGGCTCTGTGCTGACAGCCAGCTCAGAGCCTGGAGCCTGTTTCGGAGTCTGTGACTCCCTCTCTCTCTGACCCTCCCCTGCTCACGCTGTCTCTCTCTCTCTCTCCTAGAAATAAAACATTAAAAAAAATTAAAAAAGAAATAATATATTTCAACCCATACATATTTGAAGTATAATTCAATATGGTTAATGCTCAAAAGATATTGATTCTTTCCCACTCCAGGAAGTCAGTTTCTCCACAGGCAAATTCCTTTGATCTAGGCTCATTTTTCTAGATAAGTTTTTTTTTTTTTAATGTTTTATTCATTTCTAGGGGAGAGAGAGAAAGACAGCGTGAGCAGGGAAGGGTCAGAGAGAGAGGGACTCACAGACTGAAGCAGGCTCCAGGCTCTGAGCTGGCAGTCAGCACAGAGCCTGACGCGGGGCTCAAACCCACAAACCGCGAGATCATGACCCAAGCGAAAGTCGGACGCTTAACCGACTAAGCCACCCAGGCGCCCCTCTAGATAAGTTTTCTAGATCTGTCTTATCTTTTTTTAAATGTTTATTTATTTATTTTGGAAGAGAGAGAGAGCAAGAAAGAGTGAGTAGAAGAAGGGCAGAGAGAGAGGGAGAGAATTTCAAGCTGTCAATGCAGAGCCCAACACAGGGCTCCATCCCATGAACCCTAAGACCATGACCTAAGCAGAAATCAAGAGTCAGATGCTTTACCCACTGCCACCCAGGCACCCCTGTCTTATATTCTCAGCCTAACAGTTTCAGGTCAGAATGATGGGACCTAAAAAGCCCTAAGACTTCCACTTCTTTCATTTTATTTTTTTTGGGGGGTTTTTTTGTTTTGTTTTGTTTTGTTTTTCTAGGAGAGAGAGAGATAGCATGAACAGGGGAGGGTCAGAGAGAGAGGGAGTCACAGACTGAAACAGGCTCCAGGCTCTGAGCTGGCAGTCAGCACAGAGCCCGACGCGGGGCTCGAACCCACGAACCGCGAGATCATGACCTAAGCGAAAGTCGGACACTTAACCGACTAAGCCACCCAGGCGCCCCTCCACTTCTTTCATTTTAAAAAATAGTTACTGCATTTTTTTCAATAGGTAATTTTGTCAAGAATGACGGAGGGTCTAAGATGTTACCCTCCTTACAAACTAACAAGTTAGCCCAGTTTCATGGATGCTGGGAGAAGACATGAGACTCCTGAGTCAAAGACAGAAGACTTTAGTAGCCACAGCAGTGGCTCCCACACAGGGCAACACAAAGAGGACCAGAGATGCCTGTACATGCAGGACGTTGTGGGGCAGGTTGAGGAAACTCCTGTGCAGAGAACCCACATCTTTCAATTGTTTTTTAATGTTTATTTATTTTTGGGGGGGAGACAGAGAGAGAGAGCATGAGCTGGGGAGGGGAGAGAGGGAGACAGAATCGGAAGCAGGCTCCAGGCTCTGAGCCCTATGTGAGGCTCAAATCTGTGAACTGGGAGATCATGACCTGAGCCAAAATTGGACACTCAACTGACTGAGCCACCCTGGAGCCTCCCCCCTTAAAAAAAATTTTTTTTTGAGAACACACATCTTTTAACCAATAGCAAGCTGGCCTAACCTCTGCAGCAAGATTTTATCTTGATTATACTGGATGGTAAATAAACCCGACTTTTGCTTAGGAAGGAGATACTGTATCTTCCAAGACTGTTTGCTATACAATTTTTTTGGAAAAAAACCAGCAAGGAACAAAGGGAGAATTGTCTCCCAATAAGCGTTACTATGTATTATTACATTATTCAACCCTGTCTTCCAGGCTCTATTTCCCCTTCTCAAAGGCAAGGACTTCTCTCATTTCCTTGCATACTTCTTCAGACATGTTCTATGCACCTACAAGTGTGCAAACATACACACACACACACACACACACGCACATGATTTTATTTTTTAAACAAATGGTTGCAATTATATACATAATTCTGTGCCTTGCTTTTCTCAGTTTTCTTGGGGATACTTTCCGTAAGAAACTATGGATCAAACTCAATTCTTAACATCTGCACAGTAATCCATTTTACGGCAGTATCATATATTAACCAGTCCCAGTCCCCTACTACTAGCGTTTTGTTTCTAGGCTTTTATTATTACAAATAATGCTGCAACACAGTTGTACATCTTTGTACACATTTACTAAAAATGAAATATGCATTTTTAGTTTTTATAAAGATCACCAACCTGATCTCCAAACAGGCTACACCAATTTATTTATTTATTTATTTTTAATGTTTTATTTATTTCTAGGAGAGAGAGAGAGACAGCATGAGCAGGGGGAGGGTCAGAGAGAGAGGGAGTCACAGACTGAACAGGCTCCAGGCTCTGAGCTGGCAGTCAGCACAGAGCCCGACACGGGGCTCGAACCCACGAACCGCGAGATCATGACCCAAGCGAAAGTCGTCGGACACTTAACCGACTAAGCCACCCAGGCGCCCCAGGCTACACCAATTTAACTCCCATCCTTTAATGTAAAAAGAGGACCTATTTCCTCACACCAGCCTAAGGCAGCATTGTTTGCCAAGAAAAATAGAAGCGGTAGCTCTTACTATAAGCAGGACTCTCAGACATGGCGAGCAGGCTTTTCAATACCCCTTATGTTCAAAATCAAGTTGCTAAACCCTAAGTGTAAGGTAGTGTTATACTGTGCAATGACCACATCAAAGGGATATGGGATCTACTTCTGACCTTCCCACTGACTAATACCAAGAGTGACCTTGGCCAAATCAGTTCATCTCTCTGGGCCTTGGTTTTCTCAACGTGCCCGATGACCCCTGCAAGCTAAAATGTGTGTACATCACTCATCATTTGAAATTCTAAAGGCTTTTCTCAACAGAAAATTATTATTTCAAAGGTAAAGTTTGCAAAGAGCAGCAAAATTATACCTATAATTAAAACTTTTTAGAATAAAATAGAAATTTTTTTCGGGTACAGTATCTTTTTCACACAGTAGTATTTACTTATCCCTTATATACTTCCAAAAGGCCTCAGAGTAGCAGGCCTCAGTAAGACCAAGACACCACAGACCAAGGGAGTATCAAGGTACTCTAAGTCTCAGTGCCACACAAGAAGCCATTTTTAGGTGGCAGGAGACCTGAACCAGTAGAGGATGGGAAAGAATTTTCATTGGAACCCCTTCTAATATATTTTATAAAGTCAACATATTACCTATTCCAAAAAATTACATTAAAAATACGCTTTTCATTTATGTTATAAAAATATGTGAAACAGCTACAAAATTGACAAAGAAGATCTCTTTGTAGAATTGAGGTCACAAATTCAGGCAGTACTTTATTTATTTATTTATTTATTTATTTTTAATTTTTTTTAATGTTTTATTTATTTATTTTTTTTTTTAGGAGAGAGAGAGAGACAGCGTGAGCAGGGGAGGGTCAGAGAGAGAGGGAGTCACAGACTGAAACAGGCTCCAGGCTCTGAGCTGGCAGTCAGCACAGAGCCTGACGCGGGGCTCGAACGCTCGAACCCACGAACCCGCGAGATCATGACCTAAGCGAAAGTCGGACGCTTAACCGACTAAGCCACCCAGGCGCCCCCAGGCAGTACTTTAAAAAGGCCTCTAACAAGGGTAAGAAAGCTGTTACAGAAGCAACCATTGGTGGCATTTCATCTCACCATTTGTATCATTCTCATTCCCTCCTTTTCTTCTTCTCCCTCTCTCCCTGTCTCTCTTTGTTATATCCTTTTTCTTTCCCAATTTTCCTCTTCTTTTCTTTTTCTCTCTCTACCATCTATTTGCCTAGGGTTTCCAGCTGCAGCCAGTAGCAACCACACACTTCAACTTCTCCTCTCCAGGGACCTTCCAACCAACCTCAAGAACAGCAACAGAAGTAAACTGTAAAGGGAGCCAAAGCTCAGGTACAAGGAAACACTGAGTGGGAAATGATGCGTTGTTATAATACCTTACAAACCCAAAAGAAAATCCTTTCTTTCGCCACCAAATAAATTGTCCTAAAAACCCAGATGGTAATACCAAAACAGTAATGTAACTATTTAGTCAGGGAATTTAGTTTTAAATTAAACCTGAATAAGCCTGGATGCAAATCATTGTATTAAGTAAAATCAGTACAAGGGAAGATTCTTAGCTAGGGAAGATGTTCTCTCACACAAAGGGAACAAAGATGTAACCTCTAGGCAAGGCAGTATAATTTACATCAAGAATATTCTCCACTATTTTCAAAAGCAAAAACAGAAGAGTTTAAAAAGATTTAATTCTCCACAAATCTATTTGATGGGCAATTTCTTCTGGAACTTAAATTATGCAATTTATTTGAAAAAGACTAATTTGCATGTTCTAACATTAACCTGTTTGTACAGTTTTGATACAGTAGAATTTCTATGTAAAATATGGACTCAAATGGACTGTGTTTAGATCTTTAAAGAAAAAAATATAAAACACTAAGAAATCAGAGTATATCATAAGAAACCAAATCTTTTTCTTCAAGGCTTGGTAAAGTTCTCACTAGATTTCTGGAACATTTATAGTTTTCAGTTACATGCCTATAAGTTGCCTTTCTCTTATTTTCACTAGCATCGCTAGCAACTTTCAGATAAAGGTAACAAAAACTAGGGTACAGAAATATACATTCAACTTTCCTTTAACCCCTACAGAGAGAAAAAGCCAACATTCACAACTTTTTCTTCAAATTAAACTCAAAAAGTGGTCAAACCCTGAAGACAGTAATTGTTAGGTTTGTTTAGGCAGATCTCCCCCCACTTGAAAATGGGTTCTTTTCCTATTAACAGAGTATTTACAGTGGTAGACACCAGGTCTGACCATAAAAATTATTTCTATACTATACATTTTTAGACTTCTACCCATTTACTGAAACCCATAACTATTTGCTAATAAGGAAAAGAGATCTGTCTGTTTGTTAATGGGGCTTGGCCAGAATGGAGCCCAAAATAAGAAAAGCAGGCCTGTTATATATCCCAGTTTGTTTTTCAGTTCCTCCTCTGGGTAGTTCTTGTCTGTCCATTTCAATAAGCAAGTGGCATATTTGTAGACCTGTACATTTTTCTGACGTGAAGAATATGAAAATAACAGAAACATGCACACTTTATAAACTTTGAACATTTACTATGAAAAAGGAAGGAAGGATCCAGAATTAAGAAATCTATTTTCCCTTTAAATGGTGAGCAAAGGCCACAACACATGAATATAATAAGTTACTTTGGAAAGAAGAAAATTGGGGGCTGATCTAATAAATTTACTTCTAAGCTTTGATTTGAAAAAAGGCCACTATGATATATTTTGCAAATACAGCTGAGGCTCTTTCCTTTCTTTTTTTTTTTTTTGAAAGACTTTATTTTTACATAATCTCTACACCCAATGTGGGGCTCAAACTCAGAATCCCCAAATCAAGAATCACATGCTCTACTGACTTGCCAGACACCTCTCTTCTCTTTTCTGGTTCTTTTCCAGAATCTTCCCAAAATAAGTCTTGGGAGTCCTTACTTCCCACTGTTATGAATGTATATATTAATTTGGAAATAACTAACGGGGCTGTACATAGTAGAGGCTCAAAAATATTTGCTGCATGAGTTAGAACACCAGTGAAGGATGAAACCACCATGTCCTAAACTATTTATCAATAACTATCCATTCCTTTAGAGAGTCTATCAACTTTAAATACCTCTATGCAAAAGCTATCTAGAAATAAAAGTTCTTCTGCTTACTAGCTATGTAGCCCTGGACAATTCATTTTGACTTCTGCTTTCATCAACTGTAAAATGGTGATAACAATGTCCTATCTTCATCTAAGAGCTGTAGTGAGGTTTAAATGTAACAACAGAAGTAAATACATTCTGAATACTACAAAGGCAATTATCTACTTTCCTAATGCTCCACATCTTTAAGGTCTAGCTGGATATGCCACTTAAACATTCTGGCAACTTAAGCTCAACATATGGAAAACCAAATGCATCCTTTGACTCACATATCTGTTTCTTGTGTAGACTTCTCAAAGTTTCAAATCTGGATGACAGAGGTCAATTTTTACTTCCTTCCCTCACTACAACCCTCTAGCCAATCACGAAGGTCTGTCAACTTTCCTCTAATGGTTTCCTTCTTTTCCAGCCTACTAACACTTTCCCTATATTATCTCCTGTCTAGGTCATTACAACTGATCTGCTAGTAGCTCCTCTTATTCCCTGACAATCAGTTTCAGTCCCAAACTCTCAGCTTTAGAAATAAATTTCCAATTGCCTACTTGTAAAATCTATCTCAACAGTAGATGATGATCTGGAGTCTATATGATCTCAACAGTAGATGATGATCTGGAGTCTATATGATCATCTGTAATAGGTACCTTCTAATGTGGCTCTCATGATCCTCATCTGCTGGTATTCACACCCTTGTGTGGGCTGAACCTCATCTTTTACTCATCCTATGCACAAGAGGTAGAGGGGCAGAGAGAGTGAGAGAGAGAATCCCAAGGAGGCTCTGTGCTGCCAGCACAGAGGCCAACGCAGGGCTCAATCTCACAACCATGAGATCACGACCTGAGCCAAAATCAAGAGTCAGATGCTTAACCGACTGAGCCACCCAGGCAACCTCATCACTTACTTTGAATACAGTGAAAAGTAATGGGGACTTCACTTCCATGTTTAAGTTACAAAAGACCGTGACTTCCATCTTGCTAGCATTCTCTTGCTTTCTCACTTCCTCACTCTGATGAAACAAACTCCCAAGTAGTAAGATGCACTGTGGAGATGCCATGAAGCCAGGAACCAAAAGAGGCCACCAGCGGTCAGTTTATAAGGAACTGAGGTCTTTGTCCAACAGGCCAAAAGAAATGAATTGTGCCAAGAGCCACAAATGAGCCAGGAAGTGAATTGTTCCCAGCTGAGCCTCAAGATAACTATAGCCTTGTGAAATACCCAGAACCAGTGGGCCCACCTAAGCTTCACTACACTCTGAGATAAAAAATGTTACTGTTTGAACACACTAAATTTTGGGGTAATTTGTAATACAATAGATAATAATATACTATCTCACATATTTCAAAATAAATTCAACATAAATAATAAACATAAAAAGAAATTTATAAGCATTAAAAAATTTAGGGGCACCTGGATGGCTCAGTCAATTAAGTGTCTGATCTTTGATTCTGGCTCAGGTCATGATATTAAAGTTCTGAGATTGAGCCACCTGTCAGGCCCCACCCTGACTGGGATTCCTACTCTCTCCCTCTCACTTTGTCTACCCCCTCAGCTTGCACGCACACGTACTCTTTCTCTCTCAAAATAAATAAATATTTAAAATAAAAAGACAGACAATAAAGTGTCAATGAGAACGTGAAAAAGTTAAAACTCAATACACTGCTGGCAAGAATGTAAAACGGTACAGCCATTTTAGAAAATAGTCTGGGGGCACCTGGGTGGCTCAGTGGGTTGAGTGTCTGACTTGATTTTGGCTCATGTCATGATCTCACAGTTGTGGGATCAATCCCTACATCAGGCTCTACATTAAGTGTAGAGCCTGGCTGGGATTCTCTTTCTCTTCTTCTGCCCCTCTTCTCCACTTATGCTCTCTCTCTAAAAATTAAATTAAAAAAAAAAAAAAAAAAAAACAGTCTGACAGTTCCTCAAAAAGTTAAGCATAAAGTTACCATACGACCCAGCAATTCCACCCCTAGATATAGACCCAAAAAAATGGAAACACATATCCACACAAAACTTGAACACAAATATTCAAAGCAGCATTATTCATAATAGCCACAAAACAGAAACCACCCAAATGTCTGTCAAATGATGAATAGATAAGCAAAATGTGGTATGTTCATATAATGGAGTATTATTCAGCCATAAAGAAGAATGAAATAATGATATGTTATAGCATTTATAAACCTCAAAAACATTATGCTAATTAACTTTCTAAGTTTGTAAAGCCAAAGTCCAGGGTCTGAATCACAGGGTCTTAATTTCAACTGAATTTCAACTACTCAGTAAGCCATCACCAAATAGCTCCATTTTTAAAATGTAATAGTAGCAAATTACAGGTAGGCAGTTGAATGTATTGCCTCCCAAGTTATAGAAATAGCCAAAGCCATGGAAGAGAATGAGATAACAAACAGAAAACATGCAGCTTAAGGAAGGAAGATGATGGAACATAACACCATCCTTTTAAGGAAAAGAGCCAACCAAAGAAACAGAAAAAAAAAAAAACCATTCAGAGCATAAAAGAGAAATATCAAAAATTCAAGAAAAGAGGGGCATCTGACTGACTCAAAGAGCATGAAACTCTTAATCTCAGAGTTGCGAGTTCAAGCCCCACGGTGTGTAGAGATTACTTAAAAGTAAAATCTTTTTAAAAATACATATATATATTTTTTAACATTTATTCATTTTTGAGAGAGAGATAGAGTGCGAGTGGGGGAGGGGCAGAGAGAGAGGAAGACACAGAATCAGAAGGCTCTGAGCTGTCAGCACAAGGCCCAATGCGGGGCTCAAACCCACGAGTGGTGAGATCATGACCTGAGCCGAAGTCGGACGCTTAACCAACTGAGCCACCCAGGTGCCGCAAAAGTAAAATCTTTAAAAAAAAAAAAAAAAAAGGGCAAGAAAAGAATTGTAACTAATACAATTACAGAGAAACTAATAGGAATAAGAATCTAAAAATATTCATCATTTTTACGCTCATATCCTTGGTGAGGACAGAGCCAGCTATCACGGGTTTAGCAATAAATGAGGATTAAAGAAATGGAGGCAGCTGAGTGTTAATGATTTTAAAAGGAAAGAATTAGGCTGGGTTTTATTATAGTTGTTGTTGTTAAAGTCTAGAAACTTTGAGTCTCAGGGGAAGCAGCCAGGAAGAGAGAGCAACCCAGGGCAATGGAAAAAACTGCCTGATCAATGTCTTAGAGGACAAAGGGACAAATCAGACTGAGAGCTAGGCTGAAGGATAAGCCTTGGACAAGCTACATTAAAATAAAAATATGTCAGTATGGAAATGCAGTAACACATTATCTACATGCACCCTTGGGGAAGAGTTTCACATAACTGCACCTTCCAAATATTTAAGCATCTTTTCTTTCAGCTATTTTCTTAGAAATTGTTCTTAAACACACTGTGCTTTCCTAGATGACTTAAGGCCATTGTAACTGATTACTGTACTCGGAAGTAATATAGCTGAGTCTGCATATTAATTTTTCAAATTTTCTTGAACAGTCCTACATTTATCAGTTGCCATTTTCTCTGGTACATTTACCGTGATAACCTTTTTCACATGTGCTTCCAATAGATTCTAGTTAGAAAATTATGTAACCGTTTAAATAATACACTAAACAAAGGATAATACGGTTCTGAATCAAAGTACAGGAGTAAAGTGCATGGCTTTATGACAACTATCTCCAGGGTTAAAATTCTGTTTCACTTTTTAATTCAATTGAGACTGGGTTTCAAAAAGTTGAGGATATCAGAAGACAGACTTCTGACTTGGAATATTACTTTATTTTGTTTTCTTAAGTCATATCAAAATATCCTTGCCAAGTAACTGATAATCTTACATCGTTAGTCTTTAGCCACCAAAAAAAAAAAAAAAAGGATCATGCTGATTCCAAAAAAATAAACCTAAACATCTCACAGTAACTAAATATACTTTTCTGTCCCAAAATGACTTACCAAAGTTATAACTTTCTATACTTCATTTCTGTATGCTAATACAGTCATGCATATTTCACATAAATGGATATTATATGTATATTGTATATAAGTATATATCCTTCACACAGATCTTAGCTTTAAGGTTTTTTTAAATTTATTTTGTTTTCTTTTTATTTATTTATTTATTTTGAAAGAGAGAGACAGCAAGAGTGGGGAAGGGGCAGAAAGAGAAGGAGAATCCCAAGCAGCACAGAGTCTGACTCAGGGCTCGAACTCAAGAAAAGTGAGATCATGACCCAAGCTAAAATCCAGAGTTGGACATTTAGCCAACTAAGCCACCTGGTCAACCCACAAAATCTTGGATTTAATCCCTTTCAAGTTTCACACAAATTTCACAACTACAAACAACATAAGGGCTAAAAAGGCCTAGAATTAAGTACACAGGGAGTCAGTTATCCAAAATTTAAGAATTAATTTCTTAAGCTGCAATACAATGGAAGAGCCTGAATTCATTTTTCTTAAGATTCTGGTGATCTAACAATTCTATTTCTGGGTATTTACCGGAAGAATAAAGGTTGGGGGGGAATGTCTGCGTGGCTCAGTTGGTTAAGAGTCCGACTTGGGCTCAGGTCATGATCTGGAGGTTCATGGGTTTGTGGCCCGCCTGGGCTCTGTGCTGACAGTTGAGCCTGGAGTCAGCTTCAGATTCTGTGTCTCCCTCTCTCACTGCGCCTCCCCTGCTCATGCTCTTGTCTCTTTTTCTCAAAAATAAAGATTAAAAACAGAAAGAAAAGAAAACATTAACTTGTAAAGATTATCTGCACCCCTATGTTCAATGTATTATTTACAATTAGCCAAGAGACGAAAGCACCCTAAGTGTGCATCAAGGGATAGACAAATAAAGAAAATGTCGTATATAAAATGGAATATTGCTTAGCCACCCCAAAGAAAAGGAAATCTTGCCATTTGCAAAAACATGGATGGACTGAGGGGGGTAACATTAAGTAAAGTTAAACAAAGACCAACAAATATTCTGATCTCACTTATACACAGAATCAAAAAAAAAAAAAAAAACAATAAAAAACAAAATAAAAGTGAACTCATAGATAGAGAGACAGACCAGTGGTTTGCCAAAGGGGGGCGTGGGGTGGAGGCGTGGACTGTGAACTGGGTGAAGGAGGCCAAGAGGTATAAGCTTCCAGTTACAACATAAATCCCAGGGATGTAATGTACAGCATGGGGACTATAATTTTATGATAACATTTTGTGTATTTTTTTTAATGTTTTTTATTTATTTTTAGGAGAGAGAGAGAGAGAGAGAGAGACAGCATGAGCAGGGGAGGGTCAGAGAGAGAGGGAGTCACAGACTGAAGCAGGCTCCAGGCTGTGAACTGGCAGTCAGCACAGAGCCCGACGCGGGGCTCGAACCCACGAACCGTGAGATCATGACCCCAGCGAAAGTCGGACGCTTAACCGACTAAGCCACCCAGGCGCCCCTCATTTTGTGTATTTTAAAGTTGTTAAGAGAAATCTTAAAAGCTCTCATCACAATAAAAAAACACTGTAACTATGTATGGTGGTGGATGTTCACTGTATTTATTGTCATCATTTCCAAAACATGTACAAACAAAATCATTGTGTTGTATGCCTGAATCAAATATGTTACATGTCAAATATCTCAATTAAAAAGATTCTCGTTATATCCTCCTATACTTATCAATAGCAAAAACAAAACTACCATTGCTTCTCCAGCACCCTCTTCCTGCTCCTTACATTTATCCTTCATATTAATGAAAATTAACAAATATAGAATATCTCATCAAGACAGACCTTGTAAATGGCCTGACCAGCTCCAACTGAACCATCTCCAGACTCACTAGTTTAGAGTAACAGAGGCACCAGCATCTGTACCTGTGCCCCTGTGTTCAAATTATTTACGTGTATTTCCCCTTCTAAGTCACAAACACCTTGAGGGCAAAAATCTTTTTCTTTTTTTTTTAATGTTTATTTATTTTTAAGAGAGAGCGCACAAACAGGGAGAGGCAGAGAGAGAGAGACAGGGAGACACAGAAGCAGGCTCCAGGCTCTGAGCTGTCAGCACAGAGCCCCATGCAGGGCTCAAACCCACAAAACTCAAGATCCGGACCTGCGCTTAAGTCAGAGACTCAACAGACTGAGCCACCCAGGGGCCCCAAGAATCTCTTCTTATTCAGTGATTCCATTCAATCACTTGACAAATATGTTTTGAGCACCTAGCGTTTCCTAGCCTCTGAAGAGACGAGTTAAGCAGTGCCTGCCTTCACAGTCAAGCAGAGGAGGCAGGCCCATAAACAAATTACAACACAGGCAAGAACAGAAATGAGTTCACAATTAAATCAGAGGAGGAATGAACTCTAGGGATGCAGAGGGAGTTCAGGGATTTATGAATTTATGGATTCTCCAAAAAGCCTTCGATAAATACCTGTTGAATGGACGAATGAATGAATGAAATCTTGCTTATGAGAGATGAGATCCCAGGTGCAAATGAGATGTATTAGTTGCTTCTGGAAGTCAGTAGGTAACTTTACCTTCCAACAACCGCTGAAAGACAGACTCCAGCACACTCACCCCCACCTGAGGAAATCACCTTGAGGAAAGGGCCATACCTGTACTGCCAGCCTTTGGCACTGCCACCGCGGCTGCTGCTGCTGCTGCTGCTGCTGATTCCACCCCCACAGCTGCTGTTGCTGCTGTTCTTGTTCGGGGTCACCGCTGTGGCCAGGCCCTCCAGCTTTCCTTCACTCTCTGAGACTTTCATTGTCGACACTGGTTCGCTCCCCTGCATCTTAACTCCGAAGTCCATCCGCCCTTCTTGAGCCGGAGAGAACTCTGCAGAGTAGTTTTGTAGACGCGAATTTGGAAGATTTGATCTGAAGGTGATCCCAGTTGCCAAATCAGGCCGCGGCTAGGTGGGAACCATCAAACGGTCCAGGGAAGGAATACAAGCATTCCTACCAAAGGAAAACTTTTAAGAGGGCAGGGGTAGCAACGAGGACAGAGATCCTCTAAATATATATCTCCTTCCCGGCAAAAGCAAGGAGGAAAGAATCACCCTGCCAGAGGCTTTGGTGGTTTCCTCAAAGGAGAAGCTGAAGCAGCGTGGGGAGGTCGAGGACTCTAGGCAAGAGGGCTCGGCGAAGGGCAGAGGACCACGGACCGCGACCCGAGGCCTGACCTCTGAGCGGACGGACTGGCCCGCCGCGCTCCCTCTGCTCCTCCGGCGGGTCCTCTGGCGGAGGGTTCCGTCCAGCCCGCTCGACGGTTCCCGCCGCAGCCCCCGTGACAGAGCTGGGACCGCCCGCGCGCAGCCCGGGAGGAGGGCTGGGGAAGGAGGCCGCCGGGGGCGGGACGCCGGCTCCCAGGGCCGCCTCTCCTCCCGCCAGTGGCGAGCCGCTCGGGACGACTTCTTCCAACGTCCCAGGCCGTGGACCGTCGACTGGGCTCCCAAGACCCACGAGTCGCTCGCCCTCTCCCCAGCCCCGAGCGTGAATACCACAACCGCGGGCGCCGCCCCACCCACAGCCCCACGGCGGGGTCACCCACCCGCCTGCTCTTTCCCCGCCTTCCCTTCCGGAGTAGTGTGAGCTCACTTCCCCCGAAGCAGAAGCGCCTGGCGCCATCTTGGCGCAGGGCACGCGGCCCTGAAGGGGGCGGAGCTTCGAGGTAGCGGTGCTGGGCCGGTTGACCCGGAAGGAGGGAAAGGCAGGGAGGTGGGACGTCCAAGGAGGGAGAAGCAAAGTCCGGCTTAGTGCAGTTGTGTGACTTCTGGCCTTCCTAACCAGATCCCATCCCTCCATTGAAGGGCCCATTCTAGGCATTTTAGAAAAGTTTAAGGGCGCCTGAGTGACTCAGTCGGTTAAGTGTCGACTTCAGCTCAGGTCATGATTTTACGATTTGTGGGTTTGAGCCCCTCAGCGGGCTCTGTGCTCACAGCTCAGAGCCTGGAGCTTGCTTCGGATTCTGTGTCTCCCTCACTCTCCCTGCCCCTCCCCGACTCATGCTCTGTCTCTCAAAAATAAACATAAATTTTTTTTTTTTATTTAAAGAAAGAACGTTTAGAAAAATAATGTCGGGGCCCTTGGCTGGCTCAGTCGGTTAAGCGTCCGCTTCGGCTCAGGTCATGATCTCCTGGTTCTTGGGTTATATCGCCGGCGATCGCCGCGTTGGGCTCTGTGCTGACCGCTCAGAGCCTGGAGCCTGTTTCAGGTTCTATGTCTCCCTCTCTCTCTGACCCTCCCCTACTTGCTCGCGCTCTCCCTCTCTCAGAAGTAAATTTTTTTTTTAAAGAAAAAGAATGTCATTTTTATAAGAAATTGCAAAATAACTTCTATTTGGGGTTCCTGGGTGGCTCAGTTGGTTAATGGTCTGACTCTTGATTTCAGTTCAGGTCATGATCTCCAAGTTGGTGAGTTTAAGACCCATATTAGAGTCTGCTAACAGTATGGAGCCTGCTTGGGATTCTCTCTCTCTCTCTCTCTCTCTCTCTCTCTCTCAAAATAAACATTAAAACAGCAACAACGAAACTCTTCATTTTAGTGATTTTTGCAAAAACTGCATGACATTGGAGTAGGGCAAATCATTGTTACAAATGAAAAGGAAACTGCTGTGGAAACTATGGCTCTCAGAATCAAAGCTGGGTACTCTTTCTCTGACCCCAGACAACTCACACTCGTTAGACTTTGGTTTTTTGCACCTGTAAAGAAAGAGTATTTGAAGGTGATTTTTAATGTCCCATCTAATTGTAAATTCTAGTTTCTAACAACATGACTTGTGAATTGAATGTCACATGCAAAACACGAAGGCAAATACAAAGAAGTATTACTCAAAGTAAAAAGTAATGTAGTAAAATAAATGCAGATACATAGATAATTAAAGCTATGAAGGGGCCCTTGGGTGGCTCAGTCGGTTGGGCGCCTGACTTCATTAGGGTCAGGGCATGATATCACAGTCTGTGCTGACAGCTCAGAGCCTGGAATCTACGTTGGATTCTGTGTATCCTTCTCTCTCTGCCTCTCCCCTACTTGCACTGTCTGTCTCTCTCAAAAATAAATAAACATTAAAAAAATTTTTTAAAGCTATGAAGAAAATTAAAAGAAATGATATAAAAAATAAGTGGGATGGGATAGAGAATCTGTTTTAGAAGAAAGGTTGAGAAAAGTCATCTACGAGAAGATATCTAAGGTGATAAATGAAGAAACCTGAGGAAGCTAAGTGAAAAGAAAACTTTTCATTCTGGGGAATGAGAGACCTGGCAGTATGAGGAGGAAGAGAGAGAGTGGCAAAAAATGAGAGTTAAGAAGTAGGCAGAGAAATTCGAATTTAATTGTTAGGTGCAATGGAAATTTATTGAAAGTTTTAACCAGAGAAGGTTTATGATCTGATCCATGTTTTTTTTTTCTTTTTTTTTCTTTATTTATCTTTTACAAATAGTTTATTGTCAAATTAGTTTCCACCTAACACCCAGTGCTCATCCCCACAAGTGCCCTCCTCCATGCCCATCCCTCCTCCCCCCCCACATCCACCAGTCCTCAGTTTTTGTCAGCATTCAAGAGTCTCTCATGGTTTGCCTCTCCCCCTTTCCCCCACCATTTCCGCCCTTCTTCTCCCTCTTGTTCCTCCGTCAAGTTCCTCCTAATCCTCCTATACGTGCACACATATGATATTTGTCCTTCTCTGCCTGACTTATTTCGCTCAGCATAACACCCTCAAGGTCCATCCATGTTGCTCCACATGGCCAGATTTCATTGTTTCTCATTGCCATGTAGTATTCCATCGTATAGATAAACCACATCTTCTTGATCCATTCATCTGTTGATGGACACTTAGGCTCTTTCCAGGTTTTAGCTATTGTGGAGAGTGCTGCTATGAACATTGGGGTACATGTGCTTAAAAGATCTCTCTAGTCTTTTCAACAAATAGCATTGAGTCAACTGGATATCTGTATAAGGAATGAAATTGGACCCCTACCTCACATCATACACAAAAATTAATTCAAAATGTATTAAAGACATAAATATGAGAGATGAAACCATAGAACTCCTGAAAGAAAAATATAGGGGTAAATCTCCATTACCTGGAGTTAGGCAAGCCTTCTTACATATGACATCAAAGCATAAGCAACAAAAGAAAAAAAATAGATTCAGCTTCATAAAAATTAGAAAACTTTGGTGCTACAAACTATACCATCAAAAAAGTAGAAAAGCGGGGTGCCTGGGTAGCTCAGTTGGTCTGACTCTTGATTTCAGTTCAAGTCATGATCTCAGTTTGTGAGTTCAAGTCCCACATAGGACTCTGCACTGTCAGTGCAGAGACTGCTTGGGATTTTGTCTCCCTCTCTCTCTGTCCCTCTCCCACTTGCTCTCTATCTGTCTCTCAAACTAAATAAAAATAAACTTTAAAAGAAAAAGTGAGGGGCGCCTGGGTGGCTCAGTCAGTTAAGTGTCCAACTTCGGCTCAGGTCATGATCTCATGGTTTGTGGGTTCGAGCCCTGCGTCGGGCTTTGTGCTGACAGCTCAGAGCCTGGACAGGCTGCTTCAGATTCTGTGTCTCCTTCTCTCTCTGATCCTGCCCTGCTCACACGGTCTCTCCTTCTCTCGCTCAGAGATAAATAAAACATTAAAAAAAAAGAAAAAGAAAAAGTGAAAAAATAAGCCAGAAAATGGGAGAAAAATATTTACAAACCATGTATTTGATAAGGAACTTATATTTATATTATGTAAAGCACTCTCACAACTCATTAATTAAAAAATAAATAACCCTATTTAAAAATGGGCAAAGGAGCTGGATAAATATTTCTTCAAAGAAGATATACCAAAAGTCAGTAAGTACATTAAGAGATTCTCAACATTATTATTTATCAAGGAAACACAGATCAAAACCACAATGAGACAGGTGATTCACAACCACTAGGATGGCTATAATAAAAAAGATAGACAATAATCAATTGTTGATCTTGATGAGGGACGTGGAGAAGAAACTTGACACCTTACACACTTCTGGAGGAAGCATTACACTAAGTCTAAGAAGCAAGCCACAAAAAAACTACATATTGTAGGGGCTCCTGAGTGGCTTAGTCGGTTAAGCGTCCAACTTTTGCTTAGGTCATGATCTTGCGGTTCGTGGGTTCGAGCCCCGCGTCGGGCTCTGTGCTGACTGCCAGCTCAGAGCCTGGAGCCTGTTTCCGAGTCTGTGTCTCCCTCGCTCTCTGACCCTCCCCTGCTCACACTGTCTCTCCTAGAAATAAATAAAAATTTAAAAAACAAAACCACATATTGTATTATTTCATTTATATGAATTTCCAGAAACGGCAAATCTATAGAAGCAGGAAGTGGATGAGTGGTTGCCAGGGGCTGGAAGGAAAGAGGAATGGGAAATTAGTGCTAATAGATATGGGGGTTTTTGAGGGGTAATTAAAATGTTTTAAAATTAGACACTTGCAATGGTTGTGCAATCTTGTGAATATACTAAAATCCACTTAGTTGTTTACTTTAAATGGGTGAAATTAGGATGCATGAATGATATGAAAATAAAATTATTTTTTAAAAAAATAAATTCTCTAGTTACCATGTAGAGAATTGATTTTAGTGGGAGAAAAAGAGGAAGCAGGGAGACTCGTTAGGAGGCTTTGTAAGAAGTGAAGTGAGAAGTGATAATGGATTGGACTAGGGTGATGGCAATAAGGAGAGGGCAGTAATTGGATCCAAACTGTATGTGTGTGGAGGTGACTACAGCCCTGAAAGTTGATTGAATTTCCAACAGTGCAGGAAATATTCTTAAAGACCTCTCCAAAACCAGTCTGTTCTACACATCACAGATGAGAACTCTGATCATGCCCCTTCGAAACTCAGAACCCTTTAAGACCTTTATTCTGGAATAAATTCCAAACTTCTGTGTCCAAGAAAATATGGTGTGGTAATTGCTATAGGATTTAGAATTATTCTTTTATAGTCCAGTACCGATCAAGATAAAGATCTCTATATAATCAATGAGGTCAGCCAGCTGTAAAAGCAAGCCAGGCTAATCCACTCCAATCAAGGAAAAGAAGTATTGAGTGTATGCCTTCATTGGATCAATGGCAGGTGCAAAGGAGGAACACACCAATCCAAGGACAAGAGACAACAAGGAGTCTGGAAAAATTTTAGCTGTAGAGACCCAGGGACTATTTTGCCATTGCTCCCAATGGTGATAAGACTTGGGGACTAGCTTATGCTAACCAAATGCACAACAGATGATGTATAGCAAATGGAAAGATAAGTGTTAATAATAAAAAATTCAGTCCAGACTGTTCAAGTTTGAGTATACTTTTTGTGCAAGCACTCAGCAGGATGTGCTTTTTACCAGAAGGTTACATGATGTTCATAGACTCATGAGCCACAGTCAGGAAAGTTGATTGACAGATACTCTGATTTCTTAAAGCAAAAACTTTTATTGAGTCTGTTTCATTCAATGTCTAAAGAGAAAGCCTTCAAAGAAGAATATATTCATCTCTGAGAAGACATCATTGTGCATTTCTCAGCTTTCTACTTGGATGATGGATCAGAGCATCATTCCACATGGAAAGAAGTTGCAAAGCACAGTGATCACGAACATTTGGGGGCACCTGGGTGGCTCAATCAGTTGAGTGTCAGACTCCTCATTTCCTCTCAGGTCATGATCCCAGGGTCATGGGATCAAGCTCTGTGTCAGGCTCTCAGAATCTTGGGATTCTCCCTCTGTCTCTCTCAAATTAAAAAAAAAGTCAAGAGAGTAAGTACGAGGATAATCATTGCATCATTAAAAAGAAAGGAAAAAAGGACATTTGATTAACATTCAGTTTTAGAAGCTTTATACCCATGATATGCCAGGATACAGGGCTTTTTAAAGAAGTTTCCCTTTAGGGTTTGCTCCTTGTATTAGAAATTGTAGGACTTTGGTATTTTTTGTTAAGCACTTTTAGAGTTCATTTTTTTGAGTTCAGGGCTGGTAATACTGTATCATTTTCTTCTTCCTCACAAAAAGTTTTTGGATATGCACCAGAATGACAATCACTGGACACTAATTCCACTGAATGTGACCTTGGGCAAATTACCTGAGCTCTTTGTACCTGTTTCCTTACTTGTAAAATGGTAGTAATAATGACAACTCTTCTAGAGTGCACCTGGGCGGCTCAGTCGGTTAAGCATCTGACTCTTAGTTTTGGCTCAGGTCATGATCTCTGATTCATGGGTTCCAACCCCATGTCGGACTCAGCGCTTTCACCACAGAACCTGCTTGGAATTTCTCTCTTTCTCTCTCTCTCTCTCTCTGCCCCTCCCCTGCTCACTCTCTTTCTCAAAATAAATAAACTTAAAAATTTCTTTAAATGACATCTCTGCTATGGATTGAAATGTGTTCCCCTAAAGTTTGTGTATTTAATTCCTAATCCCCAATGTGATGGTATTTGGAGATGAGCCTTTGGGAGATAATTAGATTTTGATAGGCTCTATGATGACATTAGTGCCCTTATAACAAGAGAAATCATAAAGCTCACATCTTCCCTCTCTCTTTCCCTCTCTTTCTCTCTGCTGGACCAGGGAGAAGAAGGCCATCCACAAGCCAGGAAGAGAATTCTCAAGAGAAGTCAATCATGTTAGCAACTTGATCCTAGACTTCTACCCTCCAGAGCTGTGAGAAAATTAATCTCTGTTGTTTAAGCCAGTCTGGTCTACGGTATTTTGTTACAGCGTCCAAAGCTGGGACAATCTCCCTTTGGAGTGATTGTCAGCATTAAATGAAATGACACATGTAAAGCACTTAGACTCGTGTCTGATAAACTACATGGTAAGTGCTTGGCAACTGTTACCCATCGTTATTAGAATAAAGTTCACCTGCCAAGTAAAATGAATGGTTGTGTTTGGTGAGAGCACCTTTCTTTTGGACAACCCTGAACACACATCAACCAGCATATTTTTGAAGACATATTCCAACATGTTTCTGTGGAAGAATACCAGCTTTGTGTCCCAAATGAAATGGGAGTTTTCCAGAGTACCCTGTTCAAGAGAGATCTGTCAAAGTATGTAAATATAGAGTCCTAAGAACATTAGCTAGAATACCAGCATGTGGGTGTCAGTGAGAAAATATAGGAGCGTAGGGTGATCCCTGTTCCAGTGGCTTCTCACAGAACCTTCCCTGACCATTCCCTCTGTACAGAGGAGCCACCTCTCCCCACTACTCTTGATCCTGTTACCCTGCTTTAATTTTCCTCATAGCACCTGACATTACAAGCTTTGCCATGGGTTTTCTGTCTCCTCACTGGAGTGGAAGCGGCATAAGGAAAGACTTAATTCTTTGTTCCCATTGCTGTATCCCCATTACTTGAACCCTGCCCAATACATATGTTGAATTCGTGAGTGAATTCACTATAGTGGCTAAGAACAAGACCTTTGGCATCAGCCTTCAAATCTTGGCTCTGCCCCATAGTGTGCTTGACTATGGGCAAGTGACTTACCTTGGTGAGCCTCAGTTTTCTCATCTGTACATTGGAAAAAGGATGAAATAAGAAAGTATTTAGAAAGTGTTTTAGCACAGTGCTGCATCTAGTTAGCGGCTAACTGGCTATCTTCATTTTCTCATTCTACCCCTGACCTGCGGGAGAGGGAATGGTGACTTATTTCCCTGAAGCGAGACCTGCTTTCTCTGTGAGCCTGCTGCTATGAAAGCAGAATGAAGAGGAGGACAGGACATAAATAAACTGGGGGTAGGGGAGCAGGGAGCAGGGGAGTGGACAGCAGTACTGATCCCAGGAGAGGCACTGTAAAAATAAGGCTGTGGATCCTCAATTTAAAAAAAAAAAAAAAAGAGTGGGAGAAGGAAAGAAAAGGAAGAAAAATTCTGGGAGAACAAAATATTCACATGCACAGTAGATGTTACTGCCACTGGGGTGAACATTTCAGTTAAGCAGGAACCCCAACCCCCTGCCAATTCCAGCTCAGGCAGAAACCCGTTAGCAATTTCCCACTCCAGTGGGGGTGATGCTGCTAAGGGCTCCCAGAGAGCAAGCATTTCACTGGACACATTCCCCTGCCCAGCTCACAGCTTGTAGTGAGAGTAAAATAAATAGACACACTCAGTGCTTTTGTTTGAGAGGAAGAGGGAAGAAGGGAGAGAAAATGGAGAAGCTGCTGTGCTCATATTTTTGATAAAGTGAGATTTTTTTCTCCCATTCTCTGCCTCTCTCCCTTGAATTTCTATTGAACCTATAACTATTTCACTTAAATACACAGTAGACAGTACAATGAGCTCTTAAAACTGTATTATAAAATGAAAACGCATGTCCCTTCCATGTGACATGCTCATCTTGCCCATTTTTAGACTCCTTTAGCTAGTGCAGGTGGCCTTTTGCTGACAGGAGCCCATAAAAATGAGCAGCCACTAAAGCCACACACCCTTCCCATCACCAAGTGGTGAATATGCCACAGGAAAGGAAAGAAAAGCCAATGTCACCTGGATACGAATTCTGGGGTCACTCATGTGGGTCAGCCTGCAAATTTATTTTTGCTATCAAATGAATCAGTTGAGGGGCGCCTGGGTGGCTTAGTCCGTTAAGCGTCCGACTTTTGCTTAGGTCCTGATCTCGCGGTTCGTGGGTTCGAGCCCCGCGTCGGGCTCTGTGCTGACTGCCAGCTCAGAGCCTGGAGCCTGTTTCAGGCTGTGACTCCCTCTCTCTCTGACCCTCCCCTGTTCACGCTGTCTCTCTCTATCCTAGAAATAAAAAAATAAAAATAAAAATAAATAAAAATAAAGTGTTAAAAAAAATGAATCAGTTGACAGGGAAACAGTAGTTTTTTTTAAATTTTATTTTGAGAGAGAGAGAGACAAAAGCAAACACTAGTGGGGTAGGGGCAGAGAGAAGAGACAGAATCCCAAGCAGGCTACACACCATCAACATGGAGCCCCATGTGAGGCTCAAATCCACAAACTGTGAGATCATGACCTGACCTGAGATTAAGAGTCAGACGCTTAACCAACTGTGCCACCCAGGCACCCCGGAAAACAGTGATTTACTTGCCAGGACATATACCAATCCCACTGGGGTGGCTGGGAGGGGCAGTCAGTTAAGCATCTGATTCTTGGTTTCAACTCAGGTGATGATCTCTCAGTTTTGTGAGTTCAAGACCTGCATCAGGCAGCACAGAGCCTGCTTGGGATTCTCTCTCTCTCTCTCTCTCTGTTCCTCCCTCATTTGCGCTGTCTCTGTCTCTCTCAAAATAAATAAGTAAACTTAAAAAAATAAAAAGTAAATAAAAAAGGAAAACACCATCATACCACAAAAAGAAAGCAAATATAAGGGTAGCACTTTTCAATTTGTGCTCCACACAATATTGCAGAGTATTAGTCAGTGTCAGTTGCTTTAAAATTTTTCTTGTTGTGGGGCACCTGAGTGGCTTAGTCGGTTAAGCATCCGACTTTCACTTAGGTCATGGTCTCGTGGTTCGTGGGTTCGAGCCCCGTGTCAGGCTCTGTGCTGACTGCCAGCTCAGAACCTGGAGCCTCTTTCGGAGTCTGTCACTCCCTCTCTCTCTGACCCTCCCCTGCTCATGCTGTCTCTCTCTCTCTCCTAGAAATAAATTAAAAAACATTTTTTTTCTTGTTGTGATTAGATACATGTGAAAAACACTGATTTTTTAAAAAATCACACTAGCTCCTTTATTAAACAACTTCTTGGAAGATTTAATATGCTAATGTACATCATGAATCTTTATGACAGAGATTGAAGGTGTAATATTTCCCAACATTATTTGACCACAGAACACCTTTTCCATAAAACATCTCCCAGGAATAGTGTCCACAAAGTTTATAGATCAAGATATCACTAGAAAGCAAGTGGAACCTTATGAAGAAATCCATCCATATTAAATTCACCTTATTGTGCATGTTTTAGTGTCTTATCTCTCCCAAGTGTTCCTGTTTCTGCAGGGCATAAGACTCCTAGCAAGAGGAGAATAATTCCTCTGGGTGATGATTTAGGACAGAGGCCTCAGATGTGTCCATAAACTCCTTCTGGGAAGGAGTTGCACCTTTAAGGCCCTAAGCATTAAAAAGATGTTGATGTTTCTCACATATAATTCCAAATTAAAAAATACAAACCTGTGAAACAAATGAAAAGGATCCCCAGAAAGTTTGAATTTTCCCCATGAAAGACTGTTTTGAAATGTCCTATATCAAACTGAAAATATTTGGGAGGGGCGGTGTTTTACTGTTGTGCTAAACAGCCACCCAGTTTGGTCATTGGGTAACCCAGCACTAGCCCCCTTGCGGGGGGAGGGGAGAATGCCTTGCTACCTGGGAGAAGGGGATCCTACAGACGCTACACTGCCCTACCTTGGTCCAAAAGGACTTGGTGCAATCTCTCTTCCACCCGTGAGAGGAAACTTAGGGTGGTGAAGTAGGAGAAAATTTGTAACAGGAAGCCAGGGGAACCAGGGGTACCAGCCATTGCAGACAGACCCACAGCAACAGGGAATTGGGAGTGGCCTACTTTGAAGGTGGGTTGCCTATTGGTTTTGCCTCAAGAGCTCTTTATAGTTGTTTTTTTCTTTTTTGTCCAGGATGCTGAATATCTGCTTCTATGGATTCTGTGCTTAATGTCTCTGTGGGACTATGTCGGCATTTAAAAAACATTTTTTTAATGTTTATTTATTTATATTGAGAGAGAGAGAGTGGGGGAAGAGCAGAGAGAAAGAGAAAGAATCCCAAGGAGGCGCCCCAATGCAGGGCTCGATCGCACGCACCGCAAGACCATGACCAGAGCCAAAACCAAGAGTCAGATGCCAAAGCAACTGAGCCACCCAGGAGCCCCTACATAACATCTTTAATGTGAATTGTTGATAACACAAGAACAGGAATTATTTCTCATTTAAGAAGTACCGGGGCGCCTGTGTGGTTCAGTCAATTAAGTGTCTAACTTCAGTTCAGGTCATGATTTCTCCACTTGGGGGTTCAAACCCTGCATCGGGCTCTGTGCTGATAGCTCAGAGCCTGGAGCCTGGTTCAGATTCTGTGTCTCCTCTCTGCACCTACTCTGCTTGAGCTTGATCTCTCCCTCTCTCTCAAAAATGAATAAACATTAAAACAAAACTAAAGGGATGCCTGCATGGCTCAGTTAAGCTTCGGATTTCGGCTGGGATCATGATCTCATAGTTCATGGGTTCAAGCCCTGCCTCAAACTCTGTGCTGACAGTGCCTAGCCTGGAGCCCACTTCAAGTTCTGTGTCTCCCTCTTTCTCTGCCCCCCCCCCCACCTTGCTCACACTCTGTCTCTCTCTCTCTCAAAAATAAATAAACATTAAAAATTAAAAAAAAAAAAAAGAGCTCTTGCCACCCCATCCCGGGCTATGGGCACCTTGAGGACAGACTACTAGATGACAGGCAGGCACCTAACACCCAGCCTGACACTGAGCAGACCTCTGTAAATGCCTGTGGCATGAAGGAATGATAGGGTCCTTTCAGAGGGCAAAATACCTTTGCCTTCCTTGGCCTGGCATCTCCCCTGGCATTTAGGCCAGGACTCTGCATTCAGTGGGCCCCCAGCTGGATGTTATTTTCTGGGCTGGCTTTGTAGGGAGGTTGCTCTTGCCACCCTTTTGTCCTCAGCCCCAGCAGCCCAAGTGCCCACTGTGATAATGGCATTTGTGACATTGTCACTCACACAGAATCAGACAATCAAACCGTCTCCTCTTCCCTCACATTGGCTATCAGTGCTCCATGGAGGGTAATTTATTTTTCTGAATACCAAACTGGTAGAGTAGAGCATCTTGAAAACAAGCTGCTTGTAGCCCAAGCAGAACCTGGAAGTTGACTGAGTCTGCTAGGGCAGGGAGCAAAGAGGCCAGGTCAAGTGATTAAGGATGTAAAATGTAACTTTCTGTAGTAAGTTTATTGGCAAAGAACTAGAGATTTGGTAACATGCATGGTAAATAAGAAAGAAGTATGATTATACAATAGAACGGAATTAAGTCAGGTTTATCCAAAGGTTACACATATAGAACCCAAAGATGAACTATCAAGAAAGTTATGGTTTCTCCTTTCCTAGAGGCATTTAAGATGAAGAAAAATCCCCATCATCCTGAGCTGAAATGAGGTCTGCCCAGAGGAAAGGAGATTAAGATGGTCTCATGTTCAAAGCCCATAAGTGTTCTTACTTCTATGAAAACCTTTACTGTAGTCATTGAATAAACACTTATTACACATGGATTCTATGCCAGGTGCTGCTAAGAGCAAAATATACAACCATAACCAAGACATAGTCCCTGCTCTCAAAGCCTACACGTAGAGACAAGAAGCTGGATAGTAACAAGAAATTTAAAATAAGTGTGAGAAGTGTCAAGTTACACGCAGTATGGAGCCCTTGGAGAAATAAGTGGGTAGGAGGCTGTTTACCTAATGTAGCAATTAAAGAAGGCCTGCTTGAGAAAAGCTGAAGCTGAAGCCTCACAGAGCTGAAGGCAGTGAAGTAGTACTTTAGGTAGAGGGAAGAACATGCCCAAAAAAGAAGCAGAAAAGATGCAAGAGGAACTTACGGAAAGCCAGAGTTGTCAGAGCTTGTAAGATGTATGATAGAAGATGAGTCTAGGTAGGTAGTCAGTAATCAGAGGCCAGATGTAGAAATTTGGACTTTTTCCTAAGCACGCAGAGAGCCACTGAATGATTTTTAATCAAGAAATAAATTACATGATGAGATTTAGGTTGTTTAATGTAGAATGGCATTACTTCTACCTGGACCTAAGTACAGCTTTGCTCTGAATTAGGTTCATAAGCACTAATTTCCCTTTTACATTGTTGGATTTCAAGTGGAAAGTTGACATCTAGCTCAACTGCCACGTCTTCCAAGCTATAAGATAAAAAACAGAAACATCCAGCAAGGAAATCTTCCCTTTATCACTGTAAGAGAAGTAAGTGATGTATCTTTGTGGGACCTATTTGTATTTCTCCATTTCCTGACGCTTGTTTTATCAGAAAGAGGAATGGTGAACTCTCTCTGAGTTTTTCCTTTCTTCCTCCTATCATGGCTACCATCTTTACAGTGCTATGGGACAACCATGCTGCCTTGTGTAAAGTTGCTCAATACAGTGGACATAGCATAAAGGGACATTCGGTTCCTTCCTTCCATCTTTTAAGGAAATGCTAGCTTTGTTGTAAGCTCTTCTTTTTATGGCTATTATAGTTGTTTGTAGCTCTTTCACTGCAACAAAACCTGTTTCAGCTCTTTGGAACCATTCAGAATGTTTTAGAATTAATCCGATCTTAAACCAATTTCTCCTATGTTCTAGGAAGAGAATAGGTGAAGAAGACATTTCATGCAGACTATAGCTCAATAGCATCAATTCATCTCATAGAAGCACAAGAGAGACAGTGTCCGCCACCATGCAGGTGTGATTCTATGTGCTTTCCATCCTGGATAGCTTGAAACAAGAACAATTGCCTTGTTGTTCTTGGCAATTTAAGTTACCCTTTGTGAATCCAATACTGTTGGCAGGCCAGGGTGCTAATTACTTGGAGCATCTGGTCAGGCTAGTCAGAGGCCAAGGTCAGCTAGTCCTCTCATTTCCTGTCTTCAGTCTTTCCTAAGGCTGAGCTTTCCATGCTTCTACAACCCTGCCTTATGGTAGCGTGCTCCCAATTTCAGCTCAACTTTTAATCAGGATCCAAAGAGCCGAATGTGATATAAGCTTTGCTAGTTGAACAAAAGGCAAAGAAAATATCACACTTACATGTCTATTGCTATTGAGAGGAACTTCTGTGATGACTCCTTGCAAGGTGAAGAGTAACAGATTTTGGCCTTTTTACTTGACCAGACTCACAGATGGAAATGGGGAATGGGGTCAGGTAAATGAATTCAGGAGTCTGGGTGGGGACTATAGGAAGTGGAGAATACAAGTTCCATCTAAAGAGAAGACCACTACTTCACTCCAACAGACTGTTGCCAGCGAGGCCCAGTAAAGTGGAATCTTCTGATTTTATAAGAGAATCCAGAATCATGGGCTTTAATGTGAAAGTCCCTCAGATTTTAAGTATTTGCCACTTATAAAAAATGTTTAATATATGGGGACCAACATAAAGCATGTTTGATTCAACCTATTCAACCCATTTGGGTCACCAGTTTGGGATCTGTGGTATAGAGTCTGTTCCAGTTGCAACAGAAGTCTGCAACCAAAGAAAAACCTTCACCTTTCTGCATAGGATGGATGAGATCTAAGTATAAATCCTAGCAGTGTCCTTACAGCTTGGCACTTTTGGAAACAAAACCTTCCATTCCTATTCTCCCTGTCCTAGAAGAGAACAAAGGAGATGTGAAAACACCAGGGATACAGGGTAACGAGGGCTGCTGTAACAAAGTACCATGGACTAGGTGGCTTGAATGACAAAAATTGATTTTCTCACATTTCTGGAGGCTAGAAGTTTGAGATCAAAGTGTTGGCAGGATTGGTTTCTTCTTCTTTTTATTCTTCTTCTCCTTCTTCTTAATGTTTTTTATTTATTTCTGAGAGAGAGAGGGAGAGAGAGAAAGAGAGAGAGAGAGAGATAGACAGCATGAGCAGGGGAGGGTCAGGGAGAAAAGGAGACACAGAAACCGAAGACAGGCTCTAGGCTCTGAGCTAGCTATCAGCACAGAGCCCGACGCGAGGCTCGAACCCATGAACCATGAGATCATGACCTGAGCTGAAGTGGGACACTTAACCTATTGAGCCACCCAGGCGCCCCAGGATTGGTTTCTTCTGAGGCCTCCTTGGACGCAGATGGCCATCCTCTCTCTGTCTTCATGGGCCTGTGTCCTAATTTTCCCTTCTTATAAGGACACCATTCATATCAGATTAGGCCCACTCATATGACCTATTCTAACTTACTTCTTTTAAGATCCTATCTCTAAATACAGCCCCATTCTGAGGTACTGGGTAGGGGGTGTTGGACTTCAAACGATAAATTTGGGGGGATACAATTATCCCCTGACCATTATCAGCAGGTTCTCTCTCCTCACATAGCCTTTCTTGGAGCAGCATGTGTCTTTTTTCCATTGCTCTCATTTAATGGAAGTAGGTAGCCTTGGAACAAGAATGTATTAATTCCCATCTGTGCCCAGTCTTGTGGGAAAATTCAAAGAAAAAGAGGTATAAAAACACAGTCTAATCAGAGCAAAAAAAAGAGCTTGCATATCAAAGCCCTGCCTGGACATAATTTTTTACATGAGGAAATAAGACACATAGGAGTCCTGTGACATGCCAAAGGAACAAGGCTGTGGCCTCTCTGAACTGGAAGGGCCTTGGCCATCATCTATTCTATCATTCTCTGAGGGATGACTTCCTTCCAAAATGTTCCTGCCAAATGGCCCAACTTCTTTCCACATTTGTATTTCAGAGCTCCAAGTATTTCAAGACAGAAATCATGTCACTATCAATATTTTTTACGAGAAAAACTTTTGATTCTAGGTAAAATTCTGAACTCCAGTGAGCATTCCTCTCAAGATGTGATTCAAGTACTTTTACTGTCCTGTACATAACCTAATATTTGTTTTCTTACAAATATTTCTTACAGGGTGTGCCAAAAACTTGATAAGTAAATTTGTGGATATGACAACACCAGTATAAAGTAGATCAGGTCAATCATCTCCCTTACTGTTGACATTATGCTTCTATAATTATAGCCTTTAATCATTGTGGCACATCTCTCTGTTCTTGTACATTAACCTCATCTTAAGTCCTTTACATGGATGCTACAAAAAGCCCATCTTCTCACCTAATGCCTGTGTACTTGACTTTTTTTTGCTGTTCACTTTCATCTTGCCAGATTCTCCCTGTTGCTCCAGCCTGTTGAGCACTTTTTGGATTCTGATTTTGATATCTCCTCTATTCACTGTCTTCTCTGGCTTCATGTTGGCTGTAGATTCATCAGACTGTCACTGTTGTACTTATTCAAGTCATGGACAAAATTTTAACCAGGACGAAGTCGGAGTAGAGTCAGCCTCTGGATTCACATGGATCCAGTAAGTCAGAATTCATATGTGGTGAATCATCTCCATTTTCACCCTGTTTGTATTTCTCCACTTCTTTTGAAAGGATGTTGTAAGAGATTTGGCTGAAATCTCATGGCTACAGCTTTTCTTTACCATATGGCCTATGAGCTTTAATTTAAAAAAAAAATTATGTTTATTTACTTTTGAGAGAGAGAGCATGAGTGGGAAAGGGGCAGAGAGAGACGGAAATACAGAATCCAAAGCAGACTTCAGGCTCTGAGCTGTCCGCACAGAGCCGAACACAGAGCTCAAACCCACAAACTACATGTTCTGAGCCAAAGTCAGATGTTTAATTGAGTGAGCCGCTCAGATATCCCCTACCAGCCTTAAGTTTAAAGACTCATCCAACAAGTCAGTGAGTGAGCTGAAACAGTGTAGTCTCTGCTGTCCCAAATCTCCCTGCCAGTTTGCAGATAAGAGAGACAGACAACTGGAACACAGTCAAGAGGTTGTGGGCTCTTCTCCATCAAGCGAGAGAAGAGACATGAGAAGGGAGGACCTTAGAGTGCCCAGTTGCAGGTAGATTAAAATCTTTTTGACTGAATCCACTTTGAGCATGCTATCTCCTTTCCCACAACTTTTCTCTTCTGCAAATTGGAGGAAATGATATCTTCTTTAAGTATGGGCTGGTAGTTGTTTGAAACACACATGGATCTCCCACTATGGTTTTAAGATACTTCTTAGGAATCTTTTTTCTCAGGTAAGAGAATTTTGTAATTATGCGGCTAGTCAGGAGAACTAGCCATTACTAAATATGCACTTACTAACCTGCTAGATATGAAGCTCTGCAGACAGTTCTAGTCTAGTCCAACCCTCAGAAGTTTCTATGCTGGTCTTGAGTTCCATAGTCCATGATATCATAACTCTAATATCGTGGCTGACTCCTGTCCTCATCCTTGTCTTTAAGAGTTGAACCAAGAGGGGCACTTAGGTGGCTCAGTTGGTTGGGCGTCTGACTCTTGATTTTGGCTCAGGTCATGATCTCACAGTTTGTGGGTTCAAGCCCCATGTCAGGCTCTGTGCTGACATTGCAGAGCTTGCTCAGAATTCTCGTTCTCTCTCTCTCTGCCTCTCCCCTACTTGTGCATGTGCTCTCTCCTCTCTCTCTCTCAAATATTTAAAAAAAAATTTTTTTAAAGAGTTTAACCAAGAAAATCAAGCTCAGCTTTAGATATTGGGGTATATCCCTGACTATGAAAGTATGGGGGACCCTAAGATGAATCTATAAGGGAGATACTGGAAATTCTTCATCCCTCTAGGGCTTTAGGCAGAGAATTTACACCAATCTGTGAGAGATGGGGTTGGTACAAAACCTAAAGGAGATGTGACCCCAAACAAATCTGACCTCAGACCTTGTAAGGGTTTCAGTTTTTTTGATGATTAAATGACCACAGTAAGAGAGCTGCCACAGAGAGGAGAAAATTGGAGAGCCTTGTTTTAAGTCAATGACCTTCCAAAACCAACACTTACAGCCAACCAACCACCACATTGGTGATCTCTTGGTGGGACATGCCCTCCTGGATGCTGCCTGGGCCATCAGCTTCATGGGCTGCATTGCTCTGAGAGGCTTTTCCACTTGGCCCGATTTCTCCCCTTTGTCACGAGATTCCTCTTTAGGTGAAAGCCTTCACAGGAAAAATATATCACATTTCCATCACGTGTGTCTCCTCTTCCCAAGTATATCAATGAGAGCTATCTTAATCCATTTGGGCTGCTCTAATAAAATAACAGACTAGGTGGCTTTTTATTTTCACTTTAAAACAGTCATAATTTAAGTATTTTATTTTATGTTCAATGAGTTGGCATTCAGGTAGGTTATCCTGGGTATCTGCAGTTAAGGTAGGCATCTTGGATGATCCATTCAAGGAAGGTCATTTAATCCAACTTAATGAAGCCTATATCCTGTGAATACTGACGGAAACACTGGCAGCACATGTTGAGGCCATTTTTCCAGATCAGACTGTGCCGGTTTGAGCAGATAAGGCAAGAACGAGAACCCTGGCCAAATTTCATCTGATGGCCCCAGTAGAGCTGCTGATGACCCATCTTGCTCTCTCAGATGCAAAAATGAAAGGGAAGCATAGATGGCTTAAACAATATTTATTTCTTGAGCCTAGAAGTCCAAGATCAAGGCACCAGCAGGTTCAGCGTCCAGTGTCTTCCTGGTTCATAAACACAACCATTGTCTCACTGTGTCCTCATTTGGCAGAAGGGTCAAGAGAGATCTCTGGGGTCTCTTTTATAAGAACATGAATCCCATTCATGAGGGCTATCCCCTCATGACCTAATCACCTCCCAAAGGCCCTACCTCCTGATACCATCACGTGAGTCAAGCTTTCAACAAATGAATTTTAGAGGGACAAAAATATTCAGTCCAGAACAAGAGCTGTGAAGAGTCCTTCCCTATCTCAGACTGGATTCTAATGGACTAGTATTTTTCTCTGTAGTACTGGACTCAGTCGTGTTTGGGCTGATATTAATTGGACGTAAAGTGATGTTAGAGTTTTGTTACTATCTTATCCATCCCTTAATGGTTCAAAAATCTATTTAGCCATGCCAAGAAGACAGACATATCTAGTTTTTAAAAAACTTTTATTCATTTTAATGAATCTCTACACACAACAAGGGGCTCGAACTCACAGCCCCGAGATCCAGAGTCGCATGCTCTTCTGACTGAGCCAGCCAGGCACCCCCGGCATCTAGTTTTTTAAAACACCATTTTTAGAAGTAATCATTTTCATAAGTAATTTACTGAACCCCTGTACAAGTATATTCATAGTTAATAATAAAAAAATTAGAAACAACCTAAGTACCCATTAGTAGGATAATGTGTTGTTCCTGGAATAGCTTCTGTATTATTTAAAATTTTGATAATGAAAACACTTTCCTATTGTGTCATTACTATAACTTCCAAGTAGTCCCTTTCCTTTGCTCTTGCCTTTTATAATTGTTCTCACTGCTTTCTCAGTGATCTATTTAAAATGCAAATATGATTGTGGCACTTGGGAAATTAAAGCTTTCTTGTGGTTTGTTTCTTATTATCTATTCATTAAGTGTCAAGCTCCTTGGCATGTGTAAGAGTTTTTATGATCTGTCTGTTTTCCTCTGCAGCCTTAGCTCCCATGCCTATATTCTGCTTTCCAACCACACTGTGACTTACGTCAGTCCTCTGAACCTGTCAGTTTCTTTCACAGCTGCATGGCTTTGCACTGACTCTGCTCTTTGCTTTCAGTACCTCCTCCTTCTTCTCAAAATCAAATTTGAGCTTTGCCATCCCTCTCTCTGCTTAGAAAATTTAAGCCTGCTTGTTCCAACAGCTTCTATAGGCTCTTAGGACATTCTGCACGAAGCTATGTTTACACCTTGTTTACCCAAATAGGATGCATGTTCTTGAGAGCTGAAAGGTGTATTTATCTCAAATTCCCTAATGAAGCACAGGTCCTATTGGATGCTAAATACTGAATGAATGAATGAATGAATGGACAAGTGTACAGCTCTTCTAATACTTTTTTTTTTTTTAAACAAGCTCTTCTTCTTTTTTTTTGTTTTTAATGTTTTATTTATTTCTAGGAGAGAGAGAGAGAGACAGCGTGAGCAGGGGAGGGTCAGAGAGAGAGGGAGTCACAGACTGAAACAGGCTCCAGGATCTGAGCTGGCAGTCAGCACAGAGCCCGACGCAGGGCCCGAACCCACGAGCCGCGAGATCATGACCTAAGCGAAAGTCGGACGCTTAACCGACTAAGCCACCCAGGCGCCCCGCTCTTCTAATACTTATATCTATTAGTTCCTGGTGTTTAAGCTATACTTGACCTTTTAAACCATATTCACTCACTTGTCCAAATTCATATAAAAATAAACCATATTCACATATATAAAAATGTTGGGTTGAAGGAAGAGATCCCATGTCTAGTCTCAGCCTCAAACCCTCCTAAAGATGGCCCTGCTCACAATAATAAAGGGCATCTTTAATCCTCAGTTCTGCTAGATCTTCTGTGACATTTGGAACACATTTGGGTACTTCATCTGGAATATCCTCTGTCTTTGGGAGATCAGAATCATCTCAAGATTTGAGCCCAAACTCAATCACCCCACTCTTATTTGGTTTTTGCCCTAGGCTGGCACAGGTAGGGGTAGGGGTCTCTATTGTATAAACTTGTTGCCAAGACAGTTTTGAAATATGAAAATATTCCAAACACGATGAAGTTCCCCTAGGATGCCTTATCTGCATATGTGGGTGAATTTGCTTTAGAAAGAATAGCTGATGGGGCGCCTGGGTGACTTAGTCAGTTAAGCTTCCGACTTTCACTTAGGTCATGATCTCGTGATTCGTGGGTTCGAGCCCCGCATCAGGCTCTGTGCTGACTGCCAGCTCAGAGCCTGGAGCCTGTTTCAGTCTGTGACTCCCTCTCTCTCTGACCCTCCCCTGCTCACGCTGTCTCTCTCTCTCTCTCTCTCCTAGAAATAAAATATATATATATATATATTAAAAAAAAAAAAGAAAGAATAGCTGATATTACATGAAGGGGACGAATCACTGGAATCTACTCCTGAAATCAGTATTGTACTATATGCTACCTAACTTGGATGTAAATTAAAAATAAAAAAATAATAATGAAAAATTAATCAGTTAATTAATTTAAAAAGAGTAGCTGATGTTGACCAAAGCACTGATCTGTCAATGCCCTCCATGCTTCTGGTATGGCACCTATAGTACACTTACAACTGGTCCCCTGTAGCCCCACTGGAAACTAAGCTCCACAGGGTAGGTAAGCTTCTTTGATATATAGAAAGTAATACACCTGGGTTACTCAGTTGGTTAAGCCTCCATCTTCAGCTCAGGTCATGATCTCAACAGCTTGTGAGTTTGAGCCCCTCGTCAGGCTCTGTGCGGACAGCTCAGAACCTGGAGCCTGCTTCAGATTCTGTCTCCCTCGCTCTCTGCCCCTCCCCTGCTCATGTTCTCTCTCTCTCTCTCTCCCTCAAAAATAAATAAACATTAAAAACATTTAATAAATTAAAAAATAGGGGAGCACCTGGGTGGCTCAGTCAGTTAAGTGTCTGACTTCGGCTCAGGTCATGATCTCCGTTCCTGAGTTGGAGCCCCGTGTCAGGCTCTATGCTGACAGCTCAGTGCCTGAAGAAGCCCGTTTCAGAGTCTGTGTCTCTTCTCTCTATCCATCCCTCACTCACACCCTTTCTTTCAAAAATTATAAATAAATATTTAAAAAATACATAAATAAATAGGGGCACATGGGTGGCTCAGTTTGTTAAGCTTCCTACTTTGGCTCAGGTCATGATCTCACCCTCTGTGGGTTCGAACCCCAAGATGGGCTCTGTGCTGACAGCTCAGACCCTGGAGCTTGCTTCAGACCCTGTCTCTCTCTGCCCCTCCCTCATTCGTGCTCTGTCTCTCTGTCTCTCAAATGCAAACATTAAAAAATTAAAAATAAATAAATAATATAAAAGTTATATTTGCAAACAGCCCCCACCAGCTTGTAGATTTGTACGTTGCTTCCCTCTCAAACTCATGGGCCATATGAAAACGTTTCCCTTTATTACTTTTTATTTTTTTTATTGTTATTTTACCTTTAGGTCCATAATCCATTCTGAGTTAATTTTTAAATAAGGTCTGAGGGTTATGCTGAAAAAAAATTTTTTTAATGAATGTCCAGGGGTGCCTGTGTGGCTCAGTTGGTTAAGCATCTGACTTCAGCTCAGGTCATGATCTTACGGTTCGTGGGTTTGAAACCCTCATCAGGCTCTGTGCTGACAGCTCAGAGTCTGGAGCCTGCTTCAGATTCTGTGTCTCCCTCTCTATGTCCCTCCCCAACATGTGCTCTGTCTCGCTCTCTCAAAAATAAATAAACATAGGGGCGCCTGGGTGGCGTAGTCGGTTAAGCGTCCGACTTTCGCTTGGGTCATGATCTCGCGGTTCGTGGGTTCGAGCCCCGCGTCGGGCTCTGTGCTGACTGCCAGCTCGGACCCTGGAGCCTGTTTCGGTCTGTGACTCCCTCTCTCTCTGACCCTCCCCTGCTCACACTGTCTCTCTCTCTCTCCTAGAAATAAATAAAAAATATTAAAAAAATAATAATAAATAAATAAATAAACATAAAAATAAAATAAATGTTCATTTGCTTCAGCACTGTTTTTGTTTTTGTTCTGTTTTTATTTTAGAGAGAAAAAGCACAAGTGGGGGGAGAGAGAGACTCTTAAGCAGGCTCCACACTCAGCATGGAGCCCAACACAAGGCTTGATCCCACAGCTGGGATCATGACCTGAGCCAAAATCAAAAGTCAGATGCTGAACTGAGCCACCAAGTCATCCTGCCTTTTATCTTTTTTTAAAGATTTTTATTCCTAAGTAATCTCTATGCCCAACATGGGACTTGAACTTACAACCCTGAGGTCAAGACTTGCATGCTCTACCAAATGAGCCAGCCAGGTGTCCCACTCCTTATTACCTTATTACCAACTAAAAGACACTTTCCTTGGTGCCCTTACATTGATTTTTACCCCTTCTGGCAACTAATTCTTATACATAGCATTCATGAAATCTTATCTGTAACATACTCTTGATGAGTCACTTTGGTTTTCCTCCTGGACTGAATCCTAGAGACAAATCAATAGGTAACTATGGCTCTCTCCCAAACAGTTAAAAAAATAAAAATAAAAAGATAAAAAGATTAAAAAAAAAAAAAAAGAAAAAGGGTACTTCCCCGTGGAGTAATCTCTCACAGTTTTATAGTAATGCCATGTCTTTATCTCTTTTTTAAGTTTATCTATTTTGAGAGAGAGTGTGCATGTGTGTGCAAATGGGTGAGGGGCATAGAAAAAGGGAAAGAAAGAGGGAAAGGAAGAATCCGGCAGTGCAGAGCCTGATGTGGGACTCAAACCCACAAACAGTGAGATCATCACCTGAGCTGAAACCAAGAGATGGACACTTAACCAACTGAGCCACCTAGGGTGCCCCAGTTATGCCGTGTCTTTATATTCTTTTCAGAAGTACACCCCACAGGGGCGCCTGGGTGGCTTAGTCGGTTAAGTGTCCGACTTTTGCTTAGGTCATGATCTCGCAGTTTGTGGGTTCGAGCCCCGCGTTGGGCTCTGTGCTGACTGCCAGCTCAGAGCCTGGAGCCTGTTTCAGAGTCTGTGACTCCCTCTCTCTCTGACCCTCCCCTGCTCAGCTGTCTCTCTCTCTCCAAGAAATAAATAAAACATTTAAAAAAAAAAAAAAAGAAGTACACTCCACAGTTCAAGCAGTTCACTTTGGTTTTGTACAAGTAGTCCTCACTGTTAGAACAGGCTATGTATTACAAAGTGTATTTATAAAGCCAGTTGTGTAAAACTCACAGTGTCAGTGCCCATAGAAATGAGGTTACCGGGGCGCCTGGGTGGCTTAGTCGGTTAAGCGTCCGACTTTCGCTTAGGTCATGATCTCGCGGTTCGTGGGTTCGAGCCCCGCGTCGGGCTCTGTGCTGACTGCCAGCTCAGAGCCTGGAGCCTGTTTCAGTCTATGACTCCCTCTCTCTCTGACCCTCCCCTGTTCACGCTGTCTCTCTCTCTCTCCTGGAAATAAATAAAATATTTAAAAAAAAAAAAAAAAGAAATGAGGTTACCTTGGGTCATCAGGTTCTCAGGGCAGTCCCCAAGTCTATCTAATCTTGAATGTAGCCGACCTGGCACACCAGATGCACTGCTCTCCTGCTCCCAAGAACTCTGCACAGCATTGATTGTGCAAGAGAGGGAGAGAGGGCACCCTGTGTTCCAATTCCAGGACACAGCCCTCCCCTACTTCCTACTTGGCTGGACCCACAGCTAGGGATAGGGCTGTGCCAGGGAGGGTGCTGGGGAGGAGAGCAGACAATCCTGGGCACCAGTACCAGAAATCTGATTCTTTGCCTCAGGACATCTCCCTAGTCCTTTTGCTCACAGGAATTCAGAATAAGGAATAATAGGAATAGTAATGACGTTTGTATAGTGTTTTTAGTTTATAAATGACATACTTTCATCCCTAATGTCTGTCTAGTTCTTAAAACAACCCTCTTGAGTTATTATTGTTGTAATTTTTATTTAACAGGCAAGAAAAATGAGGTTCAGAAATAAAATGATTTCGGGAGCCTGGATGGCTCAGTTGGTTGAGCATCCAACTCTTGATTTCTGCTCAGGTCATGATCTCATGGTTTGTGAGTTCAAGCCCCATGTTGGGCCGGGCTCTGTGCTGACAGTGTAGAACCTGCTTGGGATACTCTCTCTCCCTCCCTCCCTCTCTCTCTCTCTCTCTGCTCCTCCCCATCTGCCTCTTGAAAATAAATATATAAACTTAAAGATGGGGTGTGGTACCTGGGTAGTCAGTTAAGCATCAGACTCTTGATTCTGGCTCAGGTCATGAACTCACAGTTTGTGAGTTCAAGCCCTGCATTGGGCTCTGTGTTGGGAGCATGGAGCCTGTTTGGAATTCTCTGTATCCCCTTCTCTTCCCCTCTCCAATCTCTCTCAAAATAAATAAAGAAACTTAAAAACAAAACAAAACAAAAAAAGAAATGAGGTGATTTCTCTAAGGCCAGTGCAGGGAAGGATGTGAAAAGAAGCTCAACTTGCACCTGGGCATGGGTGCTTCTCACTGGGTCCCTTCCCAAACCCACTTAGCTATATTTTATTTATTTGCAAAGCATTTAAAGTGTTTTTACCAACTGGTACAGCCCCTCTGGAAAACAGTGTGGAGGTTCCTCAAAAAACTAACAATAGAACTCCCCTATGACCCAGCAATAGCACTGCTAGGAATTTACCCAAGGGATACAGAAATGCTGATGCATAGGAGCACATACCCCAATGTTCATAGCAGCACTCTCCACAATAGCTAAAACATGGAAAGAGCCTAAGTGTCCATCAACAGACGAATGGATCAAGAAGATGTGGTTTATCTATACCATGGAATACTACATGGCAATGAGAAACAATGAAATCTGGCCATGTGGAGCAACATGGATGGACCTTGAGGGTGTTATGCTGAGCGAAATAAGTCAGGCAGAGAAGGACAAATATCATATGTTTGCACGTATAGGAGGAACTTGACGGAGGAACAAAGGGGAGAAGAAGAGCGGAAATGGTGGGGGAAATGGAGAGAGGCAAACCATGAGAGACTCTTGAATGCTGACAAAAACTGAGGACTGATGGATGTGGGGAGGAGGGAGGGATGGGCATGGAGGAGGGCACTTGTGGGGATGCGCACTGGGTGTTATGTGGAAACTAATTTGACAATAAACTATTTGTAAAAAAAAAAAAATTAAAAAAAAAAGAATTTACCTAAGGGATACAGAAATGCTGATGAATAGGAGCACATGTACCCCAATGTTCATAGCAACACTCTCCACAATAGCTAAAACATGGAAAGAGCCTAAGTGTCCATCAAGGGACAAATGGATCAAGAAGATGTGGTTTATCTATACAATGGAATACTACATGGCAATGAGAAACAATGAAATCTGGCCACGTGTAGCAACATGGATAGACCTTGAGGGTGTTATGCTGAGTGAAATAAGTCAGGCAGAGAAGGACAAATATCATATGTTTGCACATATAGGAGGATTAGGAGGAACTTAACTGAGGAACATGGGGGAGAAGAAGAGGGGAAATGGTGGGGGAGAGGGAGGGAGGCAAACCATGAGACTCTTGAATGCTGACAAAAAGTGAGGACTGATGGATGTGGGGGGGAAGGAGGAGATGGGCATGGAGGAGGGCACTTGTGTGGATGAGCACTGGGTGTTATACGGAAACCAATTTGACAATAAACTATTTGTAAAAATAATAATAATAATAATAATAATAATAATAATAATAATAAAGTGTGTTTACTAGCTGCCAGGCATTATTCTAAGAGGTCTACAAACATTAGCCCACTTAAAACATCTGAGTCTTAAGATTTACCTTCTTTTGAACTTTTAACCTGTGTCTCAATCATTGTGTAACCATCTTGGCAATGGATGTTGACTTTAGCAACGTTCCTGGTGGTGCATATTTTAGTCAGAGGGGTTTGGACTACTTAGCCAAGTGATCTCTGACTCTCATATTTCCACGATCAGATGAGTCGCTTTCAAGAGTCAGACTCTTAGTCACAGTTTGGATTTGACATGAGCTTTGATACATGCAACTCCTGCAGGTCTTTCCACCACAGCTTTTCTTTTTTTAAGACCAAATAAATTGTCTCTAGCCAGAGCTGAAGTTTCAGCCAATAGACTAGGTCTCTTAATGAATGAACTCTCTATTATGTATGTCTGAGTCTGGTAGTTTCGTGCTTGTTAGCTCCTAGAGAGCATTTGACCAGCCTAAGACCAGTCAAACCTTAGCAGTTACCAGAATGGGCTCTAAAAATAGACTTCTGGCTTTGAATGCTGGCTCTTCCTCTTTCTATTTTGTGATCTTGGACAAGCTGCTTACCCTAACTGTTCCTCAGTTTTCCCCATCTTTAAAAGGGGATAGTAATAATACCAACTTTGGAGAGTTGTTGTGAAGCCCATCCCATGCTAGAGATGAGGAAACTGAAACTCAAAAGGTGGCAAGGGGTTTTCCCAAGACAACACAGTATAAACTGAAGTTGGAGTTTGAATTTAGAGCTGCCTATTTCCAAAGCCCATAAACTACCAACGGCGGGGATAGGTTCATCTCTTGGCCAGGTGATCACTCAGATGTGCTGTACTGAAAACAATTCTGAGACTGCACTGAGCTGAATGGGAGAGAGTGTGGGCCCTTAGGCAGCATCTCCTATGGGCACAGGAATAGATATGTCATCCCCGCTTGGCACATCCACTTATAGACCTGGAAATCAATTAGGAAGGGAGCCCCAGCCTGGTAGCTCCTTTAGGGCAGGTACCACATCTTAGTGATATCTGTCTCCCCAACTCTTAGCACAGCAACTGGCCCAAAGCATTTGGGAACTACATGTTGAACTACTCTGAATGGAACTGTCCAGAGACTTGCCCCTAAGGATGGGTCCTCTGTGGTCTCCACGTGGATGGCTTCCTTTGGTTTGCCTTAAAAGGCAAATTTCTAGTCCTAAATGTGACCTGGGGAGGTTCATATGACCAGCTGTTAAGACCTTCGATGGCTTCAATTCTTAATTTAAGGGCAAATTTAGTGTAAGAAAGATACTAATATGATACGTTGATTATATTTTACTTGAGTCATTCCAGTGAAATAACAGCAGTTTACCCAACTTTCTCTCTGCTATAGTTACTCACTCTTCCTCTATTGCCAGTTACAAAGGCAAATGGCTATCATCTTAAGGGTGAGGAGTAAAAAGGAATGATGGGTGAGAGTTTAGAAATAACATCCTATCTTTGAAACATAATCAGGCTCAGATCATTGACTCTGTTTCATTTTTCCCTCCTGATTTAGAGAGTTGCAAGTATGGGGTGTTTATCATTTCATGAGAGTCTAGGTAAAAAGAGTGCATGACTTTCATATGCAAACTCCTCTCACCTACTTAGGTGTGGCCCAGGCAGAGTGCACTCTGGAGACTTTTCCCTTAAGAGTGTTGTTTCTTTGGAATGAAAATCCATCTAGAGTACATCCCCAGAAAGAGGCATGTGGTTACTATCTTCTTCCTTAAATCTAAATTGGTACTTAGGACAAGAACCACATGATCCTCTCAACAGATGCAGAGAAAGTATTTGACAAAACACAGCATCCTTTCTTGATAAAAGCTCTCAAGAGAGTCGGATAGAAGGATCATATCCTGAGATCATAAAAGCCATGTATGAAAGACCCAATGATAATATCATCCTCACTGGGGAAAAACTGAGAGCTTTCCCCCTAAGGTCAGGAACATGACAGGGATGTCTACTCTCACCACTGTTATTCAACATAGTATTGAAGGTCAGCCTTAGCAAACAGACAGCACAAAGAAAAAAAAGGCATCTAAACTGGCCAGGAGAAAGTCACTCATCACAGATGACATGATATTCTATATGGAAACCCCAAAAGATACCACAAAAATACTGCTAGAACTGATCCAGGAATTCAGCAAAGTCTCAGGATATAAAATCAATGCACAGAAATCAGTTGCATTCCTAGATACCTATAATGAAGCAACATAAAGAGAAATCAAGAAATCGATCCTATTTACAACTGCACCTAAAACCATAAAATACCTAGGAATAAACCTTACCAAAGATGTGAAAAATCTATACACTGAAAATTATAGAAATCTTATGAAATAAATTGAAGAAGACACACACACACACATACACACACACACACACACACACACACACACACACACACACACAAAGGAAAAATATTCCATGCTCCTGAATTGGAAGAACAAATATTGTTAAAATGCCAATGCTACTCAAAGCAATCTACATATTCAATGCAATCCCTATCAAAATAACATCAGTATTCTTCATAGAGCTAGAATAAACAATCCTAAAATTTGTATGGAACCAGAAAAGACCCTGAATAGCCAATGCAATCTTGAAAAAGAAAACCGAAGCTTGAGGCATCACAATCCTGGACTTCACGTTATATTACAAAGTTGTAATCATCAAAACAGTATGGTACTGGCACAAAAACAGACACTCATCAATGGAACAGAATAGAGAACCCAGAAATGGACCTACAAACATATGACCAACTAATCTTTGACAAAGTAGGAAAGAATACCCAATTGAATAACGACAGTCTCTTCAGCAAATAGTATTGGGAAAACTGGACAGTGACATGCAGAAATATGAAACTGGACCACTTCCTTACACCCTACACAGAAATAAACTCAAAATGGATGAAAGACCTAAATGTAGGACAGGGAGCTATCAAAATCCCAGAGGAGAAAGCAGGCAAAAACCTCTTATCTCTTGGCTGCAGCAACTTCTTACTCAACACATCTCTGGAGGCAAAGGAAACAAAAGCAAAAATGAATTATTGGGACCTCATCAAAATAAAAACTTCTGCACAATGAAGGAGACAATCAGAAAACTAAAAGGCAACTGATGGAATGAGAGAAGATATTTGCAAATGACATATCAGATAAAGGGTTAGTAGCCAAAATCTATAAAGAACTTATCAAACTCAACACCCGAAAAAAAATAATCCAGTAAAGAAATGGGCAAAAGACATGAATAGAAAATTTTCCAAAGAAGACATCCAGATGGCTAACTGACACATGAAAAAATGCTCAACATCACTTAGGGAAATACAAATCAAAACCACAATGAGATACCATATCTGTCAAAATGGCTGACATTAACAACTTAGGCAACAGCAGATGTTGGCAAGAATGCAGAGAAAGAGGATCTCTTTTGCCCTGCTGGTGGGAATGCAAACTGGTGCAGCCACTCTGGAAAACAGTGTGGAGATTCCTCAAAAAATTAAAAATAGAACTACCCTACAACCCAGTAGTTGCACCACTAGGTATTTATCCAAGAGATAGAGGTGTGCTCTTTCAAAGGCGCACATGCACCCCAATGTTTATAGCAGCATTATCGACAATAGCCGAAGTATGGAAAGAGCCCAAATGTCCATAGATGGATGGATGAATAAAGAAGATGCAGTATATATACACAATGGAGTATTACTTGGCCATCAAAAAGAATGAAATCTTGCAATTTGCAACTACATGGATGGAACTAGAGGGTATTATGCTAAGCCAAATTAGTCAATCAGAGGAAGACAAATATCATATGACTTCACTCATATGAGGACTTTAAGATACAAAAAAAAAGATGAACATAAGGGAAGGGAAGCAAAAATAATATAAAAACAGGAAGGGGGACAAAATGTAAGAGACTCTTAAATATAAAGAACAGAGGGTTGCTGGAGAGGTTGAGGGAGGGAGGATTGGATAAATGGGTAAGGGGCATTAAGGAATCTACTCCTGAAATCATTGTTGCACCATGTGCTAATTAATTTGGATGTAAATTTAAAGAATAAATAAATAAAATGGTATTCAGATCCTGCAGCATGAGAAGGCTGGCTTAATGGCTTTTGATGATGAAAGCAGGAGGTTGGGACAGATAACTTCTTGCACCCTTTTTTTTAGCTCTTAAAAAAATTATTGATCATCTTCTTTCAGTCATGTGCTATACTAAATGTTTTGCACATATTATCTCATTTAGTTCTCATAACAGCCTTAGGGAGAAAGTATTATTACCTTATTGTGCAGGTAAAAGAAATCTTAAGGTTAAATGATTTGACAAAGTTGCATAGCTCCCACATGGTTAAACCTCATTTATTCAATAAATGTTTATTGAGCCCCTACTATGTGCCAGACACTGGAATAAATTCTACAAATACTGAAATAAATAAGAAGAAATTCTGCACACAAGCTCATGGTCCAAAGACAAAGTTGGATCTCTGAAGAGGTTATGTAACTGGGTGTGGTAAAGGGGGATTAACTGTGGAAAGGGCATCATGAGAACACAAATATCCAGAACTGGACCAACCTGGGAATTAGAAGGTATCCTGGATCTTAGATGATGAGTAAACAGTAAGCTGGTGAAGGAGGGTTGAAAAGGGATGAATTGCATCCCAGTCACTGGGAAGGGGCAGTGCAAGCAAAGGCATAGAAAGGAGAAGCAGTATTGTGAGTATGAAAACCACAGGCTGGGATTGTTGGAACAGTGTAGGCATGGAGGTGGGGCTGGTGTGGTAGGGAGAAGTCAGGTCAAGGCAATCCTTGTAGTTGTTTTTCCAGTGACATACACTCTTCCCCTTGAAGCCTATGTTATATGAAGAAGACTGTACCCCCTGAGTCTTAGACCCAAAAATGGCCCCAAACAGTTACTCTTAGGAGAAAGTTTAAATCAGGTAGTCTACTCAAAAGAAGGAAGACCTGTTGCTGCAGCCCAGAGAATCATTTCACCTCTAAGAGGCTCCTGGCCACTTCTTAATGAACCAAGTATCTAACTAGATAAGCAATTGAGAACTAGGACAAAGGATTATAGTTAGTGTGCAATAGTGGGTGATTCTTCTGAAGCCCACACCCTTATTGAATGGCTGTGACACAGCAATTAACTTCAATTTCCTGAGTCCCCCTTTCTTCTTACATTCTGGCTTCCTTTCTGTCACTAGCTGTCTACAAACTATCCATCTCTGTCATTTTCCCATGTTTGTCTTTCCTATTTCTTTTTTGAGTTTGTGTGGGGTGCTTTCAGCGCTGAGATGAACCAAAAGTGTGAGGTTGACCTCCAGAACTTAACTACAGTGTCATGGAATCAGCTGTATAAATTGACCGTCTGAGACCTAAGATTAAGAAAGGATGATGGGGCGCCAGGGTGGCTCAGTTGGATAAGCATCCAACCTTAGCTCAGGTCATGATCTCGCGGTTTGAGGGTTCAAGCCCCGTGTTGAGCTCTGTGCTGACAGTTCAGAGTCTGGATCCTGCTTCGGATTCTGTGTCTCCCTTTCTCCCTTTCTCTCTGCCCTTCTCCTGCTCATACTCTGTCTCTCTCTCAAAAATAAATAAACATTAAAAAAAAAATTTTTTTTAAAGGATGAGATGAAAGCTTCTAAGTGGGAGACACTACAGCTAGATCAGTTTCTCAGCGTGTGGTTTGTGGACTACCTGCACTGGTAGTGTTTATGACAAGTAGAGATTAAGGAATCCTGACCCAGCCCTATTGATTCCAAGTGTCTTGGGATGTAGCCAAGAATTTAGTCTTTTTAACAAGCCCCCTGGGAGATCTTTGAGCAGTATAGTGGGAACTATATAGGAATCACAAAATGGCAGCAGTAAAGTCAAATCTACTCACAGATAAATTTTGTTTGTGCCTTACAGTGTTTTAAATATCAGAATGTTTTGGGATGTCTGGGTAGCTCAGTCGGTTAAGCATCTGACTCTCGATTTTGGCTCGGGTCATGGTCTCATGATCATGGGATCAAGCCCTGTGTTGGGCTCTGCACTGAGCATGAAGCCTGTTTTGGAAATCTCTCTCATCCTCTCTCTCTGTCCTTCCCCTCTCATGCTCTCTCTCTCTCAAAATAAGTAAATAAATAAATATTTTTAAAAATCAGAATGTTTTACTTGAAAATCTGGAGTTGTGGCCTCTTGAAAAAATTCTTAGGGTGGCAACTCTGAGTCAATATATTCAGACAACAATCATCTAAAGCTATGGTAAGAACCATCCTGGTTCACTCAGCATGCTCTCAGTCCTCAGAGCCACCAGAGCCTTCTGTGGTGTCATGTCCTTACCTTTTGACTTGGGGTCCTCTAGGACAGATATCAGGTTTTTGTCATCCATGAATTCTTAGTTCCTAAAACCAAATTTACAGAGGAGAGTGAATAAATGTGTGCTGAATGAATGGGCACAAGCTAGATGATAAAGTTCTTTTGGCTTGGATAACTTAACTGCAAGTTTAAAAAAGCTTAGTCCTCAGTGTAGGAAACATGGGGTCTCATCCTGGTTCTGCGGCTGATACATTTGGCTATATCACCTCACTTCTCAGAGTCTAAGTTATTGTAACTACAAAAAGTGTTGTGAGGATGGATTTGTCTCTAAATTCTTCCATCTCAGACACTATGGTGGATTTAGGCTAAAGGTGGGCATTTGGGTTACATTAAAAAAAATTTTTTTAATGTTTATTTATTTTGAGAGATAGAGAGGGAGACAGAACACAAGCAGGGGAGGGATAGAGAGAGCCAGAGACACAGAATCTGAAGCAGGCTCCAGGCTCTGAGCTGTCAGCAGAGAGCCCAACGCAGGGCTCTAATTCTTGAACTCTAATTCATGACCTAAACTGAAGTCAGATACTTAACCAACTGAGCCACCTAGGCATCCCAAGTTTCATTCTTAAATTCTATGTGGAGAAGAGGCTAATTTGAAACTCAGTCCCAGCCAGCCTCTCTCTCTGAAGGCCCACGCCTCAAAATGCCATCTGTTGACATGGCAAAATTTGGAATCTTAGCCTGAGCTGAGGAGGTGGCTGATTCTTGCACAGTCACAGAGTGGCAAGTGTTTATGGAGGCAGATTGGGCCAGCTCCTTCAGTTTGGTCTCACAGAGGAAGTTCAAACACCTTAGCCTAGTGCAGAAGGTTATTTAGCCTCAGATCCCTGCCAGTTAACCCTGTGACTCTCCCCTTCCCGCCAACAATACTCAATTTCCCATGCTGCCCATGAGCACCATGTTGTTTTTACCCTTTTTGCCTTCATACATGCTGTTCTCTCTCCCTTAGGTCATTCTGCCATTTAGTCAATTCCTACTGCACCTTTAACACCCAATGGAAGGGATCCCTATGGGAAGGTATCCTAGTCACTGTTCCTGTCCCCTTCTTTAAGCATGATGTTCCACTCTCTCCTTGCTCTTCCCTTTAACTTTGTCTTGCACAAGTCCTTGCCATTGCATCTACAACAGTGCTCACTCCTTTATGTGCTTGTTCCCCTACTGTACTTCCTTCTCCTTGAGGGCAAGAATCTAGCACATGTCACAGAAGCACAACAACATATGTTGAATGAAGGCTGACCAGCCCTAAACTCCAGATATGCTGAGACAATTCTGCTTGTCAGAGAAGAACTGACCATTAACCCTTGCCCTACCCACATTCCCCCTCCCTTACCACACACACTTCTGCATTTTGAAATGCAGAGCTCATTGTTGATATTTCGAATGACTGATGATATTTGCCAGTGGCTGAATATCCTGTGTCTCAACATCAGTGCTGTGTAACACAGATTGTAGGGATTATGTGTAGGTAATTTTTGTGTGTAGCATTTAACAATAACAGCATGGTGTAGGGCAGTATTTCCTAAACTGTTCTGAAAAATCTTTTAATCCTCTTTTGGAGAATGTAAATAGACACTATATTAAAAATGTAATCTGGGTGGCTCAGTTGATTAAGTATATGACCAGTTCAGGTCATGATTCACACAGTTCCTGAGCTGGAGCCCCGATTCAAGTGAGCTTGAGCCCTACTTCAGGTGAACTCCACTTCTCTCTCTCTCCCTCTGTCTCTCTGACCCTTGCTCACTTGCACCCTCTCTCTTTCTCTCTCTCTCAAAAAAAAAAAAACTAATTTGGTCTAGGGAGGCTGGGTGGCTCAGTTGGTTGAGTGTCTGACTCTTGATTTTGGCTCAGGTCATGACCTCACAGTTTGTGAGTTCAAGCCCTGAGTTAGGCTCTGAGTTAGGCTCTGTGCCTGCAGTACAGTTCTTGCTTGGGGATACTCTTTCTTCTTCTTTCTCTGCTTCTCTCTCTCTCTCTCTTTAAGAATGCTGACAAAAACTGAGGACTGATGGATGTGGGGGGCAGGGGGAGATGGGCATAGAGGAGGACACTTATGGGGATGAGCACTGAGTGTTATGTGGAAACTAATTTGACAGTAAACTATTTGTAAAAAAATAAATGAATAAATGAATAAAAAAAGAATAAATGAATAAAATTTTTTTAAAAACTTAATCTTGTCAAAAAAGTTTGGGAATGTCTGTAAACCATATTCCCCTCTTAGAAGGAAACACGTATTAGCATATTAAAGACTCAGAATTCTAGTGATAAAGAACATGGTTTAATTTTGTTTCACCCAGTGCTTCAAAGGACAGTGTTGAGGAAGGAACGCTGAATTGGAAGCGAGAAGACCTGAGTTTTCACTTCCCCTCTTTCACTAATGCAAATGTGTGATCTTGAAGCAGACATTTCCCCTTTTGCAGCCTCAAATTCCTCATTTGTACATTGAAAGAATTGAAAATGGAAGTCTAAATGACAAGGCTCGGTTAGATGATTTTCTAACAATCCTTCTAATCCCCACTTTCTATCCTGCACCAAGGGATAAAAAACTCCAGCTTTGAAGCCTTTGCTTGAGCTAAAAGGTTCTACCCTGTCCCACCCCAGGGACAGCTGGGCAGGAGCTTGGATGTTCTCTTAATACAGCTGTTTCTCTCAGATGGCTAGATCTGAAGGGGAATTATCTGGCAATTCTGAGCTGATTGTGCCAACTCCAGGATGGCTTTAACACTGTACCAATCAGCCATCCACTCTTCTTCTCCTTTGCAACGCATTCACCATTGCAAAATCATTGCTCAGAATGTCCAAAAAACAATAGATTTGACATAAAATGAAACCCTGGGTTCAGGAAGAGCTTTGAGGTAGGAGAGATTTGATAGTGATCATCAGTCAGGACTGTGAAAATGCCAAGTACCTGCAGGGAGACCAGATACCCAAGAATGTAGTAAGGGCTGTAAGGTCCCAACATCCCTTGGTGTTGAGAGAAAACAGAGCCAGTCTGGTGTCATTTAAAGTGCATCTGTGGAAAGAAAAGCACATCTGGCTCAAGTCAGACTTTGGTGTCATGGAGTTCATGTGGACAGGGATCAGCCCATTCTCGCTGATGGAGGCCCTATTAGCAGGATGCCACACTCAGAGCAGAAAGCCCACACTTCCTGCTCCAAAGGATAGCCCCAAATGGCCACTGTTTAAGGCCCATCTTACACATAAGCAGAGTGGTGTTTCCCTCTGAATACCATCTCAGCAAAATCAGAAATATCATTACTCAGCATAATCTGTAGCTAAGATTTTCCTTTTGTGTATGGCTCACCCAGTCCAGGATCCTTCCTTCTTTTCTTCTGTCCTGCAACATTACAGAATGTTTGCTAAACGACAAAACTAAAGCAACTGAGTGATAAGTTTGATGTCCCTCATTCAAGGGAAGACAATCCATGGATTGAGGGTGCCCAGGACCTAACAAGCAGCGCAGCTCTCTTCCCCAGGGATTTTAGGCAAGAGTGAGTTGTACAGAGTGTTAGAAGAGGCACCAAGGAAACAGGCTAGGAGGAGTCTGGCTAGATGGTGGGGGATTTCCTTATCTTTGTAGGCTAGCAGGTCCTATTTTCTAGTGTAAGGCAAGCTTGCAAAAGCTGAGTTGGAGGATTGTGATTGGCATTAGGTTTTTTTAGGCAGTGAGGAGGCTCCCTAATTGGAAGTTGACTCTAATTTAGATTTGTATGCTGGGCCATGGGGGCAGCTTCCACTCTGTGTACCCTGGTATGTAAATTACTTTTATCACTGTATACCAGGACTTGAACTGGGCATGAGTATATGTCATGGAGCCAGAGTGGATGTATAGAGCATGACTCCTAATAGGGGTTGGCTTCAAAAGTTAATGTTTAGAGCAAAAATCAGTATTATCACAATTATCTTTGAAAATATTTTAAATCATCCCCATGGTTAGTGAAATGGTTACAATCTGTGAAGCCCAGGATACTTGATGGACTTGGGTTTCAACTAAGGGATTCTGTCATTCATTCACCCTACATTTCTCTGGGTCATGGGTCAATTCAGTGTGTGGAATGTTACTACTTAAATCACTATTTCTTGCTCCGAGTCTTGTTTTGGTTTGTTCTGCTTTGGCTAAAATTAAATTTGTATAAGTTAAATATGTATATGAGACCATTCAGTGAAATACATAGAAAAAGTATCTACCTCCATTCTAGTAATAGAGGTTAGTAGACTGGGTGTGGACTGGGATTAGAGGTACTGGAACAAAAACTGGTCAAAGAGGACTCAATATTCTCAGCAACGTTTCATTGTTATTTTTTAAATGTTTATTTATTTATTTTGAGAGAGAGAGAGAGAGGAGAGAGAGAGAAGAGAACGCGAGCTTGCATAAGCAGGGGAGGAGCAGAGAGACAGGGAGAGAGACACACTCTCAAGCAGGCTCCAAACCCTGCAGAGCCCTGTGTGGGGCTCAGTCTCACAAACCATGAGATCATGACCTGAGCCAAAATCAAGAGTCAGACGCTTAACCAATCGAGTCACCCTGGCGCCCCTTTTCATCGTTATCTAACAAAGAAAATGTATTCGTATTTTTCTTGTCTAACATGAAAAGACGCCTGACTACAAGTCACTCACATGTGGTCAGGGAAAAACAGGCATGAAAATAAACAATGATAAGATAGTAATAGCAGTATGCCTGAAGCAGGCCTCAGGGTGGGGGAGCAATTAATTTTTCCCTGCTACTTAATCTCATCCCTGCCTCTTTGTTCTGTGCTCAGGGAAACAAGGCTGAAGTTTTGCTTCAGGATGACCTAGATAAAGCTTGGGCTATTTGGCTTGTCTTGCCAGGTCCCTCCCCTGCCCCAGGGAAGGGCAGCTCTTTTAGTATATAGATAGGTGAGGAGCTTTGACACTGTGAAGAGGGCATCTGCATGAGCTTTTTAACCTGCTATTTCTTTCTAATCTGCTACTTCTTCTGCCATCACAGGGATGTTGCTAAGGGTGAGAGGGTCCCTTGGATCACTGCAGTTGTGTTTGTTCACTTGTGAACTCACCCTTGGCAGTGTATTCACTTCCTCTTTATTCTTTGCGAAGTGGAACGGACAGGAATTATTATTGCCATGTTGTGAACTTGGGAACAAAGGTATAAAAGTCAGAAGCAGAGGTGTATGCCCAACACTGGGTGGGTTGCCCCCCAATCTAAGGTCCTAACCATCTAACTGCCCTTCATGTTCTTACTGACCACCTCAGGTGGTTTTGGATCAACTGAGTGCAGAACTCGGAATCCACAGTAATAGAACCACAGAAAGCCCACTGTGTGAATATTCAGATCATTTTCCTGACACAGGCTGTATGTAGTGTGACTTCTATCTCACGCCTAGTGGGAAAACTCTACAACTTTTTTCTTGAAAATGAGGAGTTTCTCAATTGAAGGTTGTACTTGGTATAGTACAAATTGCAGGTTCTAGACTTAGATGTAACCCATCACATTTTACATGTAAGATACTGGACAGGTTGCTTGACCTCTCTGAACCCCAGCTCTTTATCTGTCAAATGGGAAAAAAATTCTACCTACTTCATTGGACGACTATGAGGAATGAATAGAAGGAAGATGCCTGTCCCAAAGCAGGCACTCATCATACATTAGTCCCATTCATTCTCTGGGTCTTTCCTAATGGGGTTCTGACCATGAAAATGTCTAGTAGTACCCACCTGGTTTGGTGAGTTAGTCTAGTGGGGACAATAAAGCCCACAAGTCATTCGAAACATTAATGTCTGCATCCACTGAGGGAATTTTCACTCAAAAGTGCCTGTTTTAAGGCTAAGTTGGGCTTGTGAGAACAGAAGGAGAAAGAAGAGGAAGAGGAAGGAAAGAAAGAAACCCTAAGTGCATCATATTTATTGCCTTTCTTTCTTTCTTTCTTTCTTTCTTTCTTTCTTTCTTTCTTTCTTTTCTTTCTTTCCTTTTTTTTTTTTGTACATGAAGAGAAATTAAGGTCAGTTGGCCAGGGCTGTGGACATCCTGTACTCATCTTTTCTTTGGATACATGTCAAGAAAAGATATGATGCTTCTTTCAGTGCTTGATGTTGGCTATGACCACGGGATGTAGTTTTTCATTGACTTTCTCCTTGATGAAGGTGTTTAATGACAGAGGACTTTAGTCATCAAGCTTTTCAGGCCTCTGGCTCAGCAATAAAATGAAATGAGGGTGCATGGTAGCATTCATATTAAATGGTTTTCTTCTAGTGTTAATACTGGAGCTTGCTACTTCTGAAGATCTTTATTTTTAAATTGGCTGAAGCCCTTTGGTTGCCATAACAAAATTCAATTAAAGTTGGCTGAGAGGAAAATTGAGAATTTTATGTATATGTAGGTTAAAAATAATTAAAGAAGACAATTTAAGCGATACAAACAAACTTCAACACTTCATGAAACAAGTAGTCTCTATCCCCAAGGGTCCAGAGAACTGAAAAATGGAGAAGAAGGCAGGAAGCTTTTACAGGATAAAGAATAAAGAAAGCACAGGAGGAGCACCTGGGTGGCTCAGTCAGTTAAGCATTTGACTTTGGCTCAGGTCATGATCTCATGATCAACTCTCATGGTTCGTGAATTGGAGCCCCATATGGAGCTCTGTGCTGGTAGCTCAGAACCTGGAGCCTGTTTTCGATTCTTTGTCTCCTTCTCCCTCTGTCTCCACCCCTGCTCACACTCTGTCTCTGTCTCTCTCAAAAAAAAAAATACAGGAAAAAATAGAAAATATCTGATTGGCTGGGGCCACAGTCAACCTTGTTTGGGGTGAGAAGAAACAAGGAAATATGTATAGATCCCAGAGTTGGCTTGGTGTTTGGAAATTGTTTGACTGTATATACTGTGTTTCTGTTTAAGTGGAGCATTTACAAAGACATGAAAGTTATCTAAATTTTGTTTGTTGACAGCTCCATCTTGGGACTAGAAATTTAGTTTAACATGTACATCCATATTGTATATACATATTCATATATATGAATATCCATGTATGCTTATGTGTATCTATATGTGCAAATTATGTATAAAGATATGTACAGGGCTATGTCATAAAATTGGAACATAAGAATACAATAAAGCTGAAGGAAAGGACTAGAATAAGGAATTGCAAAGCCATTGGGATATCTCTCTGGAAGTCTGTTGGGTTCTACTCTTCTCCCTGCCTCCCGCCCCCCTAGCCCTCCCTGCTGTTGGTAGAATATGGTTGTTAATCAGCCTTCTGAGAAAGTGATTGATGCTTATGGTTCTAACCATTTATGAATCAGGGCTGTCTAGATCACAAATCCCAGTTCCTGACATGGGCAATTGCCTGTCCTGGGCCAATGAGCTATTACAATGAGCTATTATAGCCAGCAGAAATGAGATACACAGGGGGACACAGCTGCTGGAACCCATCAATTGTGAGCAAGGAAGACACAGTCATTATAATTTATGACCAAGAATTGGAGACCCAATCTAGACTGGCTATCAATGATGCATATAGAAAGCAAAAATGACTAAATATGAGCAAATATAACTAAATGACCAGAGCCATGACTGAGAAGAATAAATAAATCAAGGGTGGCTTCTGGGTGAGATTAGATGGACAAAAAGCAGAGCTTGATGGGGATAAAGGAGACAGAGCCAAGAGAAATCTTGAGTGTGATACCTGGAGGTTGAAGAGAAGGATAATGCTGCTGAAAGAGAACAGAATGGAGAGAGAAAAGATAACCAGGGCATTGCCTAGTTTCATGGAATAGAACCTCCTTTACGTATTCTCACCTAAGCATTTTGTAATCCCTTCCCCTTCCAACATCCTGCTTCTAAATGGGGTTTGTGTCTCTGGTTTCCTATGTCTTGCCTAATTAAAGGAAAGCATTAAAAAAAAAAAAGTGATGGCAAAATAATAAAAATAATAGTTTCTACTTCCCAAGTCGAGATTCTAGACATGGGGATTGATCTCGTACTGTGAGATCATGTGAGCCAAAATCAAGAGTTAGACACTTAACTGACCGAGTCCCCCAAGATTTGCTCTTGTTTTGTTATGCCTAGTGATAATTGTGATTGCATCTTACTTGAATGAGGTGTGCTCTGGGGACGAGGAAGACAGTGCTGTTTTGCACACTGTAAGTCAAGGTTGACCCTTCTCCTATGACTGTTAAGTAAACTCCCAAGCCCAGTTGCTGCATATGGTAAGTGCCTATCTTCTGAGTTTCTTAGAGGGCATAGAGGAGGAAAATTCCACTGATAAAACAAAAGCTATGACTCTCAGGGAAATAAAGATATTCTTGAGCAGCCTAAGTGAAACTCTTTATGCCCTGGTGCTGGTACCTTGCCCCCAGTCCCAGCCAGTTTATCAAGTTTTAAGCTACTCCTGCAAACCTCAAAATCCAGCCTCCAAGGCTAGAAGATTAAGGAGATGCCCTAAGGGCTAAGGCCTTTGGCGTAGTAGTGTCTCGGTCAAAAATATGATCCTGGGTTCTCAAGGAGTGTTTTGGGTGCCCCAAGACCAGTCTAAAAGGACAGATCAATTATAAAAGGTCTTGGCCTTTGAGAACAAGTGTCATAAAGCAAGGGTGTCCTGCTTATTTTTCTTCAAATATTTAAGAAATATTTATTAGGCACCTACTAATTGTGGCAGGAAATGTTCCCTGTCTTGGGACATATCAGCAAACTAAATTTACAGACAAATCTCTGCCCCATAGGCTTCCATTCTCGTGGGGATGGATGAGCCCCATGAAAAATTTCACAACTTCTTTGTTACTTCCTGTCCTGCTTCTGTTATCTCTTCCAGAGATAATCTGGGAAAACCAGATGAGACCCATCACACGCTTATTTTGAGCTACCTTGGGAGAAGTCATATGATGGAGAAGGGCTGCTGTGGGTCTGAGATTATGCACAGGTTTGAACTGTCTAGTGAGACAGGGAAACTAAAGGAACCCCATGAAAAACTGCTTTCTTCACTCCATTCACTGCTTCTGTTCTTGCTAGGATCTGTACCCCACCCCGCACAGAGGCCTCACAGAACAGGTAACTATGTCCTCCTAGTAAAGGTTAAGGAGTTAATGATCTCTTTGGAGTCTTCCAGCACAATAGATAACATCTAAGGAGTGATTGGGTGGGGTCATCATAAACCTGTTTTCCAAGACCACTGACTCATCAAGACCTGGCTTCAGGGCATGAGTGTCCAATGAAGAACATTTAAACACCTTCTTTGTTCTTGGATGACTGAGAAGATACGTGCACCAGACCACAATCCTCAGTAAAAACCCCAGACCCCAAGTATGGATGAAATGCGCTCACCTTTCCAGACAGTCTCCAGGACACTCTGTATCTGCACTCTCTCCACGTCTTCAATAAACTCTACTCTCACTTCCTCTTGCCTCACCTTTGATTTCTATCTTGTGCAAAACCAAGGACTCTCTTGGCTGCTCCTGTGGTACCTTTCCTGGGTCTTTGAAACTGTCCAGCTTGTATCATCTAGGATTTTTTTTTTTTACTGTTTATTGCTCACACTATGTGAATTACATCGTCTCACCAAGAATGACACAAGCTCCATTTCAACTGATGAACTTAGGATTTGAGGCCTAATATGGCCAACAATTTATAAGTCTATGGACCAACCAACACCCCCAGACTTTTCTGGTCACCCTCCTTGCATTTGCAAAGCTGAACCAAGAAATTAGCTTTGACCCAGGTCTTGCACACTCACAAGCCTCACCTTTGAAATATAAACAATTGCCAGAGACTGCCCAAGAATCTGGCTGCACAGTCCAAAGTGAAGATCTAGACTTTAGGGATCAGAGTCTGGTTAATTACTAAATTATTTTTTTTAGAAAGAGAGTATGAGTGGGAGAAAGGGGCAGAAGGAAAGAGGGAGAGAGGGAGAGAGAGAGAGCATCTTAACCAGGTTCCATGCTCAGGGAAGAGCCTGACTCAGGGTTTGATCCCATGACTCTGAGATCATGACCTGAGTCAAAATCAAGACTCAACAAACTGCTACTCAGGTGTCCCCTAAATTATTTCTTGCATAATTATTTATTAAGTACCCATGATTTAGGTACTAGGTATGTGAGGGTGAACTTTAATGGATAAAGAGTCTGGTCTTCATGAAACTGACATGTTATTGAGGGTGTGGGAAGGGTGTGTGATGGGTGTGGGGAGAAAAGGTAAACAATGATGCTCATCAATGTCTTCTACAAATAGCACTTTTCAAATTCCAATGTGCAGTCCAATTGCTTAGAGAGGTTATTGAAGCAGATTGCTGGGCTCCATGCCCAGAAACTGATTCAGTAGGTTTGAGGTAGAGTCAAAGAATTTGCATTGCTAACAAATTCTCAGGTGATACTACTTAAAATGTAGTTTGCACAAATTATAGAAATCCAAGGTCACTACTGATAAGATGAAGGTTTCAGTACCTTGCGTGTTCCTCCAAGTTTGGTCTCAGGACTCCCTGGTGATCTTTATGAAAAGCACAGAATGAAATAAATTCTTGGTCCCTCCCCTTAAGGGGAGTTGTTCAGTTAATGAAAGAGAAGGAGTTACTTAAATATGGAGAAATGACCATGTGTTGCTATGTTAAAACCATGAAGGAATTAAATATTGATGAGAAATAATTTTGTTGATTGAGCTAAAAGTGTTTGCAATTTTAATATTCAGTGTTATGAGGTAGAGTTCTTACACTATTGGTATGAGCATAAATAGCACTGTGTACCAAAAACTTTTTTATTTTTTTAATGTTTATTTATTTTGAAAGAGTGGGGAGAGGCAGAGAGAGAGAGAGAGAATCCCAAGCAGGCTCTGAGCTGCCAGCGCAGAGCCCCTGATGCAGGGCTTGAACCCATGAGCTGTGAGATGACCTGAGCCAAAACCAAGAGTTAAACACTCAACCAACTGAGCCACCCAGGCACTCCATACCAAATTTCTTTACAATAATGCTTTTAATTCAGTAATTCCTCATTTGAAAATCTGTATTAACAAACTGATATGCAGTAAGAAATAATATGTCTCTGGGGCACCTGGGTAGGTCAGTTGGTTAGGCATCCAACTTCTGTTCAGGTCATGATCTCATGGTGAGTTCCAGCCCTGCTTCAGGCTCTATGATGGCAGCTCAGAGCCTGGAGCCTGCTTAGGATTCTGTGTCTCCCTCTCTCTGTCCCTCCCGTGCTCATATTTCTCTCTCTCTCTCAAAAATAAGCATTAAAAAGTTATAAAATAAAAAAGAAATAACAGAACTCATATACCATCTACCCAGTTTCCTCCAACGTTAACATCTTGTAAACTATAGTACAATATCACAACCAGGATACTGACATCAACATAATCCACAGATCTTGTTCAGATATCCCATTTTACTTGTACTCATTTATGCATGTGTATATGCATATGCATGTGTATTTAGAACTATACAGTTTTATCACATTGTATAGGGTTGTGTGTCTATCAGCAGTCAAGATATAGAACAATTCCATCACCACCAAATTATTTTGCTATTTTATAACCACATTTACCTTGCAATGTCATAAATATTTAGCTATAAGTATGTTTCCTGTAGAAATACTTTTAATAGGTAAAAAAACCAAAATAGCTTCAATATTCATTAATAGGATATTGATTACATCAATTAATGCATATCCATAAAATAAAACCACAGAGGTGCCTGTGTGGCTCAGTCAGTTAAGCATCCAACTCTTGATCTCAACTCAGGTCATGATCTCACAGTTCATGAGTCTGAGCCCCGCGTTGGGGCTGTCAGCACAGAGCCTGCTTGGGATTCTGTCTCTCTCCCTCTCTCTGTCCCTCCCCTGCTCTTTCCCTCAAAATAAATAAACTTAAAAAAACACATACAGACCTTAAGTTTTATAGCACATTATCCAGCGACTTACAAAGAGGTTTATAATATATTAAGTGAAAATAATCCTTCAAGTGTATTCTTATTACACTTGTTCATATTTTCTAATAGTTCTATAATTACCACATATTACTCAAAATTGTTTTGTTGTGGTAAAATATACATAACATTTTGAGTGTACAGTTCAGTGGTAGTAAATACATTTACATTGTTGTGAAACCATCACCACTATCCATCTCCAAGACTTTTTCATCATCTCACCCAAAAACTCTATACTCATTAACAGTAACTCTCCATTCCCCTCTCCCTCCAGATCCTGGTAAGCACTGTTCTAGTTTCTGTTTCTGGGTATATGACTACTCCAGGCACCTCATGTAAGTGAAATCATATGATATTGTCCTTCTGTGACTGGCTTATTTCACTTAACATAATGCCTTCAAGTTTCATCCACATTGGAGCATGTATGTGATGCCACACTCATTAGTAACCCATAGGCTACCACTAAATACAAAGTCACTTATAGTAAGCCTCATGATTGTGAGATTTTGGCATATTTGTAATTGTGAATTGCGGCACTAAAGGTAAGTCAAGTTTGAAGTATTAAGGCTAAACCATCTTTTGGACTGAATTTGGAGGGTGTGACCTGGTGGAAGGCAGATTAGTTTAGGCTAGGAAAATGACATTCATGAGGACTGAAAAGTGGAGACCAACACAACACAGGTGGTGACAAGAAGCCAATTCACCTGACTAGGCTCAGGAGCCTGAACAGGGCAACACTGAGAAAAACACAGAAGATGCTATGGTTTGAATGTTTGTGTTACCCCCAAATGAACATGTTGAAATCCTATTGCCTGATGTGATGGTGTCAGGAGATGTCAGGGGGCAGAGCCCTCATGATTGGGATTAATGCTCTTGTAAGATAGTGCTCCCCTTATAAGAGAGATCTCAGAGAGATCCCTCATCTCTTCTGCCATCTGAGGATACAAAGAGAAGTCTGTGACCTGGAAGAGGGCCCTCACCCTACCAGGCCGGCACTCTGATCTCAGACTTCCAGTCTGCAGAACCATGAGAAATAAATTTCTGTTGTTTGTGGGCCACCCATCCTGTGGTACTTTTGTCAAAGCAGCCTGAATGGACTGAGACAGATGATAAAGGCAAAGATTGAGGAGCAAAATGTACACATAATCAGTTTCAGCATAATAAGAGATGCCATTTCAAGCCAGAGGGAATTGAAGCTGAGATGAGACATATTCAGTCTGCTGTTTAGAAAAAGAGGTACTGCTGACTTGTGCAGTTTGGATGGCAGGAGGCCAGGACAGGCATGCAGGAGAGGCACTTCCAGTTGGGTACAGATGGGCTCAAACTTGCCTTGTGAGCCTCGCTGATGCACCCACCCTCTACCGTGTCAATCAGAATTTGTTGTGCAGACTGCATACCGAGCTGAGAGGAGGAAATTGAATGCAGCAAAAGGAAACTGTCAGAAAATGGAGCAGTCAGGGGAGGTCAGGATGAAGCAGAGTCTGGAGAACTTAGGGGACCCTTGCTTTTATGACCATTGCTGGGGATGGAAGCAAAGGCAAAACCCAGGACAGATGCTGCATCCTAGCTGATGGTTCATGCCCTGAACACTGACTGGAGTCAAGAAGCTGGGGTGCAAGTTTACCTGCATAGTCTTCTTTTGGTTCCTTGATATATTCTTCACTGTTGTGCGGAACCATATAGTAAGAGTCGAAGGAGCTGAGAGCAGATGTGAAGACGAAGGGCCGGGGCACAAAGGGAAGCTCCCCTTTTCTTTCACCCCAACCAGCACAAGAACATAATCCTGGCCTGGGGAATGGCCATCAGAATGGACAGGAAAAGGCAGACTCAGATGAAGGGAAAAAATCACAAGATTAACAAAATATCTCACAGGGTGAAGGACTTTGGAAGCTACCCAAGGTCAACTTCTCGTCTAAAGAAAATGATTACTAACATTCTTAAAGACTTCCTTAACATTAGGATGTTCTAACTGCTTTAAATGTAAGTTCTTTGATCCCCTCCAGAGTCTTGAGGACATTATAACCCCTGTTTGGAGATGAGGCAACAGAGGTTGGGCAGCCTGCCTGAGGCAGTAGATGGTTGAGTGGTAGAATCTGGCTCAGAACCTAGGCATGTGCTCCATCAAACACCTGTAGGTTGGCCATCAAGCAATTCTACTTTCTTTTTGGTATGAGTACTTCTAGAGTCCAACTGCCCGGTGAGCTTCTGTTCCCACATTCCTCCATTTGTACACATTCAGAATCTAAAAGACAGAGCAAAATATTTCTTTTTGTTCCTATGCAGTTCCCTTTTGGGTGACTAGGGACCTCTTTCTTGTTCTCTGTCATTTTTCTACCCTTCTTCCCATGCCCAACCTCAGGAGCCCATCCAGCTTCATCCTATCATATCATCTGTATTCAGGCCAGCAAGGGCCCATCTGCCCCCCTCATGTCTGAGACTGCCAAGTTCCTTTGTCCTGGTCCTCATATTCTTTCTTCTTTTAGTGTTTTGTAAAATGTTTTTATTACTTATTTTAAGAGACAGAAAGACAGAGAACAAGTCAGGGAGGGGCAGAGAGATAGGGAGACACAGAATCTGAAGCAGGCTCCAGGCTCTGAGCTGTCAGCACAGAGCCTATTGCGGGACTCCAACTCACGAACCATGAGATCATGACCTAACCTGAAGTCAGATGTTTAACCGGCTGAGCCACCCAGGTGCCCCAACTTTTTAAAAAAATGTTATTTATTTGTTTGTTTGTTTGTTTGTTTTGAGAGAGGGAGAGCAAGTGAGGAAGGGCAGAGAAAGAGGGAGCAAGAGAATCCCAAGCAGTCTCCATGCTGCCAGTACAGAGACCAACGTGGGGCTTGAACCCACAAAACTTGAAATGTGAGATCATGACCTGAGCCAAAACCAAGAGTTGGACACGTATCTGACTGAGCCATCCAGCCACGCCCTGGTCCTGATATTCTTAACAGCAGAAGGGCCATTTAAAATATAAGCCTCTATATGTGGAAAGTAATTTGACAATAAACTATTTGTAAAAATATATATATAAATAAATATTTAAAAATAAATAAATAAATAAATAAAATATAAGCCTCTGTCTTGCTAATATTGCTTACCCTGGTTAGAAGAAAAGTAAATAAGGACCTAGTCTGAAACTGGGGCTCTCCATGCTGAAAATGAAAGTGCTAGGTACACCTAAGAAGTATATTATTTAAATAATACCAGGTCTCTGGTTGGCTCAGAGGGGAATTATAAACTCTCCTTTGCCATCAGCAGCCTTCAGGTTTCATGTTACTGGTGCTGGGAAACCAGGTTTCAAACATGTTCAAAATGGATAGCACATGATTCTAGTGGTCTAGGGTCATTCAATAGAGGTGCTGGCATGTACACATTTGAGGCTTAGCAAGCTGTTTCCCTAAGATTCTTAAAACAGTTGAGTATGTCTCTTTGTTGAAATCCTCCTCCTCCGGGCAGGAATAAGAATGGAAAGAGCAAGTAGATGAGACAGGGACAGAGAAATCCAAATGACTGCACCTACCCCAGGGGCAAAAACTCTAATTCTCAGAATTTCCTTACAGTCAGCAGAAATGTACTTCCTATGGATAAAGTTTGCACTCTGAAGCCCACAGAGAAAGGACCTTCTCTTCCCAATGACAACCTTTCCTGAAGGAGAAAAAAAAAATCCCTATTTCCTTTGTGTGTGTGTGTGTGTGTGTGTGTGTTCATTCTACAATGCCCCTTTCCAAGCCTCCATCATCCTGATCATTCTGCTCTGCATCACTCAAGTTTGCCAAAATACTTTTGAACTGTAAAGATGGTATTGAAAACTGCACATAGTGGTTCAGATGTAAGATAGTTTGGGGCTGGCTATGTTTCCTGGTGGAAAACAGGAAATGCAGACCTGAAGGGAGAAGATATTAGGACCAGAGGTATAAAGTCTTCGGCCCTGCTGTAAGTACTGGTAGCTAATTCAATGAAGAAGGGGAGAAACTCCCATTTGTGAAGGACAAGGATGATGAGGCTGTGCCAGACATTTCCCCAGTGTTGCCATCTAGTCTTCACAATTTTGTAAGGAATCAGCTATCTTGAGGAAGGTGAGGCTGATAAAAGTTCAGTAACTTGCCCAAGGCCACTCAACCACTAAGTGAAAGGGCTGGGACTCCAACTCAGTTGACTTCTCAGGGAGTGTGATGAGAGCCTCAAGAACTCATTCCCAAACCAAAGGAGTCAATGAATCACTGACGAGCATGAGTGCATGAAGGTATCCTAGGACAGATTTAGTGCTTATGAAATAATAGAGTCTACAGTTTGCTGGGAGGCTGGGTAGCACCAAGCTTAATGGTTAGGAACACAGGCTGTAAAGAGACCTGGCTTCAAATCATAGCTTTGCCCTTTGCGTGTTGTGCATTCATGGGAAAATTGCTCTACTTTTCTATGTTTAGTTTCTTTGTCTAAAATGCTGAGTAATACCAACTTTGTATCGTTGTTACAAGGTCTAAATGAGATCTTGTTTGTAATGGATATTTTCGTATATCTCTGTAAGTAAAATACATGTAGAGAGTATATATGAGAAATGCTTATGTATTTTAACAAAAGATAGCTATTTCTATGTAAATTATTCATTTGTCCTTGGCACTCAACAGTGAGCCTCTTCTTATTTTTCTTAAGGTTTACTTATTTTAAAGGGTTTTTTTTTAAAAAAAATATTTATTCAGTTTTGGGTGGGGAAGCGGCAGAGAGAGGGAGACGGAGAATCTGAAGCAGGCTCCAGGCTCAGAGCTGTCAGCGCAGAGCCCAAAGCAGGGCTCAAACTCATGACCTGTGAGATCATGATCTGAGCCGAAGTTGGTAGCTTGACTGACAGAACCTCCCAGGCATCCTGAGCCCCTTTATAAAATGGAAAACGAGGATGCCAGGGTGGCTTAGTTGGTTAAGCATCCATCTCTTGATTTTTGCTCAGGTCATGAGCTGATGGTCTGTAAGTCCGAGCTCTGTGTTGGGCTCTACACTGACAGTCTGGAGCCTGTTTGGGATTCTCTTTCTCTCTCACCCCACCTCTCTAAATAAATAAACTAAAGAAAGTTAAAATGGGGGCGCCTGGGTGGCTTAGTCGGTTAAGCGTCCGACTTTCGCTTAGGTCATGATCTCACGGTTCGTGGGTTCGAGCCCCGTGTCGGGCTCTGTGTTGACTGCCAGCTCGGAGCCTGGAGCCTGTTACAGTCTGTGACTCCCTCTCTCTCTGACCCTCCCCTGCTCACGCTGTCTCTGTCTCTCTCTCTCTCTCTCTCCCTCCTAGGACTAAATAAAAAACATTTTAAAAAAATTAAAAAAAAAAAAAAAAAAGAAAGTTAAAATGGAGAATGAGGGGTGCCTGGGTGGCTCAGTCAGTTGAGTGTCTGACTTGAGATTTTGGCTCAGGTCATGATTCTGGGGTCGGGTCATAGGAGTAACCCCTGTGTTGGGCTCCGTGCTGAGTGTGGAGCCTGCTTGAGGTCTTTCTCTCTCTCTTTCTCTCTGTCTCTCTCTCCCTCTCTCCTGCTCACACACTCTCTCTAAAATAAAAACAAATTAATTAACATATATTTAAAATAAAAATAAAATAAAATGGAGAATGAGTGTGGTAGATTATAAGGGGTCACCTTGACTTAAGTGGAACTACTTTTCCCAAAATTCCCTTGTGTGTGTGCTTCCAGTTAGGATGATCCCATGAGAGATTCTTGTGGCAGAGATCCTTGAACCTGAGGGCAGAAGTGAAGTAACAGCCATTTTTGTAGCTGACACACATTGTCATTTATTTGTTGGCTCACCTTGCTGCTCTGAGCGAGCAGTCAGCCCTACGACTGCTCCAACCTCCCCTGAGTGCTCCTCCAGCATCTCTGGCTCCTGGGTCAGGTGCCAGGTGTGTGTGGTTAGCTCTCCAATAAGGGTCCCAGCTTCTGCAGGACAATCATACCGTCAAGGTTGGAGGCAACAAAGACTGTCATAGTTTCATTTCATTTTTAGGGTCCAGATTGTGCTTGCTCTCTTCCACCTTGGGTTGAACTTCTCTTCCCCGCTGCCTGCCTGCTGACTATATTTATCTCCTAGTTAGGGTTGCCAGATTTAGCAAATAAAAATATAGGATGCCCAGTCAAATAGATTTCAGACAAACAAAAATTTTTTGGTGTATGTTTATCTGTAATTCACATCTGACTGGGCATTCTGTTTTTGTTTGTTTGTTTTTTGTTTGCTAATTCTGGCAACCTTAAGAGTGGATAAGCAAGTGATTAGAGAAAGGATTGCTGGGCAATTGAGGATCCGATTGAGGATAGAGACTGAGTTTACAATGACACCAATTAATACCCAGCTGAGTGCTTTTCTCCAGCAGAGCTCAGCTGCTCAGGTGCAGGTAAGGCCTAGATAATTGGGTTCATCCAGAGTTAGGATTTTATCAGGTGGATGTTGGTAAAAAGTGCAAGAGAGTTTAGGGCAGAAATTTCCAAACTTGAGTTTGCCACAGCATCACTCAGAAGACTGTCAGAACACAGATTGCTGGGCTTCTGATTCAGTAGCTCTGAGGTGGGACCCAAGAGCGTGCACTTCTAAGGAATGCAGCTGGTCTAGGGACCACACCTTAAGACCCACTGGAGTAGAATGAAATAGGGGACCCTGAGATCTAAAAGTAGATAAAGGGAGGGAATGACGAGGGAGGGGCCGATGGGAAGAGTGTATTCCTGGTCTTCACAGTGGGCAGAAGACTGGTGACTTCAGAGGGGTTGTTTGTTCCACCTCCTTCAGTCTATTCTTTGTTGTCTTCTAATTTTGAGTATATATGTACTATCCCTGTCCTTCCTGTAACACTGGCATTTGCCTCCTTTAACCAGGGAATTTTTGAGAACTCTGGTGTCATGACACTGGTGTCCAGTGTGATCAATGACAAGCTGAGCATTAAAATAAATGCACTGATGGAGGCAACATCACCACAGAGGTGCAGAAGTGAAGATCACAAGGTAACAAGATCCCACACAGAGACCTGCAGGAAGAGAGGATGAGAGAGGAAAGAAAATGGAGGGGGGAAGGAGGAAGGAGGACATGGAAAAGATAGAGCACAATGCGCAAGAAACAGAATGCATGAAGAGAAAGCAAAACCCAAACAAAGACAACTGCACAGAGGAAAGAGAAGTACAAATATACAAAGCTTCGGAAAGCAAAGGGGCTAACTGCCTCAGGGAGTTATCCCAGAGGGACTGAGTGATGAAGGAGATCAAAGAGGCATAAAGAGCCACAGGAAAGATGAATATAATCTTGTCATCTAAACTGTGTGTTTTGGGACTGTTTGATCATGTCTCATGTACTCAGCCTATATCCTACTTAAAAGTACACTGCAGAGGGGCGCCTGGGTGGCTTAGTCGGTTGAGCGTCCGACTTTTGCTTAGGTCATGATCTCGCGGTTCGTGGGCTCGAGCCCCGCATCGGGCTCTGTGCTGACTGCCAGCTCAGAGCCTGGAGCCTGTTTCAATCTGTGACTCCCTCTCTCTCTGACCCTCCCCTGCTCATGCTGTCTCTCTCTCTCTCTCTCTCCGAGAAATAAATAAAACATTAAAAAAAAAATTAAAAAAAAAAAGTGCACTGCAGAGAACAAAATCCCCACGTTGAGGGGGTATGAGTGTGCAGGTGTGTCATTGTTTATTCTATGCTTTATTACTCATGCTGTTTTTCCTTTTGCATGTCTCATTTACAGTGCTCTGTCAAGATAGTGAGAACCATCACCAACATCAACATCATCATCATAATCATCACAGGAATAACACAATACTGACAATAGTAGCTATTATATGCCAGACACTATACCGTTTCACATATATTATCTCAATCAGTCCTTCTTGCCTTTCACAAACCCATGAGATTGGCAAGTCGTTCTCCTCTTTCAGATGAGGGCGTCTGCCAGTAACGGTATGTGAAGCCAAGCCTCCTCCCCGCATCCTCCCGCCTACCCAACACTAACCGTCCAGGCTTCTTTTATGATTACATTTCTAAAATCAGGAAGGGACACTTCCACTTGGAGGTATAAAGGAAGGTTGGTCTAGAATGCCAGGAAATGTGAGGTTGAGGAAACGGGAGGAGAAGGAGAAGTGGAAATATCTTCAAGAATTTTTTTCTTATCTCAAATTTACTGATTTTCTACATTCTTCTCTAGGGTATAGAAATGAGGAGCAAGGGAAGACCTTTAGGAACTGTTCAAACCCCCTACTTTGAAATCACTGCGATAGAAAGTGTGGCAGAATGGATAGAGCTCTATGGGGTATAGAAGGCACAGCAAGGGGATACTGAAGTGATCAGGGCCAGGGCTGAGTTGCTCCCAGAAAAGGTAATCTCTAAAATCAAGTGTCAATGACAGACAAAGGGTTCCCATTCCTAATGCGCATAATGCACTTGCAAATCAGTAAGAAAAGACGCAAATACCTCTTGTGGAAAAACGGTCAAAACTGAATATATCAAAGAAGAAATACAGGTGACTAATCAACATGTGGGAAAAAAAGCCAACTTTATAAGCAACCAAGGAAACACCAATAGATACAGCAAATCCCCTATTATTCCACAAAATTTTTAGATAACATTCATTGTTGGTGATTGTGTGGAGAAATGAGTAATTTACTCCACTAGAGGGGAGTTCACCTGTATGTGTTCACGTTCACTTTTAACTTTTTATTTTTTTCTTGAAGTAAAGTATATATAAAATTTACCATTCAGCTACTTTAAGTATATAGTTCAGTGGCATTAAGCACATTCACATTGTGGTGCAACCACCACCATCATCCATCTCTAGAACCTCTGTTACCATCTCATACTGAAACTCTACCCATTAAACAATAACTCTCCATTCCCTCTCTATTCACATTGGTCTTCTAAGAATTTATCCTAAGGAGATGATCAGAGAAATGTGAAAAACATCCATGTACAAGGATGCTCCCAGCAGAAACAACCTATATATCCATCAATAAGGAATTGGTAAAATAAATTATGCTAGTCAGGTCCAATGGAACACAATGCCATCATTAAAAATTATGATACCGAGGGGCGCCTGGGTGGCTTAGTCGGTTAAGCATCCGACTTTTGCTTAGGTCATGATGTTGCGGTTCGTGGGTTTGAGCCCCGTGTTGGGCTCTGTGCTGACTGCCAGCTCAGAGCCTGGAGCCTGTTTCAGTCTGTGACTCCCTCTCTCTCTGACCCTCCCCCGCTCACGCTGTCTCTCTCTCTCCTAGAAATAAATAAAACATTTTAAAAAAATAAAAAAAATTATGATACTGATTATGTAAATTATCAAGAAAACATGCCCATGATCTATTTAATGAAGGACAAAGGTGATAAAAACAGGATATCATGACTCCATGATATAAAACTGTATACGTGTGTCTGTTGTACTTCATTCTACAGAAAAATAAATACTCGATCCCAGGTTGAGGTGATGTCTTGTTTCAGTTGATTAGGAAATATATTGTCCCTTTGGCACAGATGAATGACATTTTCAAATGTGTTTGGCTATGCGAGGTAGAATATCTCACCTGTTTGTCTTCTGAAATACAGTCAGAAATAATATAGGGGCACCTGGCTGGAACCAATGGAAAAAATTGTGACTCTGGATCTCAGGGTCATGGGTTCAAGCCACACGGTGTAGAGATTATGAAAATTAAAAATTAAAAACATATATATATATATCTACTTCTGAAGGAATATGATAGGGATTGTAGCAGATTGGTTGACTAGAAAAAGCTTTCCCTTCTCTCTATCTATTGTTGCACATTAGAACTTGAGTGAATTGTAACAGATTGTGATGTTGCAATAGTCTTTAATGTGCATAGTTTATACAGTCTTTAATAGACTTAAAAAATTTTTAATGTTTGTTTGTTTGTTTCTTTGCTTATTTATTCCTGAGAGAAAGAGACAGAGTGCGAGCTGAGCTGGGGAAGGGCAGAGAGAGAGGGAGACACAGAATCCGAAGCAGGCTCTAGGTTCAGAGCTGTCAACATGCCAGCCCGATGCAGAGCTTGAACCCACAAACCATGAGATCATGATCTGAGCCAAAGTCAGACACTTAACCGACTGAGCCACCCAGGTGCCCCAATGTTTATTTATTTTTGTTTTTGTTTTTGTTTTTTTCTCTCTCTCTCTTTTTTTTTTTTTACAAATAGTTTATTGTCAAATTAGTTTCCACATAACACTCAGTGCTCATCCCCACAAGTGTCCTCCTCCATGCCCATCCCCCCCTCCCCCCGACATCCATCAGTCCTCAGTTTTTGTCAGCATTCAAGAGTCTCTCATGGTTTGCTTCTCTCCCTTTCCCCCACCATCTCCACCCTTCTTCTTGTTTATTTATTTTTGAAAGAGAAAGAGAGAGAGACAGAGTGCAAGTGGGGAAGGGGCAGAGACACAGAGACACACACAGAATCCGAAGCAGGCTCTAGGTTCAGAGCTGTCAGCATGCCAGCCCAATGCAGGGCTCGAACCCACAAACTATGAGATCATGATCTGAGCCAAAGTCAGACACTTAACCGACTGAGCCACCCAGGCGCCCCATGTTTATTTATTTTTGAAAGAGAAAGAGAGAGAGACAGAGTGCAAGTGGGGATGGGGCAGAGACACAGAGACACACATAGAATCTGAAGCAGGCTCCAGGTTCTGAGCTGTCAGCACAGAGCTTGTCGCAGGGCTCAAGCTCATGGACCACAAGATTATGACCTGAGCTGAAGTCAGACACATAACCAATTGAGTCACCCAGGTGCCCCTCTTTAGTTGACTTAGAATGCATCTCTTCTAAGTCAGCATAACCAGGAAAATAATGTTATCTTATTTTCACAATAATACCTGCCTAAAATGGCAACAAATCCTATCTGTCTAGGGGGGAATGTGATGGTTTTGTTAAAAATAGATAAATACCTCTATTCAAAAAAGGAGATATATACTGTCTTTTTTCCAAGGAAATATCAAAGTTTTGTAAAATCTTGGGTCCATTTGTGACCACCTAAGATTAGTCAGCTTATTTCCCAAGCATATTCTCTGATATTCTATACATTTTACAAGTAGTAGGCATATTTTTAATTTTATGCTGTCAATGGAAATTGTACTTGAAAACAAAGATGTCTTTTGTTAAATTTCAGCCAATACGATAAATTTCCAGTATATGTATATGTAAATTATATTTGACTTTTAGTATGAATGAAGATAAATCAAATCATATACATTTGGAAATACTAGCATTCACTTTTTGTCAAATGTTATACAACTTTTAAACTCCGATGTGCCCTTTCTGAGTAAAACTATTAAACATAACAATGAAATAAAAAATAGAAGTAGTGGATAAAAATAGGATCTCATGACCCCATTATAGAAAGCTGTGTGTATATGTGTATGTATATAACTATGAAGATTTAGAACAATTATCTGAAGGGATGTTTGGCAAATTAACAGTGACTTTTTTTTTAACTTCTTTTTTTTTGAGACACAGAGACACAGAGTGTGAGCGGGGAAGAGGCAGATAGAGAGGACACAGAATCCCAAGTAGGCACCAGGCTTCAAACTGTCAGCATAGAGCCCAATGCGGGGTCTTGAACCCACAAACTGTGAGATTATGACCTAAGCCGAAGTTGAAAGCTCAACTGACTGAGCCACCCAGGTGCCCCTAATAGTGACTTTTTTGAGTGGTAGTTTTTGTTTCCTTTATTCTTTAGCTTTGTTTGTTTGTTTGTTTGTTTGTTTTTAAGTAGGCTCCATACTTAACATAGGGCTTGAACTTATGACCCTGAAATTAAAGAGTCCATGCTCTGTCTATTGGGCCAGCCAGGTACCCTCTTTTCTTAATTGTTTAAATTTTTACAATGAGCACTTTGTTTTTATATTTGGTGAAAAATAATTTTCTATTGAAAGGGAAAAGTATGACTCTAAGACTAAAATGCTTTTGAGTACTTTCCTGAAACCACCAAAGCTTTATACCTATTACTCGATCCATCCACTTGCCACTTCTCTTCTGAGAAGGACCAGAATGGAAATTCTTATCCATATTTCTTCCTTTGCTTGACTTAGTTTTTTTTAATGTTTATTTTTGAGAGAGAGAGAGACAGAGTACAAGTGGAGGAGGGGCAGAGAGAGACGAAGAACCAGAAAACTGAAGTAGGCTCGAGGTCTAAGCTGTCAGCACAGAGCCCAATGCAAGGCTCAAACTTACAAGCTGTGAGATCATGACCTGAGGCAAAGTCAGACACTTAACCAACTGAGCCACCCAGAGGCCCCTTAACTTAGTTTTGAAAGAGCCATGTCCTATTTTCTTTTTCTTTACCCTCTTGGTTTTCTCTCTCCTCTATTTTTCTCTTCTGCCCTGGTGGATTCTAGAATAATGAGGCCTGTGGGCTGGATTCACAGGTATGCAATGCTGCCCTCTATTGGGACTCATATTTGTTTTAAAGTTTATTTATTTATTTTGAGAGAGAGAGAGTATGGGCGTGAGAGAGTGGGGGAGGGACAGAGAAAGAGAGAGGGAGAAAGAGAGAAGAGAATTCCAAGTATGTTCTGAGCTGTCGGCACAGAGCCCAGTGATCCCACAAATCATGAGATCATGACCTGAACAAAAATCAGGAGTTGATGCTTAACCAGCAGAGCTACCCAGAAGCCCCTGTTGGGGCTCATTTTTACCAGCGTGTTCTCCAGGGAGGCAGTGGTTCTTTCCACTTTCCTGGAAAGCTCTGGTGACTGATCTTATCATCACTTCACAGAGGTTGGGGCGGTGGTAGCGGTAGACGGTGATGTGCAAAGTAGGCTTCTGGCTGAATACTTTGTGTGTTCTAAAAGGATGAACACTTCCAGAGGAGAAAGGTCCTGATGGAACAGAATATCTGGATAGGTTAAGATGACCACAGTTGTGTTCCTTGGTGGGAGTGTTTGACTTAGGTGTGAAATTCAGCCTGGGCTCTTAGCCAATTTAGAGAGGAGACTCGCGTAATGGAAAATTTAATGTAGCCTCTAGTCATGTTTACATTAAAATTTTTTTAATGTTTTATGTTTATTTTTGAGAGAGAGAGCACGTGAGCAGAGAGGAGGCAGAGGAAGACACAGAATCTGAAGCAGGTTCCAGGCTCTGAGCTGTCAGCACAAACTGTGAGATCATGACCTGAGCAGAAGTCAGACACTTAACTGATTGAGCTACCCAGGTGCCCCTAGTCACTTTTTCATTTTTATGGAAATCATACTAGAAGAAAGTTTTGCCATCTGCAAATATTTGTGATCTGTTTCCATGATGCCATGTGGCCAGGGCACTAGGGAGAGGTGTTTCTTAAATACTGAGTGATGAGAAAACCAATGCTATTTTATAGTCAGGGGGCCAAAGTGCCCCTTGACCAGAGATGGGTAATTTCAGCACCAGCACCAGATCTCCCCCAGCTGGGACTGACTGGTTCCACCTCTGTCAGGGACCACAGATGCAAGGGAAAAAAGCAAAGTTGTCTTTATAATCATAGGAATAAAGAAGAATTTTCTATTTTATGTTTATTAGCCACCTCTCCATATGCTAGAGTAAAAATAACAAAAGCCACCTGCCTTCAGTGTTGCTCATAGCATAAAGAGGAAGACAAGCTACCAAATATATAATTACCATATAGCATGGGAACAGAGAAGAAGCCTGTATCCTACACTAAGGTGTGGTGGTCTAAAGGCCACGGAACAGCTTTCTGCAACAGGTGATGCCTGGGGTAAGACTTGAGATAGAATTGAATTTAGCAAGAGTGGACTGATGGGGGGCAGTAAGGGCATGCTCCCTGTACCAATTCTAATATGCTTCTGGGGCGCCTGGGTGGCTCAGTCGGTTAAGTGTCCAACTTCAGTTCAGGTCATGATCTCATGGTTCATGAGTTTGAGCCCCACATCAGGCTCTGTGCTGACAGCTCAGAGTCTGGAGCCTGCTTCAGATTCTGTGTCTCCCTCTCTCTTCTCTGTCCCACTCATGCGCTCTTTCTCTTTCAAAAACAAACAAACATTTTACAAAATTCTTAAGTATTTAACTATTAAACTTTTTTTTAATGTTTTATTTATTTCTAGGAGAGAGAGAGAGAGAGAGAGACAGCGTGAGCAGGGGAGGGTCAGAGAGAGAGGGAGTCACAGACTGAAACAGGCTCCAGGCTCTGAGCTGGCAGGCAGCACAGAGCCCGACGCGGGGCTCGAACCCACGAACCGTGAGATCATGACCTAAGTGAAAGTCGGACGCTTAACCGACTAAGCCACCCAGGCGCCCCTTAAGTATTTAACTATTAATCACTATGCCCTTATTTACATATGCACATATAGAACATATTTGGATACAAATTTCTGAATGCACAAAATCCCACAGTTTGAAATTGGCTACAGGATGGAAAGCTCTTTTCTGTTGTTGTTGTTTTTAATTTCTTTAATGTATTTATATTTATTTTGAGAGAGAGAAAAAGCTTGAGCAGGAGAGGGGCAGAGAGAAAGGGAGAGAAAGTCCCAAGCAGGCTCTGCACCATCAGCACAAACCCCCAATGTGGGGGTCTAACTCACAAACTGTGAGATCATGATCTGAGCTAAAATAGTCAGATGTTTAACCGCTTAACCAAGGGAGCCTCTCAGGCTCCTCTCTTTTCTGTGGTTTTGACCTGAGTTCCTTTTGTGATGGACATCCTTACAGTGAAGTTTTGCATATGAATTAGACTTCATCTAGATTCACTCATGTAGGGCTGGGAAGGCAGAGGTCATCTTTCAATGCCTGTCTATTTCCTGCAAGAAGTTTATAATAGAGATGTGGGGTGTTCTTCAGCAGCACTCTAGGGCCTGGTCACTAGCATTGTGCGCGGCTGGCAGGAGAAAGTTGCTGCAGCTGCAGGAGCAGTTTCCTGACTCCACCTTCCCTTCCTTAAGGAAGAGGTGGCAGCTCCAATGGAGCCAAGTTCTACAGGGTTGTTCTGGAAGATATTCTTTTTTTTTTTTTTTTAATGCTTTTATTTATTTTTGAGAGGAAGACAGAGAGAGGGGGAGAGGGGCAGAAATTGACAGAGAAAAGGAGACACAGAATCTGAAGTAGGTTCCAGGCTCTGAGCTGCCGGTTCAGAGCCCGACATGGGTCTCGAACTCATGAGCCATGAGATCATGATCTAATCTGAAGTCAGATGCTCAACCAACTGAGCCACCCAGGTGCCCCATTCTAGAAGATGTTCTTACAGGAGCAGCACAGAACCCCAGCTCTGTACTTCTCCTTACAATATACTTTCCCAGCTCTTCCAAGTATATTGTAAACACTCATCCTGTTTAAAAACATTCTCAGCTTAAAAATGGATTCTGCTTCCTGTAACTGAGCCCTAATAAATCTTTAATGAATATTTTCCCTGCTTTAGAATGGAGGCTATTAACTCCATTGAGAGAAAGATAAAATTTTTTCAAGCTACAATTTATAGAGAAGGACTCCTAGCCATTAATAACTTACCGAAGTCTTAGAGCGTGTAGTAATGGAACCCAAACCTCTCTATTGCCAAAGCCTTTGCTCTTATTTAACACCTGTTAAAAAACAAAATTCAAATGAGTAAAACTGAAGATCTAATTGGTTTTATTAAGCAATTAATCAATCTGGCAGCGTCCCATCTAACAAGTAGAGGAGAGTTCATAGGAAGGAAAATTATTAGCAGAACAAAAGAAAGGACTGTTATAGGCAAGCTGGTCTTCTGAAGGAGAAGGGCAGGTATTATGCAGATTACCTCTTCTTCTTTTGGGGAATAGAGAAGGCCTATGCACGAGATTACCTCAATAATACTTTTTGGAAAACTCTTGACTGATCATTAAAGCTTAACATTTCTGAGGAAGGTTGGAACTGCAATTAGGTTAGATAGTAAGCTCTGGGTTGGTGACTTGGCTGACTCAAGAGGCACCATTTTTGGCCTGTGGTTTTCTTTTTGACACACCTTATGTTGATTCCCCAAAATTCACAAACATACTGATTCACACGCAAAGTCTTCTCTGCTTTGGTGGATAGTGTATTCAAATTGTCTTTCTTGCTCAGGTTTTCTTTGTTCGTCTCTGTCTTCCAGATATGCTGTGGGGGGGGGGGGAAGCCAGCTAGGCAGTCAGTACACAGCCGTGGATAATTCACAGAGTCAGCCCTTTAATCCAGTTTAACTACTAACAAAGTGAGCCAAGGCAGAGCTGAAGCATGCAGCCCCAGGCTCTGAGCTGTGTACTCAGCTCAAAAAGGACAACCTTTTTTTTTTTTTTTTAATGTTAATTTGCTCATTTTTGAGAGAGAGAGAGAGAGAGACAGAATCCCAAGCAGACTCTGTATTGTCAGCCCAGAACCTAATGTGGGGCTTGAACCCACAAACTGTGAGATCATGACCTAAGCCAAAATCAGGAGTCAGAAGCTTAACCGACTGAGCCACCCAGGCACTCCAGGATTAGGGCAACCTTAAAACCATATTGCTTTTCTGATGATGAGAAAGCCTATGTGAACCTGGGAAAGAAGGGAGATAATATCTGGGAAGAAGTGAATTTGGGATTTTAATGTTTAAATTCTTTTTGGCATTGGCATTTTGCTTTCTTTCCTAGAGAAATGTCTTCTATCACCCTTCAAAAATCTGTTTCTGGGGCACCTGTTGTGGCTTAGTTAGTTAAGAGTCTGATTCTTGATTTTGGCTCAGGTCATGATCTCAGTTTGTAGGTTTGAGCCCCATGTTGGGCTCTGCGCTAACAGTGAGGAGCCTGCTTGGGATTCTCTTCCTCTCTCTGCCCCTCCCCGGCTCATTCTGTCTCTCTCTCCTTCTCTCTCCCCCTCTCTCCAAGTAAATACATAAACTTAAAAAAATCTGTTCCTATTGGCTTAATAAATGACACTAGAATTGAACTACTTGGAAAAAACTAAGTTAGAATCCTTCCTCAGACTAGATGTCAAAATTAATTCCTGCAATATTAAAGAATACAATGTAAAAATGAAAAGAACCAGAAAAAAATAAGTGAATAGTTAAACTAGAAATAACATAAATGCCCATCAATAGGGGAATGGCTAAATAAATGATGCCATATTCATAATGAAGTACCACAGATCATTACAAACTATGAGGTGAATCTAAGTTTACAGACCTGGAAAGATGATTATGTTGAACCTATAAGCAATAAATATAAGATACCAAATAATATGAGTAGAGGAATACCACATTTATTTTTAATAATTGTGTACCTAATCCTATATTTATGTATATATACAATAGTAAAGTTTGAAAAGTGTATATACAATAGTAAAGTTTGAAAAGTGTTAGAAAAGAAATAAGCACCCCAAAATGGAGTAATTTGTGCTAAGCCCTATGTCAGCAAACCAAGCCTTAAATCAACCTAATTTAATTGCAGTTTCAACGTCTCCCAGCACTGTAACCTTCAGCTAGTCAATATGGTTATCTGGTCAGCACTAGGGAGGTAATCTACCTGACAGACTCCTACCTTTCCCCAAAGCATAGTGACCCTGCCTGAAACTATCTACTCTTTGCTAGATGCTTCCTTTTCCCACCCTGTTCTGCCTATAAAAGCCTTCCATTTTGTACAGCTTCTTGGAGCTCCTTTTTATTTGCTAGAGGGGATGTTGCCTGATTCATGAATCTTTGAATAAAGCCAATTAGATCTTCAAATTTACTCAGTTGGATTTTGTTTTTTTTTAAACAATGGATATGTATCAAACTGGGGCCCTCTAGGTTACCTCCTGGGGGGACAGAAATGGAGGGGCCAGAGGAAACAGAGCCCTTTTACTTCTTTCTCTCTATAATATTTTTAAGAGTGGTAGAACTATGAATTATTTCTATTAATTGTGTTCAGTAATTTTTTTTTAAATTTTAATGTTTTATTTATTTTTAGGAGAGAGAGAGAGAAAGAGAGAGACAGCATGAGCAGGGGAGGGTCAGAGAGAGAGGGAGTCACAGGCTGAAACAGGCTCCAGGCTCTGAGCTGGCAGTCAGCACAGGGCCCGACGCGGGGCTCGAACCCCCGAACCGCGAGATCATGACCTAAGCGAAAGTCGGACGCTTAACCGACTAAGCCACCCAGGCGCCCCGTGTTCAGTAATTTTCTAAAAAAATAAATAAAACTTGAATAATCTTTTAAACTTGAAAACAAAATAGGGACAAAGAAGTTTTTCTAAGCCTAATACCAAAGACACCATAGAGGAAATGACAGTATTTAAAAATCTAAAACTTTCATTTAGTAAACAACATACTTGTAAAAAGTATTTGTAACATAGAAGATTATGGGAGATACTGTGAGTTAGCTCAACCTCTATTCCTGTTTATCATTCTGTGTGGTGTGTGCCAAGATCCAAACTACATTTCTGGGATTCCCTTGCAGTTAGGACTCTGGATGTAAGTCAGGTTCTGCCAGTCAGATGCACTTTCACAATATTTAGAAGCTGATGTGAAGCAGAGCCCATCTTTCTTCTTCTGCTGCTATTAGCAGCCAAGATGATGGAGGCCTAAGTCTTTAGAGGCAGCTGTAGCCATACCCAGAGTTCCAGCATCTAATCACCAGCTTTGTGGATGTGGAGAGGCAGCTGGGGGCTCAGGAAAGATACCATAGAAAAGAAAAACCACAGAAAGGAGAACAAAAATGAAAGGAGCATAGGGAATAAGAAACATTATTGACAACACTGTGGTGTTGCCCAACAGTGGGCAGAAATGAGAAAAAGACATGGAAATAAAAAATTAAGGATTAGAGAAAAAGTGATAATAATTGAAGACAAATGTATACATAATTGGCATTCCTAAAGAAAATGGAAAAGGGTAAGATGAAATTTCTTTTTTTTTTAATAATGTATCTTGTACATTTTCTTTCTTTCTTTTTTTTTTTTAAATATTTTTTTATTTCAGGAGAGAGAGAGAGAGCGTGAGCAGGGAGGGTCAGGGAGAGAGGGAGATACAGACTCTGAAACAGGCTCCAGGCTCTGAGCTGGCTGTCAGCACAGAGCCCGACGCGGGGCTCGAACTCAAGAACCGCGAGATCATGACCTAAGCGAAAGTCGGACGCTTAACCGACTAAGCCACCCAGGCGCCCCGAAAAGATGAAATTTCTAACAAATTATGTGAAACAAAAGATTTGAATCTATGGACTGAAAAGGCACATTCTGTCTTCCAGGAAAAATGAACTCAGAACAGTCATCACTAAAACATATCTCTTTGCAGAAGCTGAAACCTTCAATATTCTTCAAATCTCAACCCCCATTCATGGCAGACAATGATGACTTCCTTTCTAGAGCCAGGAACTTAATTCTTAGCGACTAGCCCTAACAAATGTGCTCCTGTTTCTCCCCAAGTCCTATTGTACAGTAGTTGGGGAGGTCCATTCCCCATACCCTGGTCCTAGCTTCTGTCTTCTCAGAGCCTGACTTTATTGGGCATCTCAGTGTCTTCTATCTGCAGGCTTGCTCTCTCCACTATTTCTCATCAGTGTACCAAACATTTTATCCCACCAACTTCAAGTCTATACTTGAATGCTTGCTTAATTGTCTCCATGCTTCACTGGATCCAGGACAAGGACCATGTCTTTCGGTTTCTTGTGGACCATGGCAAAGCCCAGTAGAGTGCCTGACACAGTTGGTGCTAAATACATGTTGAATATACCAAGTACATAACAAATACTATTCAAATGTTAAATCACTAGATTCAGTATCTCCCCTGTGGTACACACCAGAAGGCACTCTCAGTGCACTTAAACCTGGGAGTCAGGAACAAAAGGCAGCCCCTCTCCATCCAACAGAATGTGGTCTGGTGGTTCTGCATTCACTCATTTCTCTGGTCCTTTCTGTTTCCCTAATCTTTGACTAATCATATTTTTAAAAATAATGTTTTATTTATTTTTGAGAGAGACAGACAGAGAGCAGGGGAGGGGAAAGAGAGAGGGAGACATAGAATCCAAAGCAGGCTCCAGGCTCTGAGCAGTCACCACAGAGCCTGACACAGGGCTCGAACTCATGAACTATCAGATCATGACCTAAGCCAAAGTTGGGCATTTAACTGACTGAGCCACCCAGGTGCCCCTCGACTAATTTTTTAGTATCCAATTCCTAGGACTTCTTTTTCTCCTGTACACAGTTTCACCTTCACTGTTCTGCCTCTGGACTAAATGATTTCTGCATCTATGCCTTTGGCTTATTTAGTATATAACAGCCACACCCAGGTGGGACCTACCTACCCTGGAGCCGATCTACTGTGTTCCAGGAGGTACATCATGGGCAGCCACAGCAGTGTCATTCCCAACCTGGAAACTGAACAGTGGTACAGAATATAAAAGAACAGGATCTGGGGCGCCTGGGTGGCTTAGTCGGTTAAGCGTCCGACTTTCGCTTAGGTCATGATCTCGCGGTTCGTGGGTTCAAGCCCTGCGTCGGGCTTTGTGCTGACTGCCATCTCGAGCCTGGAGCCTGTTTCAGTCTGTGACTCCCTCTCTCTCTGACCCTCCCTTGCTCATGCTGTCTCTTTCTCTCTCTCTCTCTCTCTCTCTCTCTCCTAGAAATAAATAAAACATTAAAAAAAAAAAAAAAAAGAACAGGAGCTGACTAAAGGGGCATGGGAGTTCCTGATTTCTGCCATGTTAGTAAATGAGTAAATTAGCAGGGCTGTTGGCTCCCTCCCTCTGTATCAGTCTTTGAGAAATGATGGATGGATTAGATCCCTCATCACCACTCCCAGGCAAAATCACCAAATGGATACACACATATACTTGAGAAATCTGGTCTATTTTGAACTGGTGATGGGAGAAGCAGGAGTGACCACAGCCTGGGGTGGAGAAAGAGGAGAAATCAGACAAAAATGGAGAAAACCTCCCATCTGTGAAGATCCAGCATGGTGCACACTCCTGATGCAGGGGTTCTGGGGCAAACCCCAGTGTGGTAAAACCACTAACTCACCTCAGTTAATATGAGCACCGATGTGCCTCAGACATTTCACTTCTTCATTTTTCTCTCCACTGTGAAGATAACCCTACGGCTTATTTAATACCTATATAGCATTTACTGGCTCCCTCTCTTCACTCCTTTGTCAAACCTATTATAAGAAATGCAGATTTACAGATTTTACTTAATAGCAAGGATAATACTTCACAACTGACCAAACCATTTTAGAATAGTGGTATAGCCTCTTTAACTTCTATTAAGATATAGTATTCTGGGGGCTGGGGTGGCAAACTGTGCTAAGGCATGTGACATTTCCTCTATTCTCTGTCATTATCTCACTTACATTAAATTTTCATGACCTCAGCCAAATACATCAAAACCCTGTCTATACTTTCATGAACAACTACATGTGTGAATGCATGTGAAAATCTCTTCCAAGTTAATTGCAGTCCTCTTGAAATGTGACTAGGAGACCTGATGGGGTGGGGAAGAGGAAGCCAGGAGGTATTCAGATATTGTGATTTGAGTGTTTCTAAATGTGATAATGTCAGAAAATTGTTGAGTCAGTTTCTGTTGAAACTGAAAAAATTAACTATTAGCGGCATTGAATCTAAGATATATTAATGTCTATAGGCAGAAAAAAACATTTCCATACATATAAAATGGGAAAGATAGTGGTCATCTAATGGAACATCAGAGCACATATTTGGACTATCCCCAAAAATTTCCAGTTTAAACATTAAAAAATGAACTTCTGGGTAAATACTAACAAAACTGTTTTAAATGAACCCTTCTTTTCGGCACACCTACCACAGAGGTTGTAGATGAAAGACAGCTTATATTATTATTATTATGCTTACATTATTATTAGTAATAATACCAACTAATTAAGCTATATTTTATGAACATACCAAAAAGTAAACAGTGTAATATATATAGTTAAAATTTTTTTTAATGTTTATTTGAAAGAGAGAGACAGAGTGCAAGCAGGGGAGGGGCAAAGAGGGAGACACAGAATTCGAAGCAAGTGCCAGGCTCCGATCTGTCAGCACAGTGCCTGAAATGGGGCTCGAACTCACAAACTGTGAGATCATGACCTGAGCTGAAGTTGGACACTTAACCGACTGAACCACCAAGGTGCCCCTTCTTATACATAGTTTTAGCTACTTACATAAAATATTTATAACTTAAAGAATATAAATATTAAAATTCTCAGGAATTAGGTCACACAAGCTATGTTTGATCAATTTCACAAAGGGCTTGGTTCCACACCACAGACAGAATGGCTCCAAGTGCACAAGGTGAAGGTATGTCTGGGATATCTTCCCTTGAACTACTTTCAGGTTATGAAGAATCCCACCCCATGACTACAGCCATAATCTACTTGGTGCTCCTGCACAGAGTGTGGTACTTGAATGTGCCAGTTTTGTCATGCAATGAGACTTGTGGCCCACAGCATAAAACAAAAGGGACTAGAATAATCTGCAGCCAGAAGAGCCTGCCCCAAATTGTTTTAGACTGCTCTCTTTCCTTAGTAACTATCTGAGGAGGGCTACTTCCTATAGCTTTACATAAGACCTGCCCCCATTCTTTAAGTAGGACAATTCTACTACAGTTAAAGAAGAAACTGAGTTATTTCATAATAAACACTTCATCTTCCCCAAATAGAGTGCACGGCTTGTGTCCTTCATCCAGGTTTTAAAAAATTGATGATAAGTAAAGACAAGATGCAGATTAGTTTCCATTTTTATTAAAGTTGTGTTTTTGTTTTTATGTTTTGTTTTTTAGTAAGGAATACATTACACTTAAAGTTCAATAACACAAATAAAGATTAGTTCTTAAATCTTCTATTTCATTTATCAAAAATGTAAACACAAATGAAAATAATTTACTACTTCTTCCCCAATCTTGACTGAACATAAAAAAAATAATTAAAAAAAGGAGTCATCTTTTCAGGTTAAGTTCTTTCTTCAGAATGAGTAGCATAGACTTTATTAAACTATATTCATCTTCCTGGGCTGAAGGACATGGCATGGATGACTAAGTGCCCACTATGGGTCTGTGGGTCTGTGACTAAAGTCCATCTCCTCTACTAGGATGCTCAAATGCCCAGAGATGGCTCTTCTCTCTCCATTCGGTGTTGAAGGGCATGGACAGCGCTAACGCATTGAGCACAAGACACTGTGATGAACATGATGTGCAAACTGGCATACTCCAGGAGGCAGTTCAGAGCCAGCAGTGACCTCTCGAGTCCGGATGAGTGTTAGTCATAGAATGTTAAGAGCTAGAAAGATTCTGAGAAAGCAGCTAATCATTTTACATATCTTCCTAAAGCCATATAAACTTCATTAATTTGTGTTTCATCTTCAAATATTGGTAAACTCTTAAGCCAACAAACTAGGCTGAAACTAATTTCAAGCATAATTCATAAAATTTTAAGAATGCTATTTGGTTTTAACAAAAATAAATATCCTTAAGAAATAAGTAAGGGAAAAGGATGCTCTTCAGGAGAATACTGGAGAGGTCTATATTAAGACAACCTTAACTGCTTGCCAGTTTCTTTTAAGCTGTCAACTCAAGTCTGCCGACATGGCTTTTGCTGCCTTCCTGCAAATTCTGTTCTTAAAAACCTGAGAGACAAATTCACTTGATATTTTTGACAACTGGGATCTTAAAACTATCAAAATGAACCTAAATCTGAACCGAAAACTGAGGTAGTCTAGTCAGTTTTTATATGCACTCCATACTTTTTGAGTCAGAAAGAACTCCAGTCTACTATCCCCCAGTCTCCTTCCATGCCCTACCTGGCTTCCACAGTGGCTAGTCTGCTAGTCTCCTCCTCAGTGAACTGCTTTTAATGTAAAGGGCATCCTGTGAAAGGATACCAACATTTAAGCCATTTCAAAGTCTTCAGTTCAAAGTAGAAGTCTAGCCCACTAATTCTGCACTGAAATCTCAGATTTTAAGTGTTTTTTAGAATACTGTCATATTCTAAGTGACCCAAATATGCCTCTTAACCTTTACAGGTACAGTGGCCTTCTAAATCTTCACGGAGTATACTATAAAGAATCAGTAATAAGCAACTACTCTCGAGACTTGTTGAAGAGGAAGCAAGACACCAGAGCAGTTAGTTACCCTCAGAGACTCAAGATTTCTTAGCCTCATACTTTGTCAAGTTCCTTATTTGTGCAGAGAAAACACTAGGGGATCAGATTCCAAGCTTAATAAATATATATAGAAAAAATGTCACCTATAATATTTTCTCCAGAAAGTTATTAGTGCAAATATAATTATATCAATAAAAAATAAAGCAAAAATATATTTCAAGTATAAAAAGCACCATGCTTGGAAACAATACTACCTAAATGGCATTGCTGCACAACAGTCAAAATATAATCAAACCTATCACTGTGAATTCTCAAATATACTAGTCATCGTATTTTTGGTGAAATTCTTTATACAACTTTGCAGGATGATTTATAATCACATATAAGACTTATATAATTTAGGGTTTTATAATTTTCTTTAAAAATATACTCTACACTTTTTTTTCTGACCTTTAAAGTATGTGTGACAAAGGCAGAAAACTGAGCACTGGCCTGACACCATTACTATTAGCTTCTTTTTAGCTGAAGTTAGCTGTGCTAGAGATCCCCAGCATTTTACAATGACAAATACTTCCAATTTAGAACTGCATGCAAATACATATTTAAAATTAATGCATTAAAAAAAGTGACTTTCCTCTATGCTGGGGTTGCACCTTTACTCCAATACCAAATTGTCAGTTCGAATTATTTTTTAGAAATTATACTGCTTGCTCACTTAGCACAATTTCTTAAATGGAGTGCTCAATAACTATATGCTGAATTAAGGATGAATGAATGATTAAATGAATGAATGAATCTTGTCCAGGAATTATGTTTATAATGTCGCAGGACTTCATTAGCTTTGGAGACAAATTGGCCATAGTCTCATCATTAAAATACTTCAAACTGGAATTACTAAGAGGGGTTGGTAAGCTCTAGTAACAGAGCAGAATCACTTCTGAGGATGAGAATCTAAAGCAGGAGGTAAAGAACATCACCTCATTTTAAAAGCACAGGCAATTTTCTGACTTCTGTGAACTGAGACTTATGCTGTGGGTAAAGTGAGCCCTACTGAATAGGTCCTACACCAAATTTACACTTTGCTGTTAGAAAACAATTCAAACCATCTTGCTTTGACTTAATTTTTCTTCTTATATATAAAATAATTTTCAGATAGTAAGAATTCTTCTGTAACAATTTCTAAGCCCACTTGAAAAGAATAATTCTATTTGTGTTAGATTACAGTTGTCATAACTATTATCTGAAAAACATACAGTTATGTTTTCTTCTGTTTGCATGTCTTCAAAGTTTTTACAGGACACAGTATTTTTCTCTCTCTGCTCCCACAGTTTTTCAGGTCATTATTAAATTACTGGAGTATACACTGGAAGGGCTACCAAAATGTAATGGTTCAGTAGTAGTGCCACACAGCTGGTTTAAAAAGGCAAGCAAGGTTAAATCATAAGATTTAGCAGATTATAATTTAAAAAAACTTTGAGAACAATGAGAACAATGATTTAAGTGTACCATGCACAGCTATTAAATTCAAAATACATATAATAGTGACGTAGAAATCCTATTCAATTATTATCTGTAAGTCAAAGGACAATTTATACTTGTGAGGACAGGATCCACAATTCATAATTTTGTAATAATTAGCTTTTTAAAAAAGTTACTGCAGTATTGATGAACTTTCCCATCATTTTAGGTTAATAAAAATGCCGAGGTATGTAATCATTCTGAGTATTTCACCAATTATCCCATTTTCAAAGGAAAACTTCAGGCAGGGTAATATATGCAGAAAAAAAAAAAGACATGGTGACTCGGAATTCCTTCTCCTCCTCCAAACTCTGAGGCTGTTGTGTTGCTGATAAAGAGTGACTGCTGTGAAGCTCTGCTTCAAGGTCTGATTGTAGTCAATGCTTCCAAGCCAAAGTCAGGGATGCCACTTCTACCATCTGCATAGGCTGGCACTCACCCAGATTTTGTGCTTTGTTCAAAAGAACATGACACAAAGGAAGGTCTTGAGAATTCACTTTTCCATTCCTAGTGCCAGACACATAGAAGAAATCCTGCCAGCAGAGGAAATAGATTGCCCAGCAGAAGCCAGAGAGTGACCACCAGGCTAGAGGAACGGGAACAGAGATCTAGGGTTGAAAACAAGAAATTGACTTTCTGGAGACATTTTTGGAATAAATCATACCAAGTAAAAATTGACAGATAAATACAGGTGATTATTATGGAAAAATAACAAAAATTTTATGCAGGAAAAGATGATGTTGATGCCATATCAAGGTTTTTTTGTTGTTGTTGTTAATTTCTTTAAATGTTTATTTATTTGAGAGAGGGAGAGACAGAATCTGTAGCAGGCTCCAGGTTCTGAGCTGTCAGCAGAGCCCAACGTGTGGTTCGAACTAACGAATCATCAGATCATGACCTGAGCCGAGGTCAGAAGTTTAACTGACTGAGCCACCCAGGCAACCCCACCATATCAAGGTTAAAAGAAGCACTCCAAAAAAGAAATAAGTGTCTTCAGAAAGTATCCCAATAAAGCTAAAGATGCTACACAGAAAGTAAATTAATATTTTGGCTATTCTGACATGGGATGTAGGACTTTCTTCCTCTTTCCTTCCTTGTCCTAAGTATAGTGACCCTAAAGTTTATCTCCCCAAATCAGGACGTTTTGAGAAAGTGTTGAAATAAACATCTAGTCCCAAGATGGAGCCACTCCTATGCAGGGTGCCATGTCAGCAAACTGAAACTTAGATAACTTTTGAGTTCCTCTGCTTGACTAGAAACACAGTATACGTACTAAGCTAACCTCCAACTGCCAAACCAACTCTGAGACCTTCACTTATTTCCTTTTTCCTTGATCTTTCTAAATATGGTCAGATATGCAACCCCAGCCAATCAACTTAAACCAAGTAATTCTTCCTTGTTTCCTGCTTGCCATCCTTTTCCCTTATTTTGCAGTTCTCTGTACTCTGGAGAGTGGAGACTGCCTGCTTTATGAAGTGTGAAATAAAATTTGCTTAGACCAACTAAATTGTTCTGATTAACACGAGGGAATGCTATTAATAATTATACCAGAACCACTGGCACATGGACTATCCCAAGGTAAACCAGGACATATGGTCCCTACCCATCTATCCATATTACCCCAGACTGATATGGAAATGGCAGAAGATTTTATGGGCTTTGGGCACTAGGAATTTTAATTTAATTTAAATTTAGCTATGAGTCATTCTCAGAGCCAAAATGACTTCCCAAGATAATTCTCAGAATGGAAAAACACTTTTGGGGGCTCCTGGGTGGCTCAGTCAGTTGAGCGTTTTGACTCTTGGTTTCAGGTCAGGTCATAATGCCCCAGCTTCATGGGTTTGAGCCCTGCGCTGAGTTCTGCACTGGCAGTGTGGGACATGCTTGGAATTCTCTCTCTCACACTCTCTGTCCCTCCCTCACTTGTGCTGTCTCTGTCTCTCTCAAAATAAATGAACAAACTTAAAAAAAAAAAAGTCTCATATATATATACACATATATATGAATGAAAAACATTTTTATTGCATCCAGGAGACAAGATCAACCTGACTTTTATAAATAAGCTGTCCTTTCTAATATTTTGATCAATAAAAAGCTAACCAAGCTTCAAGTCTGATTTGCTTAAAAGATAAGAAAAATAAGACTTGTTTTCAGCTACACAATGAATAGAATGATAATGTCAAGACATTGAAGCTTGCTCTTCTGAGCACTATGCAATGTGGAACAAGTATTTAAAAAAATTATTTCACTGTCTGTAAGCCAGATAAACAATGGAGAACTTCTTCCTCAATGGAATCATGCTGGTATTTGTAAAATCTTAAAAAAAAAAAATCCCACCTAGCTAAGAACAGTTCTTCTCAAAGTGTGTCAACACTATCAGCATCACCTGGGAACTTGATAAAAATGAAAATTCTTGGGGTGCCTGGGTGGCTCAGTTGGTTGAGTGTCCGACTTCGGCTCAGGTTCATGAGTTCAAGTCCCAAGTCAGCCCTGCGATGAATGCTTGCTCAGAGCCTGGAGCCTACTTTGGGTTCTACGTCTCTTTCTCTCTCTGCCTCTTCCACTCTTCATGCTCTCTCTCTCTTTCTCTCAAAAAGAAATTAACATTAAAAAAAACTTTTAAAAATGCAAATTCTCAAGGGCACCTGCGTAGCTCAGTTGGTTGGCCATCTGACCTTGGCTCAGGTCATGATCTTCTGGTTAGTGAGTTCAAGCTTCACATCAGGCTCTGTGCTGACAGTTCAGAGCCTGTAGCCTGCTTCGGATTCTGTGTCTCTCTTTCTCTCTTCCCCTCCTTACTCATGCTCTATCTCAGAAACAAATAAAAACATTAAAACAAATTCTTAATGCAAATTCTCAGGCTTCACCACAGATCTTCTGAATCCAAAATTCCAGGGGTTAAGGCCTAGCAATTTTAATGATTCTGATGCATGCTAAAGTTGAGAACTTCTGACCTAGTACTGCACTATTCAATATGGCAGCCATAGCTATATGTGCTGATAGTTAAATCCAAAATAAAATAGTTCCACACTAACATTAACCACATCTTACATGTTTAACAGTCATATGTGACTAATGAGTATTGTACTGGACAAGGCAGACTATGGAACATTTCCTTCAACCTAGAATAAATTGGACTATTGTAACCTAGAGCATCAGGTAAAGTGGCCTTGGCTGTATTAACAAATGGACCCTGGAGTCACTAACACAGGCATATCCCTTTATTTCCTGATTTTCAATTTAGCCCAAAGGAAATAGGAGAAGTAGGTATTGTTTTCTACTGTTGGTACTAAAATTTAACAAGGTATTCAAACATTAACAGGGGTTCTAGAGCACTGGTTCTTCAAAAACACTGCACTTTCATGCTAGTACTAATTAAGATGAAAAGATTCAAAAAGAGAGTTTCAAAATGAATTAGAGACAATAAGATCTGTTTTTTTTTTCTGAACCTCATTATTTATTAGTTATGACCATGGATAATACATTACTTGATCTCTTTATACTTTCGTTTTCTCTTGTTTAAAACAATAATTCCTACCTCATTAGGCTTTGTGATGGCTAAGTGCAATGATGTAGAAATAAAGAGCTTGGCAAAGTGTCTAACATTCAATTAATGGAAACAAAAACAACTACAATCTGAAGAGACTAGAAAGAATTCAGAAATAAATCTTTCATATTCATTAATGGAAACTATCTTAGGCAATATAGAACAATCATTTAATCATACTCTAACATTTAGAAAGTGATGACTAGACAAAAGGAGAGAGAAAAGGTCAGAGTTTTACATTCTAAAAGAAATTACAAATGTAAGAAAAGGCTATGGGAACTAACACCTAAGAACAACACAACAATCAGAAGGATTTAGGGAGAAGAATATCTTTTACACTTCCTCCAGAATATTGGGAGTTTGAATGTTTTAAAGACATGCTTAAAGACCTAAAAATACTTTCATAAGACAGAAAGATTAGGAATGGTCATTTTTATACTTGTTTACTAAGCTTCATCATAGGTAATTATTATTAGTAGTATTTCTCATACAAGTTCATTTAAAGCATCAAAATATTTTCAAAAGTTTGGTGGATAATAGAAAATTATTTTTAAAAATTTTTAACATTTATTCTTTTCTGAGATAGAGGGAGATAGGGAGGGAAGAGTAGGAGGAGAGGGAGGGAGAGAGACAGAACATGTGGGAGAGGGGCAGCGAGAGGGAGGTCAAAGATCTGAAGTGGCTTGGAATTGTGAGCACAGAGCCCAATGTGGGGCTCAAACCCACAAATCATGAGATCAGGACCTAAGCTGAAATCAAGAGTCGGCTGCTTAACTGACTGAGCCACCAGCTCCCCTCCCGCCTTCGCCCCCAAGGTCATAAAAAAGTATTAAACAAAAACAAACTATTTACCTGAAAGAAACATTTTGTGTAAAGTTTGCCATAGTTTCTGGCACATAATATTCAGCAAAGGCTCAGTGTGCTCAGTGAACACATCAGCAAATATGGTAATTCAAGATATTTTAGAATTTCAACAGTGATGTATATGTTTAAAAACCAATGCCTAATATGTATCCTTGTAATATGTATACATTTTTCAAAACTGTAGTAGTGATTTGGTGGTTGTGAAGCTTTTATGAGCATGCTTCATCATAGAAATGGGCAAGTTAGCAGGGAAATCAACCACATCATAGCAGCACCATATCAAAGGATAGCTGGTAAAGAGGGAGCAGGGTTAGTCTCAGGTGCAGACTGTGCAGACAGAGGGGGCTGGTGGTTTCCAATCTCTACTCCCCACATCACCTCCCTTCAATAGATTCACTTGTCTTTGTTATGCCCCAAGAACAAGAAATGATTATTTCATAGCCTCTTGACCTGGTTTGGATTTCCTCTTAATCCTAGACATTCTTCTACTGTACTCTCAAGATTCTTACCCCTGCACCAGCATAAATAACTCTCTATTGTAACTCTAACTGCTACTAGCTCAATCCTTGCTCATCTCTTGGATGATGAGATGGAGACAGACTGTTACAGTTAATGGACATTAGGCTTAAGGATGGGAGCTCCATCAGAACCACATACTTGTGGACTATCAGCCCTTCCATCCTAGCCATGGCAATTTAACAGTAACAACAAAATTAAGTCATCCTACCAGCTTCATATTAAAAGTAAAAGTTACCTAAGAGTATTTAGCACTACGTGTACTATTTACCACGTCAAAAAGACCCACAGTCTTCTATCATTTCAAACAATTCACTATGTCAGTACTTAATATAACTGTACTGCAGGAAACAGCTGACTCCCTGAATTTCTGTTCAGAAAAGAGAGAACATGGCAGGCTTGAGAGATTGCCATCCTTCGGAAGTCCAGCTTGTAAGGATGGTGTTTAGCTGGTATCTGTCTGGGAACTGGTTTCCTCCAGACATCACCCCATTGCCCCCTTTCCCTTTGCTGATTCTGCTTTGTTTAACAAACCTTAGCCATAAGTACAACTACAGTCTGAGTCCTGTGAGTGCTTAGAGAATCACCAAACCTGGAGGAGGTCTCAGGCACTACCAGCACAAGTAGCAATCTCCTTAAACTCACTCTCTACCTAACAGCTCATTTCTGCAGAAAGTCCCCAGGATTGGGGAAAGAAACTAAATCTTAGAGATGGAGAAACTTTGAAGTGTAAATGAATGTAGCCCTCCATTTTTAATCAGACCAAGGAACAGGCAAAGGGCTACACAGTTCCAGTTAAGTGTCTTAACTGACTTCAGCTCAGGTCATGATCTCATGGTTTGTGAGTTCGAGTCCTGAGTTGGGCTCTGCGTTGACATGACAACTCAGAGCCTGGAGCCTGCTTCGGATTCTGTATCTCTCTCTCCTTCTACCCCTCCCCTGCTCATGTTCTCTCTCTCTCTCTCTCTCTCAAAACTGACATAAATAAAATAAAATAAAATAATAAAATAAAATAAAATAAAAAATAGATCCAGGGGCACCTGGGTGCCTCAGTCAGTCAAGTGTCCAGTTCTTGATTCTGGTTCAGGTTTCACAGTCTCGGGATCAAGCCCTCTACATGGCTCCCCAGTGAGAGTGAAGCCTGCTGGGATTCTCTCTCTTCAGCCCTCTCTCTGTCCTTCTCCCACTCATGTTCTCTTGCCCCCTCAAAATAAATAAAATTTTAAAAACATAAAAAAAACCTCCAACTGAGAAAATGAAACAATGCATAAGATCTTTATTATTCATATTCTAAAGTGTCAAACTGACATAAATCACATAGATCATTTAATTAAAATCTCAAAGATCATAGGTCAAAGCCTTGATAACTCATGAATTTTGCTTTTATAACTCTTAGTAATAGCTTATCAGCTTTAGTTTACATATCTTCAACAACAGGAAATGCCTTTTTCTCAAGGCAGCTCTTTCCATTCCTTTCCTGAATCTAAAGGATTTAACTGGAATTTGTCTCCCTACAACTTTATTCTGTTGGTCTCAATTCTACTCTCTGAAGTTTAACAAAGTGAACAAAATACACCTCAATGAAAACCACTTTGTTTCTACTAGCTGGTCTTTCTATCTTACTTTGTGTGTGTATTTGTGTCTCCTTGCACCTTTCTCTTCTTTGTGGGTAGGTCAATCTCTTCTTTAAGCATCTTTTCCAGTGTCTTCCCCTTTCTTTTACCTAACATAGTTGTTACACAGGCATACCTCAAAGATATTGCATGTTCAGTCCCAGGCCACCACCACTAGTCAAATAATACAATAAAGCAAGTCAAATGAATTTTTTATTTCCTGGTACATATAAAAGTTATATTTATACTGTACTATAGTTTATTAAGTGTGTAATAGCATTATGTCTAAAAATGTACATATCTTAATTTAAAAGTACTTTGTTGTTCAAAAATGCTAACCATCATCTGAACTTTCTGCAAGTCATAAACTTTTTTGCTGGTGGAGGGTCTTGCCTAGATATTGGACGGTTGTTGACTGGTTAGTGGTGAGTGGTGGCTGCTGAAGGCTGGGGTGGCTGTAGCAATTTCTTAAAATAAGACGCAATGACATTTGCCATATCAATTGACTCTTCCTTTCACAAATGATTTCTCTATAGTATGTGATGTTGTTTGATAGCACTTTACCCACAGAACTTCTTTCAAAGTTGGAGTCAACTCTCTCAAATTCCTCTACTCTTCCTCAACTAGTTTAGGTAATATTCTAAATCCTTTGCAGTCATTTCAATAATCTTCACATCATCTTCACCAGGAGTAGTTTCCATCTCAAGAAACCACTTTCTTTTTTTTTTTTTAATTTTTTTTTAATGTTTTATTTATTTTTAGGAGAGAGAGAGAGACAGCGTGAGCAGGGGAGGGTCAGAGAGAGAGGGAGTCACAGGCTTAAACAGACTCCAGGATCTGAGCTGGCAGTCAGCACAGAGCCCGACGCGGGGCTCGAACCCACGAACTGCGAGATCATGACCCAAGCGAAAGTCGGACGCTTAACCAACTAAGCCACCCAGGCGCCCCGAAACCACTTTCTTTGCTCATTCATGAAGAAACTTCTCATGATTTAAGCTTTATCAAGAGGTTGCAGCAATCAGTCACATCTTCAGGCTCCGTTTCTAGTTCTCTTGCTATTTCTACCTCATCTGCAGTTACTTCCTCCACTGGAGTCTTGAGCCCCTCAAAGTCATCCATGAGGGTTGGAATCAACTTCTTGCAGACTCCTGTTAATGTTGCTATTTTGACCTCTTCCCATGACTCACAAATGTTCTTAATGGCATCTAGAATGGTGAATCCTTGCCAAATGGTTTTCAGCTCGCTTTGCTCAGATCCATCAGAGGAATCACCATCTGTGGCAGCCTTATGAAATACCTTCCTTAGATAATAAGACCCCAAGTCAAAATTACTCCTTGCTCTGGGGGCTGCAGAACGGATGCTGTGTTAGCGGGTATGAGAACAACATGAATCCCGTTGTCCATTTCCATCAGAGCTCTTGGGTGACCAGGTGCACTGACGATGAGCAGTAATATTTCAAAAGGAATCTTTTTTTTTTCTGAACAGTAATCACAACAGTGGGCTTAAAATATTCAGTAAACCATGTTGCAAAGAGATGTGTTGTCATCCAGGCTTTGTTGTTCCATTTAGAGAGCACAGACAAAGTTGTAATTCTTAACGGCTGGAGGATTTTCAGAATGGTAAATGAGCACTTCATTTACCTCTCAACTTCAGATCACTGGCTTCATCAGCCCCTAATAAGAGAGTCAGCCTGTCCTCAGAAGCTCTGAAGCCAGGCATTGACTTCTCTCTCTAGCTATGAAAGTCCTAGATGACATCTTCTTCCAGTAGAAGGCTGTCTAATCTACATTGAAAATCTGTTGTTTAGTGTACCCACTTCCATGAGTTACCTGAACTAGATCTTCTGGATAACTTGCTGCAGCTTCTACATCAGCACCTGCTGCTTCACCTTATACTTTTATGTTTCGGAGACTGCTTCTTTCCTTAAAACTCATGAACCAACTTTTGCTACCTTCCAGTTTTTCTTCTGCAGCTTTCTCAACTTTCTCAGCCTTCACAGAATTGAAGAGAGTTAGGGCCTTGCTCTGGATTAGGCTTTGGCTTAAGGGAATGTTGTAGCTGGTTTGATCTTCTTTGCAGACTACACAGACTATCTCCATTATCAGCAATAAGGCTGTTTCACTTTCTTTAACATTTGTGTATTCATTAAAATATCACTTTTCATTTCCTTCAAGAATTTTTCCTTTGCATTCACATCTTGGCTAAGTGACACAACCAGCTTTTGGTCTATCTCAGCTTTTGACATGCCTTCTTCACTAAGTTGTTTAATCATTTCTAGCTTTTGATTTAAAGTGACAGACATGTAACTCCTCCTTTTACTTGAACACTTAGAAGACACTGTAGGGTTATTAATTGACCTTATTTCAATATTATTTTGTCTCAGGGAATAGAAAGGCTCAAGGAAGGGGAAGGAAATGGGAACTGTTGGCCGGTGAAGCAGTGAGAATACACATATTTTCAAGTAAGTTCACTGTCTTATGAGTGTGGTTTCTAGTGCCCCCAAATAACTAATTATAATAATAATATCAGAGATCGTTGGTCATGGATCATCATAACAAGTATAATAATTAAAAGGTTTAAAATATTGTGAGAATTACCCAAAGTGTAACAAAGAGATCTGAATTGAGCCAATGCTGTTGGAAAAGTGGTGCTGGCAGACTTGCTGATAGAGCTGCCACAAGTCTTCCATTTGCAAAAAATCTGTGAAGTGCAATAAAGTAAAGCAGAATAAAATGAGGTATGCCTGTAAAACTGAAATATATTTAATTGCTTTATGTGTTTAATGAACGGAATTCATGATGAATAGCTGAAACAGTTTTTGTAATTCTATAATTTTGTTAAAGGACATTTTCTTTCCTTTTAATGTACATTTTTGAGACACAGAGAGCAGGCCAGCGGCAGAGAGAGGGAGACAGAAGATTCAAAGCTGGCTCTGCACTGACAGCACAGAGCCCAATGCAGGGCTTGAAATCATGAAGCACGAGATCATGACCTGAGTCAAAGTCAGACGCTTGACAGACTGAGCCACCCAGGTGCCCCTACGTTTTCTTTTTCTTTCTTTCTTTTTTAAATTTATTGTTGTGAGAGAGAGAGAACAAATGGGGTAGGGGTAGACAGAGAGAGAAAGAATCCCAATCAGATTTTGTGCTGTCAGCACAGAGCCTGATGTGGTACTTGAACCTATGAATTGTGAGATTATGACCTGAGACCTGAGCTGAAATCAAGAGTCGGTCGCTTAACTGACTGAGCCACCTAGATACCCCCAGGTTTTATAAACTTGAATGAACTTTTTTTTTTTTTTGCAAGTCATAAGGTCTTTAGACTGAAAGGTTCCTTACCCTTGCTTTTACTGAACAGAAGCGTCATGTTTACCCACTTTCAATTTCTAGCAATGGTGGGAAGGAGGCTTTCCCATAAAACTGCAATTAGAAGAGAAGATGTTCAAACTGTTTTAGAGTTTCCTTGAGGGGAACTTTCAACATTATGTAAGAAAAGTCCCTGTCTTTACTCCACCCACAGAGACTACTTACCCAGTGGTAGAGCTCGGGTCAGGTTAGCAGCTGGAGGATCTGTTTCTGGAGGACAGAGCTCGCAGAAGTCCCAACAGGATGGACAGAGCAGGTTACCATCGTGAATCCAGCCATTCATCTGAATACTAACTGGGAGGACCTGCCCAGCCCGACTACACAAATATGAAGTGTTCTGAACCCAAACTGTCAGACCTTGGGGAGAACAAGAAACCTTCAAATAGGAAGAAAAAAAATCAGGTCAGATTCTAGTATATGATATATGAGCCTTACTTCACCTACAGGAAAATACATTACTAAAAATACTGACTGTAAAACACAATTTGAGGTATAGGCATATCTTTAATCTCATATAAAGAACGCTAAGTTACAGGTTCTAAAATGATTTCACTCTATGGTAGCTGTTCTCTTCAAAAAAATCTGATGAAATCTACAGACATTTTTCAGTACATATACAAGATAACATATAACTTTACATACAATTTGGATTCATAGACCCCTGTAACCAAGTTATCAAGAATAACATTTCTGTAGGGGTGCTGACTGGCTCAGCTGGTGGAGTGTGTGACTCTTGATCTTGAGGTTGTGAATTTGAGCCCCACATTGGGTGTAGAGGTTGCTTTAAAAAATAAAATCTTAAGAGTCTCTGGGTGGCTTAGTCAGTTAAGCACCCAACTCTTGATTTCAGCTCAGGTCATGATCTCACAGTGGGACTGAGCTCTGTGTTGCATTCCTTGCTCTCAGAGGGAAGCTTACTTGGGATTCTCTTTCTCCCTCTCTACCCTTCCCATGTACCTGCACTCTCTCTCTCTCTCTCTCCCTCAAAATAAACTTTTAAAAAATTGCTTTTAAATAAACAAAATCCTTAAAAAAAAAAAAAGAGTAACATTTCTGTAGATTCTAGTATCCTCATTATACTTCATCTTAAATCTTTGTCAAAGAGCCATTTTCTCCACAAGTCACAAATTTTGCAAATCAAATTTTTATTTAAGTTATAAATAGAATATATGCTCATTGTTAAAAAAAAAAAAGCATACAGCACAGAAATGTACATAGTAAAAAGTTCTTTATTCTTTTTCCCTATCCTAGATCCTCTGCTCAGGTATAAAAATGGTCCTAGTGACTTTTATTTTTTAATGTTTTCATTCATTTCTGAGAGAGAGAGAGAGAGGCAGTGTGAGCAGGGGAGGGTCAGAGAGAGAGGGGAGACACAGAATCTGAAGCAGGCTCCAGGCTCTGAGCTAGCTGTCAGCACAGAGCCCGATGCGGGGCTCAAACCCACAAATGGCGAGATCACGACCTGAGCCGAAGTCAGACACTTAACCGACTGAGACACCCAGGCGTCCTCATCCTAGTGATTTTAATATGGACTGGTAACGTCTTCAAAGGTAGCACTTGGGTTGCCTGGGTGGCTCATTTGGTTAGGTGTCTGAGTCTTGGTTTTGGCTCAGGTCATGATCTAATGGTTTGTAAGTTTGAGCCCCACACTGAGCTCTGTGCTGACAGTGTGGAGCCCACTTGGGATTCTCTCCACCCTTATCTCTGCCCCTCCCATGCACATGCTCTCTCTTTCTCTCCCAAAATGAATGAATAAACTTAAAAAAAGTGCTAAGGTAGGACTCATATTTTAACGGCAGGGGGTAACTAATAAAATCAGATTGTTTTCTTTTTATTTTACAGAGAGAAAGCACAAGTAGGGCAGAGGGAGAGAGAAAGAGAAAGAGCAGGGCTCAAATGCATGACCCTGGGATCATGACCTGAGAGAAATCAAGATCGGAGGCTCAACCTACTGAGCCACCCAGACACTCAAGTCAATTTTAAAAAGCAAACACCTTAAAACTAACTTAAAATAGTAAATGTATCTTCTTCACAATTTTATAAAAAGACTTCACATTAATATCAGTTATGGTACTTCACTTTAAATATTTCTGGTGCTTCTCTCCTGGGTCTACCTTCAAACCAAGTGTATGATTCTGAATATGTTTGATGGTGGCAAATTTTTACTTTGCAAGTTGATGTAGTTTTTAGAAATACCAAAAGTTGCCCAAAACCAAGTCTGGTAAAGTTGATTAAATCAGTTAACATTAAATTAATATAGGTATGATGCAAAACACTAAAACTGATTTTCCTAGGAGGATACTAAACTATTTCTAAAGGCAATTTCAAGAGGAGTTCTGAAAGTACATTTCAACAATGGAGTCATTTTTGAAATAACTCAATCATCAACTAAGTTTAAATGTAATGCTCACTTGGAAACTTAAGTTCTAATAAGCTCAACAAAACAAATGATAACAAAGTGTAACCTCTTCCATAAGTCTGTCATTCAATGACCCACATCTAGTAAGCACTACCATAACTACAGTGCAATGTAATCATTCTTTTAAGGAAGAATTGACTGAATATTGTGCTTTGTGGCTGAAAAGGATACCATAGAAGTCCATTACACGATGCCTGATGTCTAGCAGCTTTAACTGAAGAGAAAAGGGTGGGATATAAATTCCCATACCCCTCTCCCCCATATTTAACAGTGTTAGACTGTTTTATAATTAAGAATCAATGTTGGTTCAATGCAATCCCAATCAAAATTGTACCAGCATTCTTCTCAAAACTAGAACAAATTATCTTAAAATTTGTATGGGAACCACAAAAGACCCCGAATAGCCAAAGTAATATTGAAGAAGAAAACTAAAATGGGAGGCATCACCATCCCAGACTTTAGCCTCTACCATAAAGCTGAAATCATCAAGAAAGTATGGTACTGGCACAAAAACAGACACATAGACCAATGGAATAGAATAGAGAACTCAGAATTGGAGCCACAAATGTATGGCCAACTAATCTTTGACAAAGTGGGAAAGAGTATCCAATGGAAAAAAAGACAGCCTCTTTAACAGATGGTGCTGGGAGAACTGGACAGCAACATGCAGAAGAATGAAACTAGATCACTGTCTCACACCATACACAAAAAGAAACTCAAGATGGATAAAGAACCTGAATGTGAGATAGGAAATTATCAAAACCCTAGAGGAGAAAGCAGGAAACAACTTCCTTGACCTCAGCCGCAGCAATCTCTTACTTGACACATCCCTACAGGCATGGGAATCAAGAGCAAAAACGAATTATTGGGACCTTATCAAGATAAAAAGCTTCTGCATGGCAAACAAAATAATAAAATAGGCAACTGATGGAATGGGAAAAGATAGTTGCAAATGAATATCAGATAAAGGGCTAGTATCCAAAATCTATAAGGAATTCACCAAACCCCACACCTGAAAAACAAATAATCCAGTGAAGAAACGGGCAGAAGACATGAACAGACACTTCTCCAAAGAGGACATCCAGGTGGCCAACAGACACATGAAACAATGCTCAGCATCACTCATCATCAGGGAAATACAAATCAAAACCACACTCAGAGTGGTGAAAATGAACAAATCAGGAGACTCTAGATGCTGGGGAGGATGTGGACAAAAGGGCATCCTCCTACAATGTTGGTGGGAATGTAAACTGGTACAGCCCTTCTGGAAAACAGTGTGGAGGTTCCTCAAAAAATTAACAATAGAACTCCCCTATGACCCAGCAATAGCACTGCTAGGAATTGACCCAAGGGATACAGGAGTGCTGATGCATAGGGGCACATGGACCCCAATGTTCATAGCAACACTCTCAACAATAGCCCAAACATGGAAAGAGCCTAAGTGTCCATCAACTGACAAAGAGATCAAGAAGATGTGGTTTATCTATACAGTGGAATACTACATGGCAACGAGAAAGAATCAAATCTGGCCAAGTGTAGCAACATGGATGGACCCTGAAGGTGTTATGCTGAGCAAAATAAGTCAGGTAGAGAAGGACAGATACCATATGTTTTCACGTATAGGTGGATTAGGAGGAACTTAACAGAGGACCATGGGGGAGGAGAATGGGAAAAACAGTTGGGGGGAGGGAGGGAGGCAAACCATGAGAGACTCTTGAATACTGACAACGAACTGAGGGCTGATGGGTGTGGGGGAGAGGGGAAGGGGGGTGATGGACATGGGGGAGGGCACTTGTGGGGATGAGCACTGGGTGTTATATGGAAACCAACTTGACAATAAACTATTTAAAAAAAGTCAATGTTGGAAGGTGGAGGCAATGACAAAAGGCACTGTGAGACTGAAAAATGAAGGAGGCAACTCCATATACACTTTATACAGTTTAATTCAGGGTAACTTACTGACAGAACCATCATGTGGATAGTGATCTGGACAGTTGTGCAGCTATTCTCTTCAAATTCCAGACCTTAGTGTACATATTTTATAGATAGAGGGGACAAGCAGAAGGGTATGTATAAGATCAAAAGGCTCACATGCACTTCAAAGGGTTCACATGCATCCAGTAGACAGCTAATCTTTAACAGACCTTGTGGTACCATCTGGGCACCAGGAGGAGGAAAGAATATGTTATCTCTAACAGATTCACAGGAGGCCAAAGCAAGCCTCCGTTATTCTGGTTTTGGAGGGCATTTTTCTAAGGTATGCATATTAATCTCCAAGTGGCTTGGAACACATAGGCCCTAAGTGAGGTCATCAATCATACATGAACAAGATGGAGGGCTAAAGATGGAGTCAGTATTCCTACAGTCAGTAAATGGTAGAAACAAGAGCAATAAAGCTTAGAAGAGCTTCATGGAAGAAAGAGCATTTATATCCTAAAGATGTACATAAAATTCGGTTTACAGTGAGCGAGAGAGATGTGACCTAGTGGACTGTGTCAGAATCTGGGTGAGTAAGGAGGGTAATTATGTAGAGGTGGAAGAAGGTGAAAGGGATGTGGACAGATCAAATAAGGACTGAGGAAATGAGAGCCAGATTTCTCTTTGAGAAAGGAGTTACAGATATGGAAAGGGAGAAAACTAAACTGAACCCTTTAGTGTTGGACTGGAACCAAACTCAGTTACATATACACACTGGCAAATTCAGTTATATATACACACATATGAATATACATACAAAATACATATATCTACTTCCCAGATCTGTTCACCAAGAGGGCTTGGGGAATAGCTATGGCCTAGTGGCAAAGGATAGTACATTAACAAACAGATCTTAGTCTCCTAAATACCACACTTCACTAAAAAAACTAGAGCTTTTTGGGGTGTCAGAGTGGCTTAGTCAGCTATGTGTCTGAGTCCTGATTTCAGTTCAGGTCATGATCTCACGGTTTAGGAGTTCGAGCCCCAGGTCGAGCTCTGCATTGACAGTGCAGAGCCTGCTTGGGATTCTGTCTTTCTCTCTCTCTGCCCCTTCCCTGCTTGCACTCTCCCTGTCTCTCTCCCTCAGAATAAATAAAAACAAAAACAAAAACTAGAGCTTCTTAAAGAATTGGTTGACTCAAGGGCTCGATGTGCCTAGAATACCTTGTGCCAGAAAGCAAGGAAAAACTCAAAGAAAGCTGGGGAAAGTCCAGAAGGATACAGAAGCCTATAGGGTCTTCCTCTGGCCAGATCTGGGGGAAACTGAATATCAAAATAAATAATGATAGTGATGGTAATACTTTTAATAAAATGGATTCCATGATTCAATGCAGATACAAATGCATAAATTAATAAAATGAAAGTTTGATAAGAAAAATGTATTGACATAGCATTTCCCTGCAAAATATTTATTAATTATAAAGGGAATTAATAACAAACGAGTAATTGATAGTGGAGAAGTCTGGGAGATACCAACAAGTTAACTTCACCAGTAAAAAAGGACAAATCAAAAGAATGTACCACCGTAAGAACATGAGCATCACTTCTGTGATATTATTGCCCAAAATACATGAACTGAATTTCATCATGAGGCAACATATGACAAACCCAAATTGAGATACATCTTAGAAAAAAATGACTTATAGTTTTTTAAAATGTGAGGGTTATAAAAATCAAAAAAATAATGAGGAAGTGTTCCAGACTGAAGGACACAAGAGACAGGACAACTATGCAATATGTGATAGACCAGATCATACACTACAAGGACATTATTGGGACATTAGCAGAGCTTGAATAGGGTCCAAGAATTAGATATATCAGTGTTCATTTACTAACTAAAAAAAATTTTTTTTATAGTACTGTGGTATCTAGGGAGATTTCTTGTTTATAAGAAATATGCAAAGCACACGGGGTTGAGGGTGAAGCATGTCAGCAACTTGCACTTAAATGACTCAGAAAAAATTCTGTATCACTCTTGCAGCTTCTCTGTCAAAATAAGTAAAACAAACAACAAAAAGCAAAAAAGCTAATTCATGTTGTTTGCAAATCATACGCATTTTCTTATATAAATGGTGATCAGTATTAAATTAGTAAAATTAAATTAGCAAAATTAACTGACCACTCAAAGTCCAGGGAAGCCAAGTACATTCAATCTTTGTAGATGGTATTGCAAATCTGCATAATCCCTTTGAGGTGCTGGTGGTGTTGACAAATCATTAAAGTTGCCTGAAGAGGGAGTGCCTGGCTGGCTCAGTTGGTAGAGCACATGACTTCTGATCTCAAGGTCATGAGTTGAAGCTCCATGTTGGGTGTAAAGCTTACTTTATAAATAAAGAGATAAAATGAAATAAGAGTCTGAACAGGTCATCCTCCTATTACAGTTGCCACTGTTCTAGCTTTATCCCTTTTAATATTTTCACTTATGGGGCGCCTGGGTGGCTCAGTTGGTTAAGCGTCCAACTTCGGCTCAGGTCACGATCTCACGGTTTGTGGGTTCGAGCCCCATGTTGGGCTCTGTGCTGACAGTCAGCTTACAGCCTGGAGCCTGTTTCAGATTCTGTATCTCCGTCTCTCTCTGACCCTCCCCTGCTCATGCTGTCTCTTTCTCAGAAATAAATAAAACATTTAAAAAATTAATATATTTTCACTTATGGGGATTTTGAAAAATAATTTTTAAAAAGGTAAAATATGTCAATGTGCTTATAAAAGTATATTTTATCATGAAAAGTGAAAATTAACTCAATATACAATGAGAAAATGACTTCCCTAATTATAAAAAAGATGCAATGAAATTAGTTAAAGACAAGTATATGACTTCACTCATACATATAATTTAAGATACAAAACAGATGAACAGAAAGGAAGGAAAGCAAAAATAATATAAAAACAATGAGGGGGACCAAACATAAGAGACTCTTAAATATAGAGAACAAACTGAGGGTTGCTGGAGGGCTTGTAGGTGGAGGGATGGGCTAAATGGACAAGGAACATTAAGGACACCTGTTGGGATGAGCACTGAGGGTTATATGTAAGGAATGAATCACTGGGTTATACTCCTGAAATCATTATTGTGCTACATGCTAACTAACTTGGATGTAAATTAAAAAAAAAAAAGAGAAAAGAAAAGAAAAAAAGGATGCAATCTCTTGGGGGGCCTGAGTAGCTCAGTCAGTTGAGAGTCTAACTTCACCTCAGGTCATGATATCCTGGTTTGTGAGATCGAGCCCCGCAACAGGTTTGTTGCTATCAGCTCAGAGCCTGCTACAGATCCTCTGTTCCCCTCTCTCTCTGCCCCACACTCTACTTATGCACTTTCTCTTTCTCTCAAAAATTAATAAACATTTATTTAAGAAAAAAAGATGCAATGCCTTATAGCCATAAAGAATAGTAATTATTGGGGCACCTAGCTGGCTTAGTTGGTAGAGCATGTGACTCTTGATTTTAGGGTTGTGAGTTCAAGCCCCATGTTGGGGGTAGAGTTTACTTACAAAAAAAAAAAAAAAAGAAGAAAGAAAGAAAGAATAGTAATTTTTATTATTGGAAAAACTTGGAAAAGGTGTTTTGTTCTGCTACGTACTAAGTAAAGGCAGTAAAACAAAATTTTGTATTATGATTATAACCAGGTCAAAACTATCAAATAAATAAATCTTCAATGGAATTCATCAGAAAATGATTGTAGGATTACAGTTATCAGATTATTACTGAAAAATATTTATTTTAAATTGTCATTGATAAGATTTCAAAGATAATTTTATATGAATTGTATGATGTCTTAATTATATCTCAATAAAGCTGTTACCAAAAAGCTATTTTATAAGTAACCTTAAAAGTAATAATTAAATTCCCAGCTACGTAAATCCATTTAGATCTTTCAGCTGAAATGGTACAAAAAATTCTTACTTTTCAGTTCTCAGGATCCCACTTTCCTCCATGACATCCATTAGTAGAGTATAGAATATTCTTTAAGTTAGATATTCATAAGTTATAGAACACCTGTATCTTACTATGTTTTAATAAGGTGATGCAATTATTTAAAGTAATTTGCTACTTTTGGATTTCTAATGACAAATGAGAAAATCTATTATTAATCTGTAGTTGATTTATTCTTAAATCCATGCTTTCCTCAGATCTTACGAAATAAAATTGCAAATAATACCTTTTCAAGAACAAAATTACATATATTCCAGTGGCATGAAGTCAAAGATCCTCTCCCTTCTTTGTAGAGTTAAGATAATTTTGATTTTATAGCTTTTGAGCTAAAACAACTTTTGTAAAGATTAAGCTCACTTAGATTTTTTTTTTTTACAAATAATTTATTGTCAAGTTGGTTTCCATATAACACCCAGTGCTCATCCCAAGTGCCCTCCTCCATGCCCATCTTCCCCCTACCGCCCTACACCCATCAGTCCTCAGTTTGTTCTCAGCATTCAAGAGTCTCTCATGGTTTGCCTCTCTCCCTCTCCCTGACTATTTCCCCCCTTTTTCTCCCCCACAGAGGACGGTACTCCGTTAAGTTCCTCCTAATCGTCCTTGAGGGTGTTATGCTGAGCAAAATACCATATCATTTAGATTTTTTAAAAGTATTTCAGCTGCAGGGGTTTTGTTTTGTTTTGTTTGCTTACTTTTAAATTAACTGTTACAAGCTTTGAATACCTAAGGCTTTGAGGGAGAACCCAATTTTCAATTATGTTGGCTTTTTATAAGCTTGAGTTATGTAAGATTTCAATAAAAATTTGCTTCAAGATGATTGCCTTACCGAATAGGCCAGTATTAAATTCCTTTAAATATTGATAATCTGCTCTTTGTGGAAATGATGTAAACTCAAAGTGTTAAAGGCGGCAAACCTCAGACCAGCAATAAATTATTCGATTTGGATTTTTAAAAATTTCATATTCCATTATTTTCTTGGGCTATATTCCCCAAATAAAATTAATATAAAACTTGCTGATATATATATATATATATATATATATCAGCAATTATACATATTTTTAAACAAGTGGAAAAAGGTAATTTCTCAAAGAAATGACAATATTTTCACAAGACATGAGCATTCAAAATAATATTTATATAAACAAGATAAATTAAAGTATTAATCAGTAAATTATATAAAAACATAAAATATATTTTAAAATAGAAAAACCATATAATGAGATAAATTATATAATATTTAATAATAATTATTAACAATCATATAGTTTACCTGATAACATCCACTCCCCCAGTCTGGGTAACTCAGCTTCCTCTCACACTTTTCCATGACAAATGCGGACTTCTGAATTAGACAAACTGAATGAGGTCCATACTTTTCAGCACCATAGTTTTTAAAAAGGTCTGAAGCAAACCAGAGAACTTTTCTTAAAAATTGACATTTGGCACAAAGAACACGAAATCAATCATGCCTTTTTTTTTAATAGTTTATTGTCAAGTTGGTTTCCATACAACACCCCGTGCTCATTTCCACAAGTGCCTCCTCCATGCCCATCACCCCTCTCCCCCCCACCCTCATCAGCTCTCAGTTTGTTCTCAGCATTCAAGAGCCTATCATGGTTTGCCTCCCTCCCTTTCCCCCACTATTTTTCCCCTTCTTCTCCCCCATAGTCCTCCGTTAAGTTCATTCCATTTTTATGGCTATAAGTTGCTTTAAAATTCAAGCATGTGAGGGCTGCCTGGGTGGCTCATTTGGTTAAGCTCCTGACTCTTGATTTCAACTCAGGTCATGGTCGTGAGATGAAGCCCCCATCAGGCTCTGTGCTAACAGTGCAGAGTCTGCTTGGGATTCTCTCCTACCCCTTCTCTGTTTACTCTTCCCCTACTCCTGTGCATGCACACATGTATGTGTTCTCTCTCTCTCTCTCAAAATAAATACATAAACTTAAAAAAAAAAAGATTCTTTCTCCAGCTCCTCTGCCCCTCCCTACTTGTATGTGGCTTGCTCTCTCTCTCTAAAAAAATTAAACTAGGGGTGCCTGGGTGGCTCAGTCAGTTAAGCATCCAACTTCGGCTCAGGTTGTGATCTCACAGTTTGTGGGTTTGAGCCCCGCGTTGGGCTCTGTGCTGACAGCTTAGAGCTTAGAGCCTGCTTCAGATTCTGTGTCTCCCTCTCTCTCTGCCCCTCCCCCACTCACACTCTGTCTCTCTGTCTCTCAAAAATGAATAAATGTTAAAAAATTTTTTAAATTAAATTGAAATAAAAATCAAACATGTTTAATGGAAATTTTCAATTTAAAAAAAAAATCAAGAGAAACAGGGCTCCAAAATCAAACTGGGTTCTCAATAAAGGACTTAATGGGAAGAAATTATTCTATCAAAAATGGGAGATAAAACTGGGCCTAAAGTATCTAAGTTAGAGGCACCTGGTTAGCTCAATAAGTTGAGCATCTGACTTCAGTTTGGGTCATGATCTCATGGTTCATGGGTTCGAGCCCCACACTGGGCTCTGTGCTAGTAGTGTGGAGTCTGCTTGGAATCATCTCTCTCTCTCTCTGCCCCTCTTCTACGTGTATTCTCTCTCAAAATAAATAAATAAACTTAAAAAAAATAAAGTTATCTCAGTTAGCTATATAGAGGATATGGCACTAATAATTGTCTTTACTGGTAGTCTAAATAGGAGTTACCATCTGTCATGACCCATGACAGATGCAGCCAAGCAATTTATATAAAGAAGGCTTTTGAGGGGATGTTGTAAAAACTTTTTGCAAAGTTTTCTTGTATTTTCATTTTATGCTATCTGCTGGAAGTCCGTACATAAGATGCTGATCTAACATCAGACTAAACACAAATGCGCAGGAGTGCTTGGGTGATTCAGTTGATTGGGTGTCTGACTTCAGCTCAGGTCATGATCTCACAGTTTGTGAGTTCGAGCCCAGCATTGGGCACTGTGCTGACAGTTCTGAGCCTGGAGCCTGCTTCAGATTCTGTGTCTCCCTCTCTCTCTGCCCCTCCCCAGCTCACACTCTATTTCTCTCTTTCAAAAATAAACAAACATTAAAAAAAAATTTTTAAAACCCCAAACATGCAGAGGGATAGGGTGGAATAAATGACCTCTATCTAGCTAATGGACAAATGAATGAGGCTCTTAAACCCTAGCAATAATTCGTTCTCTTTACACTTAGTACAAGTAAGTTTCATTTTTTGAAAACAGAGGGTTCTTAGAGATAAGTATTTTATGTCAGTTTTGAAAAATTTTAATTATATAAACTAAGAAAGAAAATGTTAAACAGAAATAAAGAGAACTATTGTTTTGTATATTTGTGAGTATTTCAAAGTCCCTGAAAACAAAGTTGTCAGTGTCAAAAAAAAAAAAAAAAAAAGAAGAAGAAGAAGAAAAAGAAAAAGAAAAGGGGATGCTCAGCAAACTATAAGCCTCAGGCCAAATCCTGAGGGTTAGCTGTTTTCATAAATAATAAAAGTTTTATTGGAACACAGCCATTAATTTATGTATTAATTTATATGTTGTCTATAATTGCTTTCACATTGTAACAGATTTCAATAGTTTCAACAGAGACAATATGACCCACAAAGTTTAAAATATTTACTATCTTTCTCTTTACAATAAATGTTTGCCAAATCCAGCTTTAAAACAGTAAGATGTGACACCATCTTTGGCAAACCCATAAGTGACAGATCTCTGTATTTCTCAGTTTTAACATGGAACTGCTGAATAGTTACAAGTTTTTAGACATTTATTAAATATGTGAGTGATTAAAAAATGACTATATAAATTCAGCTAAATCTACCAGGTTTAGTAATAAAAGGAAAAACCATTATGGAAATTTAAAATGTAAAAAGCAGAGTCTGTAATGAAGTATGGAATAGGGGGAGGAATAAAAAGGACTGGGTTATAAATTCTAATGACCACAGAGTAAGAAACTACTTATTGCTCTTTATTAACATATATGTGATAACATTTTGTTTACAGAGGTGAATACCCAATTGTTATATTCTTTATGTTTATTAAAAGGGAACAAATAATATGGTAATACATCTTACTAGTCATGGGACAACAGTATTGTTCTGATATCTGGAGAATAACATATTACTTCTAAATTACATAAAATGCACACTCCTGAGGAGAGAAAAAAAAATAGGATACCTAATATGATTTAATAAAAAGAGCTCTGCAGTGGAGGATCTTACACAGGTACCAATTAACTGTATTATTTAGAGTCTCTTCATTTACCTGTGAAATTCAGTATTATCTTTTCTATGTCTCTCATCAGGTTTTCAGAGGAATAAAATGAAATGATAAAAACGAAAGTGCTTTGCAAATGAGTGTCATGCAGATGTAAGGTATGACAAAAAAGTAGTGCATGCACACATGTGCAAGTGTATCTAACAGCTAAGAACCCTTGTTATGAGTCACAGTTCGAAGCATTTACTTTATGAATTCATTTATTAGTTCTCACAGCAACTCTGTAAGATAGGTTCTATTATCCCCTTTGTACAGAGGAAGAAACAGGCACAAAGAAGTTACTTCACAAATGGATACCGGTGGAACCATAATACAAACTCACAGAGTATGGCTTCTGGGTCTATGTCCTTAACCCTTATTCTGTACTGCTGATATGTGATTTTAATATGTATATAACATTTCATTTTACTATACTACTAACCTGGTTGATTTTCCAGTATCCTACAATCTGAGCTGCGCTGATATTCACCACTTAAGTGCCAACTGAATTCCTGACTGAAAGGGCAGTAGTCAGCAATTTCTACTGAACCACCATAATAAGGCAAATCTTCTGTAGGTATTCCACTTAGTTTATCGAAGTACTACAAAAAAAATTATTAGGAAGATAGAAAAGTCAGAAACATTCTATATAATCAAACAATTTATAGCAATCCCTAATACTGTAAAACACAAAAAAGATATTACCGTATTTTCCTCCATTTATAATAGAACATAAAGAGAGTACTATTGTACCTGAGTGGTATTCAAGGTTGTTATAGCTTTAGAAATAAACAAGGTAAGTATATTATTTTTATTAGATGACGAATTTGACTAATGTTTTAAAAGGATGAATAGGAAGAGTTTTAAGTGTTGACAAAACACAAACTAATCCAGAGAATTAAGGTATTTTAAATATAATGCACTTAAAGTGTTATTAGAAGACTTAATTTATGTGTTGTTTTGACAAACTTGAAAAAGTAAAACTATGAGACTATGAATGAGATAATATATGTAAAATACTTGGAACGCCAAAGGAACAAGGCACCAGATAAATTTTAAAGATTTCACATTTATACTAACTCACTGAATTATCTTCCTATGCCTAGAAATAGAGTTGCCATCTTATGGTGTCTGAAGCATTCAGTGGGGTCATGAACATATGCAGGAAAGCTCAACATTTAGCAGCAATCATTTTAAATCTTCTGAAATGCCCCTTCTGACTACAGGGTCCTCTGTAAATGGCAGGCAGAACTGAAGAGTTTTAGAGATGGCTACTGCAACATAAAACTTACAGGTCAAACCAGAGATTCAGATTGAATATGTGGGATCAATTCCTTCACCTTTTAGATCCCATGAGTCAAATCTTTCCTAAAGTAGAACTTTTAAGACTTGTAATGAATTGGAATACAGTACCTCAGTTATTCTCTTAAAACACCTTGTTTTCTGTGTAAATTAGAGGAAATTAAAGATGAAGACTTTGGAAACAATTAGAAAAAAATACAAATCATTTAAAAATAGATCCAATAAATATTCTAAATGCCTCTTACTATTACTACAAGGCATTGCTAGATATTAATTGTTATTGACCAGCACATTGATTTTAAAGAATTGTAAAAATTCTTCATCTTTTTCTAACTTATAGAAAACCAATGGGGCTTTTTACAAGTTGAAAAATTTAATTTACTCTTCTAATTCAAGATGGAGACTTCACTTTAAAATTGAGATGATTCCTAAAATTTTGCCCCAAACAAGTGTTACCTGGTACTCTTGAGGCAAAGGTTTTGAAAACTTCTGCAAATTACACACTGCAACTGCTCTCTGGTCTTGGCGGCAAGTTAACTGTAAGGGATTACTTCTGAGCGTGTCACAAAAAGGGCTCAGCATCTGCCTCCTGCACACAAAGAAACACCATGGTATCAAACTCTAAAGAAAACATAACAAATCCAATTTCTATTATAATTTTAATATGTTCTGATAGCTTAATAATAAATGCTGAATCAGATTATAATGTTATGTTTCAAAGGGTAAAAACAAATGCTTAATGTTAAAAGATTAATGTCAAATGCATTATAACATTGCTTCACCATTATTAAACAAAATATTTATCTCTTTCTCCACTTTTGTCAGTAAAATGAATTTCTGCAGATCTCATCTGTGTGTTTAATGACAAATTATGAAATTCCCAAGCCGGCTTAGAAATACAAATCTTCATAATTAATATAATGGAGTATTATAAAGAGATAGAGACGATGCATACCCTTTCTGCACTGCAGCTACAAAGAGTGAAGTGTTTTCTATGGGATGATCTAGTTCAAAGACTCCTGTTTGACAGTCTGTTATACTGAAAACATTAATAAGACATCTTGCTTTCATGTGCAAAATGAAGACTGTGAATATTCCTAATTATTGCAAGTTGCTCTCTTCTGTTAAATCTAATGTTGGAAGTACAATTTGGAAAAAGAGATCTTATAATTTCCAGATACCAAAATCTATTGCACTGTTCTGTAAAAATAATCTTCAAACCAACCTATGATTCTAATTGGTCATCTTATTGATAATTACAATACAAATAATATTAATGTCATAATAGTAATGTTATAAATGAAATTCCAATATTCTTAAACAATATAAATCCTATTAAGACTGACTGCCAAATTGTGATAGTATTACTGTTATTTTTCCTCTTCTTCCACATGCTTTTTTAAGGGAAAAAGCCTAGATTAGATTTATTTTAGGCAAAATTGATACTTGCTTCATTTAAGTTAACAAAGTATAGCAATAAAACATCTCTCAGGGAATCACAGTTTCTTGAGATAAAATGTGTAAAAGACCTACCATAGTCTTTGGTAAACTTGAAGCAGCACATTGTAATAAGAAAGCAAAGATCTAGAAGTCTTCACGCAGGCTTGGTTTCAAATACTAGCTTATTTGATGTTTACTTCATTTTCCTGGGCTTCAACTATAAAGCACTCAGTGCTCAGCACAGACAGGTTACTCAATAAATGTAATTTCAGTGTCCCCACCACTTTTATAAAATCTTTACAGGGGCACCTGGGTGGCTCAGTCGGTTCAGTGTCTGACTTTGGCTCAGGTCATTATCCTGTGGTCCGTAAGTATGAGGCCGCGTCGAGCTCTGTGCTGACAGCTTGAAACCTGGAGCCTGCTTCAGATTCTTTGTCTCCCTCTCTCTTTCTCTCTCTCTCTTGATAATACTCTGTCTCTCTCTCTCTCTCTCAAAAATAAACATTAAAAAATTTTTTAAATCTTTACATAGTGTGATTTTATAACTTTCTATGAATAAGATTCCAATGAATATGACCAGTAATTACTAGGCTACTTTCTCGATAACATAAAATTCATTTCCTTTTTCTCTAAAATAAAACAACACATAATACTTACCTTAAAGTAATTAAAATATGAGTAATTAAATGGATAGAGAAGAATTAGGAAGTTAAAAAATACAGATTTAGAGATCAAAAGTTAGAGTTGTTCAAGATTCATGGCATATAATTTTTTTTTTTAAATATTTTTATTTATTTCTAGGAGAGAGAGAGAGACAGCGTGAACAGGGGAGGGTCAGAGAGAGAGGGAGTCACAGACTGAAACAGGCTCCAGGCTCCGAGCTGGCAGTCAGCACAGAGCCCGACGCGGGGCACGAACCCACGAACTGCGAGATCATGACCTAAGCGAAAGTCGGACGCTTAACCGACTAAGCCACCCAGGTGCCCCTCATGGCATATAATTCTAAAGCAGCATAGCCTAATTAAACTTTCTGCAATGGAGCTGTGCTGTCCAACACAGTAGCCACTAACCATGTGGTTATTAACCACTTGAAATGTGACTAGTGCAACTGAAGAACTGAATTTTCAGTTTTATTTAACTTTAATTAATTTAAATATAAATTTATATAACCACATGTGGCTAGTGGTACTTTATTGGACAGTGCCACTCTAGAGCTGATATCAAAGGCAAATAAACTAAGAAGAGGAGTTAATAATACACAGGTCATTTCAAAACACAGAAAGTACCTTATTTTGTGTGTACATAGATTCAAATGATTCAAATAAGGAGGGTTCTGCCTATACTCAACTGCTCCCTTCTCACTCCAGTAATCCAACAATAAAGGAGAGGTACCACAGCTGAAGTTAAGCACCAGCCTCTGTGCTCAAGAAAGGTTACACTGGAATCTAAGATAACTCAAGGATATGGCCAGACTGGGCCTATGGTGCCAAAAGTTGACCTCTGTGCTCTAAGTACTTCTGGATGTCAACATTTCAAAAGTGGGAGATTTGAATGCTTATGACAGGGAAGAGTAAACCAACTCTTGGGTCAAATCCTGCCCAAAACTGCTCTTTCGGTTTCTTTGTTTCTTGTTTTTGTAAATAAAGTATTACTGGGACATGGCCAGGCCCATTCATTTTGTCTTTGACTATTCCTGATGTACAAAAGCAGAATTGAGTAGCTGCAACAGAGACTATATGACTCTGAAAGGCTAAAATATTTGCTAATTGACCCTAGACAGATGTTGGCTTATGGCTGGAAGTACAGAATTCAGGGACCAAAAGTTTTAGTTTTGAAGAATGGAGAAGAGGAAGTTCCCTTCTGTTTTTGGTTTTAGGTGATCTATAATTGGGACCCAATGGAGATCTGATTGTAGCTGTTAAAAGAAAAAAAAAATCTCTAGGGTCTGGCAGTTGCAACGTTAATTATGTACTTCCTATAACACACTGGAACAGCAGTTCCCAAACTTTGCTGCAAAGTGAAATCACCTGGGGATCTCTAAAAAATAAAAAAGCCAACGCCGGTTTCCCACTTCCAGACACTCATTTAATTGGGATGGGCTGTAACATGGGAATGGAGATGTTATTAAAAAGTCTGTCTAGATGATTCAAAGGCACAGGAAAATTTGGGAACTATTACACTAGCAGATCAAGTTGTAGTGCTAGATATAACTAGCTGTCCCAAAAGTGGCTGCAGGTGCTTCCTGACTTCCTGATACCGCTTATTAGCAGCTCTTTTCACAGCAGGGTTATAATTCAGATGTCAGACTCCTTAGTAGAAACTGATTTCAACCACTTTGAGACTTAACCCATGAGAGAAAAATAAGAATGACATCTTCACAAGATGTACCTGTGATCTAGTGGACATGGCACTGGACCTGGAGAGAAAGAAGCTAAAGTCCTAGCTCTGTCCCTCATCAACTATGTGATTCTAAGCAAGTCACCTGTTTCAAATTTTTATTTTTTAAAAAATGTTTATTTATTTTTGAGAGGAAGAGAAAGAGAGCATGAGAGGGTGAGGGGCAGAGAGATATGGGGACAGAGGGGAACTTTAACTTCAAGCTGTGCTGATAGCCATGAGCCTAATGCAGGGCTCAATCTCATGAACTGCAATATCATGACCTGAGCCAGTGTTGGATACTCAACCAACTGAGCCACTCAGGTGCTCCATTTATCTCAAACTTTTAGATTATCAGCAAAATGAACAACATATTGAAATTCATGGGACACAGCTAAAGAAGTGCTAAGAGAGAAATAGCATTAAATACATGTTAGAAAGATGTAACATCTCAAATCAATAATCAAGAAACTAGAGAGAGAATAAAAGAAAAACAAGCATAAGGAAGACTGTAATAATGACAATAACAGAAATCAATTAATTAGGAAACAGAAAAACAATAAAAGACATCAGTGAAACAAAAAGCTAGTACTTTAAAAAGAATAAAATTGACAAACCCTAGCAAAAGTGAAAAAAAAAACAGAAAATGCAAATTATCAATATTAGGAATGAAATGGGACTTCCCTATAGACTTTACAGACACTAAAATAATAGTAAGGAACTACTACAAACTACTCTGTACACATAAATCTAATAACTTTGGTAAAATGAACAATTACTTCAATAAACACAAATTACCCCAATTGATCCATTATGAAATAGAAAAATATGAATAGCTGTGTAAATATTAAGGAAGTTGAGTTAATACTTTTTTAATTGCCCTGATACAAAAAACAAAAATAGTACAAAAAAGAAACAAAGATAATATCATACTCTCCATGAATACATATAGAAAATTCCATTACAAATATTAGTACATGGAATTCAGCAACATACAGAAATAACAATATACCATGACTAAGTGGGGTTTATTCCAGCAACAGAAGACTGGTTTAATATTTGAAAAATCAATCAATGTAATCCATCATATTAACAGATTTTTAAAAAATCACATAATTATATCAACCAAAGCAGAAAAATGACTTGACAGAAGTCAACATCCATTTGTGATAAAAATTCTCAGCAAAACAGAACTAGAGGGCAACTTCAACTTGAAAAGGAGCATCTACAGAACACCTACAACTAACATTATACTTAATGGTGAAAAGCTAAATGTCTTCCCTTCTCATTGGATTTAAAAAGTCAATAAGAATGTCAATTCTCCTAAAATTGATAATATAGGTTTTTAACATAATTCATAGAAAAGTCCCAGCAAGTTGTTTTTTTGTAGACAAGGTTATTCTGAAATTTATATCAAAGGCAAAGGAACTAGAGTAGCTAAAATTATTATGAAAAATAAAGTGGGAAGAATACATTTACCCAATTTTAAAATATAGTATGGCTACAGTAACAAAGGACTGTGCAGTGTTAATGGACTGACAGACACACAGATCAATGAAACAGAATAGAGAACACAGAAATAGACCCATAAAAATACACTCAACTGATTCTTTCACAAATGGAAGAAAACAATTCAATGAAAGAGAGATAACCTTTTCAACAAATGGGGCTGGAACAACAGGACATCCATACACCAAAAAATGAACTTTGACCTAAGTCTCCCACTTTATACAAAAATTAACTAAAAATGGATCCCAGACTCAAATATAGAACATAAAGCTCTAAAATTTTTGAAAAAAAATTACAAGGACATCTTTGGAATCTAGGGCTTTGCCGAGTTTTTAGACTTGACATTGACACTATGATTCATAAAAGGATAATTTGTACTTCACCAAAGTTAAAAACTTCTGCTTTACAAAAGACCCTATTAAAAGAATAAAAAGAAAAGCTACAGATTAGGAGAAAACATGTGCAAACCACATATCCAACAAAGGATTAGTATCTAGAATATATAAAGAACTCTCAGAACTCAACAGTAAAAACAAAAGAAAACAATCCAATTAGAAAATCGCCATGAAACACCTCATCCAAGAGGATTTACAGATATCAAATAAGCACATGAAAAGATATTCAACATCACTAGCCATTAGGGAAATGCACATTAAAACCACAATAAGATAATCACTACTATCTTTCAAAATAACTAAAATTAAAAAAAGTCACACCACCAAATGCTGATGAAGATGTGGAGAAACTATTATCACTCATACACTGGTGGTAGAATATAATATGACATAGAGATTCTGGAAAAGAGTTCAGCAGTTTTTACTACAAAACTCAAAACTAAACTTGCCACTACCATATGACCTAGCAATTACACTCTTGGGCATTTATCCTGGAGAAATGAAGATTTATGTTCACATAAAAACCTGTATACAAATGTCTACAGCATTTATTCATAATAGCCCAAAACTGGAAACAATCTAGATATCCTTCAACATGAGAATGTTTTAACACACTATGGCACATCTGTATCATGGAATATTATTCCACCATTAACCTAAGCAAACTACTGATATACATGATAACCTGGATGAATCTCCAGAAAATTATGTGGAGTGAAAAAAGCCAATCCCAAAAGGTTATATACAGTATGAACTGATTTATACATCATTCTTGAAATAACAAAATTATAGAAATGAAGAACAGCTTAGTGGTTTCCAGGGGCTTAGGAGGGGCTGAACGGGGAGGGAACTGTGTACATCTATAAAATGGCAATATGAGTAAGATGCTCTGTATCTGACTGCATCAATGTCAATATTCTGGTTGTCTTGTTGTACTAAAGTTTTTTCAGGATATTACCCATCAAGAAAACTGGATAAAGTGTACATGGAATCTCTGTACATATTTTTTACAACTGCATGTGACTCTATAATTATCTCAAAATAAAAAGTTAGAAAAATATATTTATAGGGGCATCTGGCTGGCTCAGTCCATGAAGTGTGAGGCTCTGGATCTTGGGGTTATGAGTTTGAGCCCTATACTGGGCATAGAGCTTACATTAAACAAAACAACAAAAAACATGCACACACACACACACACACACACACACACACACACACAAACATGAATGTGTGTGTGTATCCCCCAAACTTGAAGAATGTATTTTTTAAAAGTTTGCTTAGTCGGTTAAGCGTCCGACTTTCGCTTAGGTCATGATCTCGCGGTTTGTGGGTTCGAGCCCCGCGTCAGGCTCTGTGCTGACTGCCAGCTCAGAGCCTGGAGCCTGTTTCAGTCTGTGACTCCCTCTCTCTCTGACCCTCCCCTGCTCACGCTCTCTCTCTCCTAGAAATAAATAAAACATTTTAAAAAAAAATTTAAAAAAAAAGTTTGCTAGGTAATTATGATATTCATCCAGATTTGAGAACCATTATTCAAAAGTATCTCCCATTTTTTTGTATACTGAATCAATAGTTACATCTATGTTTATGAGTACATTCTCTGAAGAAAAGAGTAAGAATGATAGAATATGGAAAATTTTGCAATATACATATTTTTTAATTATAAACTGAACAGAAATGCTTACTACTCTGGATTCTACACTGTAGATTCTTTCATATATAATTTAAAACAACAATGTAGCAACTTATTTTGGTATTACCATGAAACACCAGTGATTGTTTTCTATACATTTTATTTTTCTAGGAGAGAGAGAGAGAGAGAGAGAGAGAGAGAGAGAGAGAGAGAGAGCATGAGCAGGGGAGGGTCAGAGAGAGAGGGAGACACAGACTCGGCAACAGGCTCCAGGCTCTGAGCTGGCAGTCAGCACAGAGCCCAATGCGGGGCTCGAACCCATGAACTGCGACATCATGACCTAAGCGAAAGTCGGACGCTTAACGGACTAAGCCACCCAGGCGCCCCTCTATATGTTTTTTAATTAATTAATTTATTTTTTGATAGAGAGAAAGCATGAGCTGGGGGAGGAGTAAAGCAAGAGGGAGAGAGAGAATGTGAAGTTCTGAGCTGTCAGCACAGAGCCTGATGCGGGGCTCGAACCCACAAACAGTGAGCTCATGACCTGTGCTGAAATCAAGAGTCAGATGCTTACCCAACTGAGCCATCCCAGTTTTCTATACTTTTTTTTTTTTAATTTATTTATTTATTTTGAGAGAGAGAAAGAGAGCAACTGTGCAAGCAGGGGAGGGTCAGATAGAGAGGGAGAAAGAGAATCCTAAGCAGGCTCTGTAATGTCAGAGTAGAGCTGGGTGCAGGACTCAATCCCATTAAACCTGAGCCAAAATAAAAAGCTGGATGCTCAGCCAACTGGGCCACCAAGGTGCCCCTTCCATATATTTTGAAATTGAACTGTTTAGGTCACATTTTTAAAATAGTGATATTTTAGTTTCAAAATAAAGAACAAATCAGAAATAAACTGTGTTATCAAAGATATGAGGAAATGCATTCTTACTTTTGTTTCTGCTGGTCAATCCAGAACTTACAGCTCTTTCTGACAAAGTCACAGCCCATTCCTCTGCCCCAGTCTAACTTCTCGGCCATGCTGTAATTAGCCTTATACCAACTGTGGAGATAAGTAAAACAAAGCATTTTTTATTTTTGTCATTTTAAAAATAACTCCAACATGCCAATTACAAATCTCAGCAATGAGCAAACCAAGACCTCAAAACAAAGGAATATTTACAAAGCCATTGCTGCACAGGAACTGCTGCACAGACTCTCAGTAGCAACGACTGGGAAACTTGTCTTCTAGTGAGGGTATTTCCATATTTGAAAAAAAACAAAACCAAAATGGGTTGTCACTGTAATTTTCAAAGATGACAGAAGTCACCAAGTAGAAAGTGGTAAAGGTGTGAAACAGAGGGATTAAGTGCCAAAGAAACAAAAAGAAAACGAGAGAAAAGAGAATAAACTCAGGAGGAAATAGATGAATTACTAATTTACCCAATTGATTTAGTTGGGCTTAGTTTCTTGCTTCTCTGGCCTTGATACTCTATCAATACAGGCTCTGTCTGTGACCAAAAATTACACTATTATGAGATATATGAATACTATGTCTAATACTTTAAAAAATGTTCTAATTTCAGAAAAACAACCCACATTGATTTGATTCCTGGCAAATTTAATCAAAGGCAAGGAGCCTACTTAATAGTTTTTCTTCTTCATTCTTTTTTTTTAAGTTTATTTTGAGAGAGAGGGAAAAAGAGTGCGCACAAGTGGGAGAGGGGCAGAGGGAAAGGGGGAGAGAGAATCCCAAGCAGTGATCACATCATCAGCACAGAGCTTGATTCAGGGCTCAAACTCACAAACCATGAGATCATGACCTGAGCCAAGACCAAGAGTCAGATTCTTAAATGAATGAGCCACCCAGGCACTCTTCTTCTTTATTCTTAATAACAAAATTAGTTTACAAAAATTATAAAATTATACAAAACAGTTTCTTACCTTTTGTATTACATCTTGTCCCTTTAGCATTACCAAAACATTAAATAAAAACATAGGCTCAGGGCGCCTGGGTGGCTTAGTCGGTTAAGCATCCGACTTTTGCTTAGGTCATGATCTCGCGGTTCGTGGGTTCGAGCCCCGCGTTGGGCTCTGTGCTGACTGCCAGCTCAGAGCCTGGAGCCTATTTCAGAGTCTGTGTTTCCCTCTCTCTCTGACCCTCCCCTGCTCACGCTGTCTCTCTCTCTCTCCTAGAAAAAAAAAAAATATTAAAAAAAAAAAACACAGGCTCAAAGGCTGGGGGAATGACAAGAATTATTCCCTTCATTCCAGCCACTTTCCCACAAAATCAAACAAAAATAGATATATGTGATATGGCATCTTCAAAACCTTCTCCTTTTTTCAAAGAACACAACTGCCTCAGAGAGAAACTGCTACCTCTGCAGCTACAACGTGACTTAAGTTAATCAGCTAACTTGGTATCATAGCAGGTCAAGTTGTCCAGATAGTAACAGATGACTAGTATGCTAGTCATACTAGATGCTAGTATGGCACACTAGCAATTATTTTAGCAGTGCCTAGGTTAGGCAGTCCTTCTCCCTCCTTATAATATTTATATTATAATAAAATATAAAGTAATTAGATTCCCTTGGGAATTACCATATCTAGTGTATGTTGAGTACAGAGCATAGCATTGGCCCTATGTTACTCTAAGAGCAGCAGGGCACTCCAGCTACATTTCTTAAACCTTCATGATACCTTCCTTGCTGCTCTTTCTAAACTATGAGCCAAAAGTTATTAAGAACTTCTTAATGGTAGGCACTTTATTTACTGATAAGGCTATATCACTGAATAAAAAGACATAGTTCTTGCACTCATGAAGATTATAATCTAGGGGGAAGACAGATATTTTATTTTTATTTTATTTTATTTTATGGGGGGGTGGTGCAGAGGGAGAGAGAATCTCAAAGCAGGCTCCATGCCCAGAGCAGAGCCCAATGCGGGGCTTAATCTCACAACTGTGAGATCATGACCTGAGCTGAAATTAAGAGTCAGATGCTTAACCGACTGAGCCACCCAGGTGCCCTGGAAGAAAATTTCCAACTGGGATGAGTGCCACAGAGGTTAAGTATAAGGTGCTAATAAATAGCAGCACGTTAACAGGGAAATCTAAGTTAGTCTGGGAAATCAGGGAAGATTTGCTTGAGGAAACAACTTTAAGCTAAACCCAAGGATGAGCACACGTTAGCTGAGGGAGCAGGGGAAGCACTAGAAACAGTTTCTTAGTGGCAATAGAGTGTTGTGAAATCAATTTACTGTACCTTAACATTTCTTTCAAAATTAACAGAATAGAAAAAATAGGACTGCACTGTTGGTAGTAGAATAAATATTATTCCATAAACTTTGGTTCAGTTTTGTATATAATAGTTAATGCCTTAGTTGGCACTTACGGTGTGTCAAACATTAATTATACTAAGGACTTGACATATCAAACTCATTAAAGCCTCACAAAACTCTGTGAGGTAGTTAACACTTTTCATCCTTATTTTATAGATGAAAGAACTGAGGGAAAGATACAGCAAGTGAGTGGCAAAAAAAAATGGGATTTGAATCTAGGGTTCTGGCTTCAGTGTCAGTGTGCTTTATAAAAAAATCTGTGGCACAATTTATATCTTAGAAAATTCACCCTTATAATTTGTATCATTCAATCTTTTCAGTATATATTCAGGGTTGTACATCAATTACCACTATAGGCATACCTCATTTAATTGCATTCCACTTTATTGCACTTTACAGATACTGCCATTTTTTTGTTACAAATTGAAGGTTTGTGGCAACTTTGTATTAAGCAAGTCTATTAGTACCATTTTTCCAATAGGATTGCTAACTTGATGTCTTTGTGTCACACTTTAATTCTCACGATATTTCAAATTTTTCCATTGTTATATTTTTAATAATGATCTGTGATCAGTGTTTTTTCATGTTACTACTGTAATTATTTTAGGGTGCCAGACACCACACCCATATGGAAAGAATAAATACTGTATGTATTCTGACTGCTCCACTGACTGTTCCCCTCTTTCCCTTTTCTCAGGCCTCCTTATTCCCCATTCCCTGAGACCCAACATGTGTTAGACAGTTGGCCAAGTTGTGAATGCAAAGGAAAAGTTCTTGAAGGAAATGAAAAGCGATAGTTCAATGAATACACAAATGATAAAGTGAAACAGCCTTATTGCTGATAATGGAGATAGTCTGTGTAGTCTGCAAAGAAGATCAAACCAGCCCAATATTCCCTTAAGCCAAAGCCTAATCCAGAGCAAGGCCCTAACTCTCTTCAATTCTGTGAAGGCTGAGAAAGTTGAGAAAGCTGCAGAAGAAAAACTGGAAGCTAGCAAAAGTTGGTTCATGAGTTTTAAGGAAAGAGGCAGTCTCTAAAACATAAAAGTATAAGGGTGAAGCAGCAGGTGCTGATGTAGAAGCTGCAGCAAGTTATCCAGAAGATCTAGTTCAGGTAACTCATGGAAGTGGGTACACTAAACAACAGATTTTCAATGTAGATTAGACAGCCTTCTACTGGAAGAAGATGTCATCTAGGACTTTCATAGCTAGAGAGAGAAGTCAATGCCTGGCTTCAGAGCTTCTGAGGACAGGCTGACTCTCTTATTAGGGGCTGATGAAGCCAGTGATCTGAAGTTGAGAGGTAAATGAAGTGCTCATTTACCATTCTGAAAATCCTCCAGCCGTTAAGAATTACAACTTTGTCTGTGCTCTCTAAATGGAACAACAAAGCCTGGATGACAACACATCTCTTTGCAACATGGTTTACTGAATATTTTAAGCCCACTGTTGTGATTACTGTTCAGAAAAAAAAAAGATTCCTTTTGAAATATTACTGCTCATCGTCAGTGCACCTGGTCACCCAAGAGCTCTGATGGAAATGGACAACGGGATTCATGTTGTTTCATACCTGCTAACACAGCATCCGTTCTGCAGCCCCCAGAGCAAGGAGTAATTTTGACTTGGGGTCTTATTATGTAAGGAATATACTTCATAAGGCTGCCACAGATGGTGATTCCTCTGATGGATCTGAGCAAAGCGAGCTGAAAACCATTTGGCAAGGATTCACCATTCTAGATGCCATTAAGAACATTTGTGAGTCATGGGAAGAGGTCAAAATAGCAACATTAACAGGAGTCTGCAAGAAGTTGATTCCAACCCTCATGGATGACTTTGAGGGGCTCAAGACTCCAGTGGAGGAAGTAACTGCAGATGAGGTAGAAATAGCAAGAGAACTAGAAACGGAGCCTGAAGATGTGACTGATTGCTGCAACCTCTTGATATAACTTGAATGGATGAGAAAGAAGTTGCTTTTTATGCATGAGCAAAAATAGTGGTTACTTGAGATGGAAAGTACTCCTGGTGAAGACGTTAAAATGACAGTAAAGGATTTAGAATATTACCTAAACTTAGTTGAGGAAGAGCAGCAGGGTTTGAGAAGATTGACTTCAATTCTGAAAGAAGTGCTACTTGTAGCACTTGTAGTTCTACTGCTTTTTATTTATTTTTTTAAAGTTATTTGGGGCGCCTGGGTGGCTTAGTCGGTTAAGCATTGGACAGATCATTAAGGTCATGATCTCGCAGTTCGTGGGTTCGAGCCCCGCGTCGGGCTCTGTGCTGACTGCCAGCTCAGAGCCTGGAGCCTGTTTCAGCCTGTGACTCCCTCTCTCTCTGACCCTCCCCTGCTCACTCTGTCTCTCTCTCCTAAAAATAAATAAAAAAACATTTAAAAAAAAATAAATAAAGTTATTTATCTTGAGACAGAGCGAGAGAGAGAGAGAGAGAGAGAGAGAGATAAGGGCAGAGAGGAGAAAAAGAGAATCCCAATCAGACTCTGAACGCCAGTGCAGAGCCCAATGAACTGTGAGATCATGATCTGAGCCGAAGTCAGATGCTTAACCAACTGAGCCTCCCAGGCTCCCCAAAAAACTATTTTTAAATTAAGGTATCTACATCGTGAAATACCTGGCTGGCTCAGCAAGTAGAGCATGCATCTCTTGATCCTGGTGTCATGAATTCAAGCCCCATGTTGGGTGTAGAGATAACTTGAAATGAAATGGTATGTACATTGCTTTTTAATTTTTTTAAATTTTATTTTTGAAAGAGAGAGACAGAGAGACACAGAGAGATACAGCGTGAGTAGCGGAGGGGCAGAGAGAGAGAGGGAGACACAGAATCTGAAGCAGGCTCCAGGCTGTCAGCATAGAGCCCGACGTGGGACTCGAACTCACGAACCATGAAATCATGACCTGAGCTGAGGTCAAACACTTAACCAATTGAGCTGCCCAGGAGCCCCAGTATGCACATTGTTTTTATTAGACATAATGCTACTGTGCACTTAACAGAGTATGGTATAGTGTAAACATAACTTTTATATGCACTGGGAAACAAAAAAATTCATTTGACTTCCTTTATTGCAGTGGTCTGGAGCCAAACCTGATATTTCTCTAAGGAATACCTATAACTAATTTTAGAACATTTCCATTATCCCTCAAAAACTATGTCCCTGGGGCGCCTGGGTGGCTCAGTCAGTTAAGCATCTGACTCTTGATTTTGGCTCAGGTCATGATGGATGTGAGAGGTGGGGAGAAGGAGTATTCAAGGATGATTCTCAGGTTTCTGGATGGATAAATAATGGGTTTTTTTTTTTTTACTAATAGAAACAACTTAGTTAATCTACAATGAAGTCTTTGATAAAAACTAAAAAAATTGATAAAAATTAATTTCTATGTCTTTAACTTTAAATATTGCCAGATATTTAAAAACATCTGGCCCATTTTATTATTGTGTTGCCCCAGAAAAAGAAAAAGTACTATAAAAGTTGCCAGTACCATGATTTCACCAGTAACTCACACACTCCACAGTGTTTCTGTAACTTATGAGTATCTTAATGAAATTAGCACTTTTAACAAAAGGGCGATAAATAAGTTTTTTTTTTTTTAATGTTTTATTTATTTCTAGGAGAGATAGAGAGACAGCGTGAGCAGGAGAGGGTCAGAGAGAGAGGGAGTCACAGACTGAAACAGGCTCCAGGCTCTGAGCTGGCAGTCAGCACAGAGCCCGACGCGGGGCTCGAACCCACGAACCGCGAGATCATGACCTAAGCGAAAGTCGACGCCTAACCGACTAAGCCACCCAGGCGCCCCATAAATAAGTTCTTAAACAGAGCAGCAGGACCACTTCTGCTGGCCATTGCTTGTTCAAGGATAAATGGGAAAGAGTTATAATGGTACTAAAAGAAATCCAGTCTTTTCTTTTTTCTTTTCAAAAATATGAATTTCCCAACTTGGTCCACTAAAAGCTAAGAGAAGCAACGATAACCTAGTAGCAATGAACAATGAACACGGTGCCTAGGTTGTGGTTTCTAAAAGCTATTCCCCCATTAAATGGAATCAGTGCTCCTTGCAAGATTGGCTGATGCCCACATCTAGGATAGGATATATGCTTATTAGCCTGGCACATCCTGCTATGCCAAAAAAAGGAAAGAAGGAAGGAAGCTATCAAAAAGTAATGAGACTTGGGGCACCTGGTTAAGTGTTCCACTCTTAATTTCAGCTCAGCTCATAATCTCATGGGTCGTGCTAATAGCACGGAGCCTGCCTGGTATTCTCTCTCTCTTCCTCTCTCTCTGTCCATCCCTCATTTGCGCTCTTTCTCAAAATAAACAAACAGAAAACATAAAAAATAAAAACACTAATGAGTCTTGCCAAAAGGACTCAGGAACCCACAGAGACAAAGACTCCAACGGGAGTCACTTAAAAACAGTATTCTGGGGCACCTGGGTGGCTCAGTGGGTTGAGGGTATGACTCTTGATTTCAGCTGTCATGATCTCATGGCTTGTGGGACTGAACTCCACGTTGAACTCTGCGCTGACAGCACCAAACCTGCTTGAGATTCTTTCTCACCCTCTCTCTCTGCTCCTCCTCAACTCTCACACATGCACTTATGTGCTCTCTCTCAAAATAAATAAACTTTAAACACTAGGAATCTATACATTATCAATTTCATTTATAATTTTAAAAACTTGTTTAGATTAGTCTTTCCTTTATATAAGCATGGACTCTAGTTATTAGAAAATAAATCTCATAATGCCTGAAATTCTGTCCTATTCATTACTATACCTCAGGGCCTCATTTATTGAATAAATAAATGGAATTGGTATAGGTCATTATAGCTAACTACATAAAATTCAAAAACTATTTTACTTCAATGCAAAATGTATTAAAAAAAATTTTTTTAATGTTTATTTATTTTTGAGAGAGACAGAGAGACAGAATCCAAGGCAGGCTCCAGGCTCTGAGCTGTCAGCGTAGAGCCCAATGTGGGGCTCGAACTCACAGACCATGAGATCATGGCCTGAGCTGAAGTTGGTTGCTTAACTGACTGAGCCACTCAGGTGCTTCTAAAGTGTATTTTCTTAAGCTGATATTAGTTTCATATAACATTCTTACAGCTGTCTTACCCAGTATCCTCCATTAATGCCAGAGTGATTCGAGAGAAGACTCGGTTCTGGGTGTGAGAACCAGTCATTGCTTCATTCTGAAAATCAAAAGATTTTAAATTAGAAGGCCAGATGTCTTGAAATTCCCAATAACTTCCATGAATCCTTGATGTATATGTAAAACGTCTCAAGTGTGAAAGGCTCACTTATTCACTTTAAAGTAGTAAGATAAATAAGCCTTCCTTAAAATGATAAGACTTAAGTTTAAAGCAAAATCTGCTTTCTGCCTTAAATGACTATACTATGTGCAATTTCCCAGAAATGGCAGACAACCAGCATTTAGAACTCTGATGAATATGAAAATAAATATATAAAAGAGAAATACTATAAAAATATTATAATATCTAGACAAAGTAAAGTAAGTGGTTGAGACAGATGTTCACAGAATATTAGAGGGGGTGGATATTGGCCTGAACTACAAAAAAAAAAAAAAAAAAAAAAAGGCTTTTATAACCTACAACCTTATGATCACAGAAATATCCATGAATATACAAAACAAGTATAAGAATCGTCAAAGGAGTTGCATGAGGGACCAAAAATGCCATCAAAGTCTACTATCTACCCAGTGTTTTAATTCATATCATATAATTCTTACAGCAGCCCTGATTATTCTTCATATCCTTATGATGAATACTGGGTGGTCACTTCAAGTACTTTAATACCACTAAAGAAAATAGTTCAAGGACACAAAGTTGATTTCAGAGAAAGGCAGCCAGTAATGAAATTAATACTCTCAAGTCTCTATTGCAAAAGTAAATACATTTTCATGTCTGGTCAATCTACAGTTTTCTTAAGGGAATCACTTGGGAAACCTGCTTAAGGAAAATAAAAGAACTAAAATTTCCATGGAAGAAACAAGCATAATGTGTGTTCCATAAGTTTCCGTCACTATTACTTTGTGGTCACCTGGAAAAGAATAGTTAGCACAAGCGTTAATCTCATTCTTTTGTAATTTTGCTAACTTGGGTCATGATGTATATAAGCTCAAAAAAATACACACACATACTCTTTGAGCTAGAAATTCCATTTCAAGGGATTTATGTTTTCTCTTTTTTAAAAAAAATTCTTTTAATGTTTATTTTTGAGAGAGAGACAGAGCACGAGCAAGGGAGAGGCAGACAGAGAGGGGGACACAGAATTGGAGGCAGGCTCCAGGCTCAGCTGTCAGCACAGAGCCTGACGTGGGACCCGAACTCATGAACCACACAATCATGACCTGAGCCAAAGCTGGACACTTAACAAACTGAGCCACGCAGGTACCCCTATCTTTTCTCTTTCTATATGAACACATCTGACCTTGAGTCAAGTTCTTAGTTCTGCTCCCCTGGAAACCTAATAAAGGTGGAATGTCAACTGTGTCACCAGGCAACAGTGGCCCATGCCTCAGGACATCACAGTGCCTCTGGACTTGTTAAATGAACATGAATATCTGTTGGTAAGCCATAATTTAGAACGTTCCTATGTGCACTGATTCTTATGGGAATGCACTTACAGACATTGAGAAGTTATGTCTATGGAACTGTTAAAAATAAATATATTAGTCTTTATTTGGGACACAGTACTTCTATAAGCCAGGCTGGTTCTTTTGCCCCACCCCCACCCCCCCAGTATGGCTTTCTGCTCCTATATTTGAGCTGGAGTGCACAGGGAGAGAGGAATGAATGACAGCCCCTAGACTGTTGTGTGGAGCACAAAAGAAACGCCTGACTTCTGCCATGCTGGCATGCTGTGTATTCTGTCTTGTATCCTTCCACGTAAGTATTTTTTCAATGCAGCCTGTTAGGTCTTGTGAGTTTGAATGCATGTCTGGTTGAACCTAAGAATATCCATTGGTATGCCATTACTGAAAGGTATCACAGATATAAATAAAGTGCTCATCACAACATTATTAACATAAAAAATTTTAAGGTGGGCTGGCTGGCTCAGTTGGTAAACATGTGACCCTTGATCTTGGCATTATAAGTTCAAGCCCCACATTGGATGTGGAGATTACTTAAAAATAAAATCTTAGGGGCGCCTGGGTGGCTTAGTCAGTTAAGCGTCGGACTTTCGCTTAGGTCATGATCTCTCAGTTCGTGGGTTCAAGCCCCGCGTCGGGCTCTGTGCTGACTGCCAGCTCAGAGCCTGGAGCCTGTTTCGGTCTGTGACTCCCTCTCTCTCTGACCCTCCCCTGCTCACGCTGTCTCTCTCTCTCTCTCCTAGAAATAAATAAAAAACATTAAAAAATAAAATAAAATGCAAAAACTTTAAAAAAAATAAATAAAATCTTAAAAAATAAAAAAATTTAAAATACAGTTGTTCATTAACACAGGACTGTTGTTACATTCATATAACAAATAATATTGGCTTATATGACTTATCCCTGGATTTTAATATTTTGTGCAATGGAGCAATAGCAGCTAAATATAAAGTACACTAAGATAGCTGAACACAGCAACAGAGGAATGCTGTGCATGGTACCCATTTACTCCATGTTCTTCTACTTGGTTCAATATGGCCAGGGGCTCTTAGAAGTGCTTATTACATGATTCTAATTTTGTACATTTTGTTCTTGTCCCCATTCCTCAATTTAGTCTCTGTTTCAACTACAGAGACAACTAGTCTCTGTTTCTGCTTTTTGTTGTTAAGATAAAGAAACATTAGAGTAAATAAAGGAGTTTATTTACTGGAAATATGTTTAAAATTGAGCTGGCACTTAATTGTGACTTGCTGTTTTTGTTAGTAGTATGATATTTGTTTTTCCCGTGAGTCTTATTTTTAGTATTCAATTTTGAAGAGGCTTTTTAGGAAAGCATACATTGCATTACAGCAGGAGCACCTGTAATGCTTGGGAAAATGTCTAAGATACAGGTGGAAAATAGTTTATTAACGTATGAATTCATTTAAAGAAAAACCTGTGTGTTAATGTGTGCATTTCTACATATACATAACATTTCTGGAAGGATATACAAAAAACTTAAATAGTGATCACATCTAGGGCCACCGGGGTGGCTCAATCGGTTGAGCATCAGATTTCAGTTCAGGTCACAATCTTGTGGTTCATGAGTTCAAGCCCCACATCAGGCTCCCTGCTGTCAGTGCAGAGCCTGCTTCATATCCTCTATGTCCCTCTCTCTCTGCCCCTCTCTCACTTGTGTTCTCTCAAAAATAAACATTTAAGGGGCGCCTGGGTGGCTTAGTCGGTTAAGCGTCCGACTTTCGCTTAGGTCATGATCTCATGGTTTGTGGGTTCAAGCCCTGCGTCGGGCTCTGTGCTGACTGCCAGCTCAGAGCCTGGAGCCTGTTTCAGTCTGTGACTCCCTCTCTCTGACCCTCCCCTGCTCACGCTGTCTCTCTCTCTCTCCTAGAAATAAATAAAAACATTTTAAAAATAAATAAATAAATAAACATTTAAAAAAACAGTGATTACATCTAAAAAGTGGGTCTGGAGAACTGAAGGGGAAAAGGAACTTTAAGTTACCAAATGTTTTTAGGTTTACATAGGGTTCACCTTAAGGGAAGTAAGTTGAAAAGAAGGGGAAGATTTATTTTAGTGCCTGGTATCAAAACACAGGAGTTTTAAAAAGAGGCAAGGAGTTAACATAACAAAAACAACCCAAGGAGGTCAGTTAACATTCATTCTAGTTCACTACTGATTAGAATTTATTAATGAGAAACTGCTTGTTAAGAGAAAAAAGGGGTTCCTGGGGAGCTCAGTCAGTTAAGGGATTGACTCTTGATTCTGGCTCAGTTCATGATCCCACAGTTCATGAGATAGAGACCTGAGTTGGACTCTGTGCTGACACTGCAGAGCCTCCTTGGGATTCTCTCTCTCCGTCTCTGCCTTTCCCCAGGCTACATGTGCGCATGTTCTCTCTCAATCTCTGTCTCTCTCTCTCAAAAATAAAACATAAACATAAAAAAGTTACTTTTATCAAAAAAGAATCACTTTTATTAAAGAAAAAGTGTCTAGTAAAATTAAAAAATAAACTGACCTCTAATAACCGCTTTTCCCAATGGTTGAGCTCAGTGCCCATACCACCTTGATTTTCCAGTTCCATTCCCTCCAGAATTGGACAGTTAAAATGTTTTCGTGCTTCATCCTAAGAATGAGAAAAAAAAAATAAGCCCTACAAAAGTACAGTATAAGAATGGCAGTCTTTATCTAACAGATATATGATAAAGTAGCCATTAAAGAATTACTTTGGAGAGAAGTGAAAACATCTTTTAAAAATATGGTTTTTAATATAATTAAATAATATATTTTGATACTATTATACTCCTTTGCTAGTAAATTCTCTTAATAATTTTCCTCTATTTGAAGATTTTGATTTTAAGTCACATATATTTCAAAAAAAACTATAGACTGACATGATTGCTATTCGTAACGATTATGTCAACAATGTTTATTGTTGTGGAGGGAATCCACTGCTCTTGTTAATAGATAACGTCTTTGAAGAAAAATAAGTTCTTCATTAAAATACAATTTTGCTCACTTGGTTTTTCCTGTCCTTTAGTTAGAAATTTCCAGTGATAGGGAATATCCTAAGAAAATGCAAAACTCCAGAAGGCAGGGGCACCTAGCTGGCTCAGTCAGTAGAGCATGTGAATTTGATTCTGGGGTTATGAATTTGAGCCCCCTGCTGGGGGTATCATTTATTTAAAAAGTAAGAGGGTGGAATGGTTAATTTTATTAATTAAATGGTTAATTTAATAATGATTAAATGGGAAATTAATTAGTGGTTAGTTTTATTAACCATTGGCGTGGCTAGGCCACACTGCCCAGATATTTGGTCAAACATTATTCTCAATGTTTCAGTAAGGGTGTTTTTGGATGAGATTAACATTTAAATTAGTGGACTTTTAAGTAAAGCAGATTACTCTCCATAATATAGACAGGACTCATCCAATCAATTGAAGGCCTTAATAGAACAAAGACTGACTTTGCCAGAATAAGAAGGAATTCTGCCATCTTAATGTCCTTTGGACTCAAAATGCAACTCTTTCCTGAGGGTCCAGCCTGATAGCCTACCCCATCAGAGTTTGAGCCATTTTCTTCAAATAAATTTCCTTCCCACCCTCTCATTTATAGCCCTCTCTCTTAGCTAACACGTTTTGTTGGTTCTATTTCTCTGCACAACTTTGACTAATACAGACTACGCAATGAAATAATCAGCAATTATGCAAAAAGTATCAGTGATCCTAAGTGGTATCATAGTAGAGGGGCATTGGCTTAAAGCAGTAAGCAGAATGGAGCCATGAGAGTTATTGACAAATTTCCATTTCTTCAGATTTTCTTGACTTGTAGCTTTACTGTACTGCCTTTATATTAGTTTCCTTATTACAGGCTCTGAAATTTACTTTTAAGTTCTTAAGCAATAATGATTAGTAAAGAAAAGACCGTAAGAAAGGAAAAGAGTAGAAGGTTCACGAAACATGAAGAAGTAGGGTAATACATACGACAACACGAGGTGTGACTAGAAGATACACAGTGTGAGGAACTATCTTATTATCTCGAACATTCCATAATCTCTCCACTTTTCGAACTACTTTATCACTCCACTGATATAATCCAAGACTGCAATTAAAGAATAGAAGGCAGTCATTTTGCAAATTCATGACAGCTTTAAGTAGTAAAAGTGTTTATGAACATCAATATGTAATTAAAATAGTTGAGTTTACTATGTACCAAATCCTGCAATGTACTTGACCACATTTTCTAATCTTTTCAACAACCTTATGAGATTATTATCACTATTGAATAGATAGAGATAGAAGGGTAGAGAGATGAAGTAACTTGTTCAAGTTCACAAAGCTAATTCTTGGTTCAGATGATGATGAATTACTCCCTTTTAACAAATTTATTGGATGAAACAAAAGCAAGTCCAGAGACATATCCAAGCATATAAGGAAACTTAACAACAAAACATGCCATTTTTTTTTTAAAAATGGCATTTTAATTTGGTGGGAAAGTACAATTTACTTAATAACTGTGATGTAAAACTGGTTATCCATCTAGAAAAAAAGTTAAATCCCTATTTCATCCCATATACAGAAATAAATTCAGAGAAGATGTCAGCAAAAATGGCAAACCTCTGAAAATTCTCCATTCTTGAAAGCAATGAGAAAAGTGGCAAAATGCTTAATCAACTTTTTCAGAACTTTGGAAATTAACAAAGACTTTCAGTAATCCAGGAATCATTAAAAGGAAAAAAAAGGATAGGGGTGTCTAGGTGGCTCAGTCAGTCAAGCACCCAGCTCTTATTTCGGCTTAGGTCATGATCATGAGATCGAGCTCCTCACTGCTAGTGTGGAGCCTGCTTGGGATTCTCTCTCTCCCTCTCTCTCTGCCCCTCTCCTGCTCTCGCATACACATTTTCTATCTCTCAAAATAAATAAACTTAAAAAAGTAGAAAAATCTCAGTAAGAATAGTAAGCTTTGTGGCATCTTCCCATGCCCTGGCAGTCCTGAAAACTAACAGCCCATGATCATAGTAAAAACCAGCAAACCTGGCAGCCACTATAGAGGTGGTAGAATGGGGGTGACTGGAAGAACACATTAAAAACAACCCCCATAATCCAACTCTGTTTACAAGAAACACAGTTCAGACTCAAGAACACAAATAGGTTGAATGTAAAAGAATTAAACAGATAATACCATGCACACAGTACTTAAAAGAAAACTGGAACGGCTATACTAGTATCAGACAAAATAGACTTTCAAACAAAAATTGTTAGTAGAAACAAAGAAGGACATTCTATAATGATGAGTCAATCCACCAGAAAGATATAATAGTTATAAACATATATACCTTACAAAAGAATTCCAAAATACACGAAGCAAAAATAAATTCCAAATGAATGAAAGTTATGAATGTAAAAAATTGAAATAATTTACTAGAAGACAGAAAACTATTTTTATAATCATTGGAAGGCAGAAATTTCTCAAGCAACAGGAGAAAAAAATAGATGAATCATTAGAAAAGGAAAAACAACTCCGGAGTGGACAAAAGACATAAATAGGGTGTATACAAGTACAGAGAAAACTCAAATGGCTGAAACCTCAGTAGTAGTCCTAGAAATAAAAGATACCATCTTTTGCTCTCAGATTGGCTTTAAAGAAAAGGATCTATAATATCCACTATTGGTAAGGTAAGCATGTATATGTCATTGGTGGGATATAATGACATCATTATAATGGACATCAATTTTGATTTTTCCCCATAATCCGTATCATTGTTTTTCTGGCTTCCCCCCCCCTCCACCCAGATTACCTCTATTATCAATCCTATGAATCTCTCATTTTCATCAATAAAATAGAATATAAAGAGTCTATCTTTGTCCCACTATCATTTTATGAAAATTTTAAACATACAAAATGTTGACAGAATTGCAAACAGCATACCTAAATATCTAATAACCTTCACTTTGATTCTACAATTAATATTTTGTTATATTTGTGTATATGTATGGCATGTATATATGTATATGTATATATATACACACACACATATATATATGCCATATATCTGTTCATCTACCCATGTCTTGAAGATGCTATTCTTAATTCCTTTTATCTTTTTCCATAGCAAAGTAATGTTTAAACATCCATAGTGATCAAAGCTGGCAAGAAAATAAACAGCTTTTACCTTATTAATAACTCCCAATATCCTCTTCATCTACATCTCAAGACAAATAGTTTCTTCAAATAAATAGGTTAGGGACAAATCCAACTCTTCATATGTCTATCAACTGAGTTTCCTATTATTCTATTATCTCCAATCATACTGTAAGATTTCCTGCTTTTGAGGAATATCCTGAATGCAAGAAAAGTACTGCAAATTATCAGCTTAACAATAGTTTTTAAAAAATATTTATTTATTGAGAGAGAGGGAGGGGGAGGGGGAGGGTAGAAAGGAGGGAGAGAGAGAGAAAGAGAGAGGGAGGCAGAGAGAGGAAGAGAAGGAGGGGGGGCAAGCAGGACCATGAATGAGGGAGGGAGAGAGAGAATCCCAAGCAGGTCCCACACTCAGTGCAGAGCCCAACACGGGGCTCAATCTCACAACTGTGAGATGACGACCTCAGCTGAAATCAAGAGTAGGACGCTTAACCCATTGAGCTATGCAGGCGCCTCTTAACAAAAGTTCTTTTTTTTCTAAATTTTTAATGTTTATTTTTGAGAGACAGAGATAGAGTATGAGCTGAGGGAGAGAAGGAGACACAGAATCCAAAGCAGGCTCCAGGATCCGAGCTATCAGCACAGAGGCTGATGTGGCTCAAACCCATAGACCGTGAGATCATGACCTGAGCTGAAGTCAGATGCTTAACCAACCCAGGTGTCCCTTAACAAAAATTCTTATGCGTTGGTATCTCTTTCTTTCTTACCTCCATCACTATGTACGTGATGGCTATCTCACCATTTATGTTTCCCATAAAGACCACAATTCTTAGGAAAGACCAGATTCCTCCTATACCACCAAATGAACACAAACTATTTAAGAAGGAAAATATCTATGTCCAATTAGAATTTGTTTCCTCACATGCACTCTAAAAAATATAATGAATAAAGTATTATCTGCTTCAATATTTAATTCTAGCTATTTTAATAGAGATCTCTGTAATTAAAGTAAAATATATATAAAGTAAACAAATTTTAAGTATAAGGATTAATTTTTTTTGGGGGGGGAGAGAGAGAGAGAGAGAGAGAGAGAGAGAGAGACAGAGACAGAGACAGAGACAGACAGACAGACAGGCAGGCAGGCAAGGGAGAGGGAGGGGGAATCCCAAGCAGGCTCCACGCTGTCAGCACAGAGCCCAATGCGGGGCTTGAGCTCACAAACCTCAAGATCATGTCCTAAGCTGAAACCAAGAGTCAGCCACTTAACCAACTGAGCCACCCAGGTGCTCCAGGATTAATTAATTTTTAATTCCATATCCAAATACCACTAATCTGATAAAGATATGGAACAATGTCAGCACTCATGGAAGGTTTTCTTGTGACTCTTCACAATCTATACTCAACTTGTAGGCCATTTAACAGCCTGGTCCTTCAAGTAAAACCACTCATCTGTCTTTTATCATTGTTCTTTTTTAAACTCTATACAAATGGACTGTCTTTTGCTCAACATTATATGTTATTGCATGTAACAACAGTATATTCTTTTTTAGTGCGTTGTAGTTTTAGTGCCTTGTAGTTCAATTATATGAATATAATATATCATAATTTATTTATTCATTCTATTATAGATGGATATTTGGGTTGTTTCCTTTCTTTGGCTATTAATAACAAAACTGCCATGAACATTCTTTTTTTTTTTTTTAAATAGTTTATTGTCAAATCAGTTTCCACATAACACCCAGTGCTCATCCCCACAAGTGCCCTCCTCCATGCCCATCCCCCCTTCCCCGCACATCCATCAGTCCTCAGTTTTTGTCAGCATTCAAGAGTCTCTCATGGTTTGCCTCTCTCCCTTTCCCCCACCATTTCCCCCCTTCTTCTCTCCCTTGTTTCTCAGTTAAGTTCCTCCTAACCCTCCTATACATGCAAACATATGATATTTGTCCTTCTCTGCCTGACTTATTTCGCTCAGCATAACACCCTCAAGGTCCATCCATGTTGCTACACATGCCATGAACATTCTTATGCTTATCTTTTTGTGGACATATGCTCTTAATTTAGAGATTTATATTTTACATAAATATATGCAAATGGTTACAGCTCTGTGATTGATACACCATAAAAAATTCTTAATACATATTTTTAACGTTTCTTAGTATTATTCATTTTAGGCCCTAACCCTCTAGGTCACTGCTAATACGTTGTACTAAATACACTATCAGTTCAAATGTAAATATTGCCATGATAGGTGATAATTATTAGGAAACCAAAATACAGAGGTGCCTGGATAGCTCAATCAGTTAAACTTCCGACTTTAGCTCAGTTCATGATCTTACAGTTTGTGAGCTCGAGTCTCAAGTCGAGCTCTGTGCTGACAGCTTAGAACCTGGAGCCTGCTTCAGATTCTGTGCCTCCCTGTCTCTCTCTTTCTCTGCCCTTCCCCACTTACACTGTCTCTCTCTCTCTCAAAAATAAATAAACACAAACAAACAAACAAACCAAAATATAACCAACCCATATTCTCCCATGGCCTGACTGTACTGTACAGCAATACAAGTTACAATGTAGTGGAAAAGAGCTCTGCTGGCAAGAAGATTCCTGGCTCTTTGGGCAAGCACTTAAGTTTTCTGCATCTTAACTCCTTCATTTCTAAAATGAAAGGGTAAAGCTAAATAGCCTCTTTTATCCTGTTTCAATAGCTATGGCTTTTTTAGGTTAGCATGAAGCCACTATTATTTACAGCAACTATCATGCCATGAGTTTTAGACTCTAGTCTTAGCACCCTCCTAAAAGAAAAGAACAAGAACAAAAAATAATAACAAATACCTATAATTAAAAGGTGGGAGACCATCTGCAAATCTTGAAGTTAGAGGATTTCCATCTTTATCATGGTAGAATGCAAATAGGCCAGCAGAGAAACCCTATAAAAAAAAAGTTCAAAATGTCTCATTGAAAAATATCTGATTATATACATCATAACATGGTGCTATCAAAAGAGAACACTCATATAACCTCATAAAAGCACCCAGCCAATACTTCTACTACTAAAATTTGTCACATATTGGAACTGGACAAAAATTAAGTATTCTGTCTTATGAATTTTAAATTTCAATTACTTGAAATAATTTTAGGAAAGAAATCCAAAGTAATAGTGACAACATTCCTTGGTACCGGCATAAATAAGAAATTTGTTTAAGAATGTATTTATCATGGTTGATTCTCTTCACATGAACTTATTACATAAACTCTACAATTGCATCTAGGATATCTTACCACCGAGAACAACTGACAATACAGTTTAGAGTAGGGGGTAGGCAATCAAGTGTGCTCCCTACGAGCTCTCAAAAAATTCAGACTTTGATCCGAAAGTACACACCTAATATATGTCTGTACTTAAAAAGACTGGAAATGTATGTGCATATATGTGTGTGTGTGTGTGTGTGTGTGTACACTTAAGAAAAAATAATATATATCATATATCATATGATATTTTGAAACATATATCAAAATGTTAGCTGTGGTTCTTCTGATGGTAGCGTAATGTGTAAAAGCACTCCTATTTGCCTAATTGCTTTACAATATGAATTTATTACGTTTATAGTCACAATTCAAATACTACTTTTTTTCAGAACCACTAATTAAACATTTCTTGTATGTTCAAGGCACTTAAAGAGTTTATAATGCTGTTAATAAATGATGCTAAAGTATTATGCCTTGGGATTAAAAACAAATACATTTTATATATACATGTCAAGACTGGAAATTTCCTTCAATTATTTTATTCTTTACAATATATATAAATAAGTAAAACAATTCAACTTATAAAGCATTACAACATTCAAGAAGAAGGTATTTCTATCAATCATTCTAAATTACTGGATTAAATACTTTTTCTAAGTCTTCAATTTTAATGAGATAATGGATACTTCACATAAAGGTATTAAAATTCCTATTCTCTCTCCTTTCCCTTCCAAAAGAGATAAGAAAATAGGCAAAAAAAAAATGCCATTTGATATCTATTTCATTAGTGAGATTTCCTTTCTTGTTGTTTTTCCTAATCTGGTACCTAAAACAAAACACTTTTGTGATTATTTCTGTATGTTTTGTACATTGAGAATATGCTATAGCTCATATCTAAATAACTAACCATCACGAACGATCACTTAATCAATTTCTTTAGCAGAAAATTCTGTGGCCTTTGTGTCATTCAAAGTTTGCCAAAATGATTAATGAAATCCAGATTATTCTTTTATTCCTGAATATCTTCTTCTTTTTTAATCTCTGAAGATGCAAAGGACATTTAATTGAGTCAGTTAAGAAAATCAAAATAGCTTTCAATATACAATTCACTGAAGTTATACAAAGCTTAAAATAGTGTAATTTGCCTCATCCTTTATAATATTCTAAATACACGTTTTTTTTCCCCCACTCTATCAGCTTGAAAGTTCTTCTAAGCATTCACATTTCAGAAAGCTTATTAGTTATTCAAAGCGCCACAGGTAAGTAAGTGTAATTGATAGTTATGAGCATATGTAATTTTATGGGGTATCTGTGTTAAACATTTAATTTTTACCATCCTCCAGGATGGTTTGTGAGACTTAAGCTAATATTTAAAATTTCTTGGGCTTTATAGTTTTTAAAATAATTCAAATATAAAAAAAAAATTTTAAAAATACGTAACAGAAACTTATGTATCCTCTTTAAGGCTATTTAAGATGTTAATTTTACCATTTTTCTTCAAACTTTTAAGAAATAATACACTGCAGAGTAAATATTACTGAAGCTCCATTACCTAATCCTTTCTCCTCCTTCTCTTCCCAGAGGTAACCACTATACCTTGAAGTCAAAATGCATAACTTTCTTTTTGTGTTTTTAACTTTTATTTGAGAGAAAGGGTGGAGGGAGAGAGGTGGAGGGGCAGAGAGAAAGGGAGAGAGAGAATCCCACTGTCAATGCAGAGCCCGACAGAGGGTTCAATCCTACGAACTGTGAGATCATGACTAGAGCCGAAATCAAGAGTCAGACACTTAACTGAGCCACTCAGGAGCCACAATGCACATAACTTTCATGCATTCTGTTATAGTCAATGGTATCTAGCTTTAATTTACACCCTTGACTGCTAAAGTAAGCCTGAACATCTTCTCATACATGTCTCAGCCAACTGTTGTTTTTTTTTTTTCTTTTGTGAATTGCCTGTTCACAACCTAGTTTACCTCATGCCTGGGACCTCTGCATTCATGTTCATTTATATATCACACTTAAAACCTGCTGTTTCTCTCAACATCAAGTATCTATAGTTTTTAGATATTACTTAGAATGAGCCTTGTTTCACCTCAATTAAGAGGTTCACCTTACTTTTTTTTTTTTTTAAATTTATTTCTAGGAGAGAGAGAGAGACAGACAGTGTGAGCAGGGGAGGGTCAGAGAGAGAGGGAGTCACAGACTGAAACAGGCTCCAGGCTCTGAGCTGGCAGTCAGCACAGAGCCCGACGCGGGGCTCGAACCCACGAACCGCGAGATCGTGACCTAAGCGAAAGTCGGACGCTTAACCGACTAAGCCACCCAGGCGCCCCAAATTTTTTTTTTTAAATAAAAGAAAAACAGATGATTCATTTTAGAATCTTCTTTCTTGAAGGATATAAATGCTGTCTGGTTATACTGGTGTTTCACTGAGTTATTTAATGTATTTACTGATTTAAAGATTGAGGCTTTCATGTCAAGGTCATACGTGAAAGCTCACTAAATATCTAATACATAGGGGTGCCTGGGTGGCTCTGTTGATTAAGCATCTGCCTCTTGATTTTGGCTCAGATCATGATCTCATGGTTTGTGGGTTCAGGCCCCATGTTGAGCTCCATGTGGAGCCTGCTTGGGATTCTTTCTCTCTGTCCCCCTCTTCCTCTCACACACGTGCAGTGCACTCTTTCTCTCAAATAAATAAACCTTTAAAAAAGACTAATAGAATACTGCCACTAATTTTATTATACCTTACTATGTATAGCATGGTACTATAGCATTTCTGTTTTGTCTTAATCTCTAAGAAAAAAATCCAGTGTACTATGTATTACTATTCTCTTCATTTTAACAGATGGAACTGAAGCTTATGAGGAATAATTTACATAAGATTACATAAAAATAAATATTTTTAGTGGTAGAGCTAAGAAGACTCACACCTAAATTTGTGTGATCCATTGTCTCTCAATCACTGCATTTTACTGCCATTTATTTTCTAAGTACATAAATGGCATCAAGAGAACAGTTAAGCAGACCAAGAGGATCTTTGAAATCAGATCTCTATAACAAGAAAGATCTAGAATTAGCATATCAGTTAACACTTCACAGAAAAGTGAATTTTCTAAATTACCAAGTTTTTCCTTAAGAACAGTGATCATTTTTCTCAAAAATCCTATTGTCCAGTGAATTTACCTGTTTAATTATTTTAGGTAGTATAACTCAACCTAGTCACTATCTTAATCATTAAAAATTATCTACTGGCACAGGCCTAGTCATCTAGGTTTTACTGACATAAATCTAAGAACCCAAAATTTAATATATATGTCAAAGTAACAGCATAATAAACAGAAAATTAAAGCATGAAGAAAAGAACAGTAATTAACAGCAAAATTTACCAGGGCATGAATAATCTCATGTTTTACTGTGGACAGCATCCCAATAAACTCCTGAGGCTGGGTAGAGATCATATTTGGACACAGGTTAGCATATCCTGCTATTGGCCTGTTAAAATAGACATTGAATTTTTTATTATATTCTAGAAAAATAGGTATTATGATATTTACGAACTTAGACTTTTCTAAAAAACTGACCAAGTTCAGAAAAATCTTTGCTAAATATCAAATATCATTTTTTACCACAATATCTAACTTTCTATCTTATACTTTCAAGACATATACCTCTGTTTTCCTATGGTGTGGCTAATTAGCACCTGTCCTCATAAAAGTAAAGTCAATGTACACTTAACGTGTGAATTTGTATAATATGTCAATATATACAAAAAAATAAGAATGGACTGAAAAACTTAAATTCTAACATGTTGTACTTGCAAAATCCTTATTTGACTTCAGCATTTCACTATATTTATAGGCACAGGGGATGAGCAGGTAAGTGGAGAGGGAAGCTACATATACAATAGGACAATAAGCAAATCATTCAGGTTGCTCTACCTTCTTATGCCTATCTTGCTATTCCCTTTCTCTGCCTGAACACTACCTTCATTCACATTCAGATATTTTATCTTCACATCATCATCTTTGATATTCTACACTTCCTAGAACCTATATAGTTCTATCACTTTCTGAGACTACAATCTGAGATTCCAAGACCTGACCAGTACCCAATACAATTCAGTTAGTTACACCACGTACCTACCTGTCTTTCAAAAGCTGTGGCAAACAGACAATAGTAAGGAACCCTGAAGTCCCTTTTCCCACCAATACCTCAACCTTTTACCACAGAAATACCAAAAACTCACCAAAATGTAATCACCTTGTACAAAGTAACATTTGCCTTGTTTAAGTAAAAAAACATATGGTATACTTTGTTTACTTGGAAACAACAGACTTACACTCAGAAAAAGTATGGATATAATTCACTTACCAAAACATTGCCACAGTGACCTCTAAAATATAAAACGGATGTCACTGCCAGGCTTAAAACTCATCAGGGACTTCCTACAGTATTTAGAATAAAACATCCCTATCTGCCTCTCCAATTTTCCTTTAGTTCTCATCTTCAAAATTAGTGTCCACTGAAGTGACTTCTAACAGCAACAGGCACACATGGATTTTTCCTAACATATGTCCTCCTCAAGCCCTTTATCTGGCTGAAGCCTATCAATGTTCAGGTTACCTAAAGTTTCACTCTTTCAAAGAGGCCATCTTTGCCCTATTAATCTAAATTGTGTTTCCCTCTTTGTTCTCTTTTATGCTATAGGGCCCTTTTTTTTCCTATAAACGATTTATCCCATTTAGAAGTCACATTTATTTGTAAGTATATTTAATATCAGTCTGCCTCTGTAATTCCTGTGTTCCACAAGGCAGGTACCTATGTCTATTTTGTTCACTTAGTCTGCAAAGACCATATTAGGCATTCAAATATTCTTTGAATGAATATGGCAGTTTTGAAGGGATGTTTCTCTTTCATCAAAAAGATTAAGAAAGAACAACTGCAGATACTGCTCTTTCTTCCAAAATCAACATTCTACTCAGAAGAAATCAATTATTTTCCCAAATATGAGAAGACAAAGATGAGTAGCTTTATATTCACTGATACAAAGAACATTTACTGTTTTAGTTACTCATTTATATCAAATGTGAACCAAAATCTAAAGTAATTTAAACAAACATAACAGCAGTGCAAAGAAACTGAAATGTGAAACTAGGTTATGGGATTCTCATCTGTGTGAAGACTCCTGTGCTGGATTCTCTCACCAAAAGACAACTAGGTACTGTAGGTGTTTTCAACATTGTCAGATGCTGAAAGATAATCACTCTAGACCCATCTCAGTCTGGGATTGTATATTCCTGCCCCCATTTTCCCAAGGAAGTTATTCTCTTCCTAATACATAAGGTTCACTTTAATGTGTCTTTTAAGAAAAGTAGTAAAAGCTCATTGTAAAAAGTTATATATCCAAACAACATAGAAATGTATAAAGAAAAACATGAAAATTCTGGTTTACAACCTACTCCCCTGAAATTCCACTATTAGAGGTAACTGCTACTAACAATTTGCCCATGACTGAGGGGTTTCCCAGGATTTTCAGTGCTAAAACAGGGAAGTCTTGACCAAATTGGGATGGTTGGTAATTCTAATTATTTCTGACTTTTTCCTTAGCACATTCCAGTATGTGCTACATGTTTATATATATATATATATATATACACATGTATATATATAAACATGAAACAAATATGTAATCATATGTACACTATTTTACAATGTTCTTTGAAACTCAACAGTATTTTGAAAATGAGATTATGTGTGCGTGTATACACAATCCATATAGTTTAATTCAAATTAAGATAACCACGATTTTGCAGCACCACTATTATGAAGGTTTATTTCACAAAGACATCTAGGTTAAGAAAGTATCTCATTTTATGAAGTAACTTAGTTTGTCATTCACTGAGCACTTCAAAATACCATATTTCCTGAGACATACTGAGACACCATTAATTATAAAATATCATAAATTTAATTATACTTTCTCAGGAAAAAAGAAACACTATTAAATACATTTATTTTTATAAACAATGTTATGTATATATATATATACACGTATATATATATACACAAATATTTGCAATATATATATGCAAAAACATATAGCACTTTACTCAATCATTTGACTAAGCTTTCCCAACACTTAGAAGCTAATAATATTTTAGTAGATTTCATATCATCAGTTACATAGCATCATGGTAATAGACTGTTCTTCATAATCTATGATGCTGATTTTTAACCTCTTTACCACCTTCAGGACAGTATAATTTTAAAGCATAAACCACGGTTTCCTTTGTATTGCCTACCTGGTTCAACTAATAATTTCATTTCTTTTCCTTAGATGAATACACATCAGTAGAAGCCAAACAGTTCTTTAAAGTCAGCTAGACTTTACAGATAGATGAACTTTCAAGACCTCAGTAATGGTCCTTATGTACATATGACATGGTCACATTAACTCTCCTAAATTTGAGAATGTTATAATCTATTCTCAAATGTGACAATTTCTACTGCCTTTGATTTGTCTGGAATGTGACAGTCAATCTTCTACATATATAATAACATTTCATTTCAAGCCAGCTTAACTGGGAGAATTTTTAAAATATTTTGTAAATAAATAAGAGACCTCTAAATTTTTTACGTGATAATTTATCTAAGTGAAGGACATGACACATAAAATGACAATTAGATAAACAGTTATTTTAGCACAGAAGTGCTAAAATTAAATTTCAAATTATTTCCTTAGAGTGTTATTTACTTCTCAAGAAAATTCTCTGGACAATACTTTTTCTTTAGGTTGGTACTGACATTACTATATGAATAACAGTTCTATCACCTGACATTTTCTCCCCACCTCCCCATCCAAGCACTGTACAGTTTTTTACTATTGGAGGCAATCTGGAAAATGCAAACTTCTTGTACTCTTAACACTTATAATACACTCTGTTTTAAAAGTTTCCATAATTAGATCTTGAAAAATAAGTCTCAGGGGAAAGTTTACCTGTCCATTTTTGCTTCCTGCTGACAATAAGCTGCATAAGAGATGATGTTTTCACGGCTGCACCTCTCGGTGGACAGAGCACCAACATACAGAACAAAGTCTGCATCCCGGACGCCCTCTTGGTCTTGCACACCCACTGATAAACAGGACCACTTACCCCCACGGCAGACCCTGCATCTCTGCACCCATGGTGAGCAAAAGAAAATCAGAACAGAGACAAAGTTAGCTGTAGGGACTTTTAATATATAGTAAATCCAGACTCTACATTTGTATGATTTAACTTTCATTTATTATCCCTCAACTTTTGCCAAACTCCATTCCTCTCTCAAAAATAAAAATCCATTCCTCCCTCTACTCAGTTCCTATCTCTAATTTTGAATTTACTTCACTAAAATTTCTACTTTATGTAAAATTATTATAATATACATATAATAAACATAATCTAATCTGTAATCTTAATTAAAACAATTGTTATTTATAAAGAACAGCCAACCAGGACACAAAAAAAGGCAGAAAAAGTTTTAAACTTTGAAACTAAGTGACAATTACAATGGACCTCCTTGTACTTTTTTGGCAACTTCCTGTAAATCCACAGTTATTTCAAAATTAACTAATAAAAACATTTTATCTATGGAAATACATTTTCTATTATAAAGTAATTCATGTATTTAGTTAAAACCTCATATAATACAAACATAAAAAGTTAGTCATCTTTACCTTTTAAAGATGAGTTTAAAGGTAAAGTCACCTCAACATTACCCTTACTTCTAGTTTTCTAATCAATTTTTTACCCTTATAATATCTGCTTTTTAGAGAACTTCTCTCAAAGTTCTAAACAATTATAATCTCCAAATTTATGAATTAAAAAAATCAGTAAATTGTGATTCTTTTAGATATAAGTGATACTTATAAAGAGAAGAAAAAAAGAAATCCCCATTTTATTACATTGTCTACTCTTGTTTCTCTAATACATGTATTTATAATTTTAAGTTTAGTTACTTTAACTTATTAAAGTTGATGTTACATAAAGTTGTTTTTAGGGGTGCCTGGATGGCTCAGTTGGTTAAGCATCTGACTTCAGCTCGGGTCATCAGTTTGAGCCCCGTATTGGGCTCTCTGCTGTTAAGACAGAACCTGCTTCAGATCCTGTCTCCCTCTCTCTGCTCCTTTCCCCCTTACTGTCAGGGAAATAAATAAACAAACAAACTTAAAAAAATTCTTTAAATACAAAAAGTTGTAATTTTTAAGCATCCTTTTCCAGGATCACTCGTGTATTTAAAAAAAAAAAAAATTGGGCTCTCCTCCCACACCCCAAAGAAGACAAGTAACAGAATTTGGAGAAGCTAAGAGAATTAAAAACAAAAATGCTTTAGAAAAAAAGCAAAGAAATGTGTCTTAAAATGTCTACAAAATGTCTCTAAATTTCTTGGGGAAAAAGTTGAATATGTAATTAAGAAGCAGTTTTAATTTTCAAACATGTCCCTAAAACATTTTATACTCTCAAGAAAATGAGAAAAGAAATGAAAGCTGAATAAGTTAGTTGTATTAGTGCCAATATATAGGGGTCCAAAAGCCATATTGAGCTTCAAATAACTTAATGCAAAAATTACAAAGTAAACTTCATCTAAACATATGCTTAATTTTGGTTACTAGGTAAATGTTCAGTAATATATTCATTTTCTGGAAGTAGCTAGAGAACACAGTTCAATGGAGAAAAACAGCTATGGAAATAATCATATTTTCATACTAACTTAAAAAAAAATTTTTTTTCAACGTTTGTTTTTGAGAGATGGAGAGACGGCCGTGAGTGGGGAAGGGGCATAGAGAGAGGGAGACACAGAATCCAAAGCAGGCTACCAGGCTTGAGCTGTCAGCAGAGAGTCTGAAAAGAGGCTCAAATTCACACATCATGACATCATGACTTGAGCCAAAGTTGGATGCTTAACTGACTGAGCCACCCAGGTACTCTAATAATCATATTTTCAAATGTATATGTATAGTAAATTGGTTTTCTGGTATACACATTTAAAATTTTTATCTTTATCCTGATAAGTAATATATGTTTAATATGAAAAATCAGAACATTACAAATATACATAATTCACCAAAGAAAAGCCCCAAACAATCCAACTCATAAAGAAAACCGTTAATATTTTAGTATGTCTCCAGATACTTTACTATGTGTATATCTTTAGATTATTTCATAGTTTTTATTATATATGTACATACACTTTGTATTTAATGTTTTTATTTCATTTTTACTGAGTTACATTGACTATAATTCTTAAATAAAATAGGCTAACTACACATACTGATTTACATTTATTTTCCATTTAAGAGTGTAAATATCTTTCCTAGTCTGTAGAGATCTACTTCATTCTTTAACAGCTCCACACTATTCCATTATAGGATTAAACCATAATTTAATATCAATATAGGCATATTTATAATTTTGCAAAGAATATCTTTGAATATACATTGCACAGTTAATAAGTATTTTTATGGAATACATTTCTAAATTGGGTTGAAGCATACTATACATATTTTTTATTTTAAGAGATATTGTCAAATTGCCCTGCAAAATTACTAAGGTATATACCTCCTAGAAGACATTCTGGAAGACAGGACACCTGGGTGGCTCAGTCAGTTAAGCATCCAACTCTTAGTTTCAACTCAGGTCATAATCTCATGGTTCATGGGTTTGAACCCCCCATGGGGCTCTGCACTGACAGTGTGAAGCTTGCTTGAGATTCTTTCTCTCTCCTCTCTCTGCCCCTCCCCTGCTCCCATTCTGTCTCTCAAAATAAATCAACTTAAAAATATATATATTTTGGAAGACAAAGCTGAAATGATTCAGCAGTCCCAGAGATAAGATAAATTAAAAAAAGAAAAAAAAAGTAAAGAAGATATTATCAAATTCATGACAGAATAAAATCAGCTAACTAAGATTACTTTTGGTAATGAAGAATAAAGCTTTCAAACTTAAGTCTATAACAACTTCTTGGGGACACAGATTCAAAACCTCCATTTCTCAGTTCACTCTTAAAAGTAAAAACATTGCTAAGAGTAGGTTTAATTACCTGCAGGTGTTCCTCAGGCACTATAACTGGGCCACATTTTGTATGCTCTGCAAATTCCCCAGTACAGTATCTATGGGGATCATTTTCCTTCTGGTGTTGGTTCATTGCACGTTGTCTTCAGTTCATTCGTACATCAAAATTTAATTACAAAAAAAAAAAAAAAGGAAAAGAAAAACAAAAAGATAGTTCACATCAGTAAAAAATTGTAAAAAACCTAGTAGCTGCTATATTTGTTTATTAATAATGATTACTATTTTAGTTAGAAAAGTGGACTAAGAAAGAATTTTGGGCCTGGGTTTTCAGACCCCCAAATATTTAATAAGCCAATACTGTAGACACATGAGGGAGGAAGGAGATATGGCAAACAGGGAACAACTACACTGTAGGATAAGATCCAGTAGATCACTTCATAATAGAAAATCAGTAAAGGAGGAATGACTGGCTGGCTTAGTTGGTGGGGCATGCAACTCGACCACAAGGTTTTGAGTTCAAGCCCCATGTTGTGAGATTTCTTATAAATAAAATCTTGGGGCCCCTAGGTGACTCAGTTGGTTATGTGTTTGACTCTGGATTTCAGCTTATGTCATGATCTTACAGTTCGTGGGTTTGAGCCCTACATCAGGCTCCATGGTAACAGCACAGAGCCTGCTTGGGATTCTCTCTCTCCCTCTGTCTGGCCTTCCCTTGCTCGTTCTCTCTCTCAAAATAAATAAAAGAAAAATGAGGGAAAGAATGATTACCTAACAGGTGCTTTATGATTCCCTTTAAATACCTCAGTTTGGTCTCTAAGGACAAACATAATAAAATATGACCAGTTTTTATTTTATAAAATAAAAACTCGAGTATGAGTTTCATAGTTGCCATACTGGTAGAATGGGGAGGCCAGAGTACTACACAACTGAAGAAAATGACCTGTATTTAATGTGACATACCTGCTAAGTAAGATAGTGCCCGCGGGTCTACGAACCTGAAAAGTCTTCTCTAAATAAGAAATAGCTTGTGGAAAAAGTTTGTTCTAAATAAAAGTTGGGGGAAAAAAAAGTCAGAATTATAGTTAAAGGATAAATTAGATTTAAAATAAGTAAGCATATGATATTAATGACTGAGGGGAAAAAATGGGAAAACCTCACAATTCTGGAATATAGACAGTCAAATGTTGTGTACCAAAGGGCAGGGGAGAGAATGAGTCTAGGAGCAAAGGAATTTCCTTATTTTCTAGGTGAGTTTGGAGAAAGAACACTAAGTGAAAAATTCCTTCCCTATCTCTACTTAAATAGAATATTAGGAAATATAAATCTCAATTATTAATCTAAATTACTTCAAATCTGAGACTGATTAGGTGATTCTAACAGTAGGGAATTTGTTAGGAAAATCTTCTGTTTAGAAGATCAGTTTTAATCTCACCAATTTCTGTGGCGCATAAGGGATTGGCTTAATGTGTATGTGTGACTGTGTAACAGTTAAAAAAACTGTTAAGGTTAGCGCCTCTAGAAACAACTTTGACATACCATATAATCAGATAAATCCATCTTTAGGAGAATGAGTATTTACACCAAGAAAATGGTGTTCTCAATATATTTTTTAAAAAAACCTTTTTTTTTTCAATCTATGTTCAGCATATTCTCCTCCCAAAACATAAGAGAACAAGTAAGAAAACAAGAAGACTGATTTATTATCAAATAAAAAATGAGAAGATTAATTCAGCATCAAATAAGCACAAAGTTTTGATGAGAGGCGCCTGGGTGGCTCAGTCAGTTAAGTACCTGATTTCAGCTCAGGTCATGATCTCACAGTTTGTGACTTTGAGCCCTGCGTTGAGCACTGCACTGACAACTAGGAGTCTGGAATCTGCTTCAGTTTCTGTGTCTCCCTCTCTCTGTCTCACCCCCTCCCCTGCTCATGCATTGTCTTTCTCTTTCAAAAATAAAACAAGAAAAAAATTAAAAAGTAAAAAACTTTGATGAGTGTATCACAAAGATGCCTTTGAAGAAAATGATGAATACGTTCATTACCAACACTTTATATTCATTAATTCACAAAACAGAAACATATATTTTTTGAAGTACAATTTACATACAATAAAATGCACCCATTTTAAGTATCAAATTCAAGCCATGAGTATTTATTACATACCTTTACAAGGTATCTCTTCTCAGGGAGCAACCTGAAAATGAAGACATAAAAAATTAAGAATTGCCATGCTAGGACACAGCACTATCTCATTTGTTTAGACTATATCTGGCAGGAGCCCCAAGGAATGCTTTGTGGATGGATCTAATATCAGTCCCCCCAATCTCAATTTACCTCAGTAAGAATTTGGGTTAACTTTGGACCAAAGCATAATACTAGGCATGATCGTGTTATCTTATTCATTTGGGAAATTAAGGATAAGGAAAGACATCAATTACTCCTAATAGCTCTTCATACACTCTTACAGAATCAAAACTTATCTGTTTTCTGGACCGCTCTTACGCTAGATGAAAAATTACACTCTCATTCCTCTGGCTAATAATTTTGTAAATGTTTTCAATGCATATAGCAGTTCTTCCTTTTATTTTTCCACCAAGTACTCATTGAGGAGGTGACTTTTTTTTTTTTTAATTATTTTTTAATTCACATCCAAGTTAGTTAGCACATAGTGCAACAATGATTTCAGGAATAGATTCCTGGGGGACCTGGGTGGCTTAGTCGGTTAAGCGTCCGACTTTCGCTTAGGTCATGATCTCACGGTTCATGGGTTCGAGCCCCACGTCGGGCTCTGTGCTGACTGCCAGCTCGGAGCCTGGAGCCTGTTTCAGTCTGTGACTCCCTCTCTCTCTCTGACCCTCCCCTGCTCACGCTGTCTCTCTCTCTCTCTCTCCTAGAAATAAAAACATTAAAAAAAATTTTTTAAAAAAAGGAGTAGATTCCTAATGCCCCTTACCCATTCAGCCCATCCCCCCTCCCTCAACCCCTCCAACAACCCTCTGTTTGTTCTCTATATGTAAGAGTCTCTTATGTTTTGTCCCCCTCCCTGCTTTTATATTATTTTTGCTTACCTTCCCTTATGTTTATCTGTTTTGTATCTTAAAGTCCTCATATGAGTGAAGTCATATGATATGTCTTTCTCTAATTTCACTTAGCATAATACCCTCTAGTTCCATCCATGTAGTTGCAAATGGCAAGATTTCATTCTTTTTTGATTGCCAAGTAATACTCCATTGTGTGTATGCATGTATATATATATATACACACACCCCACATCTTCTTTATCCATTTACCTGTTAATGTACATTTGGGCTCTTTCCATACTTTAGCTATTGTCGATAGCACTGTTATAAACATTGGGTGCATGTGCCCCTTCCAAACAGCACACCTGTATCGCTTGGATAAATACCTAGTAGTACAATTGGTGAGTCATAGGGTAGTTCTATTTTTAATTTTTTGAGGAAAAGGAGGTGCCTTCTAGGTGTGTTACTGACCATATCCAAGTAGATCCACATTTGATCTGTTTAAATTATTCATAATGTATAGATTTTAATCATATCCCATGGCTTTTATCTTTTCAGACTAAAAAGTATTTTCAGCTTAATTCCATCTTGAAGATACATTAGCTCATAGCTGCATTTATGAATCTTCAGGTAACAGATGAAAATATCTTTACTAGTTTGATTCTTTTTTTTTTTTTTTTAATTTTTTTTTTTTAATGTTTTATTTATTTCTAGGAGAGAGAGAGAGACAGCGTGAGCAGGGGTGGGTCAGAGAGAGAGGGAGTCACAGACTGAAACAGGCTCCAGGCTCTGAGCCGGCAGTCAGCACAGAGCCCGACGTGGGGCTCGAACCCACGAACCGCGAGATCATGACCTAAGCGAAAGTCGGACGTTTAACCGACTAAGCCACCCAGGCGCCCCACTAGTTTGATTCTTAATTAAAAAAAATTTTTTAATGTTTATTTATTTTTGAGAGAGAGAGTAGAGACAGAATGTGGACAGGGCAGGGTGAGAGAGAGAGACACACACACAGAATCTGAAACAGGGTCCAGGTTCCGAGTTATCAGCACAGAGCCCAATGCAGGGCTCGAACCCATGAACTGTGAGATTGAGATCTGAGCCGAAGTCAGATGGTTAATTGACTGAGCCACCCAGGTGCCCCTGATTCTTAATTTTAAAAAGACAAAATAATGGCATACTTACTCATCAATACTTTTATCATAGACAGTCTTGATTCTTAAATGTTCATCAACATCTCTTTTTACAACATGATTTGCCTTAAGATGAACCTTATTTATGACCTGAAAAAAGAACATATTTGAAAACATTTTTAAAGGGACTGTATAGATTAGCCAATTGAGATTTTCACTTAAAATTAATGAACTAAATTTCCAGTGTAATACCTAGAAAAAAAATAAAAGAACTAAATAAACAAAGAGATATTTCATGTTCATGGATAGGAAGAATCAATAATGTCAGGATCTCAGTTCTTCCCAACTTGATCTATGGATTCAATGCAATCCAAATCAGAATCTGAGCAAGTTATATTGTGGAAATCAACAATCTGATTCTAAAGTTTATGTGGAGAGGCATATGACCCAGAATGACCAACACAATGTTGAAGGAAAAGAACAAAGCTGGAAGACTGATACTATCGGACTTAAAGATTTACTATAAAGCTGCAGTAATCAAGATGTGTGGTACTGACAAAAGGGAAGGCAAATATTTACTGTATTATTTAATATAGCCAAGATATGGCACACTGGCACAGGAGCAGGTCGATACTGGTTGGTGGGCCCCAGAGGGAACACGGCGTTTTTGGCAGTGTGCTTGGTGTTACTCCTCTTGGCCAGGGACTTAGCAGCCTCTATGGACTCTTTTGACTCTTTTGAATTCTGGCCAACCTTCAGAATTCAGAATACGAAACTGCAATCAGTATAAATTACCAAGATGTCTCAGTGACTTTAGCCCTGTGTATAGAAGCAACATGTCCACTTATCCCAAAGAGTGTAGTCTGTGCATGAATATCAGGGAAGATGGTCATGATATTGAAATAATCCAGATGGATCAATATCCATGATATTGAAATAATCCAGATGAAATAATCTTGTTGATGGAGCAGTTTATGGAAGAGAACTTAGAGAAACCACCTTCAAGAGTATGCTAGTAGAATTCCATTTTCCCTTTTTCTCTTTCCTATGTTCCTTTGCATGGGATTTATTAGCCCGTATTTTCTGAGAAGAGACATGAAAGACAGCTACATGCAGTGTCTAATAATTAAAGCAAACACACAAAAAAAACCTTGTTTCTTACCTTTGTTCCTTGAGTTAAGCTTATTGCTCAGGTGACCTGTGCATTGTTTTATTTAACTGGAATAAAATCAGCATTGTGTTCAAGTAAAAAAAAAAAAATACCCATGATATGGAAGCAGCCCAAGTGTCCACCAACAGATGAATGGATAAATAAGATGTGGTATTACACAGTGGAATATTATTCAGTCATAAAAAAAGAATGAATGTCATGCCATTCATGACAACATCGAGAGACCTAGAGGGTATTATGCTAAGTAAATTAGACAGAGAAAGACAACATGATTTTACTTATATGTGGAGTCTAAAAAAAACCAAGACAAAACAAAAAACCAAACAAATAAAAAACAAAAGCAAACTCATAAATACAGAGAATTGGTAGTTGCCAGAGAGGGAGATGGGCAAAACAGGTGAAGGGGATAAAGAAATACAAAGTTCCAGTTATAAAATATACAAGTCACAGGAATAAAAAGCACAGCACAGGAAATAGTCAATAATATCATAGTAACATTGTATTGTGACAGATAGTAACAACACTTATTGTGGTGAGCATTTTGTAATATAATTGTCAAGTCACTATGTTGTATACCTAAAACTAATATTATACACGAACTGTCTTTGAATTTAAAAAATTTTTAAAGGAAAAAAATAAATCAATAGATCAACGGAACAGAAAAGAAAGCCCACAAACACAGGCCTACATAAGTAAAGCCAATTGATCTTTGACAAAGGAGCAAAGGTAATACAATGGAGCAAAGACAGTCTTTTCAACAAATGGTACTGAACAACTAGACGTCCACATTAAAAAAAAAAAAAAAAAGAATCTGGGGGACCTGGATGGCCCAGTTGTTAAGCGTCCAACTCTTGATTTCAGTTTGGGTCATGATCTCCTGATTGGTGAGATCCAGCCCTGCATCAGGCTACATGCTCATGGCACAGAGCATATTTGGGATTCTCACTCTCCCTCTGTCTCTGCTCTTCCTCTGCGTATGCAATGCACTTTCTCTCTCAAAAATAAAAATTAAGAAAAAGAAGAAGAATCTAGAGACATACCTTATATCCTTCACAAAAATTAATTCAAAATGAATTAGACACCCAGATGTAAAATGCAAAACTATAGGGGTGCCTGGCTGGTTCAGTTGGTGGAGCATATGACTCTTGATCACAGTGTTTTAAGTTCAAGTCCTACGTTGGGTACAGATATTTCTTAAAAATAAAATCTTTATTAAAAAATAAAATGCAGGGGTGCCTGGGTGGCTCAGTCAGTTGAGCATCCGACTTCGGCTCAGGTCATGATCTCACAATCCATGAGTTTGAGCCCTGCATCAGGCTCTGTGCTGACAGCTCAGAGCCTGGAGCCTGCTTCAGATTCTGTATCTCCCTCTCTCTCTGATCCTCCCCTGCTCACGCTCTGTCTCTGTGTCTCTCAAAAGTAAATAAACATTTAAAAAAAATTAAAATACAAAAGTATAAAACTGTTAGAAGATATCATAAGAGAAAACACAGACAACCTTGGGTTTGGCAATGGCTTTTTAGATATAACACTAAAGGAATGATCCAAGAAAGAAAATAACTGATATATTCAACTTTATTAAAATTAAAATCTTATACTCTATGAAAGATAATATAGGAATAAGCAGACAAGCCACGGACTGGGAGAAAATATTTGCAAGACACATCTGATAAATGACTATTACACAAAATATACAAAGAAGTCTTAAAACTCAACATTAAGAAAATGTACAGCTCAATTAAAAAATGGGCAAAAGAGGTGTGTCTGGCCAGCTAAGTCAGTAGAGCAGAGCACATGACTCTTGACCTCAGGGTCATGAGTTTGAGCCCCACACTGGGCAAAGAGATTACTAATATGCAGAAGATCTGAACAGACATTTCAGAAAAGATATACAGATGGCAAACATGCATATGAAAAGATGCTCCGTATTATGTCATCAGGGAAATGCAAATTAAAACAACAATGAAACACTACTGCACATCTATTAGAATGACCACAGAGCAACCTCAAATGCTGACAAGGATGTGGAGCAACAGGAACTCTCTCATTCATTATTGGTGGGAATGCAAAATGGTACAGCCAATTTGGAAGACAGTTTGGCTGTTTCTTATAAAATGAAACACTCTTACTTGTACTTCATTACAACTGAACAACTGAGCTCTTTAGTATTTATTCAAATGAGATAAAAGCTATGTACAAAGATGTCTGTACACAGAAAACCTACACACAGATTTTTAAAAATATTTATTTTGGGGAGGGCACAAGTGGGGAAAGGGCAGAGAGAGGGGAACAGAGGATATGAAACAGGCTCTGCACTGACAGGCTGACAGCAGCCAGCCTGATGTGGGGCTCGAGCTCACAAACCACAAGATCATGACCTGAGCCGAAGTTAGCTGTTCCACCAACTGAGACACTCAGGTGCCCCTGTACACAAATTTTTATAGCAGCTTTATTCATAACTGCTACCACTTAGAAGTAGCCAAAATGGGGGCACCAGGGTGGCTCAGTCGGTTGAGCGCCGACTTCGGCTCTGGTAATGATCTCACGGTTCATGGGTTTGAGCCCTGCATCGGGCTCTGTGCTGACAGCCAGCTCAGAGCCTGGAGTCTGCTTTGGATTCTGTCTCTCCCTCTCTCTCTGACCCTCCCTTGCTCATGCTGTCTCTCTCTCTCTCTCTCTCTTTCAGAAAAAAAAAAAAAAAAAAAAAAAAAAAGAAGTAGCCAAAATGTCCCTCAGTATGCTAACAGATAAACTGGTACATCCAAATGATGGAATATTATCTAGAGCTAAAAAGATGAAAATTAAGCTATGAAAAGACACGGAGAAACTTTAAATACATCATACTAAGTGAAAGAAGCCAATCTGAAAAAGTGACATACTATATGATTCCAACTATATGACATTCTGAAAAGGGGAAAACTATGGACACAGTAAAAAGATCAGCATTTGCCAGGGGTAGGGGTGGGAAGAGAGATGAATAGATAAAGCACAGAAGATTTTTAGTACAGTATAAATACCCTGTATAATACTATAATAATGGGTACATTCTTTATACATTTGTCCAAATCCATGGAATGTACCCCATCAAGAATGAATCATAATGTGAACTATAAATTCTCAGTGATTATAATGTGCCAATATAGGTTCATCAATTGTAACAAAAGTACGACTCTAGTTAGGGATGTTGGTAATGGAGGAGTCTATGCATGTGAGGCGGAACAGGTATTTGGGAAATCTCTGTACCTTCTTAGCAGTTCTGCAATAAAACGAAATTTGCTATAAAAAGTAGTATTTAATGAAAAAAAAAGAAAAAAGGGAAACTAGAGACAACGGAATAAAGAGTTAAGTGCTAAAGAAAGTCCATATCTAGTGAGACTACCCTTCTAAAATAAAAAGATATATATAGATTTCAGATAAATAAAAATTAGGAGAATTTACTACCAGCACTACACTCATTTCCTGTACTACAGAAAATTCTGGAGGAAGTTCTTCATGGTCATGGAAATGACACTAGACAGTATCTTGGATCTGGTATTAGTTCAGGCTGTTATAACAGAATACCATAAACCGGGTGATGGTATAAATATCAGAAATATATTTCTCAGTTTTGGAGACTAGTAAGTCCAAGACAGAAGTGTATAAAGATTGGGTATCTGGTGAGGGCCCCCTTCTTGTTTCCTAAGGCCATATTTTTTCTGTGTCCTATGGCACAAGGGGCAAAGGAGCTCTCTGGGGTCTCTTTCACAATATTATTAATTCCATTCATTATGACTCTGCTCCCTTGATCTAATCACCTACCAAAGATCCCACTTCCAAATAATCACTTTAGAAGTTAGGATTTCAACGTATAAATTTTGGAGGGGACATAAACATTGCCTCTTTTGCTGTTCTGGGAACCTAAATAGTAATCAGTTACCTACACTGATATAAAATTTCCCTAAATGATAAGGCAGGCTCATCATGCCTGAAGTATTAATAGAAACAATATAGTTTATGCTGAACAGCTATTTACTCCTCAGAGTCTGGAATTTTAGTGACTAAAATTGTGCCTACATAACCAATCTCATATAAAACTCCTGGACTCCTGGGGTTAGATGAACTTCTCTGTTAGACAACATTTTGTATTTATTGCTACAAGCTACCACTAAAGGAATGACGAATGTCCTATATGACTCCTCTAGGAGAGACCTCTTACAAGCTTGTGCCTGGTTTCCTCCAGTCTTTGCTCCATGAGCCTTTTTGCTGATTATGCTTTGCATCCTTTCACTGCAATAAATCTTAGCTGTAAGTACAACTATATGCTGAGTCCTGTGAGTCCTCTACCAAATCACTAAATCTTGAGGTGGTCTTAGAGACTCTCAACACAATCATATACACATTTCTTTTCTTTATCTTTCTTTCAAGACATTAACTCCTTAAAGCTAAAATTATAAAATTTCAATTGAGATGTTTCTGATATACATAGAGGTAATATATATTACAACAATAGTAAAATGGTGGAATCTAACACAGAAAACAAATGAATAAACATACCAACAGCAGAATCAGACACAGAAATACAGAACACAAACTGATGGTTGCCAGAGGGAAAGTGTGTGAAGGGACTGGCAAAATGGATGAAGGGGAGTAGAAAATACAGGTTTCCAGTTATGGAATCTATAAGTCAGAGGAATAAAAGGTACAGCAGAGGAAATACAGTCAGTGGTATTCTACTAGTGTTGTATGGGGACAGATGGTAGCCACGCTTGTGGTGAGCTTAGCATAAGGTAAAAACTTGCTGAATAACACCTGAAACTAATGTAACATTGTGTGTCAACTATCTATACTTAAATTAAAAGGGGCCATCTGGCTGACTCAGTTGGTAGAGCATGTGATTCTTTTTTTTCTTTGTTTTTTTAAAAATTTATTTTAAAATTTAAATCCAAGTCAGTTAACATGTAGTGTTATAATGATTTCAGGGAGCATGCAATTCTTTATCACAGGGTTTTGAGTTCAAGTCCCACGATGAGTACAGGGATTACTTAAAAACCCTGGGGGACTTGGGTGGCTCAGTCAAAGTGTCTGACTTTGGCTCAGGTTCTCACAGTTTGTGGGTTCAAGCCCTGCATCGGGCTCTGTGTTGACTGCTTGCTCAGAACCTGGAGCCTGCTTCAGTTTCTGTGTCTCCCTTCTCTGCCCCTTTCCCTCTCGTGCTCTGTCTTACTCTGCTTCTCAAAAATAAATAAATGTAAAAAAATTTTTTTCAATAAAAATCTTTAAAAAAATAGCAAATGACCAGGCTGTAAATGAAACTAGTGTTGAAAAGTTCCTATATTAACATGAATATTAACTTTAAGAAGATGTCATAAATACAAGATACATACTGTCCTCATTAGCACAAATACTCAAAAATATATCACGTTTTATTACAGGTTAATTATACCTCAATTTAAAAAGTAAAGCAAAGTGGGGCACCTGGCTCAGCTGGTTGAGCATCTGACTCCTGATTTCGGCTCAGGTCATGATCTCATGGGTTCAGGGGATCGAGCCCCACATCAGCTCTGCACTGATAGCATGGAGCTTGCTTGGGATTCTCTCTCTCTACCTCCTCCTCCTTCCCCACTCACATGCTCTCTCTCTTTCTCTCTCTCTCTCTCTCTCTCTCTCTCTCCCCTCATTGCCCACTCACATACACACAGACTTTCTCTCTCAAAATAAATAAACATTAAAAAATAAAAAGTAATACAAAGAGATAAAGCTAAAAAGTCAACAGAAGAATCAAAATAGAATACTAAAGGAAAAACAGGAAACAAAAAAGTGAAACAAAGAGAAAACAAATAGCTAAACTGTAGACCCAAATCCAACCATGTCAATAATCACATTAAACGTAAATAGACTGAACATTCCCATTAAAAAGCAGAGATTGTCAGACTAAATAACAGCGCAAGATCCAACTATTTGCTATTTGTAAAAAAAAAAACCATTTTAACTATAAAAACATAAAGGAATTGAAAGTATAAGAATGGAAAAAGGCATATTATGTAAACATTAATAAAAAGCCAGGGTGGCTATATTAGTATTAGGCAAAGTATATTTCAAATAAGGTTTCCTTTTATTAATTTTTTACACCATGTAGAGATTCCTGGAGAGTGGAATGCTCTGATACTGTAGAAACTCCTCTTCCTTTCTCCATACCTTATATATAATATAATAAACCAGTAATCCAGTAAATTTTTTTTCTGAGTTCCATGAGCTACTGGAGCAAATTAATCAACACAAGGAGAGGGTTGTTGGAACCTCCAAATTACAGTCATTGGTCAGAAGCTAAGATGACAACCTAGATTTATGATTGGTGTCTGAAATGGTGGGTTGAGGGGCCAGGCTTATTAAATGGACCCTTAACCTGTGGAATTGATGTTATCACAGGGTATAAGGTATCAGAATTGAGTTTCAGCTTGTGTAGGAAAGTTTCTTGGCAGTGTGTGGAAAAACCAACACACATTGGAATTAGTACCAGAACCTTTTACATTTAAAATATCAAAAGAAAACATTTTAAAAAGCTTATGTCCATTAATTTGCCAACTTCAGTGGAATGAAATTCTTTGAAAGATGTAACTTAATCAAAACACAAGAAGAAATAACCTGAACAGACCATCATCTATTACAGAAAATAAGTTCATAGTTTACAACTCTTCTCCAATAAAGAAAACTCCAGTGGTGCCTGGATGGCTCAGTCAGTTAGGCATCTGACTCCTGATTTTGGCTCAGGTCATGACCTTATGGTTCATGAGATCAAGACCCATGTCAAGCTCTGCGCTAACAGTGCAAAACCTGCTTGGGATTTTCTCTCTCTCTCTCTCTCTGCCCTCCCCTTCTCTCTCTCTCTCTCTCTCTCAAAATAAATAAATAAATAAACCTGAAAGAAAGAGAGAAAGAAAAAATAAAATTCCAGGCTGAGATGGCTTCATTAATGAATTCTACACATTTAAGGTAGAAACAATACTGATTATATGCAAACTCTTCCTTAAAACCGAAAGGGAAGGAATGTTTCCCACCTCATTCTATGATACCAGCATTACCCTAATAGCAAACCCAACAAAGTTGGGTTTCTTTCTTCAAAGTTATTGAAGAAAAAAACCTACTCGGGGCGCCTGGGCGGCTTAGTCGGTTAAGCATCCGACTTTCGCTCAGGTCATGATCTCATGGTTCGTGGGTTCGAGCCCCATGTCGGGCTCTGTGCTGACAGCTCGGAGCCTGGACCCTGTTTCAGAGTCTGTGACTCCCTGACCGTCTCTCTGACCGTCTCCTGCTCACGCTGTCTCTCTCTCTCTCCTAGAAATAAATAAAACATTAAAAAATTAAAAAAAAAAAACCCACAAAACCTACAGACCAATATCCTTCATGAACATATAGGCAAAATCATCAACAAATATTAGCAAGTCAAATGCAACAAAATGTAAAAAGGGAAATACATCATAACCAACTGGGGTTTTAATCTAAGGTGTGCAATGCTAGTTTATCATTTAAAAAATATATCAATGTAATTCACAATATCAATAAAGAAGAAAAGCCACATTATATTAATTGATGCAGAAAAGACATTTAATAAAATTCAACACCCACCCATGATAAAAACTAGGAATAGAAGATAATTTTCTCAACCTGCTAAATCACATCTACAAAAAATCTACAATATTCTTTTTTTCTTAAGGGCTTTTTTTTTTTTTTTTTAAGATTTTATCTTTTTAAAATCTCTACACCCAACACAGGACTCAAATTCACAATCAGGAGTTGCATGCTCTACCAACTGAGCCAGCCAGATGCCCCAGGAATTAACTACAAATGGGGATAATGGTTCCTTTTAAAAGTGACGGAAATATTCTAAAACTGGATTGTGCTGATAGCTGCACAATTCTGTAAATGTCATTAAATTGAATTGAACATTTAAGTGGATGAATTTTACAGTATATGAATTACACTAAACATTTAAGCATGAAATCACTTCAATTTTTTAAAAACTATTATTATTATTTTATTTATTTATTTATTTTTAATATTTTTATTTCTAGGAGAGAGAGAGACAGCGTGAGCAGGGGAGGGTCAGAGAAAGAGGGAGACACAGACTCTGAAATAGGCTCCAGGCTCTGAGCTGGCAGTTAGCACAGAGCCCGACGCGGGGCTTGAACGCACGAACCGCGAGATCATGACCTAAGCGAAAGTCGGACGCTTAACCGACTAAGCCACCCAGGCGCCCCTAGTATTATTATTATTTTAAATAGGCTCCATGCCCAATGTGGGGCTCGAACTCACAGTTCTGAGACCAAGAGTCACATGCTCCACTGACTAAGCCAGCCAGGTGCCTCTATACAAACTCTTTTAGAAAATACAAGAAGGTGGAACATTTCACAACTAATTATGAGGGGCCAGTATAGCTCTGATATCAAAAACAGAAAAAACTTCACTAAAAAAAAAAATTATAAACCAACATTATTCATAAACATAGATGCAAAATATTTAACAATCTACTAGCAAATTGAATTCAGAGGTATATAAAAAAGGATAATATATCATGATCAAATAGGGTCTATCACAAAAATGCAACTGCTATTATATACAATTTACTGTCAGTAATACATTGTATATAACTGCATTTGTGTAAACTAAGTTCTAGAAGAGGCACAATGAAAATGTGAAAAAACAATGAAAAAAAATAATTGCCTAGGATGGATGGGAGAGACTGACTGGCATGAGATAGGAGGGAACTTTCTGGAAACACGGAAATGTTCTATATTGTGGGGTTTTAAGTTTTATGTGGATATACATGATTGCATTTATTGCATTTCAATATATGTGAATTTTATCAAAACTCTTTTTGGGGACTTTGGATGGCATAGTAGGTAGAGTGTGTGACTCCTGATCTGGGGTCATGAGTTTGAGCCCCACATTACCCATAGAGATGACTTAAAAATAAATAAACAAATAAACAGGGGCACCTGGGTGGCTCAGTTGGTTGCATTCAACTCCTGATATGAGTTCAGGACATGATCCCAAGTAGGGCTCCACACTGAGCGTGGAACTTGCTTAGGATTCTCTCTCTCTCTCTCTCTCTCTCCCTCTCTCTCTCTCACTCTCCCTCTGTCCCTCTTCCCCACTCACACTCTCTCTAAAATAAAAAATAAAAAATAACAACACAAAGTTAAAAAAAAATTCTTTTTGTTTATTTAGTTTTGAGAGAGACAGAGAGACAGAGCACAAGTAGAGGAGGTGCAGAGGGAGAGGGAGACACAGAATCAGAATCCGAAGCAGGCTTCTGGCTCTGAGATGTCAGCACAGAGCCTGACGTGCGGCTCAAACCCACAAACTGCAAGATATGACCAGAGCCAAAGTTGGATGCTCAACTGACTGAGCCACCTAGGTGCCCAAACAACAACTTTTAAAACTAACAATAACAAGGGGTGCCTGGGTGGCTTAGTCGGTTAAGCGTCCAACTTTCGCTTGGGTCATGATCTCGCGGTTCGTGGGTTAGAGCCCCGCGTTGGGCTCTGTGCTGACTGCCAGCTCAGAGCCTGGAGCCTGTTTCAGAGTCTGTGATTCCCTCTCTCTCTCTGACCCTCCCCTACTCACACTGTCTCACTCTCTCTCCTAGAAATAAATAAAACATAAAAAAATAAAAATAAAAAAATAAAAGTAACAACAAGTAAAAGGATGAGGAATGGGTGGAAGTATATGAAATAAGAATGAGAGAATAATGGTAAGCGTTAAAGCTGGGTGATGAAGTCAATGGAAGTTCATTACACTATTGCACTTCTTTGTTTTAATTTACATAATAATAAAAACCCAGAACTTAGAGGTTTTAGTTGAAAACAAGTTAAACGTGGGGCGACTGGATGGCTCAGTCGCTTTACTGTCTGAATTCAGCTCAAGTCATGATCTTATGGTCTGTGGGTTCAAATTCCACGTTGGGCTCTGTGCTGACAGCTCAGAGCTTGGAGCCTGCTTTGGATTCTGCATCTCCCTCTCTCTCTGCCCCTCCCCTGCTCACTCAAGTAAACATTAAAAAAAATGTTAAAGAAAAGTTAAAGGTGTCAAAAAAATTTTTTTAATGTTTTTTATTTATTTCTAGGAGAGAGAGAGAGAGAGAGAGTGAGCAGGGGAGGGGCAGAGACAGAGGGAGTCACAGACTGAAAGAGGCTCCAGGCTCTGAGCTGGCAGTCAGCACAGAGCCTGACGCGGGGCTCGAACCCACGAACCACAAGATCATGACCTAAGCGAAAGTCGGACGCTCAACCAACTAAGCCACCCAGGCGCCCCGTGTCAAAAAAAAATTTATTTAATAGGCTCCACACCCAACATGGGGCTTGAGATCACAACCTGGAGAGCAACAGTCACATGTTCTACTGACTGAGCCAGTCAAATGCCCAGCCCTTTTTTTCCAAAATGTTTTGTACTTCCCACCACCATCAGAAAATGTTACAGAATTAACTTCAGCTTAACTTGACTTAACAGAGCTATAGTCACTAGTATGAATAGAATGAATATACTTTATGTCTAGGTTAAAGCTAAGACAATGGTTAGGAGGACTTGCTATTACATACTCTAAGAAGAACTAGGAAAATATTTTAAGGATGAGAAATCTCAAAAATAACTTAATAGCTTATTTTTAATATCTGAAGCATTATCACTTTGAGTTTGTTTAGCCAAGATGCATAAATAGGAAGAGTGAGTGGAAGTTTCAGGAAGAGTTTTCAGCTCTATAAAAAGAACTTTAATACTGGTGATCTCCAAAAGGCAAGGGGCTGCCTCTGGAGATAACTTCCCTATCCACAGAGATGTTGAAATGTAAACTGTAGTTTTATACACTGGCAACAACCACTAGAAGAAACTATTAAGGTTCCCTCTAGTGAGGAAGTTTCTGCAGTTCTTTGAATGGCTTTCTCTTATTGTAATTTAAATTCAAAGAAAGAAGCATAGGACTTTGTAGGATTTTTTTTTAAAGAATTCATCAGAAGTGGGGGAATTGGGGTTATGTTTTTTAAGGGTACAAACTGGCAACCAGTTAAATAAATAAGTCCTGGAGGTCTTATATATAGCATAGTGATTACAGTCAACAATACTGTATTTATAAAGTTAAAAGTGGCTGAGAATACTAAAAAGTAAGTAAAATTCAGCCAAAATGCAGTGTCATGATAAAAGCTGGACTACAGCTACAAGCCCCAAACTTAATATTTTGACACGTATATGCACAAAAGTATACGCACAGTATGCACAAAACTTTTTGGAAATTACCACAAAAATGAGTCGTCTTAGATTTCTGGGCTGAAAATTTCTAGGTCAATCTTTCTTGATATAGTATTAAGACAAATTATAAAATCAATCACAACATGCCACTCTAACCTAAGTACTGTGTCTCCTTTCCTCAAAGAACACTGATTATTGTGGGCTAAGTACTATGGAGGAATCAAAGACACAAACCTTATCCAAAGGATCCTTACAATTTAACTACAAAGACAAGATTACAAAGAAATGCCTGAGAAATAAACCTTTCCCACAATGCAGTAGCTGGTTAAGTGCCAGAAGAGAGTACAGATAAGATATACTATGAAATGGAAAGAGCATTCTGCTGGAGTGGTTTCAGTTGACTGCCTTCAAGGAAGGAACTTAAAACTAGGACTAAAAGAATGTATAGAGGGAGGAAAATGGAGTGTGAAGGAGGCAGGCACCTCCAGGGTAGGAGAACAGGGTAAAGAAAGCAATGTGTTAAAGGAACTTGAAAATAAACCTGAATTTTGTCTTCAGAGAACTCTCCAAATCCCCCCAAGTGCCTTTAGCTCTCCTATCAACTTCTTCCCAAACCTTTGGATCAGTAGTTCCCCCAGTGTGGTCTTTGGACAAGTATCCTCATCAACCATCTGGGAACTTGAACTGCAAAGTCTGGATACCATCCCAGACCTAGTAAGTTAGAAAGTGGCGGTGTGGGACAGCATTCTGTTTTAACAAATCCTTCAGGTGATTCTGATGCACGATCAAACTGAAAACCATTGCTCGAGAACCTACCTATGTACAACCGTCCACATAGGAAAGCGATCATGTCCTTAGAGCCTAACTCGGCCACTTAGTGCAGGAAGGGAGTTAATAGTGTTAGAGTAGGCAGTTAGTTAGGCTCTAACAGGATGCCTGGAGGCCAGCAAAAAGGAAGTTATGCCCACCGTGAGGGAGTAAGAGCCCTGTCCTGGAAGTACTCTAAAACAAAACCAAAAGTGACCGCCATCTTGACAGCTGAGTGACCTAAGCTGACAGTAGTATCATTAGCATTGCGGTTTTGAGGGAACTCCGCCTCTGAAATCCGCGCGAGAGTTCCTTATCAGGTAAATTAGGCAAGAAAAAGGGCAAAACGCACATTCCTGAAGACCACCCTGCTTCCAAGAAAACTTCACTTCAAATAACGAATATTCCCTTTGTTAACTGTCAATAAAAGAGAAACGCAAAACCAGTGAGCTCAGCTAGTCCTTGAGCGCACCCACTCCCACATCTCAAGAGTGTACTTTCACTTTAATAAACTTTCCTGCTTGTACTGCTCATCTACTACGTTGTGTCAGTCTTTGAATTCTTTCTCCTGGCCAACCAAGGGCCTCCAGCGACATCTTTTGGAGGGGGTAGGTCAAGGCCTCAGGGCCCAAGGTCCGTCTGGCAACAATAGTAGGTCCGGCCCTCTAAGAGTTCAGTCTCTGGCACAATTTATTTCGCTTTCTTTTCCAATACATCTTGTTCCAACAACTACCCACTACATCTTTGCCTCCCGTGTTACTTTACCCTCACAGCGCGCGCTCCCGCCCCTCCGTCGCCCTACCTCAGTCTCAGAGGGGACGTGGTGCCGGCAAGGAGGAGAACTGTCCAAGGAGACAGGAATAGATACGGCGCTTGCCCAGAGGCCGCCCAAGAGCAGAACGCTTCGGACCCACAAAGAACTGCTCCAGCGCCACTGGCTAGGGCAGGGGCCTGAGTCAGGGGAGCCGGCTCCTCCACCCCACTCGGCCGCCATCTTCGGGCCGAGCGTCGTTACCATGGAGTACGTGACGTCTCGGCCCCATCTCTAGTCCCGCCCCTTGGGGCAAATGGTACAGTCGGCGGAAAGACGCTTTTTGATTGGTTAGCATCACCCGGCCAGTTCACCGCGGATAAGAACTTCATCACGCCAGTCGGACCCCAATGCGCGAAGCCGGCCAATAAATGCCCTTTAGCGGCCCACGTGTGATGGGCTGTGGGAAGACTAGTGGGTGTTGATAGTAAGGGGGTGTTGACATGAAGCCCATTCTCTTCGTTATTCTCGAGAAGACTGGCCTCCACTAGGTGCCAGGTAGCTTAATCTGCTGCAGAATCTTTACTGGTTAGCCCTCTGTATAAAAAAAATGGAATGGAATTTCCATTTTTATTTATCCTCAGCCACCAATTTTAGGCCCATTTCTTAAGTCATTTCTTGTAAAATCAATGAGTGCTCTACTATTCAACCTCATCCCTTAACTTCTATAAAAATCAGTAATTATGGGTATCTGGCTGGTTCAGGAGTAGAGCATACTACTGAATCTCGGGGTCCTAAGTTCAAGCCCCGCACTGGATGTGTAGCCTACTTACAAACAAAACAAAAATTGCAACTGCATTTAACCCAGGAAGAGACTAGGTGGACCCTCACCATTAAGTAAACTCTACCTTTAAACTAGGCCATAACTATAAAAAATTGAAAATTGGGAGATTTTCTTGTGGTTCTTTTAACGATTAAAACTAGTAACTGGAAGCACTGAATTGGAACAGTCATTTAACAGGAACTGAATACTGTCAATTAACATGCTAAGAACTGGAGGAGTAGAAAAGAAAAACCCTAAGAATGTACAACTCATTTGTAATGATCATATACTCAAATTCAAGGGTAGGGTATTCTACCACTAATGGCTCATTACGTAACATCTATCATGCCACAACTAGTGGAACTGGGATTCAAAACCAAATTAATCACATTCAGAACAGGTGCTCTTTCTGCTACAAGATCACAAAGAAAAAAGTTTCTGGTTTTCAGTGTTCCGTTGGGGAGAGGCTGTTTCAGTGATCCAGCCAACAAAATGCTAGCCAATTTCATTTCTCTGAAACATGGGATTTCTTCAATGGGAACTCTGACTTGAGAACTATCTTTGTACTTAGCAAACCTCAATATGGGAACAGAAATACATAATGCACCCTCATTTACAAGTGCCACATTATTACTAAAGAGGATGAATTTGCATGCAAGGCTGTTTCATCACTTCCATTTACTCAGGTCATCCTAAGGATTCTCAGCCTTTTCTCTTTGCTCAAATGCCCACCCACCACTTGTTTACCCACCTCCATTACTCTGATCATCTATGCCACTCAGAATACCATATTCATTTAACTTAGGTGGCAGGCATTAAGAGGTTTCCTCTCCTCCACATAAAGTACCATCTGCCTTTCTGGACATATTCATAGCAGAGTATCCTATAGCTTCCTCAAACTCATCATTTCCCCTCACAAAACCAATCCAGTTCCCCAACTTTATAAATGCACTATTACTCACCCAGCAACCAAAGCTAGCACGTTACCCATGAAGACCCCTGAACTAGTCTTTAAATTCTAAATCCTCAGGTACAATATACAAGACCTTGCATAAACTGGCATTTCCTAGGTTTCTACTCACTTTCCAATTCTTGCCCACAAGTTTACTTTCCTCAAATGCCTTCTGCTTTCAAAAAAATCTTCATGCCGATTTTTCCTGAGATACTTCCCCAAGCACTTCTTCCTCTACCCGGCCACCCCAAGAGTAACAAGTACATCTACTTAAATGGCAGAACAAAGTAGTTGGCTTTAGATTATGTTTTTCAACAACTAAACCTCACTGGTTTAAGTCTGAGATAGGTATGTCCTGCCGTTTACCTGAGTTTCCAATGTCAATTTCCTTAGGATTCTAATAATCGAATTGTGACCATGGAATGCACTGCTTAGATTGTGAAGAAAACATGATTAACATTGGACCCAGACCGCTTCTGACCCATCCACATCTTGCCTTGAAGCCATTCTTCCCATATAAGGCCAAATGACACTGGCAATACAAACACAAGGCCATTTCTGTGAAACCTGGGTTCTTCCTTCCCAACAGTAACTTTGACTTGAGGATGGCTCCCACTGGACTAAGCACACCTTTATTACTGTATGTTACTAGTGCCTAATCCTTTCCTGGGACTTCTCCTTTAATCCTCCATTCTCACCCCACCACCACCCACTTGGCATACTAATTATTTTTTGGCATCTGCTTCTTAGAGAACTCAAATACAATTAAAAACTGTAAAAGGGACTCGGTTTGACCAAGTTTCTTGTTGATATATTCAATGGAATGTCAAAACAGTGGTTAATACAAGGACTAGCCAGCTGCTACTGCAACAATCAAATTTCTACAGCCACTATACAGCCAAGGCAAACTGATGCCTTGGTCCAAACTTTTATTTCAACACACTCAGAGACAAAAAAAATCTGCAGAACTGCTTTAGTTTCCCTTTGTTTGAAACATGTTACCAAGGAAAGCTACACCACCTAGGCAGTAACGCCCCTGCCCCATAACCTGCCAAAAAGTAATTTTTCCTAAAGCATGAGTTGCTATTTTGAGATTTTTATCTTAAAACATTACTACCAGTCAAGTGTTATATACTGGAATACTTTGTCTAGTCATAGACATGAAGGTTATCTTATTCCTGCCTGTACATACCATCAATATAATCTCCAAGTTCTCCCAACTACCATTTTTAAGCCACAAGTTTTCCAAGCAATCTATCTTGAACAAGTACATACATTAACAAGGTAATCTCAAGGCCATCAAAAATGATTTTAAGTTTCTTTTATGGACTTTCAATCTAATGAGGAAGACAGTTAGTTGTATGTAATAAACCCAGTACCAAAGTTGAAATAATCGGTTACGGGGAAGACTTACTGGTCCATTTTAATGTGGAAACCTAGAAAAATGTCATCACATATATTTGTACTGGCTAATATTAGTGGATCCTGTCCTTCCTGGAATACGCTATCTCCATCTATACAAAAGCTTTTCAGAGAACATGTGCTCTAGCACTTTAAACTTTCAAGATACTCCTCCTCAATGCCTCTAACTAAAGCTTACTTGTCCCCCTTCCCAACCATGTAAGGCCTTGTATGAAGATAAGCATATCCTATCTTCATTTAAACTTTCCTATTGTCTAAATCTCTGTAATTGCCATTACATAGAACTCCCTGGCTTCCTTGTACTCTGAAAATGGTAGGTAATTGCCACCATTTAAATATAGCAACCGAAGTGCAGAAAAAAAATTTTAAGCTATTTAACAAAAATACAAGAGAACAAATCTACACCTTTATTTATTTACTTTTCAGTTAGTTTAAATCCTTGAGGGGTACAGCATCTAGGAGAAAAAAAGAAAACACATCATCATTAGATGTATATAATATACAAATTCATAAATGTTATGAGTACAATATGGAAATCTCCTATTGTCCTATTACTCATCTCTAAAACAGATCCAATGACTTCTGTCCTAGTGGGAAGAGATCTAAGTCTTTTCTTTTTTGTATATTTTTTTAATGTTTATTTTTGAGAGAGACAAAGAGAGTGTGAGCCAAGGGAGGGGTAGAAAGAGAGGGAGACACAGAATCTGAAGCAGGCTCCAGAATGAGCTGTCAGCACAGAGCCTAACACAGGGCTCAAACTCAGGAACAATGAGATCATGACCTGAGCAGAAGTTGATGCTAAACTGACTGAGCCACCCAGAGAACTAAGTTTTTTTAGTGATCTAGATGAACACCCTTTGTATTGGGAGCACTGAAAAGCCGTTCAATTTTGCTTCTTTTTTTAAAAAAAGCTTATTTATTTTGAGAAACTATAAGTAGTGGAGGGGCAGAAAAACAGAATGAGAACCCCAAGTAGGCTCTGCACTGTTAGTGCAGATCCAATGCAGGGATCAATTTGCAGGGCTTGAACTCATGAACCATGAGATTACAACCAAAGCCAAAGTCACTTAACCAACAAGTGAGCCACCCAGGTGTCCCCAATTTTGCTGCTTCTGGTAACAGATTAAAAACTTCGTAGTAAGAAATCTCAATGACTCAGCAGAGTTGAAAAGTACTTTCTGCTGTTTCTCCCTCTCTCTGACCCTCCCCGACCCTCTCCTGCTCACGCTCTCTCTCCTAGAAATAAAAAAAAAAATATTTAAAAAAACAAAAAGGGGGGGGGTGCGCCTGCGTGGCTTAGTCGGTTGAGCGTCCGACTTTCGCTTAGGGCATGATCTCACAGTTCGTGGCTTCAAACCCCGCATCGCGCTCTGTGCTGACTGCCAGCTCAGAGCCTGGAGCCTGTTTCGGAGTCTGTTTCTCCCTCTCTCTTTGACCCTCCCCTGCTCATGCTGCCTCTCTCTCTCTCTCCTAGAAATAAATAAACATATTTAAAAAAGAAAAAAAAGGTGGGGCGCCTGGGTGGCTTAGTCGGTTAAGCGTCCGACTTTCGCTTAGGTCATGATCTCGCGGTTCGTGGGTTCGAGCCCCGCGTCGGGCTCTGTGCTGACTGCCAGCTCAGAGCCTGGAGCCTGTTTCAGATTCTGTGTCTCCCTCTCTTTCTGACCCTCCCCTACTCACGCTGTCTCTCTCTCTCTCTCCTAGAAATAAATAAAAACCATTAAAAAAAAAAAAGTACTTTCTGACCCCCAAAATACTGACAGGTCTACTTAAAATGAACACTAAGGAAAACAGGAACTACTTTAGAAAACCAGAGCATCCAAGGGTGCTTGAGTGACTCAGTTGGTTAAGTGTCAAACTCTTAGCTTCCATGATAGGCTCTGTATGGATAGCTCGGAGCCTGCTTGGGATACTCCCATCTGTTTCTCCCCTGCTCACATTCGCTCTCTAAAAATGAAAAAGGTGGGGGGGTGCCCAGGTGATTCAATCAGTTAAGCATCTGACTCTTGGCTCAGGTCATGATTTCATGGTTTATGAATTTGAGCCTATGGGGCTTCAATGCTGACAGCTGGGAGACTGCTTGGGATTCTGTCTCTCCCTCTCTCTGCCCCTCCCCTGCTTGTGTTCTATTAAAATAAATTAACTTATAAAAAATTCTTTAATTAAAAAAAAAAAAGAAAAGAAAATCAGAGCATCTGGACTCCAAGACTTGAGCCGGAGCCCTGAGATCAATAAACATGAACATCGGTTTTCTTTTTTAAATATTTTTTATTTATTTATTTATTTCTAGCAGAGAGAGACAGACAGAGACAGCGTGAGCAAGGGAAGGTCAGAGAGAGAAGGAGACACAGACTCTGAAATAGGCTCCAGGCTCTGAGCTGGCAGTCAGCAGAGCCCGACACAGGGCTTGAAGCCACGAACCGCGAGACCATGACCTAAGCGAAAGTTGGACGCTTAACTGACTAAGCCACCCAGGCGCCCCAGAGCATCGGTTTTCCTTGTAAGTAATAACAACTATTTTCTTCATTTTTAATAAATGTTTATTTTTGAGAAAGAGGCAGATCAAAAGCAGGAAAGAGGCAGAGAAGAGAGGGAGACAGAATCCAAAGCAGGCTCCAGGCTCTGAGCTGTCAGCACAGAGCCTGAAAGAGGGCTCAAATGGTGAGATCATGTCCCAAGCTAAAGTTGGTGCTTAACTGAGCCACCCAGGCACCCCTGTAACACCTATTCCACCAAGACTGTCACATAAGCATCGACCTTCTACTATAAAATACTATTCTAATAAGACTGTCCTGATGAAAAGATGGGAATGTTATGAATTATGCCAGGAAAAGGTGAATTTTTCTAACCTTCACTTGTATCCAATAAATCTTTGCTGCCAGAAAATTGTTCATTTAAATACTATCCCCAACCCCTACAGCTTTAGCAAAATCTGAAACCTAGACGTGACCAACTCTAACACGCTGCCTCTACTTTTCCTCTAATGCCAAGAATCTGATGTTCATAATACATCTATACAATAGCTGTTGATTTTGCAGCACCATCCACTGGTAACACTTTAATAATTGTACTTACCACACGGATTCTGTGGCCAATGGCTTTAGCAGGAAGGTTGCTTCGGAATTTTGCACGAACCATGCCACTGTTTCCATGAGCACGAGTTACTTTTCCCCAGATTACTCTGGTTTTATTCGGTTTGCCACCAGGAGTCACTGTGTTGCTGATATTAAAAGGGGAGAAGAGAGATGAGAAAGATGCAACCAGTCAAATGTGATACAAATTCAAGATCAACTCTTGACCAGGGGCTCACAAAGGTCACCTGAGAAACTTAAAAAAGTCTGGGGCATCATTCATGCAACAAGTCAAGTACCTACTATATGTCAGCCACTTTTATAAGATGTTTGTGTGTCTGGAGAGGGAGAAATTTCTTTGGTAATTTTAAATAGCCAGGAAAGGCCTCACTGAGAAAATAACACTGAACAAAGACTAGCTGAAGGTAAGAATAGCCTGTGTTAACCTGAGGAAGCTGTGTTCCCTGGCTTGTGGAAAACCAGAAGGTATGGAATGAATCCTAGCTAGGTTAAGAGTAGAACTAGGGAACCCTGAGTGAAGCCTCCTTCATGACCTTTGCTTTCACTAAATGAGACAGGGAAAGCTGGAATTTGAGCAATATACGGATGACCTTAATTATAAAGGATCAGTTGCAGGAAGGAAAGGGGGAGGGGGCAAAGATGAAAGCCATGTCCCCACAGACTTCAAATGGTGTGAAATGAGTTTAAGAATCAAACCTTAGGGTGCAATCTCACGGTTCATGGGTTCAGGCCCAGCGACTGGCTTACAGCTCAGAACCTGCTTCAGATTCTGTGTCTCCCTCTCTTGCCCCTCCCCTGCTCATGCGGTCTCTCTCTCAAAAATAAACATTAGAAAAAAAAAAGCCTAATATAAGGGGCTGGTTCCTTCCTTGAAACAATTAACAGCTGTAATTTTCCTAAGTGCAGAAGATTCCTAAATCCAATACTACCTAGACAAGTAACATCCTTCTATAACCTCCAGTGAAGATCATCAAAGATCCAAAGTGGAAAAAAAGTACCAACTACTTTACCAACATTTTTTATGAAGTCTTCTTTGAACAAGAAAACAAGACAATTCTTAATTAAAAATTTTAAAGGCATTAATATTATAAACTTACTTCTTTGCTTTGTACACATAAGCACATCTCTTGCCTAGATAGAAGTCAGTTTCATCTCGGGCATAAACACCTTCAATTTTAAGAAGAGCTGTGTGCTCCCTCTGGTTCCTGAGACCCCGTTTATAGCCAGCAAAAATGGCTTTGGACCACAACCTAAAACAAAATATAGAGTAACAAGTTGTTAAAAGATCTCATTTCACTTCACTCGTAAGGTCTGACTTGTAATGAATCCTACTTAAAAGCTACCTATCAGCAAACATCTAGTTTTCTCCCATTAGTCTTAAGCTCACGTTCATCTTCACGCTTAATAGACAAAAAACTACAAATACAAAGCAATTAAATTTAAAACTTGTACCTTCCAGACATATTTGTCGTTTCAGGAGTCCTGTTCCCAGCAGGCCTTAAACAAACAAACAACCAGTTTAAAATCTTGCAAAACACGTTTTCCACCCAGTCCCCTCTCGTTTCTTAAACTGGTCAAACAAATCCCCTTTTTGCTCGGCATATCATGTTAAGAGTATGGGGTAACGTAAGGATACCATGAACTCTACCAGAAGCAGTCGGGCAAGACTTCCAGCTTCAGACAATGCCTGATAACGGAGCAAACTCCAAAACGAAAGTGCCAAGATTCTAGAGTGAAAGAAATAGCTCCCAGAAACTCCGAAAGGGAGCCCTAAAAAATATTCATGCCACGATCAGTAGAAAAAAAAAGATCGAGGAAGCAGAGAAACACAAAGTAAAACGAAAGCACTGAATGGGAAAGAAAAGCTGAGCAAACGGGAGACTGTAGACAAAACCTGGGTTGGGGTGGTAACAAACAGAAAAAGAACTCATACTAAAGGAGCCACTGCCTCAAACGGAGGGAATCTCAAGCGGACAAAGTGCATCTATTACTCCGCTAAGGCCCAGAGAGCAACAGATGACGGGAAGGCGCGTTTTCCGGGCGTCCGGGGACCAGCACCATCAATCCCACATCTCCTCAATCCTGTCTTCCCTGCTGCTGGAATCCACAGAAATCACTGGCTGGCAAGGTCTCCGAGCCGCACCAGTGTCTTGCCGAGGCATACTGTTCAGCTCACCCGACTTATTTGCACCCAAAGTTCAACAGCCGGAGGCCCGCTCACCTCCACGGGCTCAAAGATGGCGGAAAGAGAAAGGCGAGGCCCCACCGCGTGGCCTTATGGGATAAACACTTCTCCGCCCCGCCCTCAGTTTAGGCATCTTCCGCGACCGCCAAAAAAAATAAATAAAGGCCTCAGTAATTGCCTTCTGACGGAAACAAACCGCATTCACGAGAACTCTTACAATTCTTTCCCTCTATCATTTTGTCTTGTAAGCTACAATATATATTATCTTGAAACAGAGTAAGGCACGATGGTAGCCAGCTAGGGGAGGAGAAAAAAAGGTCCCCTGAGGTTTCGCGTTGCCAGAGAAACACCATAGCTTGGTTCCTTAGGTGGAAAAAGTGAAGCTGGTCTGGAGGAAATCTACCCACCTCCGGTACCCCAGATTTGATTCGCCAACTTGGGGGTATCATTCCGGAGAGGAGTAGGGTAAACGGAGCTTCTTGGATCCTAAAGTGGAAGAGAAAAGCCAGGAATACGAAGGCAGGAACTCTTTACATTGTCCCCCCTTACTCTTTTTCTCGTACTCCTTTATCTCTGAGGAAATGACCAAAGTTTTTGCCCGCATCCTTCGTTTTGACTACAGAGTGAGTAGGACTGCCCAGAAAAGGCCTTATTGCGTTTTACGGAGAGCTCATTCAGCTGCCAAACCCGTGGGGCGCCCAGCACCGTGCCCACACGAGTTGGGTCTTCAGAGGTTTACACTGCCTAATTATTGCACATTTACTTGGATTTCTCTGTGGATGACGTTCGTTTATTCAACAGTTGATTGAAGGACTACCGTGTACCAAGTTTTGTTGCCTCGGAGATTACAGCAGTAAACAAAACTACAGGTCTCAACCCCCGTAGAGCTTACGTCCTAGAGAGAGAGCAAGGCAGTAAGCAAGTAAAATATATGGCACATTAGAAGCCAGTGTGAGAAAATTTCTCTATGGAGGAAAAAAATTAAAGCAGGGAGGCCACTGTAAAGAAGGCTTTTACTCTGAGAAGAGAAACCATTTGAGGGCTCTATAGTAAGGAGTGACTCAATTAGTCTTAACATTTTCACATGGTTACTCTGTTGAAACTGAAGGGAAGCAAGGGCACCAGCAGGGAGAACAACCAGGCTATTGTGATGATCCTGATAGGTTATGTCATGTAGACAGGAGTGATAAGTACTGCAATTCTAAATATATTTTAAATGTAGTGCTGACAGGGTTTGCTGATGGGTAAGGAATGAGAGAGAAAAGGATGACTCCAAATTTTTATAAAATAGATATCTATAAGTCATATTTAAAATCAGATTCTTTCTTAAATACGATACATACGATACTGTACATACGATAGAATGTATGTACCTTATAATTCACTCCATCCATCCAGTTTTCTTTATCCCAGAAATACTACAGTCCTACCATTAGGCATATTAGAAATCTAAGTGTAAATAGTCCTGGGAGGAATAACACATTAAATGTTGGTTTCATTTCCTTGTTCATTCATTTCCTCTACAAATACTTATCAAGCACAGGGCCTGAAACAGGCTATAATAGTGAGTGTCCTTACCCTGGTTCCTGCTTTCATGACACTTAACAGTCCAGTGGTGAGGAATGACAACATTACAGACTGTGAAGAGAGCTCTGCAGGAAAGTAAGAGTGCAGTGGGCACTAGAACAGGGGAATCCTGATCCAGACTGATGTCACTTGCAGAAGGCATTTTTCAAACTGCACCTGCACCTGATGGCCTAGTAGTGTATTGTGATTATAACACTTTTTATGCAGAGGCACTTGGTTGGCTCAGTTAGTAGAGCACGTGACTTTAATGTTTATTTTGTTTTTAAGTGAGAGAGCACACAAGAGCATGTGAGTTGGAGGGGGTGCAGGGAGAGAGGGAGACACAGAATCTGAAGCAGGCTCTAGGCTCTGAGCTGTCAGCACAGAGCCCATCACAGAGCTTGAACTCATGAACTTGTGAGATCATGACCTGAGCGAAAGTGAGACGCTTAACCAACTGAACAACCCAGGCATCCCTAGACATTGGGACTCTTGATCTCAAGGTTGTGAGTTCAAGCTGCATGTTGGGTATATAGATTACCTGAAAGTAATAAGTAAAATACTTTTTACACGAAATATGACAGAATTAAAAGTATCAGAATGTATAACACGTGTTAAGGGTAAATGTTTTTATGAAACTTTTGTTTCAGCTATTTGCACATGTATATATATTTTGTATACGTGTGTGTGTGTGTGTGTGTGTGTGTGTGTGTGTATACACACATAGATCATTGCATCAGTCAGTATTGCCCTGGATGGAAACAATAATAGCATTCAGAATGTAATAAAAGGTCTGCTTACAAAAATATTGGCAGAAGTGAAACTATAAGGGATGATTTTAGTCTCCAGGGACATGGAGCAGAAATAGTTACCTAAGCCCCCAAGGGAGGGCAATATGGAGATGATTGCTTGACAGGTGCTATGGTCTCTGATAGAGAAACAGCCAACCAATGGTGATCTGGCAGGGAGGGAACTGGGAAGATAAACACTTGATCTCACTCCTACACTTAGAGTCTCTGTGGAATCTCCTGTTAATGCACTCCATATGGTCAGTCTCTCAGAGACAGAAAAATGGGGCAGATTGGATTTAGAGCAAATGACAGATACCCGGCAAAATGCCGCTGATTTAAGCTGGTATCTGATCGATCAGTGAGACTTTATAAAGTGAAGAGGTGAGGGGAAAAGTTGTTCAAATAGAAGGAATAGGGGCGCCTGGCGCCTGGGGTGTCTGACTTCGGCTCAGGTCATGATCTCACGGTTTGTGGGTTTGAGGCCCGTATCCTGCTCTATGCTGACAGCTCAGAGCCTGGAGCCTGCTTTGGATTCTGTGTCTCCCTCCCTCTCTGCCCCTCCCCTACTTGCACTCTGTGCCTCTCTCTCTCTCAAAAATAAACATTAAAAAAATTAAATCTTAGCATGTGCAAAGATCTGAGTTGGAAGGTGCCATGATTCCATGGAAGAACTAAAAGAAGCCCATCGAGGCTGGAGCCCTGAGAACAAGAAAAAGACAGTGCCGCTCTTTGGTCTCAGTTGTGGAAACAAGATGATGAAGGGGACGTCATCATTTGGAAAGCATTGCAATAAGACACACACATTGTGCCACCGCTATAGCTCTAAGGCCTACCACCTGCAGAAGTTAACCTGTGGCAAATGTGGCTATCTTGCCAAATGGAAGAGAAAGTATAACTGGAGTGCCAAGGTTAAAAGATGGAATACCTCTAGGACCAGTCAAATAAGACCCCTAAAAATTATATACTGCAGATTCAGGCATGGGTTCCGTGAAGGAACAACACCTAAACCCAAGAGGGCAGCTATTGCAGCATCCAGTTCATCTGAAGGATTTCAACGATTAGTCACAAGATAAATGTTCTGGTTTAAAAAAGGTGGGGGGGCAGTGCCAAGTGAATATGTGAGGAGGAACAGAGCAGGGACAATCGTGCAGGCCTTATGGGTCAAGTTTAGAATTTTAGCTTTTATCCTAAGGCAATGGGAAACCATGGAAGGGTTCTAAGAGACATGATCAGATTTCTTGTTTTAAAAATTGATTTTAATTTTTTATATTTTCAATTTTTCATTTAGAAAAGATTGCTTCCAATTTGGGGGCTGTTAGAGTTCTTCAAGCAAGAAATAATAGCCAGGTCCAGCATAGTGTTGGGGGATATGGAAAAAGAAAAAAGAATCCACAGGGCTTAGTGATGGCTTGGATTGGGAAATGCTGAGGTCAAGATGAAGGAGGAAGCAGGAATGACTCCTAGATTTCTATCATTGAGGAATGAAAAACCAGAACAGCATGAACACAACGAATAGTGCATTAGCATAGCCCTATCTTATTGCAAGAAGCACATTTACCTATGCCCCAGCCTAAAAAAAGGAAAAATAAACAACAACACAACAAAAGAACAAAATCTCCTTAACACCATGATACTTTCTCTTAAGAATGCCCTTGTACCAGAAAATTTGGCTAGTTCGGAGTATCCTTTATTCAGTTTATATAAAGATTCTATCTTATGTGTTTTCATTTTTACATATGAGACTTCTGTTTTGTGAAACAAATCACCTTTATACAAAATAATATTGGAAACTTAACATTCACTATTCATTCAGCATAGAGCAAAATTCTCCATAGGATGTTCTTATTATAAAGCTCATTTAAGCACCAAAGGGTTTTTGGCTTATGGAAATGTAATATCTTGATAGCAGTAGTAAACTACTTTCAGGATTTTCAGGATTAATGTAGCTTTGCTTTTTTTAAAAAAAATATAATTTATTGTTGGGGCGCCTGGGTGGCTTAGTCGGTTAAGCGTCCGACTTTCGCTTGGGTCATGATCTCGCGGTTCGAGGGTTCGAGCCCCGCGTCGGGCTCTGTGCTGACTGCCAGCTCAGAGCCTGGAGCCTGTTTCAGTCTGTGACTCCCTCTCTCTCTGACCCTCCCCTGCTTGCGCTGTCTCTCTCTCTCTCTCCTAGAAATAAAGCATTAAAAAAAAAATTTTTTTTAATATAATTTATTGTCAAATTGGCTTACATACAACACCCAGTGTTCATCCCAACTAGTTAATGCAGCTTTCCTAAATACAATCTTTGTGTATTCTAAGCCCAAGTGCAATAAATTTTGTTATCCGACAGATCAGGGAAATGAAATGATCTAATTAAACATTTTAGTAATCAGAATAACAGAAAAGTAAATCTATTATATAAATATTGCCAATTAAAAAGCAGAATATAATATAATATGAAAACCATGTTGTATATAATTTACCATAAGAACAAACTCAAAGATTTCATTTACCAATAATTTCATTTGTCAGTAATTAAATTGACTACTTAAGAGTCCTGCATCACATGATGTCAGAGGTTTTTCCATTGCTGGGACTGCTCTGATAAGCATAAAAAAGAGATATGCCACAGCACTCATAATTCTTTAATTTCTTCTTAATGAAAGGATAGCAATAATTTAAATGTCACTCAACACTCCCTTAAACTAATCTCTGTGTTTTTTTCCCATTTTAGGTGACTGCATTTCTTGTGAGATTGTACATGTACCATGGAAGTTACAAGTAGCTTAAGAGGAATGGAAGAGTATGTTCAAAATTCCAGTTTATTTTGTGTATGTGTGCATGTGTATAAACATATTTGAATTATGCCTTATGCTAAATTTATTTATTTATCTATTGCTATGTAATTATCCCAAAGCTTAGTAACTTAAAATACAAGCTTTTATTATTTCACACAATTTCTGTGGGTCAGGAATTTGGGAGCAGCTTAGCTGAACGGATGGTGCTGGCTTGGGGTCTGTCATAAGGCTGAAATTGCCCAGGACTGTAATCATCTGAAAATTTGACTGGAGCTGCAAGATTCACTCCCACATAGCTGGGGAGTTGATGCTGGCTGTTGGTAAGAAGCCATAGTTCTCTCCTTCACAGACTTCTCCAAAGGGCTGTTTAAGTGTCCTCATGACAAGGCAGCTGGCTTCTCACAGAGTGAAAGATGTGAGACAGTAAGAGAGAAGCTGCAATGTCTTTTATCACCTAACCTTCGAACCCATAATATCCTCCTGGTTACATAGCTTAGTTAGTCCTATTAATATGGGAGAGAAAGGGCATGAATACAAGAAGGTAAGACTCATATGGGCCCACTTTGGAGACTGGTTACTACATTTTGTTTTTGTTGTTAATGTATTTTTTAAATCCTTTTTTTTTCTTTAAAGTAAACTATGTACCAACCTGGGGCTCAGACTCACAACCCTAAGATCAAGAGTCACATGCTCCACAGACTGAGCCAGCTAGGTGCTCGTGCTATATTCCATTTTTTATTAATCATGAGACACTTTTGGTAGCATCTAAAGATGTTGCTAGAAAAAAAGTTAATTTGGGTTCAAATTCAAATTGGTTAGGCATAGCCAAATAGTATGGGTTACACAGAATTTTACCCAGCAAGTGGCTTGCCTTTGGTTAGTCAGAATGTCACAGGGAGATATTTAGCAGAACCACATGTGAACTACTTTTGTTCTTTATCTTGGTTATATTATTAGACAATAGGGACTTCACAGGAGCCAATCTATATGTTCCCTGTGCTTTTGAGTTTATGCAATTTTTAAACATTTGGTGGCCGACTTTTTTTTACTTTGTTTCTTTAGAGACCAATTAGAAGCCTCAAATCTTCCATCAAAAGTCTGGCATTCTGAGATGACAGTGTCAGTGATAGGTGAGCCACCTGCTGCTATAGAGGAAGAAAAAGAAACAGCTGAAGAAACAAACATAGACATCATCCCGGAAATCATAGAACCACTCTCCATTCTAGATGTGCTGAGGATCTCTGCAGTTCTGGAGGATACCACAGATCAGCTCTCTATTCTGAACTACATCATGCCAGTTCAGTATGAAAGAGGACAAAGTGTCAGCGTGGTATATACACTCACCATCATTTGATTTTTGCTTTCTTTTCTTTTTATTTCTCTATCATGTACAGTATTTATGCCATTAAATTTAACACAGGAAATAGCACCTTTATCTGAGATTAAAAAGGTTGTAATAATTACCTGAGATATGTACTCTGAATCGATGGGGTGAGATACCAATAGCTCAAGAGACATTGTCAGTCAGAGTATCCTTTTCTTCTGATATGTTGGCATCATTCAAAAAGGCCTATAGTTAAATCAGTATATGGTGTATGTACTGAGAGTAGCCAGATTACTGAGTTGTCGTACCTGTCTTCTATTTCTTATCTGCTGAAAGCTAATTGAACAGTAGTGGGAGGAAATTCAGTTGGAACTTCTTAATGTTTCTTTATTCTAAAATGACTTTGTTATGTTGTTGAATTTGTTACAACCTGCCTTTTGGATTTCCAGCTACACCATTATGTCAGCCATTTTCAGTGGTGTTATGGACTCCTCCTCAAAGGGCTATCGAATTATCAAAACATTCAACTTGATAGCAAAATTTTCACAAATTCTCAAGCTCTTATAAATTTAAATAACTTAGGTTGTAGTGTAAAATGGAAAAAATTTATAAGTACAAATACACATTTATTCAGCAAAATTATATGATTTGTACAGAATATACTAATTCTGATTCTATGACATGAAAATTGCTACATAAACAACATAGTTCATTGCTTTCCATGTCTAATGGAAAAGAAGTCCATATTTATTGTGACTAGATAATTACGTTTAATTTAATTTCACCTTACAGTTTTTAAATAATAATTATTATCATGATATGTATAGTCTGGGTTTATTAAACTTTTACTAAAGTTTGAAAGTTATACAAAATTTTAATAGAACACTGGATTTGGAGCAGAACCGAGATGGCTCAGTCAAAGTGTCCAACCATTGGTTTTGGGTCAGATCATGATCTCATGGTACATGAGTTTAAGCCCCACATCCAGCCTTGCACTGATGCTATGGAGCCTGCTTCAGATTCTCTCCCTCCCTGTCTGTACCTCCCCTGCTCATTCTCTCTCTCAAAAAACTTAATAAAAATTACCTTAAAGGATACTAGATTTGGAGCCAGGAGCTCTTTGCAGTTTAGTTGAGTACTGAGTACTGTCAGTTCATTTCATTTTCTTGGTCTTCATGTTCTCACTTGTAAAATGTGATGAAGTGTGTGTGTGTGTGTGTGTGTGTGTGTGTGTGTGTGTGTGTGTGTTTTAATTTTTTTTTTTTTTTAAGTAATCTCCACTCCCAATGCGGGACTCAAACTCATAGCCATGAGGTCAAGAGTTGCATGCTCCACTGATTGAGCTAGCCAGGTTCCCCTAAAGTGTAATAGAGTTTTAGCTAAGTGATCCACATAGTCCCTTCCAATGCTAACATTCTGTGAGTTTCAGGGTGGTTTTAAAACAACATTAACAGGCTTAGCTATAGAGAACATTGAGGGTTGATGGAAGGAGGTGGGCATGGGGATGGGCTAAATGGATAATGGGCATTAAGGAGGGCACTTTGTGTTGAGCACTGTATGTTATATGTAAGTGGTGAATCACTAAATTCTATACCTGAAACCAGTTTTACCATATGTTAACTAACTAGAATTTAAAAAAAAAAAAAAACTTGGAAAAAAATTACATTAAAGAGTAGATCAGGAATTTTGTAACAAATTAATTTTTTATCAATTTATGAAAGGCAAAGAGATCAAAAACCCAAGAACTAAGCCTTTCAATGCATTTAGAATAAGAGTCTAATTCATACATTAAGCTAGGTAATAAATAGTAAAGATTCTAGGGTTTCCTTCTTATTTATTGTCTCCTTCAGTGACAATCAAAAATAAAAAGATAGTTAACAAGATAAAACCTTATGAGACTTATCAGTGATATTCTCAGGCTAATAAAAGGTAATTTGCCTTCATAGAAACTCAAGAGAGAATGAAAAACCCAAATCTATGAACAATTCAGCAGCACTCACTACTTCACTAATTAAAGAACAAAATTTTTGCACTATTTTATTCTGATTTGTGATAGTGATCTTCACCCGCAAAATTTTCTGACTTAACAGAGGCCCCTGCTTGTGATTTTATGGTAGTGTACTCTTATCTTGATTGATAGAAGCTTAACAGCTCTTTTGTCATTATAAGTTAGTTCTACAACTTTATGAAATTAAATTATGAATCTCTTAAGATAATTCTTTTACTTCATAATAGTACTTCTAGCTCATTAATTTTACAATGTCATTGCCCTGTAAGGGCATAGGATTATATTTTAAGTCCTTAGTATATACATGGATGCTTTCTTTCTCCAAAGGCTTCATATTGTTTAGCCTTTCCAACAACCTTGGGATGAAAGATTAGTTAGCATTATCACTCTTTTATAGACATTTTTATAGCTAAGGACATCTCCAAATAGATTTTAATTTGTAAAAGCATGAAGTGGCATGATGAAAAATACACTAATGTATCAGATTCTACCAGAAATGGGAGTAAGTGGACCAAAATTTGGGAAGAGCTTTCCTGCAGGGATATTGTTTCTCTTACCTTTTCCCTTAGAGTCTAATACCCTACCTTGTACATAGTGTGTGCGATATATAAATATTTTTTAGCGAATGGACTAAAATAATTAGCTAGTTCCCTTAAATTCTCTCTTGTAAGGGAAAATTCATATTTGTAGTAATCAGTAAATCAGGCTGCTTGACACATTTGCTTCCTTTTCCAGATGCCCAAGCAATAGGGAAATAGAAAAACAGAGCCTCCTAGGCCTTATGCTGTCTCCTTCCCTACCCTTCCCTACCTAGGTAAAATCTAAAAGAATAACCACCCTTCAGGGTTTCCTTACGTCTAGGTAAGTTTCAGTGCAATTGTTAAAACAGTACACTTCAGGGGCGCCTGGGTGGCTTAGTCGGTTAAGCGTCCGACTTTCGCTTAGGTCATGATCTCACGGTTCGTGGGTTCGGGCCCCGCGTCAGGCTCTATGCTGACTGCCAGCTCAGAGCCTGGAGCCTGTTTCAGTCTGTGACTCCCTCTCTCTGACCCTCCCCTGCTCATGCTGTCTTGCTCGCTCTCTCCTAGAAATAAATAAAAACCTTAAAAAAATTTAAAAAAAAACAACACTGCACTTCTATTCTCTTTGTAGCCAAATTAATTTTAATTTAAAAGACATTTTAAAAACTTAATTCTTATTTGAGGTGGCATTTTGTTTTGTACTTGCCTATAAATGTTTTCCTCAGATCTGAATCTTTGCTTATTGTTGATGTAAAGAGAAATGTCGTTGAGTCTGTGTTTATTAACCATTCATGGATAGTTTTTAACATTTCTGGGCTAGTCGAAGTTTAGCTAAGGAAGACCTAGGCTTTGGTGTCAGTATGAAAATAAACTTTTCTTCTGTGTGTAGGACAGCATGAGAATTTAAGTAATCATAACAAATGCACAACTCACAAAGTTCTGTGTCCTGTTCTAAATGCTTTATGTATATTAATTTATTTAATCCTTTTAATAACCCTATGAGGGCAGGTACTATTATCTCTATTTTACCAATGGGAAAATGGAGGCATAGAGATATTAAATAGTTCTTAATTTAATATGGTTTAGTAAGAAATAAAGCCAGGATTCAAATAAGGAAGTTTGGTTTCAGAGTTTTTAGGCATAATCACTATGTTATATGGCCTCTCAAAAGCTAAAGCTTTTAGCCACAGATTATGTAGGAACCATCAGTTAAAAGACATATGCTATTCCCATGGTTCATGCCTACCCTTTAGTGTTCAATTTGGGTCTGAAAAATAAATTATTTTGGCCTTTTCCTAAATGACTTTAAAATCTATACCACACTGGGGCGCCTGGGTGGCTTAGTTGGTTACGCGTCCGACTTTCGCTTAGGTCATGATCTCGCGGTTCATGGGTTCGAGTCCTGCATCGGGCTCTGTGCTGACTGCCAGCTCAGAGCCTGGAGCCTATTTCAGAGTCTGTATCTCCCTCTCTCTCTGACCCTCCTCTGCTCACGCTCGCGCTCTCTCTCTCTCTCCTAGAAATAAATTTTAAAAAAATTAAATAAATAAATAAATAAAATAAAATCTATACCACACTACTAATTATATCAACTTATACTCTTTGATATGATTTTCCTTTTATTCTTTATATTTGAAATTCATATGTTCAATGAGCATTTTGAGTCTCCCATACCTAATGAAACTAGGCAATGAAACTATTAAAGATGGCCACATTTATTATCCAATCTTATTCCCCAAAGAATTATTTATTTTATTTTACTTTATTTTTTAATTATTTATTTTTGAGAGAGAAAGAGAGAGAGCAAAATGGGGAGGGACAGAGAAAGAAAGAGATGCAGAATCCAAAGCAGGCTCCAGGCTCTGAACTGTCAGCACAGAGCCCCATGTGGGGCTTGAACTCCCAAACTGTGAGATCATGACCTGAGTTGAAGTCAGATGCTTAACTGACTGAATCACCTAGGCGCCTACAAAAGAATTGAATTTATTAAAATATTTGATTATTTAAAATTTTTTTAATGTTTATTTATTTTTTGAGAGGGGGTAGGGGCAGAGAGAGAGGGAGACACAGAATTTGAAGGAGACTCCAGGCTCTGAGCTCTCAGCACAGAGCCCGATGCAGGGCTTGAACCCACAAACTGTGAGATCATGTCCTGAGCTAACATTGGACACTTAACCCACTGAATCACCCAGGTGCCCCTGTTTGTCTATTTTTAATGTTTATTTATTTTTGAAACAGAGAGATCGTGAGCAGGGGAGGAGCAGAGAGAGAGGGAGACAGAGAATCCCAAGCGGTCTCTGCATTGTCTAGAGCCCAACGTGGAGCTTGAACTCAAGAACCATGAGATCATGATTTGTGCAGTAATCAAGAGTAGTATCTTAACAGACTGAGCTACCCAGGCACCCCTATTTATTTATTTATATTTGAGAGAGAGAGAGCAAGTGGGAGGGGCAGCAAGAGAGGCAGGGAGAGAAAATCTCAAGTTGACTTCTTGCTGTCAGTACAGAGTCTGACATGGGGCTCAATCTCATGAACAGTGAGATCATCACCTAAATCAAAATCAAGAGTCGGAGGCTTAACTGACTGAGCCACTCAGGTTGCCCTATTTCAGAAAGATTTTGAGGTGCACCAAAATCTCTAACTGTCCCTTCTCTCACAGAATTTACAATCTGATGGAGACATTTATACAAATAATTACAATATGGTAAATGTCTGCTAATGGAGATGTTTCACAAATAACTTTTCCTTTGATCATAGTTTTTAAGCTTACCTGGTGGTACACTGAGGAAAGACAGAAAAGGAATATTGTCGGGGCGCCTGGGTGGCTTAGTCGGTTAAGCGTCCGACTTTCGCTTAGGTCATGATCTCGCGGTTCGTGGGTTCGAGCCACGCGTCGGGCTCTGTGCTGACTGCCAGCTCAGAGCCTGGAGCCTGTTTCAGTCTGTGACTCCCTCTCTCTCTGACCCTCCCCTGCTCATGCTGTCTCTCTCTCTCTTAGAAATAAATTTAAAAAAAAAAAAAGAAAAGGAATATTGTCTAGAGGCAGGAAAGCACAAAATAGCAGGACGTGGTTTGTGTGGCTGAAGAAAAGGGTAATTTTCTTGTGTGTTGAATACAAGTGGCCGAAAATGAGGTTGAAAAATGTAGACAGAGGCCCTGTATAGCATTGTTTCTTTACTCTTAAAAATCTGTATTACATAAAACACTATTTCTTGTTTTTAGAAAAAAAATAAAGAAGTTAATGTTGAAGGAAAGAACTTAGAAAAACTTTCAGATGCCCCCAAAACCTCGAAAATGTCCAGTTCATTCTTACCTAAAGAAGAAACCAAGTTGCCAGAAATCGGACAAGGAAGCCAATTGGCCAACGAATTTAACAAAATGCAAGATCTTGTCTTTAAAAAACCTACAAGACAGACCATAATGTCTACAGAGACACTGAAAAAAATTCAGGTGGATAGGTAAGGAAGGAGATCATATTTGGAAATGTAATAGTGTATTTATTATGGATGAAAAATGGATGCAAGGGTGACTGACTGCTGTCTTCTCTTATGAATTGGTCATTATATGCAAAGCTACTACTGATAATGGGATTAACTAAAGACTGCCCAGAGGAAATGTAGTACAATTGAAAGAATGGTGGCTATATGATCATGGGCAAGTTGTTGAGCCTTTGTTTCCAGTTTTTATTTTTATTTTATTTATTTTTTTATATTTAGAGAAGGAGAGTGAGAGTGGGGAAGAGGGACAGAGGGGGAGAGACAATCTTAAGCAGGCTCCCCACTCCAAGCAGAGTCCAACTCAGGGATCAATCTTTAACTGTGATATGAAATCAAGAGTGGGAACTTAACCAGCTGAGCCACCCAGGTGCCCCGAGAATTTCTTAAAGGTAGTCTCAGTTTCCATTGTCTCAGTATTCAGTTTTTTGTTGTCAACTGGCTTGCTGACAAGCCTGTTTAATAGTATAATACTATTATAAAAGCATAATATGGGGTGCCTGGTTGCTCAGTTTGTTGACCATTTGATTTCAGCTCAGGTCATGATCCCATGGTTCCAAGTTTGAGCCCCATGTTGGGCTCTGTGCTGACATCTCAGAGCCTGGACTCAGCTTCAGATTCTATGTCTCCCTCTTTCTCTGTCCCTCCCCTGCTCACGCTCTGTCTGTCTCTCAAAAATAAATAAACATTAAAAATATTTTAAATAAAATAAAAAAGGATGTAAAGTGATAAGTATTGTTGGTAAATGAATGCTTAGAGTAATTACCCAGGGCCACTAGCCAAATGCAGCCTGTGGTCTGTTTTTGAAAATAAATTTTATTGGCATATAGCATTGCTCATTTGGTTACATATTGTCTATTGTTGCTTTCATACTACAACAGCAGAATTGAGTAGTTGCAACAGAGAATTTATGGCTTGCAAAAAAATTTATTTTATTTATATTTATTTATTTTATTTTTATTTATTTATATTTATCATTTGTTCTTTTATAGGAAAACCTTTCAATCCCTGCATCAGAGGGGTAATGTTTCTTGTCTTTATTTTCTTTCATAGTTTATTGTGAAGTTGGTTTCCATGTAACACCCAGTGCTCATCCCAACACGTGCCTTCCTCCATGCCCATCACCCTCCTTCCCCTCTCCCCCACTCCCATCAGCCCTCAGTTTGTTCTCAGTATTCAAGAGTCTCTCATGGTTTGCCTCCCTCCCTCTCCCCAACTATTTTCCCCTTCTTCTCCCCCATGGTCCTCCGTTAAGTTCCTCCTAATCCACCTGTACGTGCAAACATATAATATTTGTCCTTTTCTGCCTGACTTATTTCGCTCAGCATAACACCCTCAAGGTCCATCCACGTTGCTACACATGGCCAGATTTCATTCTTTCTCATTGCCATGCAGTATTCCATTGCATAGATAAACCACATCTTCTTGATCCATTAGAAAGGTATAAACACCCAGTGTTTCCATGTTTATGGATCTTTCCATGTTAGGCTCTTTCCATGTTTTGGCTATTGTTGAGAGTGCTGCTGTGAACGTTGGGGTCCATGTGCCCCTGTGCATCAGCACTCCTGTGTCCTTTGGGTAAATTCCTAGCAGTGCTATTGCTAGGTCATAGGGGAGTTCTATTGTTAATTTTTTGAGGAACCTCCACACTGTTTTCCAGGGGTGGCTGCACCAGTTTACATTCCCACCAACAGTGTAGGAGGGTGTGCATTTCTCCACATCCTCACCAGCATCTAGAGTCCCTGATTTGTTCATTAATGTTTCTTGTTAAAATCAATCTGGCTCGGATTTGCATACATGACAGAAAGGTATAAACATCCAGTCTTGTTAATGTCCTTTTCAGTCTCCATGTGATGGCTTGTATCTTTTCAATTGGTTTTTTTGACTTTGGTGTACTAACTTTTTTCTTAATATAGTTTTTGAATCTTTTTCTTTGAACTGTTTTTAATAAATTATTATGTAAAATAGTGAGTGTAACTCTTGCTGACTCTGTATCAAAACATTACATAGCAGTTTTTAAAATTCTCTACCCATGAGAATATTATAAACAGCAATGGACTAGGAGTCAGGAAACCTGAATTATATGGTTATACTTCTTTCTCAAATTAGTTATGTGAACTTAGGCAAGTTATTTAAACTTCCTGAGCCTGGGTTTACTCATCTCTAAAATGTGAGGGTTTTATTAGCTCTTTAAAAATTTTTTTTGAATTATTTATTTATTTTTGAGAGAGAGAGATGAGGCACCCAGGTCTCTGTTGGTTGAGCGTCTGACTTCAGCCTAGGTCATGATCTCATGTCTCATGGGTTCAAACCCTGCATTGGGCTCTGTGCTGATGGCTCAGCTTTGGAGTCTGTGTCTCTCTTCCTTTCCCCCATTCACATTCTGTCTCTCTCCCTCTCTCTCAAAAATAACCAAACATTGAAAAAAATAAAATAAATAATAAAAAATAAAATGCAGAAAAATACAGTTTGGAGGGAGAGAGACAGAGAAGAGAGCAAGCAGGGAAGGGGCAAAGAGAGGGGGACAGAGGATCCAAAGTGGGCTCTGTGCTGACAGGCTGATAGCAGCAAGCCGATATGGGGCTTGAATTCACAAACTGTGAGATCATGACCTGAGCCAAAGTTAGATGTTCAACTGACTGAGCCACCCAGGTACCCCAAAATGCAGAAAAATATAAATAATGAAATAATGAATACTTAAATGTGTGTAAACACGAAATCTTAACATTTTACCATGATTGCTTTAGCATATTTTTCTTAAGAATTTATTTTATTTTATTTTAAAGGTTTATTTCTGAGAGATAGAAAAAAAGAGAGAGAGAGAGAAAAAACGGGCACAAGTTGGGGAGGAGCAGAGATAGAGGGGGACAGAAAATCCAAAGTGGGCTGTGGGCAGACAGCAACAAGCCCAATGTGAGGATCGAACTCACGTACCACAGGATCCTGACCTGAGCTGAAGACAAATGCTCAACAGACCAACAGGCACCCGTGTTTGTTTGTTTTTAAATAAAACACTTCAGATACAATTGAAGCCTCAGATGCTAGTCCCCCTCACTCTTCCCCCAAAGATGAACTCTATTCTGATTATGGTGCTTATTATTCTGTTATGTATTGTGATACTTTCATTAGGTATGTATGTGGTTTATTTAAACAGTACATATAGTTTTAAATGGTTTTTTTTTTTAATGTTTATGTTTGAGAGAGAGAGAGAGCACGTGTGAGTCAGCAGGGGAGGAGCAGAGAGAGGGGAACAGAGGATCTTAAGTGGACTCCACATTGTCAGCTCAGGCACCACATGAACTTGTGAACTGAGATCATAACCTGAGTTGAAGTTGAATGCTTAACAGCCTGAGCCACCCAGGCACCCCTAGTTTTACATGTTTTTAAATATTGTATAAATAATATCATACTGTACATTCAATGTTTGTTAGTACTTGGTATGTAAACTTGATCAGATTAAGGAAGTTCTCTTATATTTCTAGTTTGTTAAGAGTTTTTGATGTTTATTTTTAAATGAATGGGTATTGACTTTTGCCAAATGCCTTTTCTGCCATCTCTTGTGATAGTCATATGCTTTTTTTCTCCTTTTGCCTTTGTTTATGTGATAAATTCTAGTAATAGACTTTCTACTTAGTTTATTTATTTTTGAGAGAAAGCATGAGCGGGGGAGAGGCAGAGAGAGAGGAAAAGAGAGACAATCCCAAGCAGGCTCCACATTGTTAGCCTGGAGCCCGAAACAGGGCTCTATGTGGGGCCCAATGTGGGGCTTGAACCCATGAACTGTGAGATCATGACCTGAGCCTAAGTTGGATGCTTAACTGACTGAGCGACCCAGGCCCTGCTGTATTAATAGACTTCCTAATGTTAAACTATTCTTGCATTCCAGGAATAATTCCAACTTAATTCTGATTTTCATTCCAGATCTTAATTTGTGTGACTTCTGTAGCCCTTTGTAAGCATAAGGAAATTTACCTCATTAACTCATCTTTCTTGTTTCTCTTACAGGCAGTTTTTTAGTGACGTAATTACGGAAACCATGCAGGAGCTGCAACAGTCAGGCACTTTCACCAGTCTCCTGGAAGCTTTGGGCAAAGAGAGGGAAAACAAAATGCATTTCTATGATAGTATTGCCAGGTCTGAGTACTATCAGATTTATTTGCTATACTGTATTTTTTAAAAATATTTTTACTTATTTCTAGGAGAGAGAGAGAGAGACAGCGTGAGCAGGGGAGGGTCAGAGAGAGAGGGAGACAGACTCTGAAACACGCTCCAGGCTCTGAGCTGGCAGTCAGCACAGAGCCCGACGCGGGGCTCGAACCCACGAACCGCGAGATCATGACCTAAGCGAAAGCCGACGCTTAACCGACTAAGCCACCCAGGCACCCCTATTTGCTATACTGTATTTTAAAGTGCTGTAAAATTTTTACCAGAAGTCCTTGATTTCTAAAGCAAATCAAATTTGGGGCCTTCCAGGGAAGATAAATAGAACTCAGAAATTATGGTTCTAATCTTGGGACAATAATTAATATTTCTGGGCTTCAGTTATGTGTATCTACAATATGTCAAGAATATTCTTCCCATTACAAACTGAGGGTTGATGGGGGGAGATGGGAAGGGGAGTGCTGGGCATGGAGGAAGGCACTTGTTGAGCTGAGCACTGGGTGTTATATGGAAAACAACTCGACAATAAACTATGAAAGAACAAAAAAGAATATTCTTCCTATTATACAGTTATCTTTCTTTTTTTAAAATTTTAATTCAAGTTAGTTAACATATAGTATTCTATTAGTTTTAGGGGCACAGTATAGTGATTCAACAATTCCACAGTCATCCTGTGCTGATCATAACAAGTGCACTCCTTAATTTCCCTCACCTATTTCATCCATCCCCCCCACGTCTCTTCTGGTAACCATCAGTTTGTTCTCTATACTTAAGAATCTGCTTCTTGGTTTGTCTCTTTCTCCCTCTCTCTCTCTTTTTTTTTCCTTTGGTGGTTTTTTTGTGTTTCTTAAATTCCACGTAAGTGAAATCGTATGATATTTGTCTTTCTCTGACTGACTTGTTTTGTTTAGTAGTATACTCTCTAGCTCCAATGGCAAGATTTCATTATTTTTATGGCCAAATAATATTCCCTTGTATATATACCTCATCTCATTTTTATTTATCAATGGGCACTTGGCTTACTTCCATATCTTGGCTATTGTAAATAATGCTGCTATAAACATAAGGGTGCATGTATCCCTTCTGAATTAGTGTTTTTGTGATCTTTGGGTAAATACCCAGTAGTACCATTACTGGATCATAGTGTAGTTCTATTTTTAACCTCTATACAGTTTTCCACAATGGCTGCATCAGTTCACATTCCCACCAGCAGTTCAAGAGGGTTTCTTTTTCTCCACATCCTTGGCCAACACCTGTTGTTTCTTGCGTTGTTGATTTCAGCCATTATGACAGGTATGAAGCGATATCTCATTGTAGTTTTGATTTGCGTTTCCTTGATGTTAAGTGTTATGAACACTTTTCATGTGTCTATTGGCCATCTCATGTCTTCTTCTGAAAATGTTTGTTCATGTCTTCTGCCCATTTTTTAACTGGATTATTTGGGTTTTGGGTGATGAGTTTTTACAAGTTCTTTTTATATTTTGGGTACCAACCCTTTATTGGATATGTCATTTGCAAATACATTTTCCCATTCTGTAGGTTACCTTTTGGTTTTGTTGATTGATCAAATTTTGCTTTTTGTTTCCCTTGCCTCAGGGGACCTATCTAGGAAAAGTTGCTACAGCCAGAGTCAAAGAAGTTACTGCCTATGCTTTCTGTGTGCTCTTCTAGGATTTTTCTGGTCTCACATTTAAGTCTTTAATCCATTTTGAATTTATTTTTGTAGATAGCGTAAGAAAGTGAGCCAATTTATTTCTTTTGCATGTTTCTGTCCAGTTTTCCCAAGGCCATTTGTTGACGAGACTGTCCTTTTTCCATTGGGTTTTCTTTTCTGTTTTGTCAAAGATTGACTGACCAAATAATTTTGGGTTTATTACTGGGTTTTCTATGCTGTTTCATTGATCTGTGTATCTAGTTTTGTGCCACTACCATACTGTTTTGATTACTATAGCTTTGTAAGATAACTTCAAGTCCAGAATTGTGATGCCTGCCGCTTTGCTTTTCTTTTTCCAGATTTCTTTGGCTATTTGGAGTCTCTTGTGATTCCAGAAAAATGTTAAGATTGTTTATTCTGGTTCTGTGAAAATTGCTGCTAGCATTTTGATAAGGATTGCATTAAATATGTAGATTGCTTTGGGAAGTATAGACATTTTCACAGTATTTATTCTTCCAATTATGAGCATGGTGTGTCTCCATTTCTTGGTGTCATCTTCAATTTATTTCATCAGTGTTTTATACTTTTCAGAGAACAGATCCTTCACCTCTTTGGTTAGGTGTATTCCTAGGCATCTCATTATTTGGGGTTCACTTGTAAATGGTATTGTTTTCTTAATTTCTGTTTCTGTTACTTCATTATTGGTGTATGGAAATGCAACAGATTTCTGTACATCAATTTTTTTTAAACTTTTTTTTTAATGTTTTATTTATTTCTGAGAGAGAGAGAAAGACACAGCGTGAGCAGGGGAGGGTCAGAGAAAGAGGGAGACACAGAATCTGAAAACTTTTTTTCAGCTCCAGGCTCTGGGCTGGCAGTCAGCACAGAGCCCGATGTGGGGCTTGAACCCACGAACCGCGAGGTCATGACCTGAGCCGAAGTTGGACACTTAACCGACTGAGCCACCCAGGTGCCCCTCTGTACATCAATTTTGTATCCTGCCACTTTATTAAATTTGTTTATCAGTTTTAGCAGTTTTTTGGTATAGTCTTTTGGTTTTTCTATATAGTATCCTGTCATCTGCAAATAGTGAGTTTTACTTCTTCCTTACTGATTTGGATGCCTTTACAGCAATCTTTGAATTCACTGAAAAAACCTGAACAACAGCAGGTGATAATAATAAAAAGCATGCCAATGAAAGTTTTCTTTTCTAGATCCTTTCAACTAATTTCAAAGAGTTTCATACCTTTAGAAATTGAGCACAATCAGATGATTTTAGGACCAAGATAAAATTCTTCTTGGAATGCCTGGGTGGCTCAGTCAGTTAAGCATCTGACTTCGGCTCAGGTCATGATCTCACGGTTTGTTGGTTCGAGCCCCGCTTCGGGCTCTGTGCTGACAGCTAGCTCAGAGCCTAGAGCCTGTTTCAGATTCTGTGCTTCCCTCTCTCTCTGACCTTCCTCTGCTTACGCTGTGTGTGTGTGTGTGTGTGTGTCTCTCTCTTTCAGAAATAAATTTAAAAAAACATTAAAAAAATTCTTCTTATATTAAGTTTCAGTACTCAGAATGAGAGTTTTTATCTTGTTTGCATAGGTGGAATTGTAGTTCTTTGAGTTATTTTCTCTTCCTTTTACCTTAGTATTGGTAATAAATTCTGTACTAGGGATTTTCTTTTCTTTTTTTTTGAGAGAGGGAAGGAGAATGTGCATATAAGCAAGGGAGGAGAGAGAGGGAGAGAAAATCCCAAGCAGGCTCCATGGGGCTTCATCTCCATTGATCCTAAGATCATGATCTGAACTGAAATCAAGGTTGGACACTTAACCTACTGAGCCACCCAGACATCCCTGTACTAAGGATGTTTTGACAGTTACATTAATTAACACATGTATAGACTTAAGATAGTTCTTAGCACATAGTAAGTACCCAATAATAATAACAGCTAGTACTGTAGACTTAACATTGTAAGTACATTGCTGGTGGGAGAATGAATTGGTATAATGTTTAAAAATCATTTACTTATGAAAAACAAAAATACATGTACTTAATTTTAATTTTATAATATTCACTATGATATATGTACTATTCCATAATTTATTCAACCATTCCTTGAATTTAACATTTAGATTGTTTCCAAATTTTTGCTTTAGCAAATGATGTGTCAGTGTTTTTCTTTGTACATAAATATACAACAGCAAATGTCTGATCTATTATTATCCCTTGAGGTTTAGTCACTACATGTAGAATTACTGAATCAAAGAGAGTCTATACTTTAATGGATAATATAAATCTGTTTAAAGTATTGTTTACAGAGTTTAAACGTGGGGGAAATGTTTATATCACAATTGTTTTCTTTGTGTGTGTGAGAAATGGCGGGGGGGGAGAGAGAGGGAGAGATCGTGAGTGGGGGAGGAGCAGAGGGAGAGGGAGAGAGAGAATCCCAAGCAGACTCCACACCCAGCATGGAGCCCAACACGGAGCTCAATCTCAACCATGAGATCATGACCTGAGCTGAAATCAGGAGTTGGATGTTAAACCAACTGAGCCAGCCAGGTACCTCTATGTCAGAATTTTAAATAGAAAATGAAAGGCTGGAAATAATATAGTTTTATCATATCTATATAATAAAACTAAAATAATCACATCTATGTAATAAAACTTAAAAAAATGCATAGAAAATGAGAACTGGAAGGGCACCTGGCTGGCTCAGTCTGTTAAATGTTAGACTTTGGTTTGTGAGTTCAAGCCCTGCATTGGGCTCTCTTCTGTCAGCTCGGAACCTGCTTTGGATCCTCTGTCCTGCTCTCACTGCCCCTCCCCTGCCTGTTCTCTCTCTCTAAAAATAAAATAAAGTTAAAGAAAAAAAAAATGAGTACTGGAGGCTCCTGGTTCAGTCAGTATATGTACATATATTCAAAATATTTATTATAGCATAATGGCAAAAATCTAGAAATAGCATAAATGTCCTTTAATAAAGGAGTTCTCAAATGATTGTTAATTTTAGGAAATAAGAAACATGCAGCTACTAAAAAGAATAAATTAGAGCTCTATGATTGATCTAGGGGAATGTTCTTCATATACAGATAAATGAAAAAAGTTACAGTATTATGTGTGTAATATGACTCTTATTTAAAAAAAACTCATCCATATATGTAAGAGCATAGAGAAAGATGTGGAAGGAAATATATAAAAAGATTTAACATTGATTACGTCATAAGAGTGAATCGGAGGGGAGAAGAGTGATGGCAGATTGTCCATCTTTTCCTGTAAGTGCCTATTCAGTTTTGAAATACTACAGTGTTGCACTTATTACTTGGTAATATCAAAAAAAGTTAATCAAGTAAGAAAAATAAAGGGGCATTTGGGTGGCTCAGTCAGTTAAGCATTCAACTTTTTTTTTTTTTAATGTTTTATTTATTTCTAGGAGAGAGGAAGACAGCGTGAACAGGGGAGGGTCAGAGAGGGCAGGAGTCACAGACTGAAATAGGCTCCGGGCTCTGAGCTGGCAGTCAGCACAGAGCCTGACGCGGGGCCCGAACCCACGAACCATGAGATCGTGACCTAAGCGAAAGTCGGACGCTTAACCGACTAAGCCACCCAGGCGCCCCATTAAGCATTCAACTTTAGCTAGGGTCATGATCTTGCTGTTTGTGAGTTTGAGCCCCACGATGGGCTCTGTGCTGACAGCTCAGAGCTCGGAGCCTGCTTCAGATTCTGTGTCTCCCTCTCTCTCGATTCCTCTCCACCCGCCCCCCCCCCCACTCTGTCTCTTTCTCTCTCCAAAATAAATAAAGATTTTAAAAAATTCTTTAATTAAAAAAAAGTTAGAAAAACAAAAATGAAATATGTACCACTATTTGGGAGGGAGTAAATAATCTCAATGTAGACAGTTTACCAGTAATTGATTTTACATATGTGATTAAATATAATAATTTTTTCTTTTAATATTTCTTCCAATTAGGCATCAATTTAGATTTACTTAAGTTGGAAAATTATATGTAGATTTGGGCAAATCAGTTACATATTGTTTAGTATTTTAACTATTGTATGATTGGCACGTTTATCATCACGTTTTTTTTTTGATGTTTTATTTATTTTTGAGAGAGAGAGAAAGAGCGTGAGCAGGGGACGGCCAGAGAGAAAGGGAGACACAGAATCCGAAGACAGGCTCCAGAGCCCGATGTGGGGGAGCTAATCCATTAACCGTGAGATCATAACCTGAGCCAAAGTCGGACACTCAACCAACTGAGCCACCCATTTGTCATCACATTTAGTGATGGATATAAGATAGACAAGATACTCTATTTAGTTCCTTTTTAAAAAAAATTTTTTTTAATGTTTTATTTCTGAGAGAGAGAGAGACAGCATGAGCAAGGGAGGGTCAGAGAGAGAGAGGGAGACACAGAATCTGAAGCAGTCTCCAGGCTCTGAGCTGGCTGTCAACACAGAGCCCAATGCAGGGCTCGAACCCATGAACCGTGAGATCATGACCTGAGCCGAAGTCAGATACCTAACCAACTGAGCCACCCAGGTGCCCCTGTTTAGTTCCTTGAATAAGAGCTTTATTGACATAAAATTTATATACTGTTAAAGAAATTATTTAGACACATGTCAAAGTGGGTAATGAAGGCTTTATTCAGGATTATGAGAGAAATTAGGTTTAACTCTGAAGAGGGGGTCAGTGGATGAAAAATTACTAAGAGACATAAAGAGTAGAGGATTCTTACTAAACTAACAGGATTCTTGCTGAAAGCCCGTTAAAGGCTTAGATATAGGGTATGGGATGAGGAATTTGACCAGATATCCAGGGAGATCAGATGTTGAGGGTGGGAGATTCTCTCTAAACTGATTTAGCAGAAGTCTTGCTAAAGCAGGTTATGCAGGCTGAAGGCAAGGACAGTGGCCAAGGGCAAGACCTCATAGAGAAGAAGGCTCAGAGGAGCGTGATTAGTTTGGTCAAGGAGAGAGTCTTTGTTAATACCAAACATTTATCTTTTCAACGTGTACAATTTTGTGGTGGTGATTTTTGGTATATTCACAGTTATGCAGCCATCACCACTATCTAATTCTAGAACATTCTCATCATTCCAGAAAAGAAAGCCTGTACTCATTAGTACTCACTCTCCATCCCTCTCTTCTCAGCTCCTCTGTTTAGTTTTAAGTGAATTTTCTCTTCTTGGTAATTATCTTCACTATACAATAAAATCTTACAAAATAATAAGAAAAACACCAGTATATAAAATAGAAAAATGGGTAAAAGACAAGTGTAATGACTGAGCCCTGGAGAAAGCCCCACGTAGGGCCTGGTATGAAATGATTTTTCCTTCTTCTAGGAGCAGGTGTGAAAGACAAATCTAGACATGCTTAAAGTATGCATTCTACCTGTGAGATGTGTGCATTTCTGCCTCTGAGTAAGAATTAATATCATGTAAAAATCCTCTGCTTAAACTCCTTTTGGTTAGGAATCATTCTCACTTAAAAAAAAATTTTTTTTTGTAGGGGCACCTGGGTGGCTCAGTCAGTTAAGCGACTGACTTCAACTCAGGTCACAATCTCACAGTTTGTGGGTTCGAGCCCTGTGTCGGGGTCTGTGCTGACAGCTTGGAGCCTGGAGCCTGCTTCAGATTCTGTGTCTCCCTCCCTCTCAGCCCCTCCCCAACTTGTGCTCTGTCTTTCTCTCTCAAAAATAAATAAACATTAAAAAAACTTTTTTAAAATAGAAAAATAAATTTTTTTTGTATGATCTCTATACCCAACATGGGGCTCGAACTCACAACCTCAAGATCAAGAGTTGCGTGCTCTTCTAACCGAGCCAGCCTAGCATCCCATTACTTATTTTTTAATATGCGTCCTACTTCTTTATAATTCAGGGGAGACAGATGCTTTTCACTTATACTCCCTATAGTTGGAGACCTATCTGTAAGACACATTCTCATGTCCATCACAGCCACTTACCTCAGCCCTGTAAGCCACACTTTCCTCCTCTGTAAAATAAAGGGATGATAGAGACTACCTTCTAAGATTATTGTGAGGCAAGAATATGGAAGTGTTCAGAATAGAAAGTATTCTTCTTTTTCCCCTTCCTGTTCCTTCTCCTCTTAGCGTTTTCTCAGCAGCAGCTATTTTAGATACAACACATAAACCAGAAACATCCTCCTCTGGTTTACTAAAACAAATCACTATCTTGTAAAGTGTTACTAAAAGTGTATTCCATGGACCAGTACCACTAGCAACATCCAAGAGCTTGTTAGAAATGCAAATTCCAGGGCTCCATCCCACACCTACTGAATCAGAATCTCTGAGGTAGAGCCCAGCCCAGGAATCTGTTTCTTAAGATTAGTGTTGATCCTTGTGCACACTAGAGTTTGAGTAGCACCTCTCTAAACAAATTATTCTTAATCCTTCTAGGGAGGAAAAAGGAAGAAAACAGATAAGATCACTTCAAAAACAGCTACTTAATGTCAAAAGAGAACGGCATGCTGAAATACAGGTAAGAATTACCGGGCCAACACCAAAATTTACTGAGCTGAAACAGCTATATAGAAGCCATCTTTCTTCCCTTCCCTTCCCTTCCCTTCCCTTCCCTTCCCTTCCCTTCCCTTCGAAGGCGGGATGTCTGTCTGTATAAACACTTGAAGTTTCACTACTTCAAAAAACAAGCTCTCCCTTTTACCACAAACCTTGGATCTGTACCTGACCAAATTGTCCCTCCCCCATTTTATATAGGCAAAGCACACAGGTACACTTGACCAACACTGGCCAGCCACTCAAGTAGACAGGTCAGTTCTGTGTTATTTGTGGACAAAGGCATAGACTATCAGATCCTGTAAAGGATTTAGGAAACAGACGATTTCTCCCTCCACCTTGAAAATAAAATACACTTCAGGGGATGCGTGAAATAGTTTAGCGGGGGATCCCTAGGAAGATGGTCCATTGTCAGACTCTTCTCCATCAGCCTGTGCATCCAAAATTCTTCCTTAGGTAACATGAATGGCTTTTTATTTTATTTATTTATTTGTTTTTAAACAGTCTTTCTTGCTGTAAGAACTCTTATAATGGAGCCTAGTCCTTCTCCTGCTAGTGCCTTTTGTACCACTGGAGTAACACTGTGCTGTTTTGTGTGGGCTTCTCAAATTCTCTTTATGCCGGGAGCTGCACTGGCCTCGCTGGATGACAGTCACAGCGAAGAAATGGTAGCGTTTGCACAGCTTCTGCCATGAGAAACAAAAACTGGTATCTCCTTCTGCTATTACTGGCTCATGTTGGAAACGAGGCTGCTGGTATTGACCAGGCCTCACAATATTCCAGATCAGATTGATATTCCCCACACAGATTGTTCATAAGGAAAGGCATATTCCTGCCTTTTCCAAAGAGATTTCAGATGAAAACATTGTGGATGATTGGTAAAAGGCTCTTCCTAAGGGCCTTGCAGATCCAAGACTTACATAATAGAGGGAGCTTGAGTCTGGCCCTGAGACAAAGAGCCTAATTTAGAGTTAAGGGCCGATATCCACCCCTACCCAATTGTTTCTGCCTGGATCACTAGCTGCCCCACCTCAGGGCATTTGTTATCAAGTATTTGGAGTGACTTATTCTGGCCTTAAATATGCTGATTGCTCCCTGCGGAGGAACCTATTGAGGAATTTCTTTTGTGATTATGAGAGCAAAGGTGTTCTCCTGAAAGACCTGTTTGACCCCTGCTCACAGAGAAGTAACCTCACCCTTTTATGCGAAAAACATTGTCTGGTGGGGCGCCTGGGTGGCTTAGTCGGTTAAGCGTCCGACTTTCGCTCAGTTCATGATCTTGCGGTTCGTGGGTTCAAGCCCCGCGTCGGGCTCTGTGCTGACTGCCAGCTCAGAGCCTGGAGCCTGTTTCAGAGTCTGTGACTCCCTCTCTCTCTGACCCTCCCCTGCTCACGCTCGTGCTCTCTCTCTCTCCTAGAAATAAATAAAACATTAAAAAAAATTTAAATAAATAAATAAATAAATAAAAACATTGTCTGATATGCTAAAGATGCCTTCCTTCCTCATAAGATAAGCATCTAAATCCCCTACCTCAATCACTATTGATAAAGGTTATGCATTAGTCTTCTACAAATCTATGTTCCGGGTGATTCTTACATATCAAACAAGTTTGTTACCAGAAACCATTGTCTAAGGCAAATGCCACTTCTCTGCCACCCCCAAACACTTAATGATAAAAAAGTTGAGCCCCAGTCAGAGTGGAGATGCCTGCCTGGTGATCAGAAAGAATCTCGGGGCTCTCTCACTCTCTCCCTCGCCGACACCGTCCATCCTTCAGGGACCCATGGACCTGTCAGAGCCGGCCTCTGACATCTTTATAAATGTACTTCATTAGCGAGTCAGTGCCATTTCTGTCCAGTGACTGCACAACCTGCTCAGTTTCTCTACGTTTAAAATTTGTAAGCACTTTCAGCACCACATCTTGGGCTCATTCCTTCAGGGCCTGATTCCTGGCGTTGACAGGAGAGCTCTCCAAGGCTGCATGGAATGCCCGAAGCATGTCCCCTTGCCGCAGAAGGCTGTCCACCTCGCTAGGGTCTGGGCCTGGCTCACAAGCCATCTTTCTTAAGCAAAGAAAAATTATATATGAGATATTGTTTCCCCTGGGATGCCTTTACTACTGAAAATATAAAGAGAGTAGCTTGAGAGTGGGACAGAATAGGACTCGGGGATACCCTAACGCTCTAGAACCCTTAGTCTGTTCTTACCCTTCCCATCTCACTCAGTCACACCCCCCACACCCACCTCTTCCTTACAGGATACCTTGTCTCTTGTGTTGCAGTATCCCAGAGGGGAGACTGCAGTCCTAGAAAGGACATTAAGCACGTTATAAAACCTTTTATACACAATGGTTAGGTTTAGTAATGTCATCTGTATTATATTTCAAGTACAGAGTGGATTTAATGAGCTTTTATGGTCATTAGGACCTAATCTTATATCTCATTTACTTCTATAAGAAAATGCATCCCAAGTTTTAAGCAATAGACTTGTAAAACAATGCTTGGACTACAGCCTAGGCAGTTAGAAATTAGTTCTGTTAGGATGACTAACACTATTAGCAGTTTAGAAAGTTACAAAATATGACTTAATAGCAGCTTTTGCCTACCTATGTGGACAAGTTTATTCTTCAGATCAGGGAAATCTTCATTATTACCTTATATAGAAGTTAGAAGACTTTAAAAAATATATTTTGAAGAATTGTCTAAAAAAGGTCATTAGCCTTTCTTCTAAGACACTATCTTTAGGTTTTCTGAACAAATTGCTTAACATTCTCTCTTCTTTTTAATTTTTCCCCCCTCCCCAACATCCTCTCTTATTTTCCATTTACTAAGCACGAAGTACCGTTGGTAGTGATTTTTACATCATTATTCCTGTTAACCCTCTGCTTATAGCTTACATTAAAATTTTTTTTAATATTTATTATTTTTGAGAGAGTATGAACAGGGGAGGAGTGGGAGGGGGAGGGTTACACAGAATACGAAGCAGGCTTCAGGCTCTGAGCTGTCAACATAGAGCCCAATGCGGGGCTCCAACTTCCAAACCGTGAGATCATGACCTGAGCTGAAGTCGGATGTTCAATTGACTGAGCCACCCAGGTGCCCCTAAAAAAATGTTTTTAATGTTTATTTAGTTTTGAAAAAGAGCGTGAGCAGGGGAGGGACAAAGAGAGAGGAAGATGTAGAATCTGAAGCAGGTTCCAGGCTCCAGTCATCAGCACAGAGCCCGACATGGGGCTGGAACCCATGAGACAGACATGAGGTATAACCTGAGCCAAAGTCGGATGCTTAACCTACTGAGCCACCCAGCTGCCCCTGTAGCTTACATTTTTTGAGAAACATTTTTCTTTTCTAGAGAGCTTCACAAAACCTGGTATATGCTTAGGTTTTCTCTCTAATGAAAGATTTTTTTCAGAGGTTTCTTTGCTTTTCCCCCTAAACAACTCTCCCATTATTTAAAAACTCCTCTTGCATTTCTTGACTATAAAAATGAAAGATATTTATGTGAATTTCCTTTTAAGCATCTAAATCAGACAGTATCAAAAGAAATCTCTGGCTTGGCACTCTGCTAGTTAACTCCCCTATGTTACAATTACAACCACTTTTTTTCTCTTTCTTTAAACACTTTTTGATGAAATAGAATTTTTCAGGCAACATCTATACTTGCTTGTGAAATTTATCCTCTTGGTGATATATTAGTCATTACACTCAAATAAAGTAAAACCTTCTAGCAAAAAAGCTATCAAGATGGAATCTAGTTAAATCCCTAGAATTACTTAAAAACCAGTGATCAAGTCAAAGTTGGAAAATAAGAAGACAATTAGAAATACATGAATACTAGAAACCTATGGGTCAAAAAATTATGCCAGCATTTAGGATGGTAGGTTTGTGTATTTGAAAGTGTGAATGGTGGTCACTAGAATGTGCGAGATCAATTGCCTTAGATAGAAAGCTTCCTGTTGGGTCCCCAGGCAAAAAGAAAATCACAAAAGAAAAAAAAACAAACAAACCAGGTTGCTATCAGACTTTTGAACAGCAGCATACAAAGCCAGATAACAGTGGAGCTGCATTTTCATGAAGCTAATAGGGGAAAAAAGAAAGAACCAAGATCAATATATAAAAATCAGTTTATCTGTTTCATATATTGGCAGCAGATACACATATACATAATTTGTATATGTATGCAAATATATAATAACATAAAAATATCAATGAATAGGGGCACCTGGATAGCACAGCTGGTTAAATGTCTGACTTCAGCTCAGGTCATGATTTTGAGGTTCATTCAGGAGTTCAAGCCCCACATTGGGCTCCACACTTTCAGTTTGGATTCTGTCTCTCCCTCTCTTTCTCTTTACCCCTCTACCACTTGCACATGCTTGTTTTCTCTGTCTCAAAGCAAATAAATAAACTTTAAAAAATGAATAGAAATGAATTCAAGAACAATAACAAAATGTGCAAGACTTCTTTGCAGAAAACTGTAAAGCACTAGGAAAAAAGTAAATAATACGTGGAGAGATATACTATGTTTATGGATTGGATATACTATGTTTGTGGATCACTCAATATCATAAAGCTGTCAATTCTTCCAAAATTAAGAGCTACACTGAATTCAATCCCAGTCAGAATTCTCATTGGATTTGTTAATTCATTTACTCACTTATTTGTGTGAAACTTGTTAAGCTGATTTTAAAATTCATATTGAAATGTCAAGCATCAAAAATAAGACATGGGTTGGGGCGCCTGGGTGGCTTAGTCGGTTGAGTGTCCGACTTTCGTTTAGGTCATGATCTCGTGGTTCGTGGGTTCAAGCCCTGCGTCGGGCTCTTTGCTGACTGCCAGCTCAGAGCCTGGAGCCTGTTTCAGTCTGTGACTCCCTCTCTCTCTGACCCTCCCCTGCTCACGCTGTCCCTCTCTCTCTCTCTCCTGGAAATAAATAAAAAAATATTAAAAAAAAAAAAAAGGCATGGGTGCATGAGTGGCTCAGTTGAGCGTCCAACTTGATTTCAGGTCAGGTCATGATCCTAGGGTCATGGCTTGAACACTGCATTGGGCTCCCCACTGAGCATGGAGCCTGCTTAAGATCTCGATCTCTCTTTCTCTCTCCCCCCACCTTCCACTGCTCACATGCTCTCTCCCTCTAAAATAAAAAATAAAAATAAAAGAATCAAGACAATATTGAAGAGGAAGAAGTGGAAGATCTTGCTTTCCTGATTTAAGGATTCAAAAATAATGGAACAGAATACAAGGAAAATCATTATACAATTATGACAAGTGTAGCACCACATAGTAGGAGCAGGAGATGTTTTAATAAATGATGTTGAAGAAACTGGGTACTTACGTAAAAATTTTATGTAAAAAATTAAACTTTACTCTGACCTGACACTATGCATGAAAGTCAGTTCCATATGATTATAGATCTAAATGTGAGAGGCTAAAGCATAATATTTCTGGATAATATAGGAGACTATTATCTTGACCTTGGGTAGGAAAAGATGTCTTAAACAGGTCATAAAAGGTAAAGTTACAAACGAAAAGTTTGAAGAATTGGACTATACTAAATTTAAAACTTCTGTTCATCAAAAGACACCAATAGGGAGAGAGAAAGGAGCAAGCCACAAAGTAGGAGATGATACAGGGCATAACCAACAAGGGCTTATATCTAGAATATACAGAGAACTTATGCAAATTAATGAAAAAGAGATAGCCACCTAATGGAAAACTAATCAGGAGGGTAAAGATACACCTTCAAAAAGGATATCCATCTGGTCAGTGAGCATATGAAAATATTATCATCAGGGAAATTTATTTTTTTTTAATTTTTTTGTTTAATGTTTTATTTATTTCTGAGAGAGAGAGACAGCATAAGCAGATGAGGGTCAGAGAGAGAGAGAGACACAGAATCTGAAACAGGCTCCAGGCTCTGAGCTAGCTGTCAGCACAGAGCCCAGCATGGGGCTTGAACCCATGAACTGTGAGATCATGACCTGGGCTGAAGTCAGATGCTTAACCGAGTCACCCAGGTGCCCCTCATCAGGGAAATTTAAATTGAAACCATAAGGAGATAATTATCTTCCCATTAGAATAGTTAATTCTATTATATTGGTATTGTATCTGGTATTATAATAACTTCTAATACCAAATGGTGATGATATGGAGTAATGGGATTTCTAACACACTCATACTGTGTGTATTGGCACTACTATTCCGGAAAAAGTTCAGTATTATCAGAGCTAAAGAAAAGAGGCTTCTATGACCCAGCAAATCTACCCAATACAATCTGTGTACATGTGGAATCATGTACAAAAATGATCAATAAAGCGTTTATTTGTGGTAGTTATAAATGGAAACAACCAAAATGCTTATTATACATTGTGATACATTCATTCACTAGAACACTAAAGTTAAAAATTAATGAACTGTTGGGGCGCCTGGGTGGCTTAGTCGTTTAAGCGTCCGACTTTCGCTTAGGTCATGATCTCGCGGTTCGTGGGTTCGAGCCCCGCGTCGGGCTCTGTGCTGACTGCCAGCTCAGAGCCTGGAGCCTGTTTTAGTCTGTGACTCCCTCTCTGACCCTCCCCTGCTCACGCTGTCTCTCTCTCTCTCTCCTAGAAATAAATAAAACATTAAAAAAAATTAATAAACTGTAGCTACCAAATTATAAACTTAATGTGAAGCAAAATAGTCCAGACACAAAGAAGATATACTGTATGATTCCATTTTCAGGAAGTTCAAAAAGCAAAACCACTGTGTTTAAGGAGAAATGTTTAGATTATAAAACTATAAAGAAACTTACCATAAAATTAAAGATAGTAGATACTTTTGGGGAAGAGAAAGAGATTAGTAATTGAGAAAGGATATGGAGGGGAGTTCATGTCAACTCTGTTTCTTATCTTGAGAGGCTATGTAGGGTTTACTTTATGATAACTGAAATATACGTTTTATATATATATATATACATATATATGTATGTATATATATGAACTTAGATATATACTTTTTCTTTTCTTTTATTGATGTCCAGCATGGGGCTTGAACTCATGACTCTGAGGTTAAGGGTCGCATGCTCTACTGACAGCCAGGCACCCCTGTGTACTTTTTAAAAACGCATATGTTCTGGAGTGCCTGGGTGGCTCAGTCAGTTAAGTATCTGACTCCATCTTAGCTCCAGTCATAATCTCACAGTTTGTGAGATTAAGCCCAGCGTTGGGCTCTGTGCTGACAGCGTAGAGCCTGCTTAGGATTCTCTCTCTCTTCTTCTCTCTCTGCCTCTCCCTGAGTCATTCTCTCTCTCTTCTCTCTCTCTTTCTCTCCCTCAAAATAAATAAATAAGCTTTAAAAAAAGTATGTTCTGTATTCACACACAAAGTTAGAAAAAAGTAATTATGTGTATTATGTGCAGATACAAGGGGTTATGGATACACAGAGGAAGGATCTTAAACTAAGGCAGTGAGTCAAAGAAGGACACCCCATAGAAAATATATTTAAGCTGAGATTTAAAGGGATATCTACACATTACATCTAGGTAAAGAGGAGGAGAAGAATGTTTTAGGCCAAAGGAACAGAAAAACATATTTGAAGATTTTATTATGATGTCTTCCTCATGAATTGACCCTTTTATCATTATAAAATATTCCTCTTAATATGTGGTAATGCTCTTTGTCTTAGAGTGTATTTTTTCTGATACACTCTCTTTTTTTTAAAGCTTGCTGTTTGCATAGTTTATCTTTTTCCACTTATTCGCTGTTAACCTATCTGTGTCTTTATATGCAAAGTACATCTCCTATAGAAAACATATAGTTGGATCTTGTTTTTTAGAAAAATTTTATGCATTCTGAAAATCTCTGCCTTTTAATCAGTGTTTAGTCCATTAGCATTAGTGTAGTTATTGATATAATTGTTGGATTATGTGTTTTATTGTTTGTTAATTGTCCTCTCTGGTTTTTATCTTTTCCTGGCTTATTTTGGATTTTTTTTTTAATTTTGATTTTAATTTACATAGTGGTCTTTTACCCCTATCTCTTTGCATTTTTTAGATATATATTTGTTCTAGGGATTTCTTTTCACTATGTGTTTAGCATTAATACTGTATCACTTCACATAAAATGTAAAAACCTTTTACTCATATAGTTCCACTGTTCCTTCTTCCCCACCACTCTCCTTTATTCTATGTCATACATATTACATTATATATATTACATAAGACACAAGCATGCAAAATTTTTAAAAATATGGTTTTTTCCCCTAATTATGTTTTTAAAAATTAAGAAAATAATTGCCTTACCCCAATATTTATCAATAAGTTCTTATCTGGTGTCATTTCAGCTTAAAGAAATTCCTTTACTGGGGCGCATGGGTGGCTTAGTCGGTTAAGCGTCCAACTTTCACTTAGGTCATGATCTTGCAGTTTGTGGGTTCGGGCCCCGCGTCGGGCTCTGTGCTGACTACCAGCTCGGAGCCTGAAGCCTGTTTCAGTCTGTGACTCCCTCTCTCTCTGACCCTCCCCTGCTCATGCTATCTCTCTCTATCTCTCCTAGAAATAAATAAAACATTTAAAAAGAAAAAAAAAGAAATTCCTTTACTATGTTTCGCAATCCATGTCTGCTGTAGACAAGTCTTCATTTTTTTAATTTAAAAAAATTGTTTATTATTTGAGAGAGGGAGAGAGAGAGAGTGTGTGCATGTGGGAGGGGCAGAGAGAGGGGGAGAGGGAATGCCAAGCAGGCTCCTTGCTGTGAGCCTGCAGCCTGACTAGGCTCTCAGTGTCATGACTATGAGATCACGACCTGAGCTGAAACGAAGAGTCAGAGGCTTAACCGACCGAGCCACCTGTATGCCCCAAGAAGTCCTCTTAATTTTCTTTATCCCAGGTCTAAGGCCATATCACACTGAAAGTGCCTGATCTCATCTTTTACCTAGAAATGTGTCTATTTTGCCTTTGTTCTTGAAAGATATTTTCAATGGGTATAGAATTTTGGGTCGACAGATTTTTCCTTCAGTACTTTAAGGATATTCACTATATTTTGACCTCCATTATTTGTTTTGAGAAGATAGTAGTCATTCAAATCATTGTTTTCCCTACATATAGTGGGTTTGCTTTTGAATTTTCATTTTTATCTTTGATTATACTATGTTTAGATATGATTTTCTTCATATTTATTCTGTTTGAGTTTTGCTGAGATGCCTGACAATGTAAATTTATATATTTCACACAATTTATGAGATTTTTATCCTTTTACCCCCAAAATTCTATACCCATAGAAAATATCTTTCAAGAACAAAGGCCAGTAGAGCCCTAACAATCCTGACCATACAATATTGTAAAAAGCAGTTGAAGTGCTTCCTCTTTGTTTTGATTACTGCAATTTGTGGTACTGTATTGTGTTTATACAACAGGGAAAAATATTCACTGTTCTCTGTTCTAGTTAGACATTTATAATATGTACAGTTAGGCATTACACTTGAAGGAGTTTACTCAAAAGAGATCAGTCAAGACAGTAAGGTGTATGGAAACTTTATTACAAAAGGAAATAAATTGATACAATTGAAATGAGAATTGTTCAAATGGAAATGAAAGCAATAGGTGGAATTGGAACCTGAAACTTTAGAATTTTGGACCTGATTAGGTTTCCTATGCATCTTAGAATGGGTGACTCTGGGGGCGCCTGGGTGGCTTAGTCGGTTAAGCGTCCGACTTTCGCTTAGGTCATGATCTCGCGGTTCGTGAGTTCGAGCCCTGCGTCGGGCTCTGTGCTGACTGCCAGCTCAGAGCCTGGAGCCTGTTTCAGTCTGTGACTCCCTCTCTCTCAGACCCTCCCCTGCTCACGCTCTCTCTCTCTCTCCTAGAAATAAATAAAAATATTAAAAAAAAAAAAAGAATGGGTGACTCTGTGTAGCTCAGAGCTCAGAGTTTATTCAGAGACTGTTATAGAATCAGCCAGTATTTTTAGTCACAGACAGATAAACAAATATAGATGTTAACTTAATACAGAACTGTATTTCTTCCAGTGGCTTTTTCACTTTAATAGACCACATTCCTATTTTCCTTTTTCCATCTAACCAAAGCAGCAGCCCAAGGGGTAACACAAGTTCCAACTTCTCTAGACACTAGCTTTCAAAAATTCCAGGAACCATACCTTCATCTCTACTTTGTATTCAGTTCTGAAAATAGACACTACCATTAAAACCCTTTGGCTTATAATATTGTGGCACCATCAAAGCCTTATTAACTATTATTGGTTGACTACTTCTTTCCATTTCTAAATCATGCTTCTCTGAATTTAGATAAAAAGTACAGATCTGAAGGCAGTTTGGAGATTTGTAAGTAAAGATTGGTCTGCTACAGAACCCCACAAATGTGGTGCATCAGTCCACAGACCTTGATCACGGGAAAGCCTGCAGACTCCATGGACAATCAAGGTTATGCTGAGGGGTTGTGGTGAGGACAGATCTTTTCTTAGTGAGAATCTTTTTTTTTTTTAATGTTTTTTATTTATTTGTAGGAGAGAGAGAGAGAGACAGCGTGAGCAGGGGAAGGTCAGAGAGAGAGGGAGTCACAGACTGAAACAGGCTCCAGGCTCTGAGCTGGCAGTCAGCACAGAGCCCAACGCGGGGCTCGAACCCACGAACTGCGAGATCATGACCCAAGCGAAAGTCGGACGCTTAACCAACTAAGCCACCCAGACGCCCCTCTTAGTGAGAATCTTAAAAGGAATTCATACAACTCATGACTCTTGGCCTGTAACCCACTGCTTCTAGGCTGCCTTCTTTTCGTATGCCAGGAAGATGAAGAAATGGAATGATATTTCAGTCCATTTATTAGTATGCCTTGATCATGATTTTACCGTGACTAGACTGTCAAGATTTTATATCTTCCTTTGTTTCCACACTTTCACCATAGGAGGCCACAAGTTGTGCAGAACAGCAATACAGGAGGGAATAATCAGAGGCCCATGGCAACAACATTAAAATCAGATGCCTTTCACTTGGCATGGCATAAGTGTAGACCAATGTTGTATGACCTTATTAAGTTACATAACGTAATAACTTTTGCCTGCCATAGGCAGAAACTCTTAGCGTTTTAACTCTGCATTTCTAATCTTCATATTATCACTCTGAAAGACTTAGTACTCAGTTTGATAAAGAAAACTGACCAGGAACGTTTTCTTGAGTTTTTGAAAGTATATTTTTTTATTGATGCTATTTAATGAATACTTAACTGTTCAACACTGTTAGATTCTGTAAGAAACAAAACTATAATTATTTATATGGCTGAGGTTTTCTGGTAAAATTTTTATGGATTTAAGTGGTGTATAAGCAGGGTGTCAAAGAAAGTCTAAGTGGTTCAATAGGTATTTCAGAATCCAGCCAATGAAGAAGTGACACCATCATATTTCATTCAAACTCAAGTCTTCTAGAAATCCAAACTTTATTGTATTGCCATACAATCTGAACTAGAAGGGAAGGAAAAAGCAAAATGGGGAAGAGACAGGAGAAGGGGGGAGTGTATAGAAAGAAGGGAAGGGGGAAAAGTGAGCTAAAAAAGAACTCTCTTAAAGTTAATTTAATGAACATTTATTGAGTAACTAAGTTGTGGGAGGCACTGGCAGGGTTTAACAGTTGAGGAATGTCTTAGAGAAGTTAATTGCCCACAACTTGTAAGAGACTAAAAAGCACTGAGATATATTGTCAACTGGGCTTGTAGCATATTCTCTGCCAGAGATACTCATCTCCTTGGAGTGGCTCTGATACAGGTGGAATAACTGCTCTGTAATTGGAATGATTCCAGTTTGTCTGACACCAAGAAGTCAGACAAAATGACTTGAAGAATTCCTTTTTGACTAACTTTAGGGGCCTATGATTATTTTATTTAAAAAAAATTTTTTTAAAGACAGCGTATTTTCTTTTTTTAATGTTTATTTTTGAGAGAGAGGCAGACGCGTGAGTGGGGGAGGGGCAGAGAGATGGAGACACAGAATCTGAAGCAGGCTCCAGGCTCTGAGCTGTCAGCACAGAGCCGAACTCAGGGCTCAACCCCACAGAGGGGCCTATGATCCTTTGAACTGTATTTGTTTTTCATTGTGGATGATCTTGACTGATTTCTGCTTTGTTTCTTCTAATTCTTAGAACTAACTCCTCCCAGCTTAGTGGTAAGACTAAAATTGGTTGGTATTTAGAGAAACATAGATCTCTGATACAGCAATGCATTTTTATTATTAGTTGTGCTAACTGATCATCTCTCTGTGAAATGACCCATGCTGTGTCTGATTCTTTTCAAACAGTCAAATGTTACCGCCCTGACTAAAACACTTCCAAATCTCCCCATGGCACTTGGAATACAATTCAAACTAAATAGCTCCTTCATGGTTCTTTCTTACCTACCTCTCCAATTGATAGGGAAAATCTGTTGTAAGATGGCCGACAGGACTAATAAAAAACCCCTGTCCATGATTAACGAGGAATGCAGAAGTAACTGGCTATAAATTGTTCCTCTGCTCATAATCTGGGCTCATACTTCTGGAGAATGAGCCCCTCTGAGCCCACCAGTGTCAAATAAACCTCCAGCCCTCCAAGATCTTAGTGCCGCTTGGTTCTTTCACCGGGTGATCCAGACCAGATTCCGTAACACAACCTCATCCAGTCCCACTCTCAGCTGTTGCTGGGATAGTCTCTAGAGTTTTCTCTCAATCCCTGGAATGTATCCAGGTTTTTGGTGCCTCAGGACTTGGGCATTTATTTTTCCTTTTTCTTAGAATCTTCCTTGACTCCACTTCTCATGTGACATACATACTTACCCTCCGGGTGTCAGATTTAACTTTCTTTTCTCAGAGAATCCTTGTTATTTATTTTTTATATACATGTATTTTAAAGTTTATTCATTGGGGGGAGGGGCAGAGAGAGAGGGAGAAAGAATACCAAGCAGGCTCCACATTGTCAGTGCGGAGCCCAATGTGGGGCTAGAACTCCCAAACCAGGAGATTATGACCTGAGCTGCAATTGAGTGGTTAACCAACTGAGCCACCTAGGTGCCCTAGAGAATCCTTTTTTAGACCGTCCAATCTAATGTAGGTCTCCCTTGTTATTTTCTTTCATGGCCTGTTGTTGTATTCTTTAATAGTGTTTTGCACCTTCAAAAAAGTTTACATAACTTGCACCTTTAAAAATGTGTTTTGCTTTTGTTTTTAAAATATTTATTAAAAATTTTTTAATGCCTATTTTTGAGAAAGTGACAGAGCATGAATGGGGGAGGGACAGAGAGAGGGAGACACAGAATCCAAAGCAAACTCCAGGCTCTGAGTTGTCAACACAGAGCTCAAGGCAGGGCTTGAACCCACCAACCATGAGATCATGACTCGAGCTGAAGTAGAACACCCAACCAACTGAGCCACCCAGGTGCCCCTAAAATACTTTATTTTTAAGTAATCTCTGTACCCAATGTGGGGTTTCAGCTCACAACCCCAAGATCAAGAGTCCCATGCTCCACCAACTGAGCCAGCCACATGCCTCAAAAAACTTTTTTTTTTTTTAATATTTATTTTTGAGAGAGAGAATGAGCAAGAGCGAGATAGAGACCACAAGCTGGGAGGGGCAGAGAGTGAGGAGGACAGAGGATCCAAAGCAGGCTCAGCATTGTCCGTGCAGAGCCTGATGCAGGGCTCAAACTCCTGAACCATGAGATCATGACCTGAGCCAAAGTCAGATGCTTAACTGACTGAACCACCCAGGTACTCCCAAAAAGTTTATTTTTAATCACATCTCTATCACTAGATGGTAAAGTCTATGAGGGCAAGGACCATGTCTATTAAATCTCCACTATTTAACTTAGTATGCTACTGAATGAATTTTTAAAAAATTTTTATTAGAAAGTGCACATGAGTGGGGGAAAGGGGCAGAGGGGAAGAGAGAATCTTAAGCAGTAACCATGCTAAGTGCAGAGCCTGACACAGGGCTTGATCTTACAATCCTGGGATCATAATTTGAGTTGTAATCAAAAGTTGCACCCTTGCAGCACCTGAGTGGCTCAGTTGGTTAAGTATCTGACTTTGGCTCAGGTCATGATCTCAATCTCACAGTTCGTGGGTTCAAGCCCTGCATCAGGCTCTGTGCTGACAGCTCAGAGCCTGGAGCCTGTTTCAGAATCTGTGTCTCCCTCTCTCTCCCCCTTCGCTGCTTGTGTGTGCTCACTTGCTCTCTCTCAAAACTAAACATTAAAAAAAATTTTTTATTTTTTAATATATATATTTTTTAATGTTTTTATTTATTTCTAGGAGAGAGAGAGAGACAGCGTGAGCAGGGGAGGGTCAGAGAGAGAGGGAAATACAGACTCTGAAATAGGCTCCAGGCTCCGAGCTGGCAGTCAGCACAGAGCCCGATGCAGGGCTCGAACCCACGAACCGCGAGATCATGATCTAAGAGAAAGTCGGACGCTTAACTGACTAAGCCACCCAGGTGCCCCTAAAAAAATTTTTTTTTAAATTTATTTCTAGGACAGAGAGAGAGAGAGACAGCGTGAGCAGGGGAGGGTCAGAGAGAGAGGGAGACACAGACTCTGAAACAGACCTAAGCGAAAGTCGGACGCTTAACCGACTAAGCCACCCAGGCGCCCCTAAAAATTTTTTTTAAAAAGAGTTGGACCTGAGACGCCTGGGTGGCCCAGTCAGTTAAGTGTCTGACTTCAGCTCAGGTCATGATCTCAGTTTGCGAGTTCAAGCGTCTCATCAGGCTTTGTGCTGACCGCTCAGAGCCTGTATCCTGCTTCAGATTCTGTGTCTCCCTCTCTCTCTGCCCCTCCCCGCTCTCACTCTGTTTCTGTCTCTCACTCTGTTTCTGTCTCTCTCTCTCAAAAATAAACATTTAAAAAATTAAAAAAAGAAAGAAAGAATTGGGCCCTCAACTGACTGAGCCACCCAGGTGCCCCTGTATTGAAATCTTAAAATTGCTAAGCACTTTGTGACCTGCAAAGAATTTTCATATATTCTCCATTCAGTTTCTTATCACTTGCTAAAGATATACCAGGCAAGGCCGTTATTAATGCTTTTATGTTCTAGAAGGTAAGACTTAGAGAGTTTACCTGACTTGGCCAGGTTAACACAGCTGTTAGGGGCTTGCATGGGAAGATCGTTCTTTTGATCATTTAGACTAGTGCTCTTTCTCCCAAAATGAGATAGTAATGGGAAATCTTTGTAGATCCAAAGATATATACCCAAATAGTGTACTTAGGAAAGAATCTCACAGTCCTGGTGCTACTTATCTTTCATTCTCATTTATACTAATCCTGATGATTGGCTAACTTTCGTGTGGTGTGATAGCAGAAAAATAGATCCATTTCCTTGTTGATTTATAAATACAAGAGGTAAGTTTTAGCCACTGGCTGAACTGAATGGAAGTAGAATGTATTTTCATTTAGAAACCTGGTCTTACCTCTACAGAATCAGAATGAATATATTGCTCACCTCAAGGACCAGTTGCAAGAGATGAAGGCAAAAACTAACCTGGAGAATCGTTATATGAAGAGAAACACTGAGCTGCAGATCTCCCAGACTCAGAAGAAATGCAACAGAACAGAGGAGCTCTTGCTGGAAGAGATAGAGGTAATCACTGCTACATCAGGAAATGAACATGGTAGATGGCATTTGAGCTGTCTCTCCTCATACTGCTTCAACTCACAGAGGAGGAGGGGGGAGATTTTCTTGATCTTTACCCTATCTTTCCTGCAGCTCTCTCATTTGAGGGGGGAAAAAAAATAAAAACAGAATGAAATGCCCAAAACCAGATACTTATTAAGTGTGAGTTTTTGCTGCTGCCTTCCTTATCCAACCAGTCAGTACCTTTTCTCCCTCCGTTAAGAGAATGGCTCAATTGGTTACGTGTCCGACTTCCCCTCAGGTCATGATCCAACAGTTTCTCAGTTGGAGGCCCAGGTGAGGCTCTCTGTTGTCAGCTTCAGATCCTTGTCTCCCTCTCTCTCTGCCCCTCCCCTGCCTGCGCACGCATTCTCTCTCAAAAGTAAACATTAAAACATATATATAAAATCAAGGGGTGGCTCAGTTTGTTGAGCTTCCATGACTTTTGATTTTGGCTCTTATGAGATTAAGCCTGACGCAGAGCATGGAGCCCACTTGGGATTCTCTTTCTGCCCCTCCCCTATGTCTGCACGCATATGTGCACTCTCTCTAAATGAATGAATGAATGAATGAATTAAATAAATAAAAATAAACTTAAAGTATAAGATCAAGAGTGCTGAGCTTTATTCAAACCTAAATCTATAGAGCTGGGAAATCACACTGGAAAAATACCTGGAGAAACAAACCACGGGTAGACCCTCATTTGAGAAGGAAGCCTAAATGGCTGAAAGAACAATAGGTGGGTGAGAAGGAGCAAACCTTAGTGGTGTCCTCCAAGCTCAAGAGGACTGCTTTCTCTGGTCCCTTGCCTATTTGAAAACTTCCTCCCTGCGTGTGACATATGACTCTGACTGCAAACTTTTGCTTTCTGGAATGTCTTTTTTTAGGCCTAAGAACATTGTGTCCTTGAAACATTGTTTCTCTCCTTAAACGACCTCCCTTTCCAGGCAACTGGATATGGTCCTTTTGTATTGGACACTGGCACTCGTTCACAATAATGGCCAACACATGGCTCAGCCCCTCCATGAACACAAATTGGCTTAAAGGGAACTGATGTGCTGCCCCAGCATGATGTGGGAAGATTCTTGGGACCCCGCTGGTTAAGAAAACCAGAAGTACTGTCACATCTACACCTCTAATCTTGAGAACTTCTCATTCCGAACCCTGCTGGCAAGATTTCCTGATATTGGTTTATTTTCACAGAAATTAAGGTTGAAAATTGAAGAAGAGAACCGGATTCATACGGAGATTGAAACATTCCTTAGAAAGGAGCAGCAGGTAGGTCACCAAAAGTTTTCTATCCTCCTCTGTGATATGTTTGTGTTCCACTTACAAAAAACAAAGATGGCAAAAAAGATTTTTTTAAGGAAAGAAAAAAAATTTTTTTAATGTTTATTCTTGAGAGAGACCAGAGAGAGACAGAGTGTGAGTGGGGGAAGGTAGGGGGGAGGGGCAGAGAGAGGGAGACACAGAATCTGAAGCAGGCTCCAGGCTCTGAGCTGTCAGCACAGAGCCCAACACAGGTCTCGAACTCCCAGACCACGAGATCATGACCTCATCTGGATGCTTAACCGGTTGACTGAGCCACCCAGGTGACTTGGAAAGAAATTTTTAAGGAGTAAAAAATCAACCATAATTCTACTAGCCTAATGAATGACTTGTAGCCCATGTCTTGTCTCACAGTTATCCATATGAGTGAATGTTTTATAGAGCTGTAATCTGAGTACAGGTTAAATATTTTATCTTCTGCCTTTATCATTTAGCATTATAAAAATTTTTTTTTTTGCTCCTGGATTCCTCATAGTCATAATTTTTAAAATAAAATTTATTGATTTTTAAAACTTATAAAAATAACATACTCTTAGTTGAGGGAGGGTGTTTTTTTTTTTGTCAATTGCTTTTTCACTCATTTTTTAATGTTATTATAGTGTCTTCATAAAATTTAAAAATAGTTTTATAAAATGTTCTATTGAATGGTCATGCCATAGTTTACTTATTACCCTTTATTTGGAATATTTATAATATTTCCAAGGTTTCATTATTATAAATAATGCAGTAGTGAAAGCTTTGCCCAAATAACTGTTTTCCTTCATTGCAGTTGTTTACCAAAAGTGAATCTCAAGCTAGAGTATTATGTCAGAGAGACTAGTATTTTGGTTTTGTTTTTTGCCTCTTGTTTTATTTTTTAAGTTTTTATTTATATTCTAGTTAGTTAACATGTAGTGTAATCTTGGTTTCGAATAGGAGTTAGTGATTCTTCACTTATATACAACACCTAGTGCTTGCCACAGCAAGTGCCCTCCTTAATGCCCATTACCCATTTAGTCCATCCCTTACCCACCTCTCCTTCAGCAAACCTCAGTCTGTTCTGTATAGTTGAGAGTCTCTTCTGTTTTCTTCCCTCTCTTTTTTCCCCTTCCCTATGTTCATATGTTTTGTTTCTTAAATTCCACATATAAGTGAAATCATATGGTATTTGCCTTTCTCTGAATGACTTATTTCACTTAGCATAATACACTCTAGCTCCATCCATGTCATTGTAAATGGCAAAATTTAATTCTTTTTGATATCTGAGTAATATTCCATTGTATATATACTACATATTCTTTTTCCATTCATCACTTGATGTACATTTGGGCTCTTTCCATAATTTGGCTATTGTTGATAATGCTGTTAAAAACAATGGGGTGCATGTGCCCCTTCAAATCAGTATTTTTGTATCCTTTGGGTAAATACCTAGTAATGCAATAGCTGAGTCATTGCTGGGAGCCGCACCGGCCTCTCTGGATGGCAGTCACAGCAAGGAAATGACAATGTTTGCAGCTCCTGCCATGAGAAATGAAAACTGGTATCTCCTTCTGCTACTACTGGCTCATGTTGGATATAAGCCTGCTGGTATTGACCAGGCCTCATAATGTTCCATATCAGACCCATATTCTGAACACATACCTCATAAGGAAAAGCATATTCCTGCCTTTACAAAAGAGACTTTAGATGAAAGTTCTGTGGGCAGTTGTCAAAAGGCTCTTCCTGTGGGCCTTTCAGACCCAAGGCTTAGATAATAAAGGGGGTTAAAAACACAAGAGTTACAATTGAGCCTGGCTCCGAAACAAAGAGCCTATTTTGGGGTTAAGGGCAGAACACAGTTACTACATATATTTTTGCTAATTGGTGAAGCATGGCAGTCCCTTCCTCAAGGCCTGCATTCCACAAACACCCTCCCTTACACTGGCAACTGGGATGAGGATAGATAAGAGTAGCTAAAACATAAACCCAGGTGCAAAGACTGACACATTTAGGGCCCCCATGTTAGTTTCCACAAATAAACCAATTCAGAAACATTTATCCTCTTGAGAGCCAGACAGAATAACTCCTAGCTTATCTATACACAATTTAACTTGCATGTTATCCTGTTTTTCACTAAGAACATTCTATTATTTCCTTGGTCGGAATAATTCTGCAATTGATATCATAAAAGGCCTTCCATTGTAAGAAATTCCTTTCTCTGACTTCATGTTGTTGCTGAACCTTTAAATAAAGACACCAAACTGGACAGGACGGAAATGCCTGCCTGGTGATCAGAAAGGATTTCGGGGCTCTCTCACTCTCTCTCGCCCACACCGTCCATCTTTCAGGGACCCCTGGACCTGTCGGAGCCGGCCTCCGACAGGTCATAGGGTAGTTCTATGTTTGACGTTTTGAGGAACATCCATACTGTTCTCCACAGTGGGAAACACCAGACTGCATCCCCACTAATTGTGTAAGAGGGTTCCTCTTTCTCCACATCTTCGCCAACAAATGTTTCCTGTGTTGTTAATTTTAGCTATTCTGACAGGGGTGAGGAGGTAGCTCATTGTTTTGAATTGTGTTTCCCTAACATTGGGCGATTTAGAGCTTCTTTTTATGTGTCTGTTAGCCATCTGGATGTCTTCTCTGGGAAAATGTCTATTCCTGTCTTCTGCCCGTTTCTTAACTAGGTTATTTGTTTTTTAGATGTTGACTTTGAGAAATTCTTTATAGATTTTGGATACCAATCCTTAATCAGATATGTCATTTGCAAATATCTTCTACTATTGTTGCCTTTTAATTTTGTTGATTGTTTCCTTCACTGTGCAGAAGCTTTTTATCTTGATGAGGTCCCAGTAGTTCATTTTTGCTTTTGTGCTTTTGTTTCCCTCACCTCCAGAGATGTGTCTAATAAGAATTTGCTACAGTTGATGTCAAAGAGGCTGCTGCCTATGTTCTCCTCTAGGATTTTGATGGCTTTCTGTCTCACATTTAGGTCTTTCATCAATTTTGAATTTATTTTATTATTATTATTTTTTTAAATGTTTTATTTATTTCTAGGAGAGAGAGAGACAGCGCGAGCAGGGGAGGGTCAGAGAGAGAGGGAGACACAGAATCTGAAGCAGGCTCCAGGCTCTGAGCTGGCAGTCAGCACAGAGCCCGACGCGGGCTCGAACCCACGAACCGCGAGATCATGACCCAAGCGAAAGTCGGACGCTTAACCGACTAAGCCACCCAGGCGCCCCTTGAATTTATTTTTGTATATGGTGTAAGAAAGTCCAGTTTCATTCTTTTGAATGTAGCTGTCCAGTTTTCCCAACACCATTTGTTAAAGAGACTTTTTGCCATTTGGCATTCTTTTCTGCTCTGTTGAAGATTAGTTGGCCATACAGTTGTGGGTCCATTTCTGGGTTTTCTATTCTGTTCCATTGATCTATGTGGAGAAACTGGTATTTTGCGACACTTTATAAATATTGCTAATATGTTCTAATCTACACTACCATCAATAATGTGAATTGCTGACACTAATCTCAAGGTATCCTCAACCACACTAGACAGTTTAGATATTTTTAATGTTTTTTTTTTTTTTTAATTTCTGAGAGAGAGAGAGAGAGAGAAGGAGAGCACAAGCGAGCAAGCAGGGGAGGGTCAGAGAGAAAGGGAGATACAGAATCTGAAACAGGGTACAGGCTCTGAGCTAGCTGTCAGCACAGAGCCCGATGTGGGGCTCAAACCCACAAACTGTGAGATCATGACCTGAGCCAAAGTTGGACGCTTAACCAACTGAGCCACCCAGGCGCCCCAGACTGTTTAGATATCTTTAAAGTGCTAGTTTAATGAGTTGTCTTTGCCTTTTTTTTTTTTGCTAATAGAATTGACCATTTTTTTCATATATTATTCATCTTATATCTTGTGAATTATATGTGACTGAAATGGTTTTAATTAGTATTTATAATACTAATAACAAACTAAGCTGAATGGAATTTTTCGAAATATCCCTGTTGGATGAATAAGGAAAAGATTTCCAGCTTATGAGTCAGTCTGCCTTTGTGAAAGCTAATAGATTTTCAGTAAACAGTTACAAATTTGTGGTGAAAGAACTTATAGATGCTATCTCACAGGACTTTATTGAAAAAAAATCTGGCAGGCTATTAGGAACAAAGTTTTATACCCCAGCAACTTAAGGATTATGTACCATGGGGTCAGTTGGGTGACTCAGTTGGTTCAGAGTTTCTGATTCTTGATCATGGTCTCCTGGTTTGTGAGTTCGAGCTCCATGTTGGGCTGTGTGCTGACAGTGTGGAACCTGCTTTGGATCTTCTTTCTCCCCTCCCCTGGCCTCTCTCTTTCTCTCTCTCTCTTTCTCTTTCTCTCTCTCTTTGTTTCTCTCTTTGTCTCTCTCTTTCTCTCTTTCTTTCTCTCAAAAAAAAAAAAAAAGAATATGAATCTCTCTCCCTTTTCTTTGCCTCTCTCTCTCTCAAAAAAAAAAAAAAAGATTATGTGCCACATTACCTGTTCAACTCTTAGATGCATAGCTACCACGTGTTTATTTAACAATCAGATGAATTGATGGGTAGATGGATAAGGGATATATAAAGTCAGTGTTTCCTAGATCTTCAGCCCAATAACACAAGTAATATATAAATACTTTTCAATTAAAATTTGAAACAGCATAGGGGCACCTGGGTGGCTCAGTTGGTTAAGCATCCAACTCTTGATTTTTGGTTTAGGTCATGATCCTACAGCTCATGGGTTTGAGTCCTGTGTCAGGTTCTGAGTTGACAGCACAGAGCCTGCTTGGGATCCTCTCTTCCCCTCAGTCTCTGCCTCTGCCCTGCTCAAGCTAACTCTCTAAATAAACAGACTTAAAAAAAATAAATTTAAAACATAGATTTTTAAAAAATGAAAGCTCTCTTAATCACTCCTCATTCCAAGATTTCTTCTGTTTTTCTTTCATATAAATACTTGTGTATGTACCTAAATACTTACATGTTTTTAGTATATATCTATTTATATTTGTGACATAAATGATATCATAGTATATATATTGTTCCAGATACTGTTTTTTCCTATAGGAGTACAACTGCTATATAATATCCCATAGAGGGGACATATAAAAATTTAGTCAACCATTATTCTGACAAACAAACATCCAGGTTGTTTCCAAGTTTTGCTATTATAACAATGCTAAACATTCTTAATTATGTCTCTAAATGCATGGTATATGGAAGGGCTATTCATTTTTGCATATTGCTATAGTTTCCTGATATCCGCTTATATTAGTTTTAATGGTTTTTCAGTTGATTTGTTTAGAAAATCTTTTTGACTGCAGACAAATATGTCTATTTCCATTTTGTGGCTTATTGTACAGCTAGAGTGTCAAGTGTAATGTTGATTAATAGTAATGATAATGTGGCACCATTTTTCTATTCTTGGTTTTAATGGTATTTCAGTCAGTATTGCACATGGTCATGCTGTTTTTCATGTGCAAGTTAGGGCGTTCTTTCAGAAATAATGGGGCCCTGAAACTTGGAATGGGAACATCTGGATGAATTCAGATGTAATTGATCGTCTTGAACCCCCAGGTAACTCTGAGCCTGCCTTACCTGTGGAAGTAGTCTGCTCTCCAGGGTCTGAGGAGATTAGTCTTTACCTAAAAATGCTGTGGTAATAACTTCAACTGAGGCAGATGCTCACTCTCAAGACTCAGCACAATCATTCCTATTGCCCCTGGATCCATAACTAGAGTCAAATCTCAGCAAGTTCCAGGAGTACAGATAACTCAAAAACTATAATTTAGAAGGAAATAGGTTTTACACCTAACAAATTACAGGACTTTGCTGATATATATTGGTAGAAACCTGGGAGACATGTTTGGGAATGGATTCTAAGGGTGTTAGACCAAGGAGGGTGGAATATAATGCTAGATCGAGTCATGTTCCTTGATATGGACATACTTACTAGACATTCTCAATTCAGTGTGATAGCTTGTGAAGCTGGAGGTGACTCTAACAGTTTGCTTTAAACTTGGATTCAGCAATGGCCCACATTTAATGAGGTGGAGATGCCAGAGCTTCCCTACTCTGATCTGGAGGAGAAATAGGAATAGGACAGTAAATTTGTGTGACCTATGAATCAGTTACTGAACACCTATCTATACCTGTAACGAGTTTCTGTGGGACACTTCTTCCCAGAAGACACTCCTGTAGGAAGGCATTGAGAAACCTAATCTATCAGTGAGGGGAGCACCTGCATCCTCAAAAATGTGCTTTGGTTGCTTTCCTCTGTAGGCCGGATAAGATCATGGGTGATGTCATTGTTGAAATGGCTTCCCCGGTTTCAGTGGGGATGACAGGGTCCTGGAGTGCCAGAGGACATGTGGTGGCACTTCACTGCTAAAGACCGGCGAACACATTTACCATGAAGGCAGCAGGGATACACTGGAAATGAGAATGCCTTTGCCCATAAGGATATTTGGCATTGGCTAATAAATTGTGGCATCCCTATGAACAAAGCTGATGAGCAGCCTGAGAATTACTTGATGTACATAACACGAAGAGTCATGGTTTCTCCTCTGATTCCTAGAAATAAGTCAATTCAAAGACCAAAGCCCCTTAACTGAAAAGGGCAGGTTCCCCTGAGGATGAACTCTGCATCATTAGTGCAGGTATAGACTGCAAATCTTCCTCTAAGCCTACTTACTCAAAGGGCACTGTGGCTATTTATTAGTTATTATGCACTCTAAAAAAGAAAATATCCAGATTTTTCAGATTGCTGAACATTGGCTCTGAATTGATATTAGCCCCTGGGAACCCAAAACAACACTCAAGTGGTCTCTATTAAAAAAAAATTTTTTTTATGTCTTTATTTTATTTTGAGAGACAGAGAGCAAGCGGGGGAGGGTCAGAGAGAGAGGGAGACACAGAATCTGAAGCAGGCTCCAGGCTCTGAGCTGTAAGCACAAAGCCCGATGTGGGGCTTGAACCCATGGACTGGGATCATGACCTGGGCCAAAGTCGGGTGCTTAACCAACTGAGCCACCCAGGTGCCCCAAATGGTTTCCATTCAAAATGAGGGATTAGAGTGCTCAGGTGATAGATGGAGTCTTAACTCCAGTCTGATGGACTCTGGGCCCACTTGTTCTGCGGATTCACTTGTGATTTCCCCAATTACTGACATATAATTGGAATAGACCTACTTGGCAACAGACAGAATTTCCACATTGGCTCTCTGACCTATGGAGTGAGGGCCATTATGGTAGTAAGGGCCAAGTAGAAGACTCTGGAACTTCCCCTTCCTACCAACATAGTAAATCGTAAGCAAAGGCCGTGCCCCTGCTGCAACTGCAGACATTAGCGCCAACAAAAGACTTGAAAGAAGCAGAGGTAGCGATGCTTATCACATCCCCATGTAACTCCGCTCCGTGGCCTGTAGAGCTACATGATCTTGGGTAGTGACTGTGGACTGTTGTAAATGCAATCAGGTGATAACTCCAATTGTAGCTACACTTCCAGATGTAGTATCTTGACTGAAGAAATTCTTCGAAGGCCATTGGCACTTGATAGGCATCTATTACCCTTGACTTGAACAAAGCCTTTGCCTCCAAACCAGTGTGAAAAAACCTCCAGAAGCAGTTTGTTTTTACTTGGTAGGGCCGACAGTAACACCCTCACAGGCTCACTTCAGGGCCATGTCAGTTCTCCTGTTCTCTGCTGTAACACGGTCTGCAGAGGTACTGCTTGCTTTGACTCTACAAAACATTGTAGTTGTCCACTGTGTTCTGCTGATTGTATCTGATGAACAGGAAGTGGCAATGACTTTGGATGTCTTAGTAAGACATATGAATGAGAAAGTGGGAGAGAAACTATTTTTGGTACCAATTTTTGTAACATGGTTCATTCAGTTAGGTGACAGAAACCACACCAGTAATTTCAGCAGGGAACACTTAACAATCATTAGCTGACAATAAGGGATTGGCTACAAAGAAGGGATAAAAGAGAATTCTAAAGAACATCCTAGGGCTGAAGGGCAGTATCCAAGGAAGGAATAAACAGAGATGTTGGCTTTGTTGCTCAGATGTTTTCCTTCGAAAGTTCATGCTGGGCACTTTCCCAGGGTGTCTGGCTGACCAGGTTATCCTTAAGCGCCGGGCTAATCAGGTGGAGATCTGTGCCGTGGTCCTGAGGCAGCTGCCCGCGCACAAGTTCTACTTCCTGGTGGGTTACAGTGAAACACTGCTCTCCCACTTTTACAAATGTCTTGTCCGTCTGCACCTCCAAACTGTGCCCTCCAAGGTCGTGTACATCTAGGACAGTCTCTTTTTTTGATTCAGGCTCGAGGCTGCCAAGGACAGGAATGTGTGGGGAAGGGGTGAAGTGGGAATGGGGAAAATGCATCCCCTCAGTGTACTGAGGATTTGTTTTCAAAGCTGCTGTTGAATAAATAGACTTTCCTTGTTGAAAAAAAAAAAGTTCATTGCTAGTGCGATAAAGCTGGCAAGCAGGTTTTTTGTGGACTGGTTGGTAAGCAAGAATCCTCCTGTTGTATCAACAAAACTTATTGGTAAACAAAGGGCATAACTGTCCCACACACGCCACTGCCAGCCCAGCCCCGGAACAAAAAATGAAGCACAGTGGAGTAAAGGAGAGCAGCTCTCCTGGCATGCTCCTCCAGCGCCCTCTACTGACAAGATTTAGCTTTATGCCAGCTGGCAAGAGAACTGTTTACAGCCGGCATCCAGGTTGACAAAGCTGGCGGGTGAAGCATGCAGAGTTGACAGCCAACAAATTGATAACTGGCATCAATGGGGACTGTATGAGGTGTGCCCTGTAGGTTTATGGTAGATAAATGTTTATCAAGTTAAGGAAAGAGGTTTCCATTTGGTCTTGCTCTTTTATTTTTCTTTTTAATCTAGAATGAGTATTCAAGTTTTATGAGATGGATTTTTTTTCATTGAGATGATATGGGCTTTTTCTTTTTTAATAAAGTAAAATATGTTAATAGATTTATTAATGTTGGTCATCTTTAAATTCTTGGGATAGGGTCACCTGGGTGGTTCAGTAGGTTAAATGTCCTACTTCAGCTCAGCTCAGGTCATGATCTTGTAGTTCATGAGTTTGAGCACCGCTGGGCTCCGTGCTGACAGCTCAGAGACTTGGAGCCTGCTTTGGACTCTATGTCTCCTTCTCTTTCTGTCCCTTCCCCCTTTCACACTCTGTCTCTCTCTCAAAAATAAATAAACATTAAAAAATAACTGTTAGATAACAATTCTTGGGTTAACCCCTACTTGTTCATAATATTCTTTTACCAGATTGCTAGATTGATTTGTAGATTTTGATTTTGTATTTATATATTCCGTGAGCAAGGTTGACCTTTGGATTTATTTTTTGGTATTGTTTGTATCGCTATCAGTTATGCTAGCTTAGCAGCCTGAGTTGGGAAGCTTTCTATCATTTTATGCTCTGAAACCTAAAAATATAAATAAACCGAATAGAGTATTATCTGTTCCTTGAAACTTTGGTAAAATTTAGTCATAAACAGTCCTGACTGGGTATTATTTTCAAGGGGAGAAGTTTGGCTACCTTCTCAATTTTTTAAATGATTATTTTCATGTTAAAAAGTCTCTTTTTGAGTCATTTTTGGTAACTTATGCCTTCCTAGAAATAATGTTTTAAACATTCATATCAAATTTATTAGTATAAAAATATGCTCCAAAGTATCTTATAACTTAAAATTTTGGTTTATTTCTATTCTTAACCATTTTCATCTTTAAAAAAAAATTGTATCCTTTCTCCCTTATTCTTGCCGAGATTTATCAAAGTTTTGACCATTTTATTGGTCTTCACAAAAACCATCTTTTGGCTTTATTGAGCAAAGTTTTTCCCTTTCACATTGGTTTTTGCTTTGATTTTCAGTAATTATTTTCTTATACTTCCTTTGAGCTTATATTGATAATCTTTGTCTTGTTTCTTAAAAGCTCAATTCACTTATTTTCAAATTTTATTGTTTTTTACTACACACATGCAACCCAACATATTTTCTGAGTCCTGTTTGGCTGCAGTATACAGGTTTTGATATGTAATGTTTATGCTGTCACTTCTTTCCAAATTTTTTAAATATTTGTTTTTAGAGTGAGAGCGAGAGCAAGAGAGAGAGAGAGAACACACACCCTCATGAGTGGGGGAGGAGCAGGGAGGGGAGGGATAGAGAGTCCCAAGCATGCTCTGTGCTGTCAGCACAAAGGCCCACATAGGTCTTGGTCTCACAAACTCTGGAATCAAGAGTTTGATGCTCAACTAATTGAGCCACCCAGGTGCCCCTTTCTAAATAGTTTCTAATTTATTTATTTCTCCCCAACATTTTATTGTTAGTGCTTCCAAACATACACAGAGTTAAAAAAAGAACTTTACAGTGAACACCCAGTAGTGGCAGATTGTACGATTAACATTTTTTTTCTTGCTTCATCACGTATCTATACATCCTTCCTCCATTAATCCATCTTACCTTTTGCACGCCTTTAAATACATTACAGGCATTATAATTTGTTATATTCTTAACCCATGAGTTGTAAAAGTGTATTTCTTTTTTTTTTTTTAAGTTTATTTTGAGAGAGAGGATGCATGGGGGGGAGGGGCAAGGCAGGGGGAGAACATACCAGTGTGATGCAGTTGTGTCTTTAATATCTTTCTAACTCTTGTTAACACATTTTTTTTAAAGTTTATTTATTTTGAGGGGGGAGGGGCAGAGAGAGGGAGAGACAGAGAGAGACAGACAGAGAGACAGACAGAGAGAGAGAGAGAGAGAGAGAGAATCAATCCTAAGCAGGCTCTATACTGTCAGTGCAGAGCTTGATGCAGGGTTCAATCCCATGAACCGAGACCATGACCTGAGCCAAAATCAAGAGTCAGACACTTAACTGACTGAGCCACCCAGGCACCCCTAAAAGCGTATTTCTTAAATGTCCAGGTATTTGGAGTTGGAGAGGGAGCGTGTGCCTTTGTTTTTCTTTTTTGATGTATTTACTTTTTTAAGAGAGACCTCGGGCTTGATCTCATGACCTGGAGATCTAACCTGAGCCAAAATCAAGAGTAGAAATCAAGTCGGCTGCTTACTGACTGAGCTACCCAGGTGTCCCTCGGCTGTCTTATTGCTCACAACAATCCTTTGAGGTCTATACTCTTACTGTCTTCCATTGTGGTCTCAGAATATAAAATGTAAGATTCATGCCTGCTGGAATTTGTTGAGCCCTTACTTAGGCTTAATATATGCTCAAGTTACATGAATATTCCATGGGTATTTGAAGAGAATGTATATTGTTAGGTACAAATTTTGTATAAATGTCTAATAGTCTGTTAAGTTCTTCATATTTATTACTTATTTTATCTACCAGAGCTATTAATTTCAGAGAAATGGGAGTCTTCCAAGATCATTGTGGACCTGTCAGTTTCTTATATTTCTAATAATTTTTGCTTTATATATTCCTACATCATGTTTTACTCACCTAAACAACTAATCAATTTATTTTTAAGATTTTTATATTACTATGAAAGAAAACCAGTATCATCTGCAGTAAGTAGAAATTAAAATAAATAGAAGTACAATAAATACCAAATGATGTGATTACATTTTAGCCAGTTCTTCTTGCCTGCCTGGAGTGTCTCCTCTTTCTGTTAAAAAAAGAAAAAGGGGCACCTGGGTGGCTCAGTCAGTTAAGTGTCAAACTCTCGGTATCAGTACTGGTCATGCTTATAGTTCGTGAGATCAAGCCCTGGATTGGGCTCTGTGCTGGCAGCATGGAGCCTGTTTGGAATTTTCTTTCTGCTCCTTCTCTCTCTCTCTCTCTCAAAAACAAAAACAAAACCCACTTAGAAAAAAAATGGGGTGCCTAAGTGTCTCAGTCAGTTAAAGCATCCGATACTTGATTTTTGGCTCAGGTCATGATCTCATGGTTCATGGGTTAGAGCCCCACATCAGGGTCTGTGCTGACAGTGCGGAGCCTGCTTGGGATTCTCTCTCTCTCAAAATAAACTTTTAAAAAATGTGTTTAACGAGTTAAAAGATGTTATAAGACATGACTGCCTCAAACTGGTATGTTCTCTTTAACTTAATCAGAATGATTAGTTGAATCATATTTTTTAAAAATCCCATGTAAGTGTATCACCTAAAGTCTCCTTCTTGAGGTATTTGAGGTATGTGATCTAGGAGTTTAGAAGTCCTACATTCTGTTTTTGGAGTGGTAACCCTTAACATCTGAACATAAATATTTATACTTACTCTTCTTCCTAAGTCTACAATTAATATCTATATCTTCTTGTTTTTATTAAAGCAGAGCTTTACTTACCTCTTGTCTTCCTCTCCTACATTTCCATCTTACAAGTGAGGGAACTGAGGCTTTAGAGAATATAAGTTAACTTATTTGAGTATCAGAGTTGGGAGCTGAACCCAGGCAGTCTGCCTTCGGAGCCTGTCTGTGCTCTTACCACGAGACTGTACTCCCTAATTTAGGATTTTAGTTCCAGATTATGATTTAATTTTTAAAACATGTATTATATAGCTTAAATATACATTTTATTGTTTCTCCCATATACTATCTCTTTCATTTTACTTTGCTAAAATATATATATATTTTTTAATATTTTTATTTATTTCTAGGAGAGAGAGAGAGAGACAGCGTGAGCAGGGGAGGGTCAGAGAGAGAGGGAGACACAGACTCTGAAACAGGCTCCAGGCTCTGAGCTGGCAGTCAGCACAGAGCCTGACGCGGGGCTTGAACCCACGAACCGTGAGATCATGACCTGAGCGAAAGTCAGACGCTTAACCGACTAAGCCACCCAGGCGCCCCCTAAAATATACTCTTGAGTAACTGTTTTACAAAGACCAGATATGTTCTTTCTTTCTCTCACACTTAAATGTTAGGTTGGCTAGGTCTAGAATCTTAGATTCACATTCATTAGTTTTGAGGAATCTGAAGACCTTGTACCCTTTCCAACTGGTATTTACTATTATTAATCAAAGAGATATCTGATGCCATCCCTTATCCTTCAGAACTTTCTACCTATTTCCCTCATCCAGACACCTGGAAGGCCCTCTTCCCCGTTTTTAAATTGAGTAATAATATTAAGTATACAAATATTAAGCATATAGTTTGAACATTTACATATATAAACTCCTGGAACCACCACCACCCAGATAGAGAGCACACGTACAGCATTCCAGAGCCCTCCCTCGTGCCCCCTTCACAACCAGATAAAGCAAGTCACCCCCTAGAAGTAGTGATGATTCTGACTTTTACAACTATATAAAAGTTTTACCTGTTCTTGAACTTTATATAAATGATTTCATACAGTATATAAGGCTTTGTGCTTGTTGAAAACCATGTTTTCATGTTCTTTCCAAACAGAAACTTGAAGAGAAGCTAGAGTTCTGGATGGAGAAATTTGATAAGGACACAGAAATGAAACAGAATGAACTAAATACTCTCAAATCTGCTAAGGCCAGTGACTTGGCACATCTTCAAGACCTTGCAAAAACGGTAAGGAAACAGTCTCAGTAGTGTAATACGGCTGAGCACCAAGGGGTAGGTGGTAGCTGAGCTACAGTAGGCGGGTCCTGCTGTTCCTGGTGACAAAGTGGAGGTGTGCCTATAATTCACTGAGATTCTGTCCTGTGATGATGACGATGGGGACAGTGATAGCAGCAGCCAACACTTGCATGGTGCTTGCTCTGTCCCAGGCACTTTACTAGTATTTCGCATTTATAACCTATTTAATCCTCACAACAACCTCTTGAGATGGATACTATTAGTATTTCTACTTTATGGTCTCTGAAGCTAATCTGTAAATTATGATTTAAAAAAATTTTTTTAATGTTTTTTTATTTGTGAGAGAGAGAGATAGGGTGTGAGCCAGAGTCATGAAAGAAGGGGAGACACAGAATCCAATGGTGGCTCCAGGATCTGAGCTATCAGCACAGAGCCCAACAAGGGGCTCGAACCCACAAACTGTGAGATCATGACCTGAGCCGAAGTTGGATGCCCAACCGTCACCCAGGCACCCCTAAATTATGATTTTTAAAAAGCTTCTGATTATGGTTTCATCATTGAATAAACATAAAACTTCCTGAGTTTCTCTTTTATTTTTCAATCTTAAATGTTTCCTTTTGAGAGATACAGAGAAACAGAATGCAAGTGGGTGAGGGTCAGAGAGAGGAAGACACAGAATCTGAAGTAGGCTCCAGGCTCTGAGCTGTCAACGCAGAGCCCAATGTGGGGCTTGAACTCCTGAACCGTGAGATCACGACCTGAGCTGAAGTTGGACACTAAACTAAGCCACCCAGGTGTCCCTCCCAAATTTCTCTCTTAAAAGATGGCTGCTGCTATTTTTATGCATACATTCTAGTAGTTAAAACAAATTACATTATTTTGAGGCCACTAATCACACATCAAATTAGTATTTCATTTTTATGCAAATTTGAATTATTAAACTGAAAAACCTGTGGGGGACAATTACAAAGTTAATATATGAATATTTACAATATAGGAATCCAGTAAGTTTTATCTTTAGACTTGGGATGCTTTATGTTCAAATTTTATATTAAAAGTGCAGGGCTGGCTGGGCCACACCTTGCCAAGACAGTCTTATAACCTAGGATTAATGTCTACTTTTATAGATAAGGGAGTTTGAACAGATCATCATTGAAGATCGGATAGAAAAGGAGAAGACCAGGAAGAAGATAGAACAGGATGACTTGGAATTAAGGAGCATCATAAAGGTAGAAAGCCAGAACTGACATTTTGGGGCACCTTTAATCCGATAGCTGGCCTAATATTGAGGAACATAATGTATCTCTCATTTGTTATGAAGCATGGACAGGACATCTGTAAGGAAGCATGGCTTTTTGTTATTCCTGGAATCTGCCTACAGTCCTCAGTGCAGGGAGAGAGTTAACATTTCCCCCCTCTTAATCCAGAAGGAAAGTGGTGGTTAGCAGGGGAAGCAGAACCTAGAACTTGTGCCCAGAGGTCAAATTTAAGAATACTATTTATAATTGAAACAGCTCTTGGAGGAGCATCTTTTTATTTTTTTTAATTTATTTTTTTCAAATAAACTCTACCCCCAATATGGGGCTTGAACTTCAAGACCTCCAGATCAAGAGTCACGTGCTCTACAGATTGAGCCAGCCAGGTGCCCCTGGAGGAGCTCCTTATAATCCTATTTATAGAAATGGGCTCAGCCTATCTTCTAGGTCCTGATGAGCTATTTTCAAAAAGTTGTAAGGAATAAAGAGTTTAGGGGGAAAAAAAACATTTACATTTAGTTTTGCTTTTTTTTTTTTAACGTTTATTTTTGAGAGAGCACAAGCGGGGGAGGGACAGAGGGAGGGAGACAGAATCCAAAACAGGCTCCAGGCTCTAAGATGTCAGCATAGAGCCCCATGTGGGGCTCGAACCCAAGAACCATGAGATCATGATCTGAGCAAAGTCAGACATTTAACTGGCTGAGCCACCCAGGTGGTGCCCCATAACATTTAGTTTTATATGAACTCATGAATATTAGTGATGTTGAAACTGGTAGGTCAGATTCTGGGAAATATTTTCAAGCAGAAATAACACCAGCTAGACCCAAACTGTTGTTGAGAGGATTACCCTGCTCTCTGAAAGCAGAGTGTCTGCTGAGAGCCTACAGTGTGTAAACAGTAGTCTGTGATGTCTGTTATGGGGTAGATTAAGAAAGTAAGCTTTAAAGTACATTCAAAACCAGGCATCCAAACCCAGATATGAGCTTTGCATTAGGAGAGACTCAGATGTACAGTTAGCAAGGATTTATTGAGCTTTTATGGTATTTTTCTATTTGGCAGGATTCCTTGATTTTAGAGCATAAATGTAAAGACTAGCTGAAGACCTCTTTTGTTTTCACTAATGAATTTGCTCCTGGTTTTTAGGGCTTAGTCTGATTTTAAAGTAGTGCCTACTATATTCAGAACAGTTGTCTAGGACTAAGATATTCAAGGGAGCTATTGAGATCCTTTTTGCAAGAGGAGTACTGATCCTTTAATCAATCATTAAAGCCAAGAAATGCACCAGGAAGCCTAGCGAAGCAGTCTAAGTTATCTGCACATGTTTGACGGAAAGCTTTCTTCTGCCTGTGTCCCAGCTAACTAACGTCCCTGCTGGAGCAAATGGTCTAGATGTGGGGAATCATAAAGAGAAGCAGTACAAGGGAGTCAGGTTTGTAAGTGAAAAGGAAAGATTGGCCTTATCAGATTCCTTTTCTTTATTTTTAGTCCTTGAGAACTTTACTCTAGGTTCTGTGGCTGCAGCTCTGGGTCCCGCACAGCAGGGCAGCACTGCTGCAGGGAGCGCATGCGTGGCCACTTCCATGTTTCAGACAGACCTCATTCTTCAGAAGTCACTTTAGGAAAAAAGCCACTCCCTTCTGCAGAAAGGATGCAGCTTGTCAGGCATACTATAAATGGTACTCACTCTCCCTTTCTCTTCCAGCTCCAGGCCTGGTGGCGAGGCACTATGATACGGAGGGAACTTGGTGGTTTCAAGATGCCTAAGGACAAAGATGACAGCAAGGATTCCAGAGGTAAAGGCAAAGACAAGGACAAGCGGAGAGGCAAGAAAAAGTGACATTCTCTTGCCTTTTCCTCTGGTATTCTGGAGATGGAAAGGCAGACTTGAAGGGAGGAGGAAACATTTTACCAGCACAGAGAACTCATCTACAGGTTATTTTCTTATTTGGACATTTCCAGGTGTTCCCTGGTGTTTTCATTTTGCCTGTTGTATTAGTTTGCAAACCCTGAATTAGGGGTACACCATCAACTTGGGGTTTCTTTTGAGGAACTTTTGGTGGGAAGTCTTTCTAGGAGCCTTGTAAAGATTCTTCTTGCTCTTTCTTACTAGAAAAAGGTTCATGGGCTTAGTTATGGTGATGCATTAAAACTTCAGTAATTTCTGTAATTTCTGATTCTTATCATTTGTCGACAGTGAAAACTCTATGAGCAAAAGTGAAGTGTTCAGTCAGAATTCCAAAATGATGCTTATATAGTGTCTAGCATAATACAGACATAATGAAGTTCCCTAGGTTGGCTCCTTCCTGCCTTTTAGATTTGTTATCACTTTAGTGTTTTTGTTGGGGTGGCGGTGGCATGGAATATATATCTTACTGTAAGCTGCTTCAGCTCCTTTTCTGGGAGATAGGAAGGGATATCAATTATAAATTTAAAAAAATAATCCATTAGAATAAACAGATAAGAGATGTTAGGATGTACAGCCCACACCCAGTACAGATGGGGACACAGGCCCCAGGGGAAGACGAGGTTGGAGAGATTTTTGATCAAGGAGACACCAGGGTCTACGTGTGCTTTGTTCCCTCAACAATTCTCACCCTGCAGGATATTAAGACTAAAACAATAAAGATAATCCAAATAAAATGTCTTGGGATACTAGAGCTTTCCCTACAGCACAGTTGGTAATTTCTGAGTGAAAAGTGTCCAAATGTGTTACATGCATTGTTTCACGAATTAAACCTTAAATGTAATTCCAAATATAGGGCAATACTGATATCTGTATTTCCTTAAAGTAATTTAAAACATTGACCTCAAGGGGCTGTTATGAGGACCCAGTTTCTACTGATGTTCCTTCAGGGAATTAAATAACCTTTCATTTTTGCCAAGGAAATCATGCTTTAGGTATGAAGATTTTCAAATCAGCCTTTATTTCACGCTACTGAAGTGTTGGCTTTTATTTTAATGTCAACGTGTAAGGTGGCATACAGGCAATTTAAAATAGCATACATGATATTGACATATTTATACTTAGAACTTATGCATTATATTTACAGACATACAAATATAGGACAATGTTTTACAAAATCTTTTACTAATTACATGTTTACAACATTTTCAGAAATAAAATGAAATCTGCTGTAAACCATCTCACTGCAACACTTCTATAAAAAGGGTTCTAAATATCCATGTTTTCCTTCATTTCTATAACCATTTTAAGCGCTAGTTGTTAAAATTCATCATACTCATCAGCACAGTCACACATCATTAGTCACTGCTGAGCTGTAGAAAGTAAGAGAAATCAGACTCCTCAATTAGCTGTAAGGCTGTGTTTTAAAAACCTGTTAAAGAAAGTGACCTGCTAAGAAGCGCCCCCAACTCTGTTCTAGCCAAATACAAAGGCCCCCCGCCCATGAGCTGTCTCCAGAGAACCAGCTGACTTACAGTCTCCGTAGCTGGCAGGGGCCCTGGTGGGTGGGCACCTAGCCTTTTCGCCGTTCACACTTCAGCACAGGGCCGATCACTGCTTCAGTAGGAAGCTCATAAACAGTCAGGTAGAATCGCTACAACATCGTCTTCATCCTACACTGCAGTCTAGCAAGGCTAAATGTGAAATTTTCTTTCCATTTTTTTAAAAATACATACAAAACACTGAACATAAAAATTTTCCAACCAAAACATCATGAATGTTTTTGCATCTTGACAAAGAAAAACTTTCAATGTGCTTGATATTTTTCTTTCATTATCAAGCAAAACTGTATACAACTTCTTTCTAGCAATTCAAATATAAATTTGAATTAGTTTGATAAAAATATTAGGTTTCACATTATGTGTGAAATATGAAATAAGTGGAAACTTCCGTTTATTCCTATGGGATAATTAGTTGCAAATGTCCCAAATGTTGTATTATGTATGTCTTCTGGGGTTATTCCTTGCATGGTAGGTGACAAAACAGTCCTGTTCTTTGCTGAGTTTCAAATGACTATTATTTAGAGATTGTACTGAGATTTAATGTTGATGAGAAGGGGAAATACCCATAGTTTAAAAATGCACACAAATTCTAAACAAGTTTTTCCAAACAGACCGCTCAATTGGAACTGTAACTATAATGGAGTCTGGCTCTAAACACTTAAAAGACATATTGCTTTTGTTCTGTAAGGACAGTGAAGGACTGGGTTTTGAGCTCAGAGGTTTAATTTTAAACTCGGACAAATTGGTAATGTTCTGCTGAATTTGTTTCCCAGTGAGAACGGGGGAAAATGTTATTTTGACCAGATACTCCACATGATTTTACCCAGTTACTTTTAGATGCTGCATTCATATGATAGAACACATTTTGCTCAAATGCATGCATTGGTAAAGAAAATTCAGAACAATTCACCCTGGATAACTAGTATCTTCACTTAGTCTATTTACCTGGTTTATAAAGGCAGTGCATACCAAAAGATATGCTAACATCTAAAAGGGGCTCAAAATACAGGGTAAGAAAGAACCTAGTGGCTTAAACTTGAACAAAGGCTCCCGGCTTTGTGTTACATGAGCCCCTGGGCCCTTTTACTTGGTCCATGATTGAGTGAAGAAGGCACTAGTGGTAGAGTTAGATGACCTAGATACACAGCACGCTGTTTTAAGATGCCACAGTGGTTTGATTCAGGTACGGAAACTGGCTATTACCTGAAAAGAAATTAAGAAACTTGGCTTTTCCTTTATTTCTTGGACTCTGTTTTTCCTAATCTTCCATTAATCAGGGAGCTGGAAGTGTATTCTGCTGTGAGTGGAAGGTATGTGCAGACCCAGGTGTTCCGGGAGCAGCGTGGCGGGGAGTAGAAGGGAGGGCTCAATGCAAATGGTGAGTAGTGCATGTTACCAGCCTAAGGATTTAGAATCTGTGTGGAGAGTGCTTGTTTATAATGTGTAGATAATAGCAGGATGTCACACAGAAGCAAGCTTTACTGGTGGTGGCCAGCCTGCATTTGGGGGAGGTGAGGGGGGGAGGGCTTCAACTCTGGCCTTATATAGAACTTACCTCTCTCAAAAGGTTTTACTACACAAAATTCTAGGCCTTCTACATTATATGTGTTTTGCCTTGACATAAGTATTGTCTAAAAACCCCAATTCTGTTATTTTTGTTTTGCCTTTCACATACAGTCTAAATAATCATAATACAGCTTTTGATTTTAAATGTGGCTGAGAGTGGAGTCATTATTCCCCATATCATACAAACACCTAGCCTTGAGACCATGGTCTCTACCCCATCTGTTGAAAATGCAGATACCCAGGCCTCGCTTTAGACTGACCAAATGAGACTCTGCATTTTAACAAATGGTCCAAGAGATTCTAATGAACAGCCAGTTTGGGAAACCAGAGGACTCCAGAAACCGGAAACAGGTAGAGGTTATAGCAGGTCTGTGCTTTCAGAAGAGCTAAATAGTCTTCTGAGGACATTTCTCTCTGGTATGTGAAACAAGCCTACTCTCTAGGAAAGCACAGCCAGTTTAGTCTTCAGTGTTGGGTTCTCAGTAATGACAGAATTAAGTTTCATTTGTGAAAACCGTGTCTTCCTAAACAGTTCAATGGAAACGAATATAACCTCCCCTAAAATGGAGGAATGAAGCAAAATATTCCTGTTAGGAATCATGGAAACAGTCCCTTTTAAGAACACTTAAGAGCTCTGTTTAAGCAGATGGATGGCAGCAGCAATCGCGTCCTGCTCCGGTTTGGCCAGGCCAGTGCCCAGGTGCTGGGGGTCCTTACACAGCAGATGATGGGTGCTGCTGCTTGGGGGGGGCAAGTGCCAGGAGAGCCTGGACCGTCACCGCAACCTGGCTCAAACCTTTCTCTTCTAAAATGTGGAGAGGCAAACATAATTGCTCCTGAAATGGGACGACGTAACATAAAAACAAACAAAAGAGAAAACAGGATGAACATCAACAAACTAAAAAGAAAAAATAAGCACCTCTTCTCTCCCTCATAACAGTCCTGAGATATGAAGAATCAGTACCTGGGGAACTGGCCTCTGTTAACAGGAGTTACACAGAGATGGTACCTTGACCACCGCCACCTTATTGAAACAAGTAGAAGTACAAACGGGCCATTCTGAAAACTGGAATGAGGCCCAGTTACATACACTTCTACATACAACAGAGGATAACAGAATACTCTGGAGTAAATGCAACACCCTTCATCATCGATACATAAAAGAGCAATGCAGATCAGTAAAATGACGCAGGGAAAATGGAAAAGCAGTTCCAAGTTAGCAGATGGCTCAAGCCTGACAGACAGGACATTGGGGGAGAGAATGTGCTGGAAATCACACACCATGGGAAGGCAAGATGGTTTCCGGCCAGAAGCCAGACTGCCTGCGGGAAGGATGCCCACCAGTTATAGAATAAATGGGAGTATTTCATATCCTTGCATTTAATGGATTAAATTATGCTGGAGAGCTATGATGTGAGTTTAGTCAGGAATACCTTAATTATCATATATTTGAAAAGTATACGTTTGGTTAAGGAAGTTAACTTGTACGGGGTTTGCCTCATTAATGTCTGGCTAAGCCTTGAGAAAGAAAAAGGCAGAGTTTAAGGATAACACCTGCCATTGGTGTTTAAGATTAAATATTCAGAAAAACAGACACTGCTCTCAGAAAGGACAGAAAGAATTCTGGTCCCACTAAAAAGGAGACTACATACACTTATTAAAAAAGATAACTGGACTTTTCAATGGCACTTACTGTATTATTAGGAAGTTTTACAAAATTAGTTGCAATAAAAATATAACATTTATTTTGAACAGTTATTGGTACTTGTGCTTCTTAAAACTTTAACACTTATCTTGATACAACAAGGTAACTGCAATCTTTTGACCTTATAAAACTAGCAACTCAGTATAAATACTTTGCGTACCACTGCCAATACAGATGAACTATTCTAAAATGAACCTGCAGGGTGTTTTGCTCTTGGGGAAGCATATTTTCTCCGAGGCCAATTCCCTGGTCCCGCCTCCATAGTGCCCTGCACCGCATGTGGTTTAGACATTCCCTCAGAGCCTTATACTTTCCAGATGCACATTTACCTGCCAGCGGCTTGGAGGGAACGCCGTGTGCTCTGAAGAGAATGTACAGCTACTCCCCCCAAGCCACACACAGACCACGTGTTGTATCTTCTAAAGGGACAAAACTCCACAAAACCAAATGGTCTTTGACTCTGAGACATCTTAAAAACAGAACAAAGCAAATCTTCCAAACTCTGGAAGGCACTACTACTGTATAAAACTGGTTTCCAACACAGTTTCAAACATCAGGTCAATGTTTCAGCATTAACTGCACACAGTTTTTTAATGTGTTAAAGAATGGTCCCACTTAACATGGAAGAAAGCCAAAACAATCGCACCCTCAGGCTGACTTCTACAACAAGGTGTTCTGTTCCCTGCAATTCCCCTTCATATTTTAGTTCAGCAGATTCCTGAGTGTTCAGAAACCCTATTTATGAGAACTAGAATCTGAATGCATCCATGAAGTCGTTTCAAGCACCAGGGCCAGCAGCTCACATACTTAGAACATCGTGAAGATGACAATACTCCCTGCCTTGGGTACAGAACAGAGACCGCTGCCTGATACTTTACCTGCTCCTACTGTTCACATACAAGCTCCTGAACAGCCTAATTCAATACAAGTTCACCTAATAAGATGATTCAAGTATACTGAAATTACATAAATTCCAATTTTAAATTATAAATAGGGTTTTAGAGGTGAAAATCAGTTCATTGATAAAAAACAGTAAGTATGGACAGGTGCCTATTCCTGGAAGGTCAGCTCCAGACCATCTGCTTGTTGTGGACTATTTTAAAAGTACACACTGGGCTCACAATAGCGATCTAAGGAACCTACCTGAGTTTTGGACTGAACATTCAGATCAAATTAAAATTATTAAGACCAAATGGCCAGTGCTTCCAGATGTGTAGACAGCAAATGCTTACATGGACCCGTGCCTCACAATACAGGGAGATCCCAGGATTTCAGGGCACAGCTCAATGCAGAGATCTTAGTGACCAGCTGCCTCCTCAGCTGGAAAGGGTACAACTATATTCTTTATGAGCAGTTGTTGAAAATGGTGGAAAAACGGCCACATGGGAATTTCATTATGTCATATCATATTCTAAGTCTTATTCTAAGAATAGGCGCAGGATTGTATCAGAGGCACCTCGGCACCTGAGATAAGAGGAAAAAGCCCATAGGCCAGGAGAATGGACAAATGACCATGAGAAAAATGCTGGTCTTTTGCTGTTAGCAATCGTCATCAATGCTTACTAATGTGATGGGCTGTTCATCTGGACATATGGGGGACAGGATTTATCTGCTTTATTGGTTAGGTCTTTGATAGCCAGGTTTAAAAAAAAAAAAAAAGCACATAGGTAAATACTTTGTAGCAAGAAACAAACCTCCTTTACCAAGCACAGGAATGAGGTGGAAAATCACTGGAGTGCAATCGTTCAGCTAGAGGGGGAAGATCCCGTAATAAAGCAGACAGAGAGTTAACATTAAAGTACAATAAAATGCCACAAAACCCAAAAGCTGGATAGACAGAGAGACAAAACTGGATTCTTCTGAATGTGCCCCAAGAGAAAGTAGTGTTTCAACAGTTCTTTTAACGCTGAGGTTTAGCTGAAGGATGTCAGAAGGGGAACAAAGATTGTCCTGTCCAAAGTGTGAGCAGGAAAGGAAAACAGAAAAACAAAGTCAGTGGATCAGAAATACAGATATCAGTATAGAATTTAATATGATCATCTCAGTCATACTCACAGAAACACATCCTAGTAACATTTTTTTTTATTAGGAATAAAAATAAAATGCTAAAAAAAACCCAAAACCACAAAGACTCCTCTTTGTGCTGAGCCTGCTTCCACTCCTAAACAGCAGAATAAAATGGACTTGTTGGTGACCAGTACGAACACTCAGGAAATTGAACAGAACTGGGTGACGGCTTAGGGTTATCAGGCCTACAGGTGGTGACGTCTGTGCCAGGCAACCTCTTTCCAGACTCATTCTTCCCTATTGACAAAAAAAAAGAATGGGCCAGAAAGCAGGACCAAACCTGCATGTAGGCTGAGGAGAGGGAAGTGTGTTCAGAGAAAGGCAGGTAAATCAAGGAGGGCTGAAGAATGAGGAGAGCCTAATAATCGGGGAAACTTACTACCTGGAAGCCAGGTGTACTGACTGATTCGGTACTCCTCTCAAAATCACGTCAGTATTCCTTCCATCTTCACCAAGTCCAAGTTACTAATATGTACAAAATGAATCAAGAGTGGGAAGGGGCCAGACCCTCCAGCTCATAGATGAAGAAATCAGGTAAGTAAATAAAAACACAATTGGGACTGGAGAACAGGAAAATATTCTTTAACACATAACATGTAGTAATTCTAGGACATAAGATACTGGACTCAAACAGACATTTTTATCGCCCATTATAGTTTTCTGAAGATAACATACTTAATAAAAGTATAATAAAGAGAATACCCACATGCCCAGCCTCAACAGAGGTTTTCAAGAGTCACCTTATTCTTTAGTGTTTCATTCAGAACTCATAAACCCTTCAAAAGTTACACTGAGAAGGGAAACTATTCACCTTGATACATATTCTCTGGACATAAAATCTGACCCCTGTTTGCAATATTAAGTTTCATGTTATACATTTTTAAAAGTGGCATTATATTACAAGTCAAACAGAAGTAGGGGTATTTAGGTAAAGATCAGAAAGCCTAGACATAGGGGAGAACATAGTGGAGAGGAGGAGGTTTCCTCCTGGGGCAGAGGGACCTGAGAAGGTTAATTTGAACCTATGAGTTTATGTATGTATTCATTTTCCTTCACTTTGTTCTAAGCAAATGACTAACTTTTTAGCAGAAGTGGCATCATAACAGGAACCTGTCTCAAAGTGGTAGTGGTGGTGGTAGACACTCGGGTAGAAGGCAGAAAGGGAGAGGAAGAGGTGGCCTTTGGGATTGTCCACTTCCTCTTTCAGGTGGGAGAGACCCAGAGGGAGGAAGGATGTGTCCGGAACCTCAATCTAACCACCCTGGAAAAATACCTAGTCTTTTAAACATGTATTTTTGTCTCCTGCCTTCAAACAGGACAGCACTGGTAGGGACAGGCTGGCCCACGATAAATATTGTTACCCACTGGTTGGCAAGTGCTGAATTAAATGCACATTTTAAGGCAGACTGTATTTTGCTAACTGTTGGCAATACATTCTGGAAGAATTTTAGTGTATGAACTTTAAATCTGAGACACAGGTCATTCTCTAAAGCCCAGAGTATAGGAACAATGAGTGTAAAGCTGGTAAACAGCACTTGCAGCAGGTCTGATGTAGGCCAAGTCTGCAAACATGTCTTGCTATTTGGGGATGTTTCTAGCGCTCTTCTCTTTGGGTATGTAGTGCCTCTTTTTCGTTACTCTTCTGTCTCTGGTTCCCATTCCCTGCACTAACCCACGCCGCATTCTTTGTTCCAAGACCTGTGCTGCGGCGTCGGGGCAGGTCCCAGGCATGCCTGTAGTGTATGTGTAGTGTAGTGTGGTGATCAGGCAGAAGCGTCTTCAACAGGCAGAAGGTGGCACTGACCGTTAGTGTGCTTACACAAATATTAGAACCTGCTTATTAATATGAAGAAAATGCATGCTATTTGCTTAGAAACCCTACTGATGCTGTTACTATGTTTAAAAATGGCTTGTTCTAAAAGAGATGATGAGTCTTTAGAAAACAATATGATGTAAAAATGAAAAATCTGCTTTCATTTGACATAGGAACAAAATAAGGTCCTTGCTAACTACCAAAAATGTAAATTTTAGTTCTTTTTAGAACTCAGATTTTTAAAAAAGCCACAAAAGAAAACAGTGAAAAATAACTAGTGAATTCCAGTCTACTTAATCAAAGGGGAAAAACCATCATGGGAACGGACTCCAGCCAACGCAGATGCTCTACGGCGCTAGCCTCTTTCTCTTCCCCTCTGCAACACATACAGGAGCTGAGGGAGAAGGCCGCCCACTGGACAAATGGTGCTGTGGCTGCCTCAACTCAAGGTGACTAAGAGTGGAATGGGGCTCAGGTGAAGAGTCACTGTTGTGACAGCTGTTAGGACAGAGGGCTTAAGTTCTAGAGAAACACAGGAGTTGAGTCGAGAGCCAATCCTGGGGCTCTGACCGCTAATTAAGAAAGTGATAAAAAAGAGTCATGATTTTCTTCTTGAAGGTTGGACACCAGATATGATGACAGGAACTTCAAAGGTGATGGTTAATGGGAAAAAAAAAAAAAAATCAAACAGTACCAAGCTGGTTATTTCTTTAAATGTATGTAGGTCTCATGTCACTAAGTATAGTAGTTTCTAAGAGTACCATGCTTAGTCGGTCTAACATAATTGTTTTTAAAAGGGTAACTGAAGAAAAAATGTATGACGTTCATGTCTCTTAATTTACATCTTAATTAAAATCTGTAGAGTACCACTAAATCTATTAATTAAAATCTTAATTAAAATCTATTTGTACCACTAAAGGGCTGTTGCTGAGGAACCTGGAGACCGTAAATCTCAAGAGCAGGACAAATGCCTAGAAACAGCCTCTCGTGTGCTACATTCCAAAGTATTAGAGCTTAGTGGAAAAACAAGCGAAAACAGAACCAGGCCTGTTAACAGCACTGTCTCAGTGTTTGTTAGTCTGGATGACCCACGATGTTTATATAGATGTTAACAGTACGGGTGAAGTGTACACAGTAACTCTCTGTGCTATTTTTGCAACATTTTTCTAAGTCTAAAATTATTTCAAAATAAACATTTTAAAAAAGTATTCAAATAAGTGTTAAAAACCTGAAACCAACTGAAGCCTTCTCAGTCTGAGATGCACTCACTCTGAAGTATAGACTCTTATGGGCAAAGATGTATACAAGTCCAACCGCAAGTAGGAGTGTTTAGGAAAACAGCAGAGTATCGATTTTGATTACTTAACATGACTTATTACCATAAACTTAAATTTCTATGTGTATTATTTTTTTGCTTGGTCCTTGAAAATAATTAAGGAAAACTGCTCAGAAGCAGACTGACTGACTCTGGTAACACAAAATCTCGTCAGCAGTCATCAACTTGGTTCAGGGCTAGTCCTCTAAGATTTTAGATCCTGACATTTCTGAAAACTTTTAGAAAAATAATACTGAAGTCTGAGATGGGGAACTGGCAGCATCATCTAGGCAACATAAAAAAATGATAAATTTATTACCTGAGGTACACCAATTTTTCTGCAAGCTTCTAGGAAATTCTCCACATTCCGCCTGCATTTTGCCATTGTTAATTTAGGCTACAAAGGAAGGAAAATGTGGTGTTACTACTGAAGTTTTCAAAATTTATTATTTTAAAAATCCTCTTGTCACAATTCCTTTGTCAATTCAGCACTCTGGTCCATAAGGTCAACAAATTTCCTTAAAGGATCAGGTAATAAAGCTGTTAGTCTTTATGGCCATACGATCTGCTAAGAGCTTGAAAACAACTGTAGACAAGCAAATAGATGTTCCAGTAAAACTTCATTTACAAAAAGAGGTGTTGGGCTTGGACCACAGTTGGCTACTCTGTACTTTAGACATTTTACTTTGAGTTTTGTAAGGTAAGTGCTAAATACAGAGAAATTTTAGGGGGATACTTTAAATTTTTTTTCCATTTTAAAATAATACACAGTAAAGAAAATGTGTAGGAATAGGAAGGAAATTACCCACAACCTCAATATTCAAATACAATCACAATCAACACTTTGGTTCATTTTCTTGCAGTCTTTATAAAATAAGATAATTTTATTAAAAATATAGATTTTTTATGTTTCTTTGGGGGGGGGGCGGGCAGAGAGAGAGAGGGAGACACAGAATCTGAAGCAGGCTCCAGGCTCTGAGCTGTCAGCACAGAGCCTGACGTGGGGCTTGAACCCATGAGCCGTGAGATCATGACCTGAGCCAAAGTTGGACGCTTAACAGACTGAGCCACTCAGGTGTCCCTAAAAGAAGAATTTTAAAGAATCAACAGCTTTTGCTCATAAATATGTTATTGATGCAGCATGTCTCTATTCAATATCAAATTCACCTGAAATTTTTAAAACATTTGTATTTTATTTCATTATTTCTTAAAATTTTATTTATTCTGAAAGAGAGAATACAAATAGGAGAGGGGCAGAGAGAGAGAATCCTGAGGGAGACAGAGAGAGAGAGAGAAAGAGAAAAAGAGAGAAATCCTAAGGAGGCTCAGCAATATAGAGTCCGATGAGGAGCTTGAACTCCTGAACTGTGAGACCATGACCTGAGCCAAAATCAAGAGTCAGACACTTAACCGACTGAGCCACCCAGGTGCCCCAAATATTTCTATTTTAAAAGATTGGATTAAAGAACCTGTTTCCTGAAGGATGAACATTTCCCAGAGGAGATTTCCCTAATTTCTAATTAGTAAGCTTGTTTTTCTGAACAGACCTCTTAATGACTAAAAACAGAGTTGTATCACATGACCTAAAATTGTGAAAAAGTTTTTCACCTAAAGGTTATAATGTAAGAAAGAGATATGAATTCCATTTCCTGGGAAGATTAACAAACTCAAGTGTTCGAATTTGTTGACTCATTTCCCATGTCTGCACATCAGGCACGGAAGCCAAATGTCTACACAAGCTCTGCCTCTACTGAGTTTTCACATAGCTAAGCAGATGGAAGCTTTAACCATCTCTAGGACACAAAGCTTTTCTGGAAGGTTACCTGGATTTTCTTCGAAGATGGAATATGATACTATATCATGAAAAGAGGAAATATGATAAATACATTAATAGTGTTTGAAGGAAGTATTATAAACTAAATCTGTGAGAGGTAGCAAGGGCTAGTATTGGCTTTATTATAAAAAATGTGGGATGAAAGGAAAATAATTTTTTTTTAATATTTTATTTTTTTAAGTAATCTCTATGTAGACCCAATGTGGAGGTCTGAATTCACAACCCCGAGATCAAGAGTCATAAGCTCTAGCAACCTGAGCCAGCCAGGCACCTCAATAGTAATTTTTAATTTTCAAATAAAAAACTTACAAAAAGGTCCAAAAGGACGATAGGCATTAGGTTTCTAGGAAAGCACCCATTCTTTCCTATGCCAAGTTCTTCTATCATTGAAGTAAAAAAGTTTGTTTTTTTGGGGGGTGTCTGGATGGCTCAGTCAGTTAAGTGTCAGACTTTGGGTCAGGTCATGATTTCACATCATGAGTTCAAGCCTGTGTCAGGCTCTGTGCTGACAGCTCAGAGCCTGGAGTATGCCTCAGATTCTGTGTGTCTCTCTGCCCCTCCCCTACTTGCAGTCTGTCTCTCTCAAAAATCAACAAACATTAAAAAAAATTAAAAAAATTTTTTAAAGAGTGAAACAAATGGTAAAATCAGGATCTACTTAACAGAAGGAGGAAAACAGCAATGGGGGTTCATATCGGCTAATTTACACTGGGCCTGGGCTCCTTCATTCTCTTCTACTTTTTACATGGGGAAGAGCAGGGTGTTCACCGCACAAGTGATGATGTGGTCTTCTCAACTCCTGGCTAAAGAGGGAGGTAAGGTGAACTGAGGCACAAGGAAAAGTCACTGTGGTGAAACTATCACAACAAGGGCTTAACTTTAAGGGAAGTTGGGCAAATAAAGAAAATACAAGACAACTGCTTTGCACTTTGGAGAATTTTTCGTTGGCTAGAAATTCTCTCTCCCTATACCAGCTTCCCTGTCTGCCTGTAAAAATGGAAGTAGAAACTATGTAATTAGCCTTATTACCAAGGGACGTTAACTAAGCAAATAAGGATCTTGATCTGAGTCTGGGAGAGAAGGCTGGAGGTGTGTTCACAGGGCCCATGAACTCTACAAAAGAAAAGAATTGGGCATTTCATTCTATAGAAGAAGGACCCCCTACATTTCTGAAACTCCACCATTCAGATGCCAATATCTATGGAGTGGAGAGTGAAGTAGGTCTGACTGCATAGGTAGAAAAACAACTTGGTTTCTATGCAAAAGAAAGGCTAAAAGGATGGAGGTCATGTCGCCAAGTTAAAACTGGTTCAAGAATCACCACCATCTCAGAAAAAAGGAAAACAAAAGGCTCAGTCAGAATAGTGATCACGGAGACTAACTCAACATTACCTCCATGAAGGCTACTAGCATCTTAAGACATAGAAGATGTCTGTGTTTGTGGGGATGGGGGAGAGGGAGAGAGGGATGGGAAGTAGAAAACTTCCTTTGAGACTCCCCCTGTAGAGAGCAGCATTCTGACTGATGAAGGGGTAGAGGAATGAGGAACAATCAATAAGCTCTCTGCCCAGTCATTTCTTCCTTTAGCATTATCTCAATTCCAGGGATGTAGGTCAATGTTTCAAAATTGGGATCAAACTCCTCACAGTCTGATGAAAGTTGTGAATCTATCCTTGAGAAGAATACACATGCATGCAAATTAGGGAGCTCATGAAGCCCTAAAAGTGCTTGATCCCAGGCTACATACAAATCCCTGCCTCTATGGGTCCAACAGAATGGCTAGTCAAAAGGACTCCTGGGGTAGATTCCCTATCATTCGAGTGCAGAAGGACTTATGATTTTGCCTTAAGTCAAATCTCAGAGAACCTACTATTCCCAAAAGCTTTGCTAGAATTTGGATGACATAACATACGGGCTGAGGTAGCTGAGCACAACCTGTTCTAATTCCTTAATGAACAACCTGATCTGAATAGAAATATTATGTAAGTTTGCAGAAGATAATTTCAACAAGAGTATGTCCTATACCTAAAGAAATAAGGAATAAACAACTTCATTACTCTGAAATTTGAAATGATTCAGAATTTTTAAAGGTTATCTACCTTGGTGACATGGTTCCTTGGTGATATGAGTTGTCATATTACAATATTTGTAATCATTTTTGATACAATTTGCTAGTGCACTTCTAAGAATGTAAACTGTACCTGTAACACCTCTGCGTATTAAACAACCAAACAGCAGTTTATCAAACATCACTGATCTCCAAAAATAACAACGGAAGATGAATTATAACTTAATGCTTAGAAACACACATGCCTTTCTGGCTTTCTTTTGAAATGTGTGGATAACCTACGGCTATGCCACCCTGAACGTGCCTGATCTAGCCTGAAATGCTTGGACTTAAGACTTCTCCTTACATTAAGGGGTCATTTTTTGAATTGGGTGAAAGAAATCACAGTTCTTACAATACATCAAGAAAGTGTTTTTAAGTAATATACTTGGGGAGTTGTAATTAGCCAGTTCTCAAAAAATTACAATAAATCACCGTGTTTTAATTAATGTAGCCATAAAGAAATTGCTATGGTTTTTCATTTATATATGGCTTTAATTTTATATTCTTTAATTTTATATTCTCACAAAAAAACTTCTACTAAGAAAGTAAGTTACAAAGCTCTCTGTATGGTCAGAAGAACAAATTAAGGGAAGCGACAGTCTAATATGAAGGAGAATAATCCATAGAAAAGAAAAACAGACATAAATATTTATACTGAAATCTAGTACTATAACAGAAACCCCATTGACACAATACTGACTTATTCATAAAATCATTATCACAATTTCAAAGTAGGGATTTTTGGTGTTGTTGGGTTTTTTGTTTTTAATTAAAACACTGGACAATTTTCAACTGTTTGGCTCATTTTTTTTACCCCCAAATGGTATAGTTTGGGAAGTTTTAACATTTACATGTTTTTCTTTGTTTTAATGTTTATTTATTTATTTTGAGAGAGCAAGCAAGAGAGTGAGAAGGGGAAGGCAGAGAGAGAGAGGGATAGAGAGAACCCCAAACTGCGCTGTCAGTACAGAGCCCAAGGCAGGGCTTGATCTCACAAACTGTGAGATCATGTCCTGAACCTAATCAGGAGTCAAGTGTATAACCGACTGAGCTACCCAGGTGTCCTAAGAAGACCTCTTTTGATTTTTTTAAAAAACATTTATTTATTTTGAAAGACAGAGAAAAATTCAAGCAGGCTCCATGCTGTCAGCCTAGAGCCCAACTTGGGGCTCAATCCCACCCAACCATGAGATCATGACCTGAGCCAAAAGCAAGAGTACGACACTTAATTGACTGCCATGCAGGTACCACTGATTTTGTTTTTTAAAAGAGGAATTTATGTTCTTGAGAAATCGGACCACTTAAAACTCCCCTCCGTACCTTTTGTTCTCACACTTGATATGTACTCGATGCAGAGTTGTTGATTTCACTAGCAAGTTTTAAACGCTCTCATCTTACGTAATACCCATATTTCTTCAACTACAAGAAGGTCCATGTGTTTCATTTCTTAAGTATTTGTAAAAGAGTTTTATTTTTTCTATATGTATTTTACACTCTTACATGAAAGGCACTGTGCTCTGGTAATCAAGGTAAAGAACCTCAGTCACCCTTATTCTTAAACTCCCCTTTCTGCATTAGCTGCTTGCTACTTCCTACGTATCTCCCCTGGAAATGAAGATGACAGATCTGTCCTTTTTAAAAATTATTCTTGAAACAATTTTTTCCCTTAATCTGGCTGACAGAAACTGGGAAGAATGCAAAGCATGAATAAATCCTTTCCTTACTGGTGTTGCCAAACAGTTCATCAATTCCTATTCTCTTAATCACCACCTTTAGGACCAAAACCACGTCTTTCAAGTCTCTGAGAGCACAGCGGACTTTGGTAGTGCTGTTCCTCTCTGCCTTTCCTGCACAAAACTGAAGGCCTGTTTTCAGAGGTCACTAAGTAAAAGTGGCTGCCAATTTTCCCTAGAAGTAAATGCAACATGCTTATCTGTGGATGTGCTAGAGGGGATAAGGCCACATCATTATCCTTGGGACTTGGTCACAAAGCAGCTTTTATAATTAGAAGAATACAAAGTCCTTGAGAGGGATAAATGATTTGTATCTGGAGAGGCAGCAAGTTGAATGTCCCAAAGTGGCCATCTATAGGCCCAGATACAACTGCAATTTGAGTAAAGAATCTGTAAAAGGAAGTACCTACTAAATAATAACAAATGACCAGAAAATGAGATGGAGTCAAGATTTTTGAAAGGTTAGACGATATTAAGCATGTTACAAATGGATGGTATCCAGGGCGTTTGGGTGGCTCAGTCAGTTAAGCATTCAACTCTTGATTTTGGCTCAGGTCATGATCTCACGGTTCGTGAGATCGAGCCCCGTGTCAGGCATTGTATCCTTCCCCTGCTTGCACATGCACACTCGGTCTCTCGCTCTCTCTCAAAATAAATAAACTTTAAAAAAAAAAAAGAAGAAGAAGAACAGTATCCATTTAGAATCATCAAAAGAGGGTGTCACAACAATAACTATTAAATGCAGTGGGAACCTTCATTATATCCTGGCTTTGTGTGTGTGCACGCACTGTGTGCAGGGAAAGGAAAGAGTACAAGTATGAAAGAGTTTTGGAACAACCAGGGAAATCTGCCTCTAGATTATGGATGCTGTTGGTGCTTCCCCCAGTGACACATCAGCTAGCCTGTGCTTCCATCCTCACCTTCTACCCCTAGTCTGGGCTGGCTGCTAGTGGCCTATTATATCCCCTTCTTGGTTTCAGCCTGATCCCACAGAACCACCAGAGTGTGAATCACACCTCCTCCCATCTTGAGGCAGCGGGGCTCAGCCCCCATGTGAGCCATTGGCTAGAGGCTGTAAAGAAGAGCAATGTGGCCTAGGACAATTCTCTGAAATATTTAGAGAGTAAAGTTTCATAATATCTCCAACTAAATAGTTACAATTAAAACACAAATACACACCCACATACACACAAATATAGGCAAAGCAACACCACAAAATGAAATAAGCATCAGGTCTAGGCTTTAAGAGTGTTCCCTGTAGAGACGCCTGGGTGGCTCAGTCAGTTGAACATCTGACTTTGGCTTAGATCATGAGTTCACAGTTCGTGAGTTCAAGCCCCATGTCGGGCTCTGTGCTGACAGCTCAGAGCCTGGAGCCTGCTTCAGATTCTGTGTCCCCCTCTCTCTGTGTCCTTCCTCTTTTCACACTGTCTCTCTCTCTCTCTCTCTCTCCTCAAAAATAAATAAAACATTAAAAAAAAGAATGTTCCTTGTATTATTCTTCCAACTTTTCTGAAAGTTTGAAATTTTTATAATGAAAATTTGAAAGGGAAAAAACTTGTTCTTTCTTCTGTGGGCTGCCATCCTGACACTGACTTCTGTATCTGACCAGCAGTTGAAAGAAAACCTGCCAGTCATCCTGAATGCATCCTCGTTTTCCATTCATTGTTGGTCACTAGATCATGTGAGTTCCACTCCCAAAACAGATTCCTCATTCTAAACTACAATTATAATCATATTTTCCCCCTCAGATTCTTTGTCTCTTCATTGTCTACACTAAGATAAACCTCTAAATCTGACACAGCACATAACACCACTGTCACATGGCCCTTGGCTTACCTCTTCAGCTACATCTCCCACCATTTATACCTACAACTTTGTGCATCATCATCCTAAGCAACTTATGAGTTCCTTGAATATACCATGATCCTCTCCATCTTTTGAATCTAGCTAGGCATATTATGACCAGAATGCTTTCTCTCCTGTTATGCTGGCAAATTTCTTTTTTTTTTTTTTAAATAATCATTTCAGTCATTGTTTTTTTAAAAGTAATATCTGTGTGCAATGGAGCTTGAACTCATGATCCGCAGATCAAGAGCTGCATGCTCTACTGACAGAGCCAGGCAGGCGCCCCTATGCTGGCAAATTCCTACTTATACTCTATTGTTCAAATTTTACCTCCTTTGGGCAGACTTTCCTGAACTCTTCAGGCAGAGTTAAGTGGTCCCTTTTTGTATTCCTACAGCAACCTCTTATATACCTCTCTTGTAATGTTTATTACAGTTATGAATCATTGTTTACATGCCCATTTTTTCACTCATAGGAAGGAGACCCAGGAAGGCAAGGACTGGACTACTCATATTTGTATCCCTAGCATTCTACATAATACTTGCCATTGTACATAATATAGGTCTCATGAATAGCCAATGCTTTTTAGTATTATGTACTTACTACAGCTGGCGAGGGGACGTGGATGCTTGGGACAGAGCGAGGCCGCACATGATTGGCCAAATGGCAAAGAACAACACCATCAGTTAGAGCTGCTCCCAGATCGCAAGGCAGTGATACTTTCAGCCGGTACTCAATATGCTAAAAGAACAGGAAAATGTGTAATACGTTAACTGAAGTGGCTGACACAGGACATAATGAAATCACAACAAAATACTATATTTAATTACGAATCAAGATAAAAAGCAAATAACTTAAGTACCACAATCCCTATTTTATTTATTTATGTTATGAGAGCAGGGGAGGAGCAAACAGAGAGGGAGAGAGAGAATCTTAAGCAAGCTCCATGCTAAGCACGGAGCCTGATGTGGGGCTTGACCTCAAAACTGTGAGATCGCAACCTGAGCCAAAATCAACAGTCAGACACTTAACTAAGCCACCCAGGCACCCCAAGTACCACAATCCCTATTTTATCCTTCCATCATAAGTCAGTAACTCAAGGAGATCTAATACATACACATGGCAGCCAGGCCACAGTGGTGCAAAATACTACATGAGAAATTCATTTACAATTTTAGGCTTAAAAATAAAACACAACTAGATTCTCTTTCAGTTCCAAAATAAAACACTATATGTGATATGTATATGTGTACATATATATAAATTATTACTACTCTTACAAGATTTCCATACATGAGGTAGAAAAAAATTTTAATGAGTAGGGCTAGGAATTGAGCTTTATAGAATAACCCATCTAATTTTCCTAGCAAACAGAAGAAAAGAATGACCTTAATAGCAAAATCTCTTTTATGTTTACCACATGGTGGGCACTTGCTGATTTTATGAAAAATTTTAAGTCAAATGAACAAGCGATTGCAGGGTTATGTGCTCTAGCAGTAACAATGCACAAGTACAATTCAAAGGTAATGTACACACTTTCCGTAGTTGATCTATTAACTCCAGCTCTTCCTCTCTCTGTCTTGAATTGGGTCTTGATATGGAATCTGCAGAATCAGTGGTAGGTGCAGAAGATGAAAGAAGGGGTGAAGCATGACCTAAAAAAAAATATGAGTATGTAAGACAGAAAGGTGACTGCTACTGCTGGAAAAATTCGCAGCTCCACCTGATCACAGGTGTCTCACAAGTATAGCACTTTTCACTTCTGGACTAACTCTTTAAAAAAATGTTTTTATTAAAAAAAAAGAAAAGTTTCAAATATACACAATAATAGCAAGAACAGTGTTAAAAACTACCAAATGTCCACCACCCATTTAACTCAACTATTTTTTTTTGATTAAAAATGTTTCCATTGGTGGCTAAAATGAACAAATTAGAGGACTCTAGATGCTGGCGAGGATGTGGAGAAATGGGCACCCTCCTACACTGTTGGTGGGGATGTAAACTGGTGCAGCCACTCTGGAAAACAGTATGGAGGTTCCTCAAAACATTAATAATAGAACTCCCCTATGACCCAGAAATAGCACTGCTAGGAATTTACCCAAGGGATATAGGAGTGCTGATGCATAGGGGCACATGTACCCCAATGTTCACAGCAGCACTCTCAACAATAGCCCAATCATGGAAAGAACCTAAGTGTCTATCAACCAACAAATGGATCAAGAAGATGTGGTTTATCTATACAATGGAATACTGCATGGCAATGAGAAAGAATGAAATCTGGCCATGTGTAGGAACATGGATGGACCTTGAGGGTGTTATGTTGAGTCAAACAAGTCAGGCAGAGAAGGACAGATACCATATGTTTGCACGTATAGGAGGATTAGGAGGAACTTAACAGAGGATCACAGGGGAGAAGGGGAAAAATAGTTGGGGAGAGGGAGGGAGGCAAACCATGAGAGACTCTTGAATGCTGACAACAAACTGAGAGCTGATGGGGATGGGGGAAAGAGGAAGCGGGGTGATGGGCATGGAGGAGGGCACTTGCTGGGATGAGCACTGGGTGTTATATGGAAACCAACTTGACAATAAACTGTGAGAGAAAAAAAATGTTTCCATTGAAAAATTAAATTATGCAAATCACAAGCAAACAGCTCAATAAATTATCACAAAGTGAACACAATGAGGTCAATAAATGCAATTATTACCAACACCCAGAAGCCCCTTTCATGACCCCTACCCATTAGTACCTAATGGTTATTTCCATCAACACAGGTCCTAGCTTCTTGATTTGTAATACCATAGATTAGTTCTGTCTAGTTCTGAACTTTCTATAAATGAAGCCAGACTGTATGTATGTATGTATGCATGCTTTTATCTGTCTATAAGATTTATCCATATTATATGTATTAATTAGTTCATTATTATTCCCTTTATTATCCCATTGTACAAACACACCACAATTATGTATCCATTGTATCAGTCATGGACATTCTGTTTGGGGCTACTATGAATAACGTTGCTATAAATAGTTTTGTAAATACCTTGGGGTGTACATGTTTCCATGTTTCAGAAAGCAGAACTGCTGGTGACAGGATATACAAGTGTTCACCATTATTAGACAGTGGAAACAGTTTTCCATATTTGTTTACAGTCCCATATGCAGTGTACCTTGGGTTTGATTTTAAATCTCACTGCGAGGGCATCTATCAGTTATACTCAAAGTAGTTATTTTTGATTTGAAATGTTTGTTTCCACTTCTAGGTAACTTCTTTGGAGGCCAGGCAGATGTATATTAACTAAAAAACTAAAAGTAGATTTTTTAAAAAAATAATTACTGATTCATTTCTTTAAGAACACATAAAATAGCTTTTATCAACGGAAAAATCTGAAAAAGAGCTCATTACAAAGAGAAGGAACGTTCCCTAAAGGCTGAAAAAGTATTTTATTTTTTCCAACCTATAATCTTCTTTGGGTAGTACTGAGAAATTCTAGTTAAATTTAAACAACTTCCTCCTGTTTTTGTTTTTTTTTAATGTTTTTTTTTATTTTTTTATTTTTATTTTTTATTTTTTTTTAAATGTTTTTTATTTATTTCTAGGACAGAGAGAGAGAGACAGCATGAGTAGGGGAGGGTCAGAGAGAGAGGGAGTCACAGACTGAAACAGGCTCCAGGCTCTGAGCTGGCAGTCGGCACAGAGCCCGACGCAGGGCTCGAACCCACGAACCGCGAGATCATGACCCAAGCAAAAGTCGGACGCCTAACCGACTAAGCCACCCAGGCGCCCCTGTTTTTTTTTTTTTTATTTTTGAGAGACATACAGAGAGACAGAGAACGAGAAGGGAAAGGGTAGGTAGTGAGGGAGACACAGAATCCAAAGCAGGCTCTAGGCTCTGACGTGTCAACATAGAGCCCAATGTCGGGCTCAAACTCATGAACTGTGAGATCATGACCTGACCCAAAGTTGGGTCATGCTTAACTGACTGAGCCACCCAGGTGCCCCAAAGATTCTCCTGCTTTAATGCTAGTGAGATCAGAGTTTAAAGCTTTTGCCAAAGTAACGTCTCAGGGTAAAAGTTTAAAAGCATACAGCAGTAGGGGCACTTGGGTCGCTCAGTCAGTTAAGCATCCAACTTTGATTCAGGTCATAATCTCGCAGTTTGTGGGTTTGAGCCCCGCCTTGGGCTCTGTGCTGACAGCTCAGAGCCTGGAGCCTGCTTTGGATTCTCTGTCTCCCTCTCTCTGCCCCTCCCCTGCTTATGCTTTGTCTCTGTCTCTCTCTCAAAAAGTAAACATTTTAAAAAATGAAATAAAAGCAGACAACGGTTAATGTCATTATATAAAATACCCTCCCCCACTTCTTAGTCACTATGACTTACCTTTATTTCCCTCTGCCCTGACAGCTGCTCGGTGAAGGAAGCTTTCAGGGCGCTGGGCCTGGTTTCTCTGAATAGCAGCAGGAAAAGAATATGCAGGGGAATGATGAACTACGTCAGCATGGAAAAGCAAAATAAAATTAAAGGAGATGAAAAAAAATTAAATATAGCAACAGACATATGTCACAAAAGTTCAATAAATGGTATAAAAGATCAAATTAAACATATTGATATAAAATGAATACAAAATTTGTTAACACAAAATCTAGTATAGAAAAGTAACCTTGATATCAGGAAGGCGGTTTGTATTTTTAATTGTCATGCTATTTTTGGTATGTCAATAGAGAATGAGTGTTAATAGATTTCCTTGCAAAGCTATAACCCTGATAGCTCATGCTCATTTGTTCATATCAAATGGTTGAGGAGTTGAATTAAAAAATGGAACATGTGTAGGAAGTTCCCAATTTTGGGTCTGATTTCTCATCTCAGAAAAGGGAGTCACAGTTCTCTAAGAGGTAATTTATTAGGAAAATCCTGGTAAAGAATTATTCTTGATGTGGTTAATTGTACCTTTGTGTCTATTATTACCTGTTTCTGTTGTAGGTGAACTTGATATGGTATTTGATCTGTCATCGTTCTGTAGAGAAAAAGAGAGATCTCAATAATTATTATTCAAGAAGAGTTACTTTCCACATTTATGATTACTTTGGGATAAAAGAAAAAATCATGCAACTCTCTTTTAAAATAAAAGTCTAGAAATGAGAATTTGGAGTTAAGGCCAAACCTTTTAGTTACTTTTGTAAGATACAAAGTTTATATAATGCATTCTCTAAAGATAGTTCTATTATATGATAGGTCTTTCTTATGACTATTAAAAATGATCATCCTAAGGCAGAAAATTTTATTGGGAAATATACACAGAATAATTTCATTTTCTAGTATAGTTTCTAAAGTATTTTTCTACACCTCTGGGGAGTATAATTTAATGTATTAAGAAAAAAATGAAGTTAGGAAAGAAGGTATTTAAAGATGATAGATAGCTGTTATTTCCAGACTAGCATTTAAGTCCAAGGTATTTTTACTTCATTGACCAAAGGGAACAGTAAAAAGGGAGAAGAGCTAGCTCAACATGTATAAAGTTTACCTAAAAAAAGGGAAATGTAATTAAGCTCATTTAAAAAGAAGTGTTGGCGCCCGAAAAACAAACAACCCAGTGAAGAAATGGGCAGAAGATATGAACAGACACTTTTCCAAAGAGGACATCCAGATGGCCAACAGACACATGAAACGATGCTCAGCATCACTCCTCATCAGGGAAATACAAATCAAAACCACACTGAGATACCACCTCACGCCGGTCAGAGTGGCTAAAATGAGCCAATCAGAGAACTCTAGATGCTCGCGAGGATGTGGAGAAACGGGCACCCTCCTACACTGTTGGTGGGAATGTAAACTGGTACAGCCCCTCTGGAAAACAGTGTGGAGGTTCCTCAGGAAACTAACAATAGAACTCCCCTATGACCCAGCAATAACACTGCTAGGAATTTACCCAAGGGATACAGAAATGTTGATGCATAGGAGCACATGTACCCCAATGTTCATAGCAGCACTCTCCACAATAGCTAAAACCTGGAAAGAGCCTAAGTGTCCATCAACAGATGAATGGATCAAGAAGATGTGGTTTATCTATACCATGGAATACTACATGGCAATGAGAAACAATGAAATCTGGCCATGTGTAGCAACATGGATGGACCTTGAGGGTGTTATGCTGAGCGAAATAAGTCAGGCAGAGAAAGACAAATATCATATGTGTGCACGTATAGGAGGATTAGGAGGAGCTTAACAGAGGACCAAGGGGGAGAAGAAGGGCGGAAATGGTGGGGGAAAGGGGGAGAGGCAAACCATGAGAGACTCTTGAATGCTGACAAAAACTGAGGACTGGTGGATGTGGGGGGGAGGAGGGGTGGGCAGGGAGGAGGGCACTTGTGGGGATGAGCACTGGGTGTTATGTGGAAACTAATTTGACAATAAACTATTTGTAAAAAAAAATAAAATAAAAAGAAGTGTTGGTTGGATGGGTTAAAGACATTGAAGACTTGGCAGGGGAGTAGAATTAAGAAAAGTTAGAGTAACAATTTTCAAGGCCTTGACATCTGCACCCAATAAATTAAACATATTACAACTTTAATTTTGTCATGTTTGTTTATTTTTGAGAGTGAGAGAGAAAGTAAGAGGGGAGAGGCAGAGAGACGGGGAGACACAGAGTCCAAAGCAGGCTCCAGGCTCTGAGTTGTCAGCACAGAGCCCGATGTGGGGCATGAACTCATGAATCACGAGATCATGACCTGAGCCGAAGTTGGATGCTTAACTGACTGAGCCAACCAAGTGCCCCTAACAGAATGATTTTAAAATACAGCGGTACATACATCTGCTGCCATGCTTTTTTCTCACTTTTGGTTTCAATATTTTCATTTATCTGTTCTCTGTAGATGGGAGTTGGGCAGAAGAAATGAATGATGATAGGGAATTTGTTAACATTCATGCATATATACACACATACACAAAAGCCATGCTGTTGAGAAGACTCTTGGACTGATCTGGAAGACATACTTGTGGTAATAATTCCTTGGTTTGATACTCTTTGGCTGAGAATTTATCAAGTAAGCTGAGCTGCTGAGTGAAGCAATGTGTTGTATCTTCACTAGTGAAAAAAGATATGTTTATCAAGTTTATAGATGCAAATAAACTAAGTTTAGGATGTTGAGAAGAAATGAAAATTTAAATTACAAATTTAAAATAAGAGCAACAAAAAAAGATCAGAGCAACAAGAATAAAAAGAATGAGCAAGCAAATGAGGCAAAAATGATATCTTTACAAGGAAACAAAAGGGCATCCTTATTTTCAAAGAATATGAAACAGAAAGGAGAAAACTAGTTACCCCAACAAAGACCTGGTCAAGGTTCAGTAGTACAAACAGGAAAACACAGGCAGTAGAGATTAATCCAGATATATAGGGAAAAAATTTTTTAATTTTAAAAGACCCAATAGGAGTTAAGCTAGAAAATTTAATATTGCAAAAAGCAATAAAGCTAACAGGCAACTCTATTAGATGAGAAGGAAGAGCTAAAACAAACTGTACCGAATGTCAATAAATGTTCTCCACCTCTAGAAACACCAAAAAGGTGATACACAGTTGTGTGTAACGAAAAACAAAGCCAGAAGAGAGCAACTTGTAAAATGATAATTTTTAAAATGTACTTTTATTGAAACTAGAAATCTAAGTAACTTGGATTCTAGGGTACTAAGGCAGTTAGTTCGAATCACTCAGAGGCCACTGACTGTATTTGAGAACTTGCAGGACTGCACCAAAAAAACCCAGAAATTGACAGGAACTCAACTGTTTTGCCTGGTTAAGTAACAAAAGAAATAAACACATGCCTAAATATATATGTATATACCTGCTGTATAGTAATGGGGATACTAAAAAATAAAGGGTAGTAAGTCTTTTTAAACTAATCATTAACACTGCAGCAGGTCTGACAGAAAGAAAGTTAAACTTCCCACACAATGGTTGACAAGTTCAGATTTGGCCTTTTCTTTTTTTTTTTTTTTAAATGTTTTATTTCTAGGAGAGAGAGAGACAGCGTGAGCAGGGGAGGGTCAGAGAGAGAGGGCGTCACAGACTGAAACAGGCTCCAGGCTCCGAGCTGGCAGTCAGCACAGAGCCCAATGCGGGGCTCGAACCCACGAACCGCGAGATCATGACCTAAGCGAAAGTTGGACGCTTAACCGACTAAGCCACCCAGGCGCCCCGAGATTTGGCCTTTTCAACTCTGATTCTGGGAGAGAATAAGCCCCAATGCCCTAAGGTATCCATTGAGTATAATGAATTACCTTCTCTCCTATGTATCTCCTATACTAGTTATATAACTTCCTTGAGAGAACAATCCCTCAATTTTCTGTGTTGTCATTCAAATGAGGAACCTAGCTGAGAAAGGCTAGCAAAGAGTTAACAGAGATGAGAATTATAAAGGTTTTTCAGAAGTCACCCAGGTATGTGCAGCATCTTCAATAACGACTAAAGAGAAGGTTTATCAGGCTACAGATGGTATAAAGTTGGGGCCAGCATTTACAAGGACATGATGCAAGAATTTGAAAGTACTGTGGTAAATCAGAGAATTAAAAATGTTCAAAAGGCAAAATTAGAAAAACAAAAGATCCAAGATGTGGCAATTATCATCTAGGAGTATAACTGAAACATTTGAGAATTACACTGGATACTGAGCAAAATGGATACTGAAATGAGAAAAGTCAACCTAATGCTTAGAATAAGATGTGAAAAACCTTGTTTCATGCTCAGCACCAGGTAGGCTCTAATAAGGGCTATGTTTCTACTTGGGGACTGTGGAGCCAAAATGGAAGGCAGAGAAAGCTCAAAAGGATTAACAGACTGGGAAAGGCACATAAAACAACAAGAGTTGATCTGGGGAGAAGACAAGGGCAGCATCATAATAGTTTTCAAGTAAAAAGATTCTTTTTTTTAAAGACTGCTAAATAACTAGAAAATTTCCACTCTGCAAAGAAGAGAAGTGTAAGCCACAGCATCGATCTAAGTTAGACAAGGGGAGAGTCTCTAACAGTGAAGATTATTAATAATTTCTTATATACTATATGATTAACAAATATGGAATCAACATTCCTAGAGGCCTTCAAATAACAACATAGCACAGGATTGCAGGCCATATTCTAACTCTGTTATTAAGCTCGAAAGCAGCCACAGAAAATAGATAAACAAATGGTAGTGGCTGTGTGCCAATAAAACTATTTACAAAAACAGGTGGCCTCAGGGCCATTGCTTGTTGACCTCTACTAGAAGAAGGTTTTAGCAGTGACACATTTGGGGATTAGGACTGAAATTATTTTGAATGCACATTAGACAACAGAGTTAATTTTATATTATTTATTAATCAAAGTAAAATAACTCATGACAAAAAAATAACCTTTCTTAGGAAAATCAGAATGGCATGTCAAACAGAATTTCAATATAAAGAATTAACACAGGCTCTGTGAGTATATCTAGCATGGTAACTCTTTCAAAACTTTCAAGTAAAGTTAATGTTAAACTCAAATAGTTTTATAAGCTTACATGTATTTCATGCAATCCTAGATTTCACATTGCTGTTGGACCAATCAATTGGAAAAGTTAAGAACTCTTAGGCACAGCCCCTCCCCAAAGTTCCCAGTGTACTACAGTAACAAGAAAATACCTTAAGAGGCATGAAGGCAGAAGAATGAGGCAGGGAAGTAGCACAGCCCACTTGATTCAACCCTGACAGTGACTACATTTTAAAAGAGAAAGAGAAGAAACAGAAGGCAGCATTTATGTTAGCAAAATGTCAGGCAGGCAGGCAGATCTGGTCAATGAAATTAGAAAAGGAAAGGTTGTGAACAAACTTTCAAATGGTTTATTAAACACTGATAGGGCAGAAGGAATACTAGGGGAAAACCCCCTAACTTACAAAACAGGTTTCCCTTCTATATATGTCAAACTATTTCAATACCTCATACCATACCAATCAAGAAATGAAACGGTTTTTGGCATTTGGCTCAGAGGAGGCCAAGGTGCAACTGTCTTCAGTCATCTCAAATCCAGGTTCATCTGGCACCAGCTGCCTCTGCCATAACACCTAAATTTGACCCCAACGACATCAAAGTCACACACCTGAGGTGTACTGGTGGGGAAGTCAGTGCCACATTTGCCCTGGCCCCCAAGACCAGCCCCCTGGGTCTGTCTCCAAAAAGGTTGGTGAACACTGCCAAGGCAATGGTAATTGGAAGGGTCTCAGGATTACAGTGAAACTGACCATTCAGAACAGACAGGCTCATACAGAAATGGTGCCTTCTGCCTCTGCCCTGATTGTCAAAGGTCTCAAGGAACCATCAAGAGACACAAAGCAGAACAACGTTAAGCACAGCGGAACGATCACTTTCAATGAGATTGTCAACACTGCCTGATGGATGGGGCAATGATCTTTAGCTAGAGAACTCTCTGGAACCATAAAGAGATCCTGGGGGCTGCTCAATCTGTGGGCTGCAATGTTGATGGCCACCGCCCTCATGACATCATAGATGACACCAACAGTGGTGCAGTGGAATGTCTAGCTAGTTAAGAACTACAAAGGAAAACATTTTGACAAATGAGAATTTGACAACCAAAAAAAAAAAAAGGACAGGCATGATTTCTTAAAAGTGATTTTATGTAGAACTAAAACTGTGAACATCAAAACTGTTGAGCAAAATTGCCTTAGAAAATACCGAGACTCGTGCTATTCCTATTATGGGAAAACAAATCCAGTCAAAGAGCTCATTTTAACTGAGCAGAAATGGCATGAGTAAGAACACTATTTTTTCAACATTAATCCAAATTAGATTTCTTATAATTCAATGTAACAGCTCTGATGTGAGAAAACAGAGGAATGAGGATTCTGTGTCATGCCTTGTGGATGAACCAGCATTTCATTTCTGCCTCTGTGTCCCAATGGCCTACATGAGTATAAGAGGAATTTTCCTTTTCTCTGAATCCTTTATCCTTTCAACAACTTACATACAACTAGAAATATTGGATATATCTATTAGGTATATTACAGGTATAATTAGAGACAGTAAGCGTTAGAATCTATTGTACAGAATTTTGATTACAGATAAAACTCAAAGCATGACAATTTTTTAATTTGGTAAAGAGTGGAAATCAGAGAAGACAGGACTTTCATCACAAAGGGCACTGGATAAGACTGTATCTATTAAAATATCAAAATGCCAAAGTCTTAAATATATTAAAATCTTTTTAAGTTAAATAACTTTTAAAAATTTAAACTAGGATATTGCAAGGAAGCAGGGTTGTGAAAAAAAAATTTACACTAGGATCACAAATATGTGAGTCATGGAATAAAGGACCTTATTAAACACATGTGAATGTTCAGAAAAAGGTGTATAGATGATCAATAAAATAAATACAACTATTTTTAATGACATTTGATAGATAGCAGTATTTCTTTTTTTTGGCAGGGTGGGCAAAAAAAAAAGTAACGCTGTAACCTAATCTATCTAAAGGCAGAAAAAAGTGAAGAAGGAAATGTATCAAAGAACAACACTGTGACAACAGTCATATACTGTGTATGTGTCACCTCTTCAGTTTTCCTGGGCCTCCTTAAAATCAAATGTACAGACATTACTGTCAATCTCAAACATAAAAAGGCTAAAAGCCACTGTGTTGGCAAAGGAGGACAAAAGGAGTGGAAAAGAAGAGGATGTGAAATGAGCCTAGATACTCTCTAGTTTCTAGAGATGAGATAGATACAGATGGGATATGATGAAAACAACAGAAGCCTGGAGGCCAGCCCTAAAAGCATGTTAGTGTCAGGGATATTAAACATCATTAATACTTATTTCAAATCTTGTATTTCAATCCTGACGCATAGGAGCACATGTACCCCAATGTTCATGGCAGCACTCTCAACAATAGCTAAAACATGGAAAGAGCCTAAGTGTCCATCAACAGACGAATGGATCAAGAATTGATCTATACCATGGAATACTACATGGCAATGAGAAAGAATGAAATCTGGCCATGTGTAGCAACATGGATGGACCTTGAGGGTGTTATGCTGAGCAAAATAAGTCAGGCAGAGAAGGACAAATATCATATGTCTGTACGTATAGGAGGATTAGGAGGAACTTAACTGAGGAACAAGGGGGAGAAGAAGGGGGGAAATGGTGGGGGAAAGGGAGAGAGGCAAACCATGAGAGACTCTTGAATGCTGACAAAAACTGAGGACTGATGGATGTGGGTGGGAGGGGGGATGGGCATGGAGGAGGGCACTTGTGGGGATGAGCACTGGGTGTTATGTGGAAACTAATTTGACAATAAACTATTTGTAAAAAAAAAATCTTGTATTTCAAGATCTTTAAATGAAATCAAACATTTACACCTTCCTATATTATCAGACCTTTTCATCATGAAATAATTTAATGAGCAATATCAGATGCATAGTATTTATGTGTTCATTTCAGGAGTATTTATTGAGCACTTAATATATCCCAGGAACAATGATAGGGACTGAGTATAAACATAGGTAAATGCAACAGACATTATCTCTGTTTACAGTCTCGTAGTCTAATAGGGGGTTGTAGGCTGAAGAAGAGTCATTTTAAAGATCTACCATTTAAGCTGATACCTGATAGATGAGTAGAAATTAACCAAGGAGTAAATGCAGGGAGGGAGAGGCATTCCATGCTGATGGAAATAGCATTTGCAAATTGTCATGAGGTAGAAGCGTGCTTGCTATATTTGAAAAGCTGAAAAAATGCTGGTGTAGAATAAGCCCAGAGATGAGAGAGAGAGAGTATGCAGGAGCTTGCAGGCCATATTAAGAAAGGCCTTTATTCTACCATATGAAGCTACTGAAGAGAAGTCTTGAGAAAAGCAGATATATAATTTTAAAATATGACTTTTTGCACAGTGTTGGATACTATTTGGCATATAAAATATGTGAGACACAGTCCTTTTAAAGGGCATCTTATTTAGGTCAAACATGAATACTGGTAAGTAAAATACAAGCGTATGTGTTTTGAAAATGGCTTAAAGCCATTTCAGACTTCACGCCGAAGGAATTTATTTTTCCAAATTCCATGTTTCCTTGACAAAGAAGTGTGGGCATTCAGACTTATGTCACTTCCTATATGTTATTAAATCCCATCTTCAGTCTCCTAAATTGTTTTCCATTGTGGTGTGAGGGGCAATACACCATGGTGTTTAATAGCAGGTTCTCAAGTCAGCCAGATCTGGATTTGAATCCAATTTTGCACTTACTAGCTATGTGACCTCAGACAAATATTCTGGACAGAACATCTGTGCCTCAGTAATCATTTGTAAAAAGGTGATCAGTTTAACCTTAACTTTTAAGATCACTATGAGGAGTAAATGAGATAATTCTAGTAAAGTGTATGGATCATCACAGGCTCTCAGTATTTTTCTCCATTTATTTAAATCATTTGCTTCTTACACCAATTAATTTCCACTAAAACTCCAGAGGGTGGTGGTTTTATTTGTCTGTAAGACTGCCCAGTTAAAATGTGCTTTATCCATCTCAAAGGAAATGATAATTGCAGAACACACGGAAATTTTGACAATGGAAGTTTATGTAAGAAGGTCTCATGCTGAAGTGTGCAGTTCATGCAGCAGTATGCACAAGGGCGCAGTTACCAGCACGTAAGACAGGAATTGCTACACACAGACTTTTGAACTGCTAGTTTTCAACACTACTGTAAAAAAAATATCATAAAACATGACAGGGAAAGCAATTATGTGAATGTTAGAATTCTCTTACAAGGCTGACAAAAGTAAGATTTTTCAACACAGCTCTTACGTTATACTCATTTTCCGTTGAAGAAACAGGCAATAAAAGTAAACCAGTGCTAAAAATGATCTGTATATAACATTCCAAGTTAATGTTTCCCAGAATTTAAAAAATGGGCATGAGGGTAATCTTCAGAAGTAAGTATATTTGAAAAGTTTGGGATTTTCAGTATCTTAAAATAGATAATAAAATAGGATGGCAAATATACAGTTGTGTAGTTAGTGTCATGGAGTAAAGAAATTCATTTAACACACAGATGACTCATGAACCAAATTAATGATTAATAAAGTAAGTGCACCTGTAATCAGAAATGTCGTTTAAAAAACTAATATGTCCTCTCCTCCCAACCCACATATGAAGCTAATATGGTCTGCAGTATGAATGTTTTACTTTTGGAAACACTAACAAAGCTATTTGAATCATGGCTGCAGAACCCTGGAACACCGGGTAAGTCATGAACAGTAATGGAGGGAAACACTTGCAGCTATTTGTAAAGCATTTAGTAATGATGCTCATCATGTTTTATGATACATAATTTCTGAATGAAAAGTATAATTAACTATTCTCCAAACTTGACACAGCAATACATAACTCTGTTTTGTGCAAGGCTCTTACCACTAACAAGGCACTATCATCAGTGTGCTGAGACCTTCTGGATGGGAAGGGGCACTGGAGAGGCGGAGAGAAATGAAGCAATGTCAAAAACAAACGATGCACGCATGTGACATATTTCACAAGTAACACAAGCGAAGCGGTATATCAAGACATAATGAAGATGCTAACATATAGGATCACATTCACAATCATTTTGAATTTATGTATTATAATAGCTAATAAACTGATTCTGAGTGATGATTTTCTTCCAAAGAACTTAATTCCAAATATGATCTGACTGCTTAAAAACTGACTAAGCAAGGAGGGAACAGGGATTATTCTCTATCCCCAGAAGAGAAAGCTGAAGTATAAATGTAGCAGTAACAAAGAATTTGTGGACATTTAATGAGTCAGTGACAAATTAAAACAATAAATCCAAGAGTCATGATTTCTAGTCTATTCTCTCTTCATTACCTTTCTCAGACAAGAGGACAACTAGAAATTTAAACACTGTACACCCTATTTTCCTGAGAAGCTTTAATTTTTAAATAATGAATTTCTCCAGAATGACCATTAAGAAGAAAATCTGAGGGTAAAAAAAGAAGTGGTTATTAACTTATTAAACTCTGTCAAAGGTCTGTTCCTTTATTATTACCCTGCAAACAAAACGACTGAAAAGGCTGAGTGAATCTTTCAGGTATTAGACCAATGCGTAAGTTCTAAGATAAACAAGAAGTAGTACTGGTACATCCAATCAATAAGATAAGGAAAAAAATGCTTTATAATAGATCGTTTAAAACATTTCAAACAATGTATTTTACATTCCAGAATAACTTGTGCTTTAAAAACTCTGTGAAACTTCATGTTTGCCAAGCCCCATGTGTTAGGTCTTCATGTAATTTAGTTTACAGAAAACAGATTCAAAATTCACACAAAACAATACCTTTAAGCATTTTTAAGGAAGCAGTGATCATAAACTGAAAACATGAGAAGGCAAAGATAAAGAAAAATGGTTTTAAAAACCAACTGCAATACAAATACTTATTTAATAAGTTTCATTTTAACAGATCAAAATAGGTAAATTTAAAAAAATGCTTAAGCAATTAATTTTGTATGTTAATTTGCAATGAAAATGTACTATTTAATATTATAAAACTACTATGTACACCATGTAATCAATAACATACACACTCAAGAAATGACCCCTGGAGCTGAGATATATGTAGTACCTTTCTGTTCAATACCAACACCGTTTACTGGTGCCAGATAGAGCTCCCTGGACTACCTCTTACTACACAGTATGCTTTGAAAATAGATAAGGGAGATGATACTTCGGTGGGGATGGAGGAAGGAAATAAATGATCTCCAGATGAATTAGTATAGACTAAAAACCCCCTGATCTTTAGACTTGGATTAACTCCCTAGCCCATATCTTCTACTCCTGAATAAGTGGAATTTTGTGAGGGGAAAAGGAAATTGGCAATATTTTGATCACTGAAATCACATGATAATCACACGCAAACATTTCATTTCCAGTGTAATAAAAATTTCCAAAGAGAAAGTGATTATATAGACTTACCTCACCATCTAGGGAAGGTTGCTGTTTTTGTGGACTTTGTGATGCTTTGTGCTATATACCCCAAAGTGCCCCCCCAAAAAAGGGAAGTTGGTTAGAATCTGAAACACTGGAAATGATAAATTCTATTTACCAAAATAATCAGCCACACTAATTTCTGTCTCTCTCGTGTGCAGCACTTTGCCAGATTTACTGGTTAGAAGATGTCACCCTTTCCCTTAAACAGCTTACAATTAAACAGGAAAGAGCAACAAACTAACAGTATTTCATGTGTCTATAAGCATTTATAAATAAAAATACAAAAAATATGTTTTTTATATGTGCATGCAAACAAACACAGTCCCAGTCAGAATAGTGATCTCTCACTATATTCTCTCAATGAACTCATTCTCTCTTTCTCTACTGCTAACACCCTTAACTTCCACCCATCAGCCAAATTTCAGGTTTGCATTTTCAACTGCCTGTGGAAACTCCCTGTTTGGAAACCTACGGTCACTTCATGTTCAGCATATTCAAAAACAAATCCATAAATTCCCATATTAATTGGCTCTTTCCCCAATTTGCTAATTTCTACTACTATGTCAAATAATTATACCATCTGTATAATCAGAGTTTTATAATGTATTCTTATATACATTATGTTAAATGATTCTTTTTACTCTCTCAGATACACAAACATCACAATCATATTCTTTTTTTCATAAGTTTTAACTATTTTTGAGAGAGAGAGAGACAGAGCACGAGCAGGGGAGGGTCAGAGAGAGAGGGAGACACAGAATTCGAAGCAGGTTCCAGGCTCTGAGCTGTCAGCACAGAGCTTGACGCGTGGCTAGAACTCACAAGCTGTGAGATCATATCTGAGCCGAAGTCGGATGCTTAACTAACTGAGTTAAGCCCCGATAATCATATTCATTTAAAGACAAAAGAATCGGGGCGCCTGGGTGGCTTAGTCGGTTAAGCGTCCGACTTTCGCTTAGGTCATGATCTCGCGGTTGTGGGTTCAAGCCCCACGTCGGGCTCTGTGCTGACTGCCAGCTCAGAGCCTGGAGCCTATTTCAGAGTCTGTGTCTCCCTCTCTCTCTGACCCTCCCCTGCTCATGCTGTCTCTCTCTCTCTTAGAAATAAAATAAAAATATTAAAAAATAATAATAATAAAGACAAAAGAATTGAGGACAAGAGAAGTTATATGATATGTGCAAGGTCCACAAATCTGGAAAGTAGCATAACTGAGATTTGTACCTCTATCTTCTGATCCCAAATCCTACATTCTTTCCACCAAGCTAGACTCCTTTTCAAATTATTCTCTCAGCCTCAAAATCTTGCTTTGGGTTTTCCTTTTTCCCCCCACTCATCTTCAGTGATTTATTCAACATTTACTCTATCTATGTATAAAATATAATAAAACCTCTCTTAAAATCTCTTAATTTATAAAACCCATTGTGGTGGTAAGGGGTGCAACACTCACCACACTAGTAAAAGTATTAGGTGCACCTATAAGAATTCTGAAATAGTTAAATATTACATCTATGAGGAAATTAAAAGCCCAGAATGATTCAGTAACTTTCCCAAAGCCAAGCACATAATGAGTAGCAATGCTGGATTCATATTCAGATATTTCTGATTCTTTTTTTAAAATTTATTTATTTTTTTAGATTTTTAAAGTTTATTTATTTTAAGAGAGAGAGAGAGAGCACAAGCAGGGGAGGGGCAAAGAAAAGAAAGACAGCATCCCAAGCAGGCTCCATGCCATCAGTGCAGAACCCGATATGGGACTCAAACTCACCAACTGCTGAGATCATGACCTGAGCCAAGATCAAGAGTTGGATGCTTAACTGACTGCACCACCCAGGCCGTGCCTATTTACTTATTTTTGAGAGAGAAAGGGACGGGGGGAGGGACAGAGAGAGAAAGAGAATCCTAAGCAGGCTCTGTGCTGTCAGCGGTCAGCACAGAGCCCAGTATGGGGCTCAAACTCACGGACTGTGAGATCATGACCTGAGCTGAAATCAAGAGTCAGACACTTAACTGACTGAGCCACCCAGGTGCCTCCAGATATTTCTGACTTTAAGCTCTTACCACTATGTAACACTGCCTCTCCTTAGGAACCTCAGAAATCATCTGTTTTTATGGCTTCATTCTGCACCCTAGTTTAACTGTTCCAATTACTGTTTCATTTTCCTCATCTCTTTCTTTTTAACACATTCTAACACGAGCAGATCAGTTTTTCAGAAGTACCTTTCCTCTCATGTTTTTCTCCTGCTTAAGAACTTAGAATTGTTCCCTTCTACCTAAAAGATCAAGATCAAACTCTTATTTGACAGTTAATACAAAACATCCACAATGTGATGGTCTCTTACTAGCTCTGTGATGTCTACAGAAGGCAAGTTAAATGATAAGTGAGTTAACGCAGAATGCACAGAACAGTGCTTAGGATGTAGTATGTGTCAGCCATCATTATTTACTGACAGTACCACATTCTGGTCACAGGTGAGGGTTTAGAGCTAGCTTTCTTTTTTTCTTTAAAGAAACCTTTCATTTTAGGTCAACCTTATTTCCATTTTCTGTGAGCTTAAAAGAGCATCATCAAGGGCTTGATGTATTTGGAAAAAAAAAGAATTTTTTCACGTGTATGGTACTTAAAGAAGATGGTCTTTGGCTAGTTATAAAACACAAGAGAGGAAGCTTTAGGGAGCCGAGAGTGATTCATTCATTTAATCATTCCTTTAACAACTACGGGCTGACACTTGCTAAGATCTAGGGATAGAGCAGTGAATAAACAAGACAGATACACTCCTGGTCTTCATGGTGTTTACAGATAAATGGAAGAGACAGATATCAAACAAACAAAAATAGAAATAATTCTTATGAAGAGAAAAATCCAAGGTGACTTCCAAATAAAAAGGCTTTAAATGATAGAGGCGCAAAAAAAAAAAAAAAAAGTTGAACCAGGTTTAGATGCAACTGTAGAGACTATAAAATTAAAGAAAGAAAGAAAGAAAAAGTATTAACAGGGGTTGTTAGCTGAGTAGATGTGGAGAGAACAGAAAGGAAAGAATCTAAGATGATTCTAAAGTATTAAGCCTGTGACCCTTACACTGTTTTGGTACTCACCAGAGTGAGGAAGTCAGATGGGCTTGGACAACAGTAGTTCACATTTGCATGGCACTTTAAAGTTTACATGGCACTTGTACTTTCATGATCTAACCAATCTTTATTAATGGACTGAGGAAATGGAAGCTGAAGAGTAAAGTGAGATGTCTAAAGACAGATTGCTAATGAAGAGGAAGAGACTACTGTCCCAAGTACAAGATGATCACTTCACAGCCTACCTTACAGGAGGACAATTCATGTAATCACAAGCAGGAGACAGTTACGCTATTTACTCGAGATTCCACATAGTGAGAAAAAAGAAAGTTGACACTTTAATTACGACAAACACTGAAAGCCTCAGCAAAACAAATAAGTACTTACTTCTAAAACAGTTTAGGAATGTCAATGAAATTTGGCAAAATTTCACCTTGACAAAGTCCAGGACAGCATCTCTTTGAATCTGCTTGGTCCTTATTTTCTCCTCCTCATACTGTAGGGCTGCAAGCTGGGCCTCTCTCCGAGTACGCTCTACTAATTGTTCTCTTCTCCGATGAAGTTCCAAGTCTGCATGTGATAACTGGAACAAAAGTATTTTGCATTTGCAAGTGGGGCTAAAGGTCAACTTATCAATATCAATATAATCAATGTAGGGAACCAATACTGACCCAAGCAATTTCTACTTTGCAGTCACCTAGCATTTCTTTTTTTTGTTAATTTTTTTTCCATGTTTTTTATTTATTTCTGAGAGAGACAGAGACAGCATGAACTGGGGAGGGTCAGAGACAGAGGGAGACAGATTCTGAAACAGGCTCCAGGCTCTGAGCTAGCTGTCAGCACAGAGCCCGACACGGGGCTCGAGCCCACGAACCATGAGATCATGACCTGAGCCGAAGTCGGATACATAACCAACTGAGCCACCCAGGTGCCCCATCTAGCATTTCTTTAAATGTGTTTACTGCCAATCATCTCCCATCTTTCTGTACTATGTTTTTATATGCATTATAAAGCCATCATGTCAATAAAGATTTATTTTGTGTCTAGGGTCTAAAAGCATTGTTAACAAGTATTAGGTATACATGTTACATTAACTGTATTTTAGAGGAGACAAGTAGTAAAGTTTACAGATGTCTGGCAATTAATGGTACTTTAAGTATTATAAAAATAGAAAATCATTTTAGTTGAAAATCAGAACTAAAACAGAAAAAAAACAAAACAAATTTACCTGATTGTGATTTGGTGATAGTGACATGAGAGAAGATGGCTCAGATGAAACCCTGACCCAAAAAAGAAAAAAAAAAAGGAAAGAAAAAATTATTTGGCAAGACAGGCAGTATATAAAAGACAAGTAAAATTTTACTGTTAACGTAGCCTTCTATTAATCAATAGGCAAACTGTCTGGTCGGCAATGAAAGACTGACTGCATTTTGTAAACCTGAGCTCAAGTCATTAAATTAAGCTACAGGAATACCTGATGTCTCCAACTCACATTTCCTGCGATGATATCACTGATCAAGCTACAGAGGGTCAACAATGGTATCGGGCAGTGCTGACCAGACATTTGAGATCACTTTTCAAATAGCATCATTTCATGACAGCATACATAACTATTATCTTCTTCATTACCATGACTGAAACAAGATACATGTAAATAGAGATCGTTTTATCTACAAAGTTATTTTATCAACTGAAATATGGAATATGGCAAAACCTGGTCACTATAGTTGTAAAGCACCCTCCTCCCATCTTCAACTGATGTAGCAATCTTAATAACAAAAGTAAAGATTCTGTTGATTTTTATTTTTAAGAAGAAGACGAAAACTGATTTGATGTTTTAAGAAAAAGAGTAAAAAATTGCTTCTAAGCTTTATTAATGCTAAATCTTTTTTTTCAAGGATTTTATTTATTTTTATTTTTTTAAGGATCTTATTTGTAAGTAACCTCTACACCCAAAGTGGGGCTCAAACTCACAATTCCGAAATCAGCAGTTGCATGTTCTACCAACCAAGCCAGCCAGGCACCCCTACCAATGCTAAATGTTATAATTTGGTATTTATCTTTTTCCTGAATTGGATTTAGTGTTTCAAGTGTCTAGTACTCATTTGTCTCTCTGAACTAACAATGGTGGGAGAAAGTGGCTTTTTGACATTTAGCATCTAAAATTTTAAACTATGATTACTAGTCTGTCAAGTTGATTTTAATGCATTAAATTAGTGTGTTACAAGGTAAGAAAAAAAAAAAAGTCTCCCAAAGCTCTGGTAGTTTCTTATTACTGATTAATAATACAAATTCTTCAACCTGGTTCTCAGGATTCTCACCCCATTTCAGAAACATGCCCACTATGCAATCTTTTCTCCAGCAAGATCCCCTCACTCGTCACTATTAATTCCTTACTTTAAGCCTCTTCAATAGATTCCAACCTATGGAGATCTTCTTAGAAAAGATCTTTTTTAGAATCTTTTTCTTTAAAATTGGGACTTTCTCTCTTGAAGTACATGTGTAATTAATACTTCTTTTGCGTTTATCAACTGTGATTTGTGTTATTTTTTTGGACAGTACTTTTCAGAGGCAAACATAGAAACTAACAATCCTTGAGCTGCTATCATGCACTACATATGCCTTGTGAAGTACTTTATACACAGTGTTTCTCAATTACTCCTCATGCAATCTTATGCAGTAAGAACTATTAGAATCCTCATTCTACAGTTGGGAAGCTGAGAAATGGAAGTTAAGTAACTCTCCCAAGGTGATGCAGCCAGTAGTCTTTATCTATCTGATTTGAATTCTTATCTGTCTGACTCAACTGTAGTTTGCTCTCTCATCTTCTAGGTATGCAGCCAACAAGAACTGGAGGTGCCTGAGAAACCATGGAGTCCAAACCATAGCTTTACAAACTGAGGTCCTCAGAGGTTTAGTGATGGTTGCTGCAGGCAAAGCCTGGATGAGAATTCAAGCCACCTGACTTGGAGATTAGTGGCTCCTACTATACCATACTTCTCCACTCTACAGCAGCAGAATGTAGGAAGGAGAAAGCGAAGAACACAGATTTAAAAGCATATGGACACACACACAGAAAAAAAGGACCTGCAATGGCCAAAGTAAGCTGTGAAAGTTAAAGATGGAGGCAGAGCATGAAGCATGGCATATGAGAGAATAAAAGTGGTAGCAAAGAAGGCATCTGAGAACTGACAGCTTCCGCAAGCTGATCACCAGGTGCTAATGTGGGCCCATCATGACTTGGGTGCTCCTAGGTGTCATCATGCTGCTTCGTTCAGGCATACGACCTTTTCATCTATGAATATGTTTCTCAGTAGCAGTGTCTTAATATGTTGGATAATTTTTCTGTTGTACCAGCTTGTCCTGTACATTACAGGTAGTTTAGCCTTAATGCCTGCCAGTAACACTTTTTGGCAACCAATTCCCAACAAATAAACACATTTTTCAAATATCCACTACAACCTATTGAGAAACACTGGCTTACCCTATACTGTCCTAAACTAAAAAATATAATAAAAAAGCAAAGTAAAGAAGTAAAAAAGCAAAATGTTCTTGGGGCGCCTGGGTGGCTTAGTCGGTTAAGCGTCCGACTTTCGCTTAGGTCATGATCTCACGATTCGTGGGTTCAAGCCCCGCGTCGGGCTCTGTGCTGAGTACCAGCTCAGAGCCTGGAGCCTGTTTCAGTCTGTGACTCCCTCTCTCTCTGACCCTCCCCTGCTCACGCTGTCTCTCTCTCTCTCTAGAAATAAATAAAACATTAAAAAAAATAATAATAAAAGCAAAATGTTCTCTTTCCCTCCACATTTATTTTCTTATATTTGTTACAAATCTTTGAAGTATTCACAAAATTTTTTTTTTAATTTTTATGCATGAAAAGAAAATTTTGAAAAAAACTATTTTATATGACCTCAAGAGTATAGCCATAGTTTTTACCTTTATTAAAATAATTAAAATAGCACCCAAAAAGTTTTGATGGAAATTATAATTTTTTAAAGGTACATAATAAATTACTTAATAACTCCCTTAGACAAGGTTTAAAATAAAACTTAAGCTGGGCAAAAAACTTCCTTCAATTTTTACTAATCTTTCCCAACCTTTACCTTATCACTCCTAGTCAAAGGCTTTCTTTTTTAAATTTTTAATGTTTATTTATTTTTAAGAGTGAGAATGAGAGAGAGCATGAGTGGGGGAGGAGCAGAGAGAGAGGGAGACTCAGAATCCAAAGTAGGCTTCAGGCTTTGAGCTATTAGCACAGAGCCTTATGCAGGGCTCGAACCCACAAACCATGAGATCACGACCTGAGCCGACGTTGGACACTCAACCGACTAAGCCACCCAGGCGCCCCTAGTCAAAGGTTTTCAAGAGAAAAGTAGAGAAGAGACAAGAAGAGAAGAGAAGAAAGGGGAAGAGAAGAGAAGAGAGGGTTGGTAGGGTAAGATTTTTAGCTGGGTTATAGCCAATAAAGAAGGAGACATGAGTGAGTCTGGGAGAAGCAACATGGTCTAGTGGCTAAAGGCATGAACTTTAGAATTAGTTGTGACTGAGTTTGAATCCAGGGTCTGTCACTTACTAGTAGGTGACTATGAATGTAATTGGAAAACTATTAGGTCTGAAAACATAGGCTCAGGTAAGTGAAGAATTCCTCAGCACAGGCAGAGCAAAAATTTCTAAAAAGTAGTAAAAACAGGAACTCTGGGTTAAGTTTTAGTAGAAAGATTTTTGGCTCCCATGAAATCCATCCCCAGTGTTACTCCAGTAAATATGTTACAAGTCAAAAAGGACTCTGCAAATGAAATTACGGTTACTAACTGGTTGACCTTAAAATGGGAAGATTATCCAAGTGGGGCTAATAAAATCACAGGAACCCTTAAAATCACAAGAGAGCAGGGATGAGGGACGGGCAATTGAAGGGAAGTGGTCAAAGCTACAAACTTCCAGCTATCGGACAAATAAGTACTAGGGATGTAATGTACAACATGATGACTACAGTTAGCCCTGCTGTTGATTCATACGAAAGTTGTTAAGAGAGTAATCCCTAAGAGTTCTCATCATAAGGTGAAAAAAATTATTTTTTATTGTATCTATGAGATGATAGCTATTAACTAAACTTACTGTGGTAAGCATTTCACAATATATGTAATTTAAACCATCACACTGTATGCCTTAAACTTCTATACAGTGACATATGTTAATTATTTCTCAATAAAACGGGGAAGGGGGAAAGAAGGCAAGAGAGTTTGTGGGACGTGATAGAAAGGGAAATTAGAGAGATTCGAAATGTGAGAAGAAATAGATTCAAAACAGCTTGCCATAGGACTTGACGATGGAGGCAGCCATGAATCAAGGACTGTGGGTAGACTCCAGAAGCTAAAACTGAGACCCAGCTGATAGCCAGCAAAGCAACAGGGACTTCAGTCCTATAACTGCATAGAATTGAATTCTGTCAACAACCTGGGTGAAGCCTGCAAGTGGGTTCTCCCCTAGGGTCTCCAGGTAAGAATCTAGGCCAGCCAGTACTTTGGCTATGGCTTGCCAGACCCTAAGTGGAGAATGAAGGCAAGCTTGCCCAGACTGTTATTCCACAGAATTATTATGTTTTAAGCTGCTAAATTTGTGGTAATTTGTTACTAAATTCCAGAGATCCTGAGCCTTCCTTATGATAGATGCAGGAGGTAAGAGGGACAGGAGATAAAGCAAGGACCCAACCAAAGTGGAAAAACACAACAGGAAACCCCTGTGTGAAACTGGAATCTCAAAAGACCACACTCTCAATTTAAGGACTCAAGGCAACTAAAAAGCCTTTCTGAGATGAACTTCAATTTCAAAGATTTGAAATTTAGCGTGCCTGGGTGACTCAGTCAGTTAAGCACCTGACTCTTGATTTTGGCTTAGGCCAAGATCTCACAGTTGGTGAAATCAAGGTCCACGTCAGACTCCGCACTCATAGCTCTTTTTCTCTCTCAAAATAATAATCATTAAAAAAGAGATATGAAATTTAACTAAATCCCCATGAACTAACCTATGAGACTATGAAAGGCCAATTATGAGATTTCTTTCTTTCACTATTCTCCCACATTTTCTTTACCCATCTATATCTCAGGTTCCAAAACAGGTTTAATATCTTGTCAAGCATAAAGAACTATGAATGACACTTTCCACAAAGGAAAATCACATTTAAGAATAAGTATGTCAAGTCTACTACTTTAAGACTTCATACAGGGCCCCTGGATGGCTCAGTTGGTTAAGCATCTGACTCTTGATTTTGGCTCAGGTCATGATCTCATGGTTCATGGGATTCAGTCCTGCACCAGGCTCTGTGCTGAGTGTGAAGCCTGCTTGAATTATTCTCTCCCTCTCTCTCTCTGCCCCTCTCCCTGGCTTGCAGTCTCTCTGAAAAATAAATACACTTAAAAAGAAAACCAAACAAACATCAAGTAGTTAAAAAAAAAAAGACTTTATATGAAAGAGAGGAAGCAAAGACCCAAAGTCTGTGAATTTTTCAACTACTGTGATACAGTGTATGGCAAGAAACTTTGGAATTCAAGAATAAGCAGTGGTGCTCTAAGCAGTCAAGTTAATTTTAGAAATATTCTGAGGCACTAAGTGTAGTGAAAAGATCATCTTAATTGAGACAGAATGAGGATATGTATTGCTGTCTCTGTCTAGCTCCCTGTTTCTAGTCAAAAGTTTAGGAAAAAAAAATTTTCAGGACTCCTGAAATTCATTTAGCCCTCTTAATGCATAAATCCAGACATCACTACAGAATCTCCCTCCTATTAAGTATCTTCAAATCAAATAATTATACAAGTAATGGTTTATGCAGTCTGAATTTAGAATCAATAAATCAATTTTACTTCTTTTTCTATTACATGAGCAAAAAGCACACTGTCATTCAGCTCTAAATACACAGTATCTAAAACACACAGTCTCTAAGTATCTTCATCATACACAAATCTGCACAAAACCAAAATCATTTCATGCTCTCACCTAATGAGTTTTAAAGACAAAACAGAGTTTTAAAAAGAATTGGTTTCTTCAAACCTGTTTTGATATGAATATCTTCTCATGTCTTCTGTTTTTTGAAACTCCCTCAGAGGTACTGGCTTTATGGGTGATCCCTAGGCCAAAAGAACAGAAAAAAATCAATTTAACATATGAATCCACAACACTGTGACTACTACATAGTTCACGTTCAACTTGGTACTTAGAGATCTGTATATTACACTAAAAAATATTTCAACAAAATATTCAAATGTAAATTTTTATGTTTAAAAGCATTCATTATAAGCTATATGACTGCTTTGGTAAACAAAACACTATGTATAATCCCAAAACACTTATGCTTTTTTTAAATTAATTTTTTAATGCTTTACTTATTTATTTATGAGAGAGAGAGAGAGAGAGAGAGAGAGAGAGAACGCAGAGGAGGGTCAGAGAGAGAGACACACACAGAATCCGAAACAGGCTCCAGGCTAGCTGTCAGCACAGAGCCTGATGCAGGGCCCAAACCCACAAACTGTGTGATCATGGCCCGAGCCGAAGTCGGATGCTTAACTGACTGAGCCATCCAGGCGCTCCCCAAAACACTTATTCTTTAAAAAGTGGATTTCTTTCTCACTGTATTATATAAATTACACTGACCATACAGTAATATTTAGTAAATGATAAGGTGTTCGAACTTGAGAAGATTTTAGGTGTTATTTAATACAAATTTCCATCCAGAACAGGAATTTCTACCTGCCCTACCCTGACTTGTGCTCAGCCTCTCTTCAATATTTCTAGTAAGGGGGAATTCACTGGGCAGATTCCATTTCTTTACTTCTTCATTATTACAAATTGTTACTTATGTTGGTTATACAAATAGTCCTGGGGATGTTGGAATATTAAGATAAAGCAAAAAGTAACTTCTCTTTATGGTAAAGCATGGTGTTAACTAAAAGAAAAACATATGCGATTTAGTTTATTTATAAACTAAAGGGTAAAGGTCATTTTAAAAAACATTACTGAGGAAAATTAAACTGGACTAGGTGATAGGGACCACACAGTGACAATAAAATTATAAGTCAAAGGTAAAGGCTTACTGATTATCACAACATGTATTTTGTCAAATGAGAATCTACAGAAGCAATACAATCTTAGTTCAACACCAAAAATAATCATTAAAATGGGTATTCTTAAAGGGAAAGAAAACCATCTTATCAAAAAAACATATCTGAAAATCAAATGTTAAACTATTTATAGTCTGTCTCCAAGAAATAGTTACCTAATATAGAATTAGAAAATCTTTGGTGAGTTACTACAAAAGGCTAAAGCAGACTCCTTTAAAGTTTAGGCCTGAGGATCATACAGAATGAGATATCATTCTAGTACTCTGATCAAAGAATAATTATTCTAATTTCAGTGAATATGCCTTTTTAAATTAAACAAAAATCTCTCTTAGTATGTTAACATCAGTGATTTAGCACTCTTGATTTTACAATACTGCAATTATTGTTAGAGGTACATGAAATTTCCATGATAAAATGAATGTGACATTGGTTTCATGTCATATCCTATAAATATAAGCTATACCTTATTTTATCATAATACCTCTCTATATACCGCTATATATGTGAGAGGTATTATAACAAAATTAAACAATAGCAGAGTGTTTAAAATCTCAAATAGCTTCATTTCTTTTAACAACTCTTTTTCAGATCATATTCAAGAATATAAAAAATATTTCTTCATTGGCTATTAAACCATCTAAAATAATGCTTACTTCATCATATTTTTATAGATGCTAAGCTGTAGAAAACCTTAGGACACAGAAGTCATAAAGACCCTTATGACATAGAATCAGAAAGGCTACCACACAAGTATAGATGGAATTAAAAAAATGTACAAAATAGCAAATATAATGGCTTTAACAAATGATACTATAATTTTTCACTAGTATAATACACAAGCATTTTCACTTTTAGTAGAGATACCTCATCTCTGCAGTCTAACTATCCATAAAATTATCAAAGAGAAAAACCACAATGAAAGAAAAGATTCCCTTTAAGATTACAATGTGCATTATTAATTTTATTATTTTTTTGCAAAGCAGTTGCCCTTCACCCTAACAAGAATGCTCATGACCTGAATCATATGTAGTTTCATTAGTCACTTGGTACACTGCTACTACTGGGCTGTAGGACTTTGATTTATATAATATTATCCAACTTTACATATAAGAGTGTCTTCTGAACACCAACAAAAAATACTGTGTTCAGAAGTCTTCAGACAGGAAGACTGAAGGATTTTTTTTAAAGAATGATAATATCACCCCACAGCATACCCACTTGAGTGATTATTCTCTATTTCTAAAAGGCTAAATACACCATTCTCTAAAAAGGCCCCAAGTGTTTCTCAAATAACCCCTGCTCCGAGCCTGGGACCAACTCCAGACATTAACATCACACACACTGAAGTGGAGCCATTCCATTATGCTGACTAGATACACTGAAGAATGCAATCTCCACTGAGACCCTTGGGGGATTGGCAGAGATTCCACAGTGGGCTGAATGCTTATTTGTTTTCTAGGGCAACTCAATGCTCCACTAAAAGAGACACCCAAGAATGATAATGGCAAACAATTTATATTCTGTGTGACTTGGCATAAAAGCTCCGATATAATTAAGTACATTATAAAAATTCTATCGTTACGTTTGTATGTGCTCCAAAGTCAGAAGTTTGGTTTGATTCTTAATTACTGATCAAACTACAATTTACTAGTTTGTAACAGTAAAAAAGCAGTAAGAACAACAATGAAAAGCATTACATTCCTTTGCACTTTCTTCAAAGGGATAGGATACTCTTAGGACTTCTCGTTTAGTCTTCAAAATTCTGAAATCTGTCTTTTTTATTTGAAAAATAAAGCTAAACCCTACTTCAGACTATTGTCTGATTTTTTACAATAAATCTGAAAAATTTAATCCTGAAATTAGAACTGAACATTATAAAATAATACTTAGGCCTAAACCAACAAATCACTAATACGACTGAGATTTATGCCATCATGAACTGTTTTACTAGGGGACAGCAACAGATTTTGGCTGAAGTGTGTGTAGTACCTCATGAGAGATTCGCCGTTGTTCAATATACGCCATAAACTGGGAACTGAGGCTGTCTGAGTCCAGGCCCTTGGGCTGTCTCATCTCATCATCTTCCTCCTCTGCAGCACAGCTGTCGATGTAGTCGATCTGATCCAGATCATGTTCCACTGTCCACACCACACACACACAACAGGCAAATTCAACAGCCATTAAAGACATTCAGTTGTATTCTTTCCTGTTCCCTAACACCTTCTATTCTGAAAGTAGGAGGAATGAGAAGTGTAAATTATTTAAGCCTTTCTTTTTCAGTCCATAGCCACTCACAAAAAAAAAGTTCCAGAAAAATCTTAGTCCTAATTCACTAAGGAATACAGTAATTGATAGTAATTATGGGACTACGGCCCTTTAATATTTTTTTCTTTGGTTAGCTCTTTACTGTTTTAAGTAAAACAGCCTGAGTTTGTGAGACAAAGAGAAGAGTTTTTAAACATGAGAAGTTACATCTTCTTTTAGATTTTTTTCTCTCATGTTTTAGCTTTGGGGCTTAATCATATGTCTTCGAGGAACTGGGAGGCAGAAAACCTAACAGAGTCAGGTCAAAAGGAAGGATAGGAAGAAAGTGGCCTTAGAGAAAAAGAAACAGATACTGACTACTGTTTCTCTTCCTATAACTATTGTCCACAATTACAACAATGGTTTTCTTATTTAAAAATTTATTTTCTAGAGCTCAGCAGCATAGACATTTTGTAGCAATTTGTAGCAGGAATCATCTGAGAATTTTTGCTTCTCAATGCTTTGGGGTGAGGAAAGGCATTTAAGTAAGATATAGCCCCATCATTATTCTAGTGTATTTGGGAGAGCTCCATTATTTTTAAGTTTAAAAAGTAACTTCATCTTAAAGATTTTATTTTTAAGTAATCTCTACACTCAATGTGGGGCTTGAACCCACAACCCTGAGATCAAGAGTTGCATGCTTCACTGACTGAGCCAGCCAGGCACCCGAAAAGATAACTGCTTTTATAAACTAGTTAAAATGGCGCACTAGAAAAAAAAATTTACTACTAAACTTTCTAAGGCTTCCCCAGAAACTAAACCCCAGCCATTACTGTATGATGTTCTATAGATTGCCTAAAAGTTGTAGTTGCTGGGAATAATGAACTTGGAGAAGGCTATTTTTCTATTTTCAGGTTCAATTATTTCTAAATAATTCTATAAATGCAATTAATATGAAAATGAATTTTAAGTTATTAGACTTATAATAATAGGCAAAAGATGAAAAGGTTATATATTAAGTCTATACCCAAATTAGAAACCGGGTACATAAATGTGTGTTTTTTCATTGTGCTACAATTTGTGTGACTAAATAAATGGTTCATTCATTATGACTACTACCCAAGAAAGCAACATCACTTTTTCATACTATCTAGACCAGTGCAGTCCAAGAGAAATAGAATGCAAGCCATAAAAGTGAACCCACATAAGTAATTAAAAATTATCTAGTAGCCACAGTAAAAAAAGATATTAATTTTAATATTATGTTTTACTTTGTCCAATATATCTAAAATATTACAGCATATAATCAATATAAGGTATTATCGATATTTCACATTCTTTTTTTTTTGTTTTTTCATGCAAAGGCTTCATAATCCAATCTGTACTGGGTATTGTAGACTTACAGTACATCTCAATTTAGAAAGGCCTCATTTCAAATAACTACACGTGGCTAGTGGCTACCATGGTGGACAGCACAGATCAAGAAAAAATTATTTCAAGTCTGAAATAAACTGAAGGGAAAGAGATCTCATGTGAAAGCAAGATTAAAAAGAAAACTACTAAAATGTGAATGGGATGGTAAGTAACAGAAGTAAAAAGGAATACAAAATGGTAAGGAAGAAAAAGAGAGTAAGCCACTTAACTGAAATCATCATTCAAGGATGAAAGCTCTTGGGAAACATACAGATGGCTAGCAGACACATGATAAGATACTGATCATCACTTATCATCAGGGAAATACAAATCAAAACTTCAATGAGATATCACCTCACACACTTGGCAGAATGGCTTAACTCAACAACACAAGAAACAACAGGTGTTGGTGAGAATGCCAAGAAAAAGGAACACTCGGGCACTCTTGGTGGGAATGCAAACTGGTGCAGCCACTCTGGAAAACAGTACGGAGGTTCCTCAAAAAGTCAGAAACAGAACTACTCTATGACCCAGCAATTGCACTACTGGGTATTTACCAGCACCCAGTTTATGTTTATAGCAGCATTGTATTTTTGCTCCCCCTCTACGTTTATAGCAGCAGTATTTATAATAGCTAAGATATGGAAATAGCCAAGATATGGAAGCAGCCCAAGTGTCCACTGGCAGATGAATGGATAAAGAAGATGTGGTATATATACATGATGGAATATTATTCAGCCATAAAAAGAATGAAACCTTGCCACTTGCAATGATATGGATAGAGCTACAGAGTATAATGCTAAGCAAAATAAGCCAGTCAAAGACCAATATCCTATGATTTCACTCATATGTGGAATTTAAGAAGCAAAACAAAGGGAAGAGAGAGAGAGAAAGAGAGAGATATCAAGAAACAGACTCTTAATTATAGAGAACAAATTGATGGTTACCAGAGGGGGATGAGGTGATGAGCAGAGGATGATATATGGACGTGTTGAATTACTACCTTGTACATCTAAAACTAATATAATACTGTATGTAACTAAGTGGAATTCAAATAAAAACTTTTAAAAAAAGATGAAGGCTCTTATCAAATGGATTTCTAGAAAACCAAAATAATATCCCCCTTATAGCTGGCCCTCAATATTTTAAACCTTAGGATTTGGGAATTCAAACTAAAGCAAGATTGAATAGAATGCTAAAATCAAGAATCTGCCTCAGAAGCCCAAAGAAAATAGTTCTGCCTGTTAATGAGCTATTTAAAAAATTACAAATTAAAAAAAATAATTCAAATTATAAATTTTTAAATACCAAAATAAAGACAACTTGGATTCAGATGCCCCTGAGGAACACAATTCCAGATGAATGCAAAGGTAAATGCTAAGAAGCACAACAAATTCCTAGAAGTGGTCAAATAATGACCACAGGGAGAATACACAAACAAAAGGAGTGGATGTGAAAAGGACTACTTAAAAAATCAAAGTGATGGCAAAGCTTTGGCTGCCACAGGGAATCATGCCTACCTCCACCATTTGTTACCACTAAACTGCTGCGATTCTCCTGGTACTGGCTTTCTCTTCGTAATCTTTGTTCTTTAGTAATTTCTGCTACTCGAAGTGGCAGATCTGAAAATTCATCTGTAGGCTTAAAAAAAAAATAGCAGTAACATTTAACCACATTTCAAACTTTAAACAACATAGTATTTAAAGCATGGACATAATAGGAACTCACTAAAATTTATATTTAAGAAGAAACAGCAAAAAAGTACTGGAGTGGTGGTGGTGACGGTTTTTCAACAGTATGAATGTACTTATGACTAGTTAAAATGGTACATTGTATGTTATGTATATTTTACTACAATTAAAAAGAGATGAGAAGTTATACATGACTCTATAAATAAACATGAATTTAAAGTATCTACACAGGTATCTTCAGGGATACAGATATAGTTATGTACACACTCACTCACACATACACAAGCAATTTCAAATTACAAATGGGCTGTGGTCTGAAGTTAATTTGCTTTGGAAAGAAAGAAACAATGTTACAAATGCAAATATGAGGTTATCAGTCTTGTTAACAAAAGCTTATTTCATCAATTAAGCCAATTTAGAACTAAGATATTCTACCTTTTAATTTAAATAGGGAAAGCATAATAATAATTAAACTTAGGAGAAAAAATATATAATCAGCTAGGAAAATAATTTATCTTGAGCATGTTAATAGTCTAAGGCTCCTGCCTCATTACCCATCAGCCTATAGTCCTATTTTCTCATCACCCAGCACCCCTTCTACTACCTCTGCTCAAGGTTACCCAGCCTGGCAAATTTTAGGCTTCAGTTGTAATTGGCTCAGTTCCCATTTGGCTTTCCAGGATTTTAAGCTATTTATACAAAACATATAAAACCCTTGGTAAAAAGATGGCAAAGAAACAGTATAATTTCTGGATGGTACCTCTCTGTGTGATTTTTTTCCTCTCTCTTGGCTTTTCTATATTTTGCATAATGAGAAATTGAATCTAATTAAGATACTTCCCATTTTCATCATTTTATTGCTTCTTAGTCAGGAGTTGGAACATGCAGAATAGAAAAAACACTTACTTCATTCCCTGACCATCTCTTATCACCACTGTCCACACTATTGAAACCTGAATCAAGAGCTCCATAAGGGCGACCTGAGTACATTTCTTCATGGCTGCAAAAAAAGAGAGTCTAGCTGTTACTGGGAAGTTTGAGGTTTTAAAATTAACATTTGAAATAAACTGAATGCAATTTTACTAAGAAACATTATCATGCAATTTAGTGATTTAACTTACTTAGAACTAAATGGGTATTCTTTTAAAAGTTTTTTTAAATGTTTATTTATATTTGAGAGAGAAGGAGACAGAGAATGAACAGGAAAGGGGTAAAGAGCGAGGGAGGCACAGAATCTGAAGTGGGGTCCAGACCTCTGAGCTGTCAGCACAGAGCCCAAAGGGGAACTTGAACCCACAAACTGTGAGATCATGACCTGAGCCGAAACGGGCTCTCTACCAACTGAGCCACCCAGGCACTCCCAAATGGACATATGTTTAACTTTTAATATGAAAAATTCCAAATTAAAATAGACTAGCATAATGTATACAAATATAATAGCACTTATCCCGTTTCAAAAATATCAACATGCTGCCATTCTTGTTTCATCTATGCTACTAACCCATTCACCATGCCTCCCTCAATTCTTAACAGTACTTTTTAAGGTAAAATTCATATACACTGAAATGCACATACCTTAAGCTATATACTTGACAAATGAATACATCTTTGTAATATACACCTCTCTCATGATAGAAGACATTTCTACTTTGCCAGATAATCCCCATACATCCCTTATCAGTCAATCCCCCTCACCACGGTACAGGGTGCTCCTAAGAGATAATCACTATTCTGATTTTTTTTTCACCTTAAATTAGTATGGAAGGCAGAATAACAGTCCCCAAAGATGTCCAACGCCTAATTTCTGGAACTATGAACTATGAATATGTGACTTTGCATGGCAAAAGGGAATTAAGGTTGAAGATAAAAATAAAATTGCTAATCAGCTAATCTTAAAATAGAGAGATTATTGTGAAGTATCTGAATGGGCTCAATGTAATCAAAAGGTCCTTAAAAGTAGAAGAGGGAAGCAGAAGAGGAGGTCAGTGTGACGCAATGCTGGCTTGAAGAGGACTCTGGGTCTACAGTCAAGGACTGCAGACAGCCTTTCTCCAAAAGCTGAAAAGGCAAGGAAATGTATCTTACTCAGAGCCTACAAAGAACAAAGCTCTTTCAGCATTATGATTTTAGCCTAATGAGACCAAGATTTAGACCTCGAACCTACAACACTGTAAGATAACAAATTTGTGTTTAAAAATTGAAGTTTGTGGTAATTCATTATGGCAACAATAAAAAAGGAATACAATTAGTTTTACTTATTCTGAAACTCATAAAAATGGAATCATATGTAATTTCAAAAACCTGGCTTTTTTTATGGCTCAGCATCATGTCAGTGAAATTCTTGATGGTTTTAATACTTTCAAATGGAATAGATAAATTGATATGTATAGGCTTAACTTTTTGAAAAAAAAAAACTACTGATCTGTTTTTGAAAGGAGCTATATTATTTTGCATTCACTCAGCAACGTCTCTGAGTTCCCCCTGCCAACACTTGTGTGGTTAGTCTTTTATTTTAGCTATTTTGGTAGGTGAAAAGTGGTATCTCACTGTAGTTTTAATTTACATCTGTCTGATGACTAATGATATTGTGTATCATTTTGTGTGTGTTGGCCATTCATCTGCCTTCTTTTTGTGGTATGTCCATTCTTTTGCCTATTTCTAAGTACATCAGTAATCTCAAAAGTAGTTTGCTAAGAAGCCAGACACATAACACTACATAATACTTGATTTCATTTATATGAAACTCTAGGAAAGGCAAAACTATATTGACAGAAAGTAGAGCAGTAGTTGCCTGGGGTTGAGTCATCTACTGTAATGGCTGATGGAACATGGTTGATGGAAATGCTATCTATCTTGATTGTGTTGGTAGTTTCATGACTACATCCATTTGCCAAAATTCACTGACCTGCACACTTAAAATGGACAGATGTTATTATTTGTAAATTATACCTCAATAAAGCAGTTAAATCTGCCAAATACTTTGGTCAAAGTACCTGTCCCATTTTTATAATTCGTAAGAAACGTATGAGAGCACTGGTTGCTCCATATCCTCAATAAACATTTGGTGTTGTCAGGTTTGTTTTTTTTTTTAAGTTTATTTATTTAATTTGAAAGAGAGAGAGAGACAGGGAGAGAGAATCCCAAGCAACAGAGCCTGACGTGGGGCTTGACCTCACAACTGTGAGATCACCATCAGAGTGGAGATCGAGGGTTGGATGCTTAACAGACTGAGCTATTAAGGTGCTCCACTGTTGTCAGTTTCAATTTCATCATTCTAGGTGCTGAGTAATGATGTCTTGTGCCTTAATTTACATTTCTATGATGATTAACGTTGAGCACTTTTTATGGGTGCTTAGTAGTGATTGGTATATCTTTCTTTGTTAAATATCTATTCAAGTCTTTGTCCAATTTTTTAAAGTTTATTTATTTTGAGAGAGAGAAAGAGAGAGAGAATATGGGAAGCGGCAGAGAAAGAGAGGGAGAGAGAAAATCCCAAGTAGGCTTTGCCCTGTCAGTGTGCAGCCCAATGCAGGGCTTGGTCTCAGGAACCATGAGGTCATGACCTGAGCCAAAATCAAGAGTCAGATGCTTAACCGACTAAGCTACCCAGGTGCCCCTACTGAACAGTATTTTAAAACATTATGTTTTTTTTTTTTCAAGCAAAGGCTTTCAGATTTCTAGAAGAAAATGATAGCTTATTGCAAAGATTCTATTCATTTCTTTATGAAAAATTTCACAGTAATATTAAGCATATCTCAGTTGACCACTTGATAGATATAATGTATACTCATTTTCTTTATGTTCTTTATTTGCTACCTTTAGTTTCTCCATATACTCTCTCTTGCTCAGAGTTTAAACTGGTAAGATTAAAGTGAGACATACAGGTTTACCAATTCTCAGGTTGGCTTAGGATTTTCTTGGTTTTAGCACTGTGAGTCCTGTGTCCCAGGAAAACCTTCAGTCACAAGTAAACCAAGATACATGGATAAATATGGCCTTCAGGACACCTAGCAGAGTTCTGCCAGCCAGGCTCCCGTGATGCCCTGTCAGAAAGCCTACTCTCCCTAATAAACCGCCTAGCACTACATGGACTCAAATGTGGCAGTGCCCCTTCCGGAGGCACATGAACTGTGAGTCAGTATAGTGCAGTGAGGGGCACAAAACATAACAACTTTTCTAGTTGAACAGATCTGGATTGGCAACTTGGCACCACCATTTACTAGCTATGTGACTTTAATTAACTTACTTAACTTCTCTCAACTTCTGTTTCCTCATCAGTTAAAGGGGGAAAAAAAGATTAGCAGCACCTACCTCATCGATTTGTCATACTGAGAAAATACAAGCTAAGGATTTGCACAAATCCTATTGTAAAGCACTAAGTAAAAGTTATTATCTCTATGAAGAATGTAGCCTTTAGAGAGTATTTACTGTTATCTCAACTCACTACATCTGCTTCATTTGAGTTTAGTTCAAATTCTAACATTTACTGAATGTGACACAGTGTGCTAGATGCTAAGAATATTATATATGAATAAAGGACAATTATTGCTTTCTGCAAATGCTCAGCTGGTTGGAGAGAATTAATTCTGTAACTGGGGCCAAGGTGTTATGACTTTTCTCTCGTCCTTCTTAATATTTACTTAGTCTTTCCTCACTGCCATTACCATAAATAAATAAATATGTTTAGTTTGTAATATAAAGCTGGTGAAAATCATCTCAGCAAGCGAAGTATAGGTCACTACAGATCATCAGGGAAACTACATGTGCCACTGTGTAAAACATGTTAATCATAACAGGGGCGCCTGAGTGGCTTAGCTGTCAGTTAAGCGTCCGACGCTAGGCCGAGGGATCTGCGGTTCGTGGGTTGGAGCCCCGCGTCGGGCTCCGTGCTGACTGCCAGCTCAGAGCCTGGAGCCTGTTTCAGTCTGTGACTCCCTCTCTCTCTGACCCTCCTCCGCTCACGCTGTCTCTCTCTCTCTCTCCTAGAAATAAATAAAACATTAAAAAAAAAAAGTAAAAAAAAAAAGTTAATCATAACAGTGCAACTTGCTAAAAGAGTTGGAAACATTTACACTTAGAAATAAATAAAATATTTGTGACCTTTATAAAATGACTTAAGGAAGACTGTGTGTTGTTTTTATATTACACAAAGGTAGTCAGAAAGTTACATCTAAGGATTGAAAAGTACCCCAGCATCTAATCTGTACTGAATACTTGAAGAGCTATAGGATTAATAAAAATTCTCTTCAGCAAGACCAGACTCTTAGGACTCAACTAGTCCTAGAACACAGTAGACAGCTGGTAATTATAATGCCTAATATTTACATAGGACTTTATGGTCAGCCAAGCACTTTCAGAAACAGGCCATTTAATCCTCAGAACTACTGTTAAAGTATCAACAGGGTAAATAAAGATCATGTTAAAGTGGGGCGCCTGGGTGGCTTAGTCGGTTCAGCGTCCGACTTTTGCTTAGGTCATGATCTCGTGGTTCGTGGGTTCGAGCCCCGCGTCGGGCTCTGTGCTGACAGCCAGCTCAGAGCCTGGAGCCTGTTTCGGTCTGTGATTCCCTCTCTCTCTGACCCTCACCTGCTCACACTGTCTCTCTCTCTCTCTCCTAGAAATAAATAAAACATTAAAAAAAAAAAAAAAGATCATGTTAAAGAAACTGAAATCCAGAGGGGTTAAGTGAACTTCCTAGCAGTACAGGCCCCCAATAGTACAGGCATTCTGGCTGCATAACAGCATTTTGAATAAAATTACTGCCAACTACAATGCAATTTCACTGTTCTGTACCTCAGTAAAAAAGACATAAAGGTATAATTTCCCATTTACTGCTGTGTGAGAAGTTAAAGGAAGTATTTTATTCACATGATATGAATATAAAATAATTTCTAGGAAATTCTGAAACAATTACAAATATAGTAACATAACTCCAGAAAAATATGAAAAATACAGAATACAGATTAATCTAGTGAGGATAATGAAGGATTCTTATCAAGACTGGGAGATACTAGATCTATAATTACCAATCTTTTGGAAAGACATGACATGATTATGCTATTTAGACTTTCCATTTAGGATACACTTCTCCAAGGATTTAATCCTTTTATCTCTTTGCAAATATACATGTCTCTTGCCAGTTTTTAAAAAATATATTTTTTAAAAATATTTTTAAAGTATTATGATGGGGATTTTCCTATTAAAAAAAATTAGGGAGCATCTGGGTGGCTCAGTTGGTTGGGCATGTGACTCTTGATTCAGCTTGGGTCATGATCTCAGGGTCATAGGACTGAGCCCTAAGTTGGGCTTTGTGCAGAGCAGAGTCTGCTTAGGATTCTCTCTCTCTCTCTCTCTCTCTCTCTCCGCCTCCCTCCCTCTTTCTCTCCTTCCTTCTGTCCCTCTCCCCTACTCATGCACTCTCTCTCTGAAAAATCCAAACAAACAAAAAAAATTAGGCCAAGACCAATTAGTCCTCAAGACTAAGAATTCAATGACAGAGAGAAACAGGCTCTGCAATCAACACTATAGGCCTCAATCAAAGCTCATTATTCTGATAGATGCTGATGCTGCCTCCTTAGTCTTAGGGCATACCTTCACATATATGTCCCCAGTAGTCAGCATTCACTGCCTTACACTCTAGTCTCAAAGGCAGCAGTAGCAGTTTATGTTCCTATTTGCTATTTCAGGAGAGGAAAACTTTTCCTTACCAAAGATTATTAACTCCAAGGGGGAAAATAAAAGCTATGTGAATTTGTTGTACATCTTTCCCCCACCTCCCTTCCTTCTTTTTTTAAACAGCAGTTACTAACTTTGTTATTTTTTTAATGTTTTATTTATTTTTGAGAGAGAGAGACAGAGAGAGACAGAACATGAGTGAGGGAGGGGCAGAGAGGGAGACACGGAATCTGAAGCAGGCTTCAGGTTCTGAGCTGTCAGCACAGAGCCTGATGTGGGGCTCAAAACCATGAACGTGAGATCACCTGAGCTGAAGTTGGACGTTTAACCAACTCGGCCAGCCAGATACCCCTATCTGTTGTACATCTTTCAAGAGTACAGGACTAGAACACATTTAATGAAAACTTTGAATAGGAAAAACAAGACTTTTCTCAATAAATAATAAAGGAGTTCTATATTACAAGAAATTAACCAAGGTAGGAGTAAAAAGAAATGAAGAAAGAAAAGGATATAATGAATGGAGAAAATTTAAAAACTCTTGGCAATAATGGTCTGGGTCCCCTCAGATTCTTCCCACTGTCAAAGTCCTTCCTCCAAGACAGGTCTAGATCTAGCACAGATTATACCAGACCTAATCCCTACCAGCTGTCAAAACCTTTTATGTCTTCCTTAACATCACATACCTGCTTTCAGTTTTCTCAGAGATACAAGTGTTAGAACTAAGATGTTCTTATAGAAATTTTTTATGAGTATATGTGATATTGGTTAATTTCTCCTTGTGTGTTTGTATAAGTACACTAAAACTTGTATTACTGAATGCTTAAACAACCAGATTAGAGCTAGTGTTTTAAATATCCTTCATAGTGTCTATGTAAATCTTCAATCTAACAGCCAAGCCAAAAAAACCTCCTGTCTGTGGCAAACACTCAGGTGAACTAGAGATACAGTGGTAAAGAAGAAAGACACCTTCTGTGGCAAAGGGCAGGGATCAAGTCCCTTGGGAGTAATACTTAATTTGCTTGAGAAATCAGGTTCTGTATTTTCAGATAGCTTGAGATTACTCCTTTACACCATAATCACTTAAATATGTAATCCCAGTAATTTCTGAAGAGAAACATTTAAACTGTAATGCCTATATCCCTTTACTGTAAATGACATATCTAATATACCTTAGCATTTTCTTAATGAGCATCAATTAATGTACTGTGCTATAACATAGTAATAACTTAAAATATTACTGAAATATGGAGGGCTCTTTGCATATATGTCTAATGGTGTCAAGTTGCTATATTTTTAGTGTGTCTTGATTTTAAGTATCTTATTAAAATTATGCAATATATCATATAGATAAAAAAGAATATAACAGACGTAAGTTTTTTTTTCTTGAGAGAGAGAGAGAGAGAGAGAGAGAGAGAGAGAGAGAGCGCGAGAGAGAGAGAGCGTGCGAGCATGAGCAGGGGAGGGTCAGAGAGAGAAGGAGACACAGAATCAGAAGCAGGCTCCAGGCTCTGAGCTGTCAGCACAGAACCCACCGCGGGGCTCGAACCCAGGAACCGTGAGATCATGACCTGAGCCGAAGTCGGACGCTTAACCAACTGAGCCACTCAGGTGCCCCCAGACATAACTTTTAAAACATGATGGAACATGAATACCTTTACAGCTCATTTATGCCTCTTTCATACCAAATCTTCCTCTTCTCAGAGTTAACCACTAACTTGAACTTTTTGTTTAATATGTATTGCTTTTTAAATTTTATTTTTTCCTTCAACTTATTTTTTGTACTTTTAATATGTCTGCTTTTACAAACTCTACCAAAACAGAAATTTGTTAATCTGTTTTAGACTAGGATACTGAGAAGCAAGCTCATCAGGACTGTGCTTTTATGTAAAATGTGACAGGTTCTAGGAGAAAGCCAGAGGGGTTCTCTTTTTTTTTTTTTTTTTTTAACAAATAGTTTATTGTCAAATTGGTTTCCATATAACACCCAGTGCTCATCCCCACAGCTGCCCTCCTCCATGCCCATCCCCTCCTCCGGAGGGGTTCTCTTTGGAATAAGGCCTTGTTGGAGATACCCATTTTGTCTGTTTTAAGGCCTTCTGAATACTCTAAAACTAATGTTACTTAAGATTGTTCCAAATGGTTGAGAATGCCAAGAAGATAACTTTTAAGTCAGGTGTTATACAGCCAAAGGGTTCACAAGCTAAAAGATACTGAAAGTAATATTAATGGTCATCAAATCCAAACTCTTCACTCTCTATTGAAAAAATGAAGCCCAAAAAGTCTGAATGACTTCCTTTAAGTCATAGAACTAGTTAACAGCAGAGCCAAGGTTAGCATTCAAGTCACTCAGATCACTGGTTTTCAACTGGGAACGCCCGCAGGGAATATCTGGCAATGTCTGTGGAGATATTCTGTTTGTCTGTCACTTTGGAGGGTGGTGCAGAAGCCAGGAATACGGATAAACATCTTCTGAATTACAGGACAGCTTTTCACAACAAAGAACTATCTTGCCCAAAATATCAACAATACTGAGATGGAGAAACCTTAACTTAGAGTTACACTTTGTCCATCTATGTAATCAACAAGTATTCTGAGATAGACAAGTGCCAAAATAGGTTATTTCCTTTTAGTTAAACATTCAGGCAGATTTAGGGTCTAGTTTAATTCCCTGTAAGACGAAATACATTAAATTAAAAAATAGAACATACTCACCAGGAACCAAAACCCAAGGGTCTCCTATCATAATCTGGCAGATCTGGAGCAATCTTACAAGCCTGTATGTTCAGGTACTTAAATATGTGCACTTTGCCTTTTATACATATCTAAAAAAAGTAACACATAAAAGCAACCAATTTATTACTCATCTTATATATATGTATCCCTTTTTAAAAGTCATAATCAGCTTCTTACTTACAGTATATTAGAAATAGAAGGCAATTCTATCAACCATAGACAGTGATATCAAAAATCTAATACTTATTACATTATAACATATTATTTGTTATTTTATGTATTTATTTGAAATGTATATATATGTACATATATACACACACAGATTTTATTTTCTAGTCATAATAAAATTTCAGTAACATATAAAACAAATAACTTATAAATAGTGATAAAATACCAAGTAAATTTATCACACTGATTAGTTAGACACAGTCGGGAATAAATTATAAATATGTTTTGAATCCTACTTTCTGTAAGAAAGAAAAGATTAAATATTAAAGTTATATTTCTGTTGACAGAAGTAAAAACATAAACTCTTTAGGATTATGAGATCCTTCCACAGTTATGAAGATTACTCATAAAGCTTTATAGTTGCCATCCAGAGGTTTGAACAAGACCACAAATCAACTATAGAGCACAAACTACAGTGAAAAATAAAGGCTGGTAAAGTTGTTCAGATTATAGGATATCTAGAATCTATACATGAAGCTACCTTATAATTACTTTATTATCAGTTTCATATCAGCCACTGATAAACAAATGACCAAACTGACTAAATGAGGAACTTAAAGACTTTAGAAAATAAAAAGGTATAAAAATGATGGTCAAAAGAAACGTACTGATAATCCTTAGTTCTGGAAGCCAAGTATCTGTCTCTAGCCATTTACATTGCCTATATTCAAGTTTTACTAGAAAGAAATTAACTCAAATTTTATTAGAAAAACTTTAAGAAAGAACCCTTCAACTTAAAAAAAAAGTCAATTCAATGAAAGGAAAAACACACTCTGCAAACATTACTGTCCTCCATCCCATTTATTCAAGGTTTCTAAAGAATGCCTATGTGTGTGAATTTATTTTAAAGAACTTCATTTCCAACAAAAAGATAAATGCACAGAACTTCAAGTTTTAAATTCACCCTTTGTCAAAAAAGTTCACAACATCCTTCAAATCTGGTAGAGCTTACCTGTGCGGGAGGAGACTGTAGTGGATTGTTATCTAGGGTGATCATCTGAAGGTGCCTGAGGTTCCGATAACAAACGGGGATTGTTGTAATTTTATTGCAGGAGAAGTCGAATCGTATTAAAGGCAACTCTGCCAGCTCTGCAGGGTGATAAGACAGAAATGAACAACTGATGATATTTCAAAACTAGACAAGTTTTACAGGCGCTTCTAATTAAATACAGTGAATTTAATGTATTTATCTCCATTCTTTCTTAATGATGAACTGATGCTGTAAAATGAAATCTAGTTACTCACAGATGGTAACACTAATAAAAAGTGAGCTGTGTTACCCCTCACCGAACTAAAGAAACTGGACGCCTCATACCACAGAAACACAGGCATAACCAAGGGACCAGATGACAGTCTGTACAAAAAACAAGTTAAATGCCTAAGTCCCCAACCTCAACTCATGCAGCTAGGGTACTGCCGCAGGAGTCAACAAGTTATTCTCTGAGGCTTTGAACTCAGGAACCTCAGGCACAATAGAAAGTCAGGATAATGAGTTGCCAGTTCAAACTGAAGGCTTTAAGAGAAAGTCTTACACAATGATGAGATCTCAGCACTTTTCCACCAACCTCAACCCATCTCCAGCTCTAGAATCTCAGTAATCTCCCCCCCTTATCCATGGGGAATACATTCCAAGATTCCCAGTGTATCCTAAAACCACGGTTAGTACCAAACCCTATATATAACATGATTTTTCCTATATATACATACCTGTATATATTTTATATATATAATCTTTATACATATACATGATAAAGATTAATTTATAAATTAGGCACAAGATATGAACAAGAATAATAAAATAGAATACTTATAACAATGTAGTATAATAAAAATTATGTGATTGTAGTCTCCTTCTCTCTCTCTGCTAGAAAAAAAGGGAGGAATTAGACATAGGGACATAAAAACACTAAGCAAACAAAAAAAAGAGAGAAGTTATTAACTCCAGAAAAACAACAACAATAAAAAAGATGTACAAAAAGAATAAATGAAATCAGAGCACCTGGGTGACTCACTCTAAGGGTCTAACTTTGGCTCAGGTCATGAGCCTCATGTTGGGCTCTGTACTGACAGCTCAGAGCCTGGAACCTGCTCTGGATTCTGTCTCCCTCTCTCTCTGCCCCTCCCCCACTAGTGCTCTGTCTCTCTGTTTCTCTCTCTCAAAAATAAATAAATAAATACTAAAAATTAAAAAAAAAAAAGAAATGAAATCAGTACATCAACTGAATTGGCAGGGAACAATATTCATAAGTTAAAATAATGGAAATAATAATGCTTTGATCAGAAGTTATGACAGACCATACTGGGACGACAGTAGGAGGGAGGGGAGAGTATGATGGTGATAGTATATAAGTTAAATCCTCATCTACCACAATGGGAAGCTCACATTAAGTGTCAAAATTGATAAATCAAGTAAAGCTCTTAAAGGCACATCACTTAGAAATGTCAGCAAATGCCAGTGGAAAGAGTCAAAGGCAGAGAAGGCAGATGCTTTTAGACATTAAAGCTGGGGACAGGGATGACTGAGGCAGAGGAATGCTATTATTGGTTTTAAACTTTTTTTTTTTTAGTATTTGGGTTAGCACAAGGTGTTATATGGAAGTGTTGAATCACTATATTGTACACCTGAAACTAATCTTACATTGTATGTCAATTAAGTAGAATTTATTTATTTTTTTAATGTTTATTTTTGAGAGAAAGAGACAGAGCACGAGGAGGGGAGGGGCAGAGAGAGAGAATCCCAAGCAGGTTCTGCACTATCAGCACAGAGCCTGACTCAAGGCTCAACCCCACAAACCAAGAGATGGTGACATGAGCCAAACCAAGAGTCAGTTGCTTAACTGACTGAGACACCGCAGGTACTCCTCGAGAATCTAACTTTTAAAATCCACAATGAAACAGGGGCCCCTAGACAGTGCGGAATCTGCTTTGGATTCTCTCTCCCCCTCATTCTCTGTACCTTCCCCACACGTGCTTGCTCGCTCTCTCTCTCTCTCAAATAAACTTAAAAAATAAAAATAAAATAAAATCAACAATGAAACAGATAACATGTAATAACTAAACCATTATAATCTTGAATACTGGCTGTAGCTATCTATCATCCATCTATCTATTCATCTCAAATGTTTATTTATTTAGTTTTGAGAGATAAAATGTGCATGAGTGGGGGAGAGGCAGAGAGAGGAGGAGACAGAGAATTCCTAAGCAGACTCCATGCTATCAGCACAGAGCCCAATGTGGGGCTCAAGCTCATGAAATGTGAAATCATGACCTGAGCTGAAATCAAGCCACCCAGGTCCCCTGCTGTAACTCATATTTTTGTCTCGTATCTATTAGTTCTGAGAGATCTTTAATATAAAAAGACAAATAACAATAAAACAATTATTTCAGGACACCTGACTGGCTCAGCCAGTAGAGCATGCAACTCTTGACCTTAGGGTTGTGAGTTCAACCCATGGATGTGAGTTCATCCATGTTGGATGTAGAAATTCTTTAAAAAATAAATAAATAAAAAGAAAACAATTATTTCACAATTTCTTACCTTCAGGCAAACGTACTAAGTGATTTCTTCTGACATTAAGGTCTCTCAAAGCCTCCAAATTACCAACTTGGGAAGGTATTGTTTGAATTTCATTGCAGCTCACATCCTATTTCAAAAAGATGCAAAGTAAAGAATTCTTCTAATATTACAAATTTGCCTGCTTTAAACCCTCTGTAAAATGAGGTTGGACAAAGATAATATTTATGGTGTGTCTTAACTGTAAAAAAAAATTATGATTCTTTGTCCAAGAGTAATTCCATAGTTTATGTTAGTATTTAATTTTAAAAACTTATAGGCTTTTGATTTTATAGATGTTGTATGAATCTACATTAATTTTATGAGCAGGACAAAAATTAAATGACTTAAGATGTGGACAGGAAGCTTAGTATCAGATCAAATGAAAATTCTAATGAAAAAGTAAATTAGAAAAAAGTATAAAAACATCTGTTTAGGACAATATTTTACTTTATATGTATTCTAATGAGACTAGAAGAAAAAAGCAAAACAACGATAAAAATTATAATGATAAAGTTAATTGAAAGGAAATCCTACTTTCAAAATACCAGTTCACCTGCTCCTCAAGAATATAAAATAAAAATGCACTGAAGATGACTCAAATCATTCTTTTTGAAACTGAAATTGAGGGGAAAATAGTAAAGTACGCTTAACTATAGGCTACGGGAAAAATAGATACTGCCCTATTTGGCATCTGATCAAGTTGGTACCAATACATGTATTATGCAAGCCTTCTGGTATCTTGGTCAACAGCTTGATAACACGGATTCTGAAAAGAGGCTAACTACAGATACCAAGACTGACAAATTCAGAATTCCACAACTCTGACACTAGCCAGAAAAAATGTATAAATCCATGGGGAACAGCAGGAAGTTGTCTAGCTTAATAAAAGCTCTAAGATGCCATGTTAACACTTAAAACTCTTCTAGTATATAAGCAAAAAGAATGTATTAATAGACTTATTAGAAAAGATCACTTACCCAAAACTCCAAACATTATTTTAAAATTTTCCCACAATATTCTTAGAGAAAATAATATTATTTCTACTTTTCCTACCAATTAATGACTGAAGTGGAATCAGTAGCTATATTTTTTATTCCAATGCTCTGGGCACCAAAGTTAGAAGGAAAAGAAGTTGAAAGGATAGGGAAAATTGAGCTGAGCTAGAAGATAACAGTATTTCTAATATTTCTCTTGGAAAGTGTACATCTTGAAAGACAGGTTTCCTCTTACTTAAAAACGAAGAGAAATAGGGGCAGCTGGCTGGCTCATTCAGAGAAGCATGAGACTCTTGATCTTGGGGTCATGAGTTTGAGCCCCACGTTGGGTGTAGAGATTACTAAAAAAAATAAATAAATAAAAGGGGGAAATGAAAGAAGCAATAGGATGTTGTGAGAACATGTTCTATCCAGTGGGAATCAAGGGCTCTGGGATTCTTAATTCTCACTCCGAAACAAACTATTTGTATGACTGTGGATATCAATTCATTGCTTTTGTAGAAAGCTAAAAGCTCCTTCTAGCAGAACTATCTATTTTTTACGTATTTAGGGTTCAATAAGGAGAGTTTAAATGACTGAAAATCAGAATTTGAATCACAAGTAGAATTTAACTACTAGTTCATGTTAATAACCAGGTTCTGAAGGGGGTGCCTGGGTGGCTTAGTAGGCTAAGCCTCTGACTTAAGCTCAGGTCATGATCTCAAGGTTTGTGAGTTCGAGCCCCACACTGGATCTGTGCTGACAGCTTGGAGCCTGGAGCCTGCTTTGGATTCTGTGTCTCCTTCCCTCTCACCCCTCCCTTGTTCACGTTCTCTCTCTCTCTCATTCTCTCTTTCAAAAATAAATAAACATTAAAAAAATAATAATAAATAACGAGGTTCTGAAGAAATGTCAACAAACATATATTTTGGACTTTATTTCCTAGATCTAATTGCTTCTAATACACCACAGTCTAGTATCTAGACTCCAGATTTAACATATTTGTAAATTTTCACATATGACCTTTTACATTCATAATCCACCTGAAAAAAAAGAGAGCTAATGTGTGGTCCAGTTAATTATACGTGTGTTTCTGTTCATAATATCTACCTTTGTTAATAAACTACATGGATCCTCTCAAATCTCAATGGACATAGCTATATTGGACCATTTCAGATATATGAAACATGGGCTCTGGAGTTAAGGTAGATTGGTTTAAAATTCTACTTCAGTTATGGAACTTTGAGCAAATTACTTAACCTAGCTAAGTGCTAGTTCCCTCAGCTGTAATACGATGATAAGTATTATACCTAATTCATAATGTTGCTGTGGTGATTAAATGGAAAAGTTGCACTCCCATGCCCAGGACAGGAGTACTAAAGAGTAACAAGGAGTGGTACATGAAGTGAAGTTTCCTAGAAAACAGAAGGCAGTAAAGAATAGCTTACTTTAGAGAGGGAGATAGGTACTAGAGATAGCACTGTAGGGCCAAAAAAATAAGCCTGACCTTTGCAGTGCCCATCGCCCGAGAGGGGTTAATCCTAAATCAGAACACTGATGCTATTAAGATTTAATGTGAAAAATCCAAATGCATTATTAACTTATATCTCAAAAACTTATTAACATACAAATCACTTAATAATCACTTAATGGGACTTTGACCCATTCTACGTGGGCCTATTAGACTTGTACTTTCAGTTCCTTTCTTAACTCTGTGCTGAAGCATTTCAGTACTAATCAACCAGCAAAACTTCACTATCAATACCTGGAAAAACGCAAAACACACCTTAATACTGGGTCTTTCTTTACTACAAAATAGAGTACGGTATCACTACAGATATACATATATGTGAAACAATAAGAAAGTAAAACATTAACTTACAAGTTCTGTTAAATGTCTGAGATGTCCAATTTCTTCTGGAAGTGACACCAATTTGTTATTACTAGCAATTAAGACTTTCAATGGTAAATTACACAAGTGTACTGGCAATGTTGACAGTTGGTTCCGACTAAATGGGAAAGTAGAAAAAGAAAAGAATTAGAACTCACCACTCAAGAAAAAACATTTTGTCTTTCCCATTCTATATTCAGTAAGTGACAAACATAAGTCATGGAAGGAACAAATAAGGTATCAGGTTTGGGTTTGAGCCTCCATTTCCTCACTTATCAGCTTTGTGGTTTTAGGCACAGCATTTAACTTACCTGCTTTTTACAGATCCTCATCTGTAAATTGAGGATTTTAATCCTTCTCTACCTATCCTACAAGGCCATGTACCATAAAATTCCTTTGTATAAAGACGTGCTACATAAACACATATTATTACTTTATTAAAGTTAATTTTATGTAAGATAAAGTAATTTAAAAGTACGGTAGGGGAACCTGGGTGGCTCAGTAATTAAGTGTCTGACTTGATTTCGGATCAGGTCATGATCTCATGGTTGGTGAGATCGAGCTCTGCATCAGGATCTGCACTGAGTGTGGAGTCTGCTTGGGATTCACTCTCTCCTCACTTCTCTCTCAAAATAAATAAATATTTTTTTTAAAAAATAGGGTGGGGCACCTGGATGGCTCAGTCGATCAAGTATCTGACTTCGGCTCAGGTCATAATCTCACAGCTCATGGTTTTGAGCCCCCCATCAGGCTTTGTGCTGAGAAATCAGAGTGCAGCACCTGCTCTGAATTCTGTGTCTCCCTCTCTCTGTGCCCCTTCCCTGTTCACACTCTGTCTTTCTGTCTCTCTCTCTCTCAAGTATTAAATAAACATTAAATAAATAAGCATTTAAAAAAATTGGATAGATGGCCATCATCCTCTCCCCTTCCTTCCAAAAAAGGGTTATAAACATAAAAGTAGCTGTAATTTACTTCTCTCATCATTATATACATTATAATCAAATGCACATAAATGATCCAAATATAGCTCTATATAAAACAAGTGACAGGTTGTGATTTCAAATATATCACATCAGCTGAAGTATAGGTAAGGAATCTCATTTATATAAAAACATACAAAATCAAAGCTAAAAGTACACACCTATCATTAGGATAAAAGTTAAAACCTTACTTATCTAGATTTAACCTGCTAATGTCTATGGTCAATTGACCCCATTTTCAAGATCTTTTGCTGATTTTACTAATATAGATCATGAGCCTATAAAACTTTTTAAATAATTCTAATTCCTAGACATTTATCTTAAGGAAGGAGAAAAATAAACATTTACATACCAGTGTTAATACTACTTTATCACGGCAAAAAAACTGACATAAACTAAATATCCAAGAGGGAAAATGAGTTTTAGAAGTATACAAACTGTACAGTAAAATTTTTACATACAAAAATATTTTGAGAGTATTTCATGACAAGGAAAAAACTCATTTAAAAATTTGACAAAAGCCTGGATAAAAAAAGAAAAATTTCACTATAATTATAAAACTCAAATATAACATTTTGGTGAATATCCTTTACACCTTTCTACATTTGCTCATTTTCTCCAATAAACATCTGTAACTTCCATAATTTAAAAAAGGTCTTTCAAGATATGAAAAAGTGGAAATAAGTTAAATAAATGCATTTGCACATCCAGAACTTAATATACAAAAATACGTAATCACAAGAATGAAAGTACTTTCAGATCTACTATCCTCATCTGATATAGCTTATTTGAAAATCTAATTGAAGAACCATAGCTATAAGACTGTTGTAATCCTATCAGACTAATGACCCTTATAGTTACAAAGCTAAAGACAAAGGGAAAAACAAGGATGGCACAGGAATATTGTTAATTCAGCCTAAGAACATGTATTGATACTGCAGATATGAACAGATAATGTAAATTTTAGTGAAAGCCAAGAGAGAAGTGAAAAGACCACAGGAAAGCAAAAATAAAACAATTTTTAAAAAGAAGAAGAAGAAACTCCTTACCTAATATTTAAGAATGTTAGAGCTTGCAGGTTTAGAATTGCCTCTGGTATATACCGAATACAATTTTGGTATAAGTTGAGATTCTCAAGAGAAACGAAATGACATGCTTCTATGGGAATTTCTGAGAGGCGATTTCGTGACAGATCTGAAAGAAAAATAAATTGTGAGGTTAATTCTTGCAATGTATTTTATTGAAATGTTAGGTAAATAAGCAGGTTTCATGACTGAATTCCCAAGAGTTCCTATTTTAGAGACTTGTCCAGAGTAAACATTCAAATACTTATGAATATTGAAAAAACCATTTTAACATATGCCTCTACATCTTTTTGCTGGGAAATACTGATTCTTTTTGAATTTCCATGTATACGTAAAAAATAAAACCATTAGGGGCGCCTGGGTGGCTCAGTTGGTTAAGCACCGACTTCAGCTCACGTCATGATCTCGTGGTTCGTGGGTTCAAGCGCTGCATTGGGATCTGTGCTGACAGCTAGCTCACAGCCTGGAGCCTGCTTCAGATTCTGTATCTCCCTCTCTCTCTGGCCTTCCCCTGCTCACACTGTCTCTTTCTCTCTCAGAAATACATAAAACATTAAAAAAATTAAAAAAAAAAATAAAACCATTATTTTTTGCAAGTAACACAAATTCTAAGGCATATCTGCCTACGATTACACCAAAGATCATACTAAGTATCAAATATCCTAGGAAACAATGGATCCCTAAAATCCACCATCCCAAAAGCACAGAAACATTCTGAGGTTTTTAGAAAAGAAAGCAAAACTGAGCAAAAAATACTGCCCTTTTCTTTATTAAGAGTATGAGGGTCATGTCAAAAGGGTTCAGGAACCATTTTTGCTCCAACTACCCAAAATGAGACAATTTGAGCTTCAATAAAGATAATAATTGTAAAGGACTCAAATCTATCACATATATTGAATTATCCTAGCTTATAATGACATCTCCCCCCTTTCCCAAGACAATAGAGAACCAATTCATTATCTTGTAAACTGACAAAGGGCGAAAATCAAACACTTATCTTGCCTTCCTTATATGAACTGTACCACTGAGTAACCAAACAGATGAAGAGAGGCATCTTTGTGTTAAGTGGTCTAGCTATAAATGAAAAGTAATGATAGAATCTAGAATTGGGTACTAGGGAGCCTGGGTGATCACTTGGTTAAGTGTCCAACTCTTTTTTTGGCTAGGGTCATAATTTCACCATTTGTGGGATCAAGCCCTGTGTCCAGCTCTGTGTTAACAGCGTGGAGCCTGCTTGGGATTTCTCTCTGGCCCTCCCTCTTCCTCTTTCAAAAAAAAAAAAAAGTTCAGAATTGTGTATTAATGACTATTTTTACAAAAAGATGATCAGAGGGGTGCCTGGGTTGCTTGGTCAGTTAAGTGTCTGACTTTGGCTCAGGTCAGGATCTCGCAGTTCATGCATTTGAGCCCCACGTTGGGCTCTGTGCTGACAGCTCAGAGCCTAGAGCCTGTTTCAGATTCTGTGTCACCCTCTCTCTCTGCCTCTCCCCTACTCTCTCTCTCTCTCTCTCAAAAATAAATAAACATTAAAAAAAAATTTTAAATGAAAATCAGAAGTTGTATGCCTCCCTACAGAAGAAGAGAACATCACTTATGGTCTTGCCAGGCAGAACCTACGTCTAATCAAGCTTTTGCAAACTTTCAGGAAGTGCAGAAGGCAAAGGAATGTGCTGAAATACAGTCACTCTATCATTATCCACTTAGACTTAGTTAAATATACTGTGAGATTCATTTGCTTACCACTGTTTTTCTCTTCTCTTCCTCTGCCCAATCTTAAAGTCTCTGCTGGCAATTACTTGGTGAGAATCCTGTACTAAAAACTTTTCCTAAATGGAGGACCTGAATTCCTACATATCCGCAAGTATCTTGCTTTCACCATAAACATGCGAATAATACTTGGCTAGGTACAGGCACAGTTCCTCTCTTAGGAATCTGTAGATTTATGTTACTACCTTCTAAATTTCCAGTGTCCCCTTGAGTAATCTGGCACATATCTTGATGATTTTTCCTTTGTAAACAGCTTGGGTTTGGGTTTGTTTTGTTTTTGTTTTGTCTCCCCATCATCCTCAACACTCTGGTCTCGAACTTAATCATTCTTTAAATCAGAGAAATGCTCCCCTATTATATCTTTAGTTGTTGTATCTCCTCCTTTTGCTTTCTCCTTCTCTATTTTTTATTTACTTACTTACCTACCTACCTACTTATTTATTTTCTGTTTTGGTATATCTTCTACTTAATGTTCCAGACCAGGAATTTGAGTCCTCTCACCTTTTCTTCTTCTTCTTCTTCTTCTTTTTTATGCTATGATTAGAGGCGTGTCACTTTTTTTCTCCCAAAAATCTAGGATAATTTATTTTGTTTTGCCTATTAAATCTGTCACCTATCACCTTCAATTTCTATTTCTGACTTCTGACTAAAGTCACTTGTTCTGGTGACTAGAACTATAGTAACTAGCAATCCTTGTTCATCTTGCCTCTGGCTGCTGGAGTTCCTTCAAGTGAATTATTTTCCTTTGCTAATTCATGGCTTGCCTCATCCTTGGAGCTCAGATCAAGCTGCTTGAGTACTCTGAATGGCAATTAACACCAAGATTGAGGAAACAATCTCTAAAATGAATCAGAAGCTTCCACTCAGAAGCACAGCTTTTTCTGAGAACTCAAAAATTGTAATAGCTGCTCCACAGGCTTTTGCCTCTTGTTTTCATTTGGATCACAGTATGTTCCCCAAACTCACGTATTCCCTCCAGGCCACACCAGCCTGCAAGCCTCAGAGCTGCTTACTCTGAAGTTGGGAAACAGATCACCATCTTGCCAAAATGCCTCCCCATATTGTATTCATTAGGAGAAAGTTAAAGTCTTGTTAAAGGAGATCATCAAGTACTTAGGACTAAAAATTTCCTACAGAATCACACTGTAAACAGCCTCTTTCTTACTAAATGCAACAAGAATTTTTTTTTTTTATCAATTCCTATTTAAATTTTATTAGTGTAACTTTAAAAGTTGAAGAAATGAGGGGTGCCTGGCTGGCTCAGTGGGAGGAGCTCTCATGTGGCTCTTGAGCTTGGGGTCTTGAGTTCGAGCTCCATGTTGGGTGTAGAGATTATTTAAATAAATAAACTTTTATTAAAAAGTTGAAGAAATGAAAGAAATTAACCTCATTAAAAACTGTTCGTTATTTAAATTTAACCCTCTAAAATGACAACTCCAGGCAACAAATTAAAGCAAGGACTATTGAGAGTCAATTTGCCTTGTATGTATATTATAAATTACTTAAAATCCAGGAAAATGAAACAAACCAATTCTGTCATTTTTTTGGTCTCCAAACTAGGGAGGGGAAAAAAATAACAGCAAGATATACACTAGGTTTAGATGCATCTCAGCAAATGTGTACTCCTTAACTGTTTTAATATTTAGCAAATTTACTCAGCCACCCACTCAGCTGACTGACTGAGCCACCCAGACACCCTCGAATTAAGGGTTCTTATAAGGTCTTGCACTTAAATTGTATTTTTATTTCAATTTGGGAAGACAAGTAGCTTCTTCCGTAAGTTAACTGAGTAATTTTTTTACACAGTATAAATTCATGAGTCATTTAGGTCACTGATCATATTATGGAAAATATTGCAAAGTACTAATGGTTTATAAAAAGTATTTTTTGTCATATTCCCTTAAGAAAGAAGTAATTTTATAGTCAAAGAAATGTGATTTTAAAGTGACTTCAAAAAATAACCTTCAGGGGATGCCTGGGTGGCTCAGTATGTCAAGTGTCTGACTCTGGCTCAGGTTATGATCTCATGGCTTTTGAATTCGAGTCCTGTGTTAGGCTCTATGCTGTTAGCTCATAGCATGAAGCCTGCTTTGGATTCTGTGTCTCCCTCTTTCTCTGCCCCTGCCCCCCCAAACATTAAATAATAATAAAAAATAAAAAACTTTCAGTTAAAAAATTATAGATATGTATTATTATTTTTTAATGTTTTATTAATTTCTGAGAGAGAGGCAACGTGAGCAGGGGAGGATCAGAGAGAGAGAGGGAGATACAGAATCTGAAACAGGCTCCCAGGCTCTGAGCTGTCAGCACAGAGCCTGACACGGGGCTTGAACTCACAAACTGGGAAATCATGACCTGAGCCGAAGTCGGACGCTTAGCCGACTGAGCCACCCAGGCGCCCCTGGATATGTATTATTCTTAAAACTCTTTCTGGTTATAAAAGTAATGATGTTAAGCTTCATACATGCAGAAGACTATATAAAACATATATATATATATTTTTAAATACGGTATTGCCAGTACCCTAGAAGCCTCAGTGTAGCTCTTTCTAATCATAACTCTTTCCCTTTCCAAAAGAGAAACCAATCTATTGATTTTAGTGATAATCATTTCCTTGACAGTTTTAACACTTCATAATTTTTAGTATTAGTTTCCTATTACTGCTGGAACAAATTGCTTAAAACAACACAAGTTCGTTATTTCACACTTCTGGACGTCAGAAGTCAGAAATAAGTCTCAATGGGCTAAAATCAAGGTGTGTTGGCAGGGCTGCATTCCTTCTGGAGCTTTTAGGGGAGAATCCATTTCCTTTTCTCTTCCAGCTTCTAGAGATGACCCATATTCCTTGGTTGATAGTTCTATTCCTCCATCTTCAAGCCAGCGATGTCAGGTAGAGGCCTGATGCTGCCCTCTCTGGTTCTCCTTCTTTTGCCTCCTTCTGCTTTTAAGGATCCTGTGACATGTTAAGGACCCTATACATCTCTCCTCACTCCCCAAATAGTCTAGGATAATCTTCTTGTTAGAATGTCTGCTGATTAGCACCTTAATTTCCCTTTGCTGTGTAACCTAACATATTCATAGATTAGAATGTAAACATTTTTACAAGGCCATAATTCTGCCTACCATGTCTATGAACTTTTTAAAAGGAGAAGCATACTGTATGTGTATTTTTTTTGTGACCTTCATTCAACATTTGAGGTTTGATGGAGCTAAAAGCAGAAAAATGATCACCTTTAGCCCAGAAGGCTGACCTACAGCCTACAGTTTCGATAAGGATCAGTTTGTCATTCTCTTGTGAAGAGAATACTGCTGGTTGCTATATTCTTAAAGGTCTCATGATTGTACATCTCACAGATACTTAATATTGAATTGAATGATAAGCAACAGAGAAATCTTGCAAAAGTAGTTTTACAAGTTGAAATTCAAAAACGACATTTATTATCTAATACTCCCTGCACATTCCCTGACCCCTGCCTACTAGGCATATAACCACCAGGTTCATACAGCAAAAATGCAGCTCTTTCTGCCCACGGGCTCTGTCCCCATGTTATAATAAAAGCAACTTTTTTCACTGAAAATGTCTCAAGAATTCTTTCTCAACTGTTTGCTCATGGCCTCACATCAAGATGTACTCATGTAAGTTGTATCCTTCATTTCATTGTCCTTCATAGCTTTCTTTCTTTTTTTTTTTTATTTATTTCTAGGAGAAACAAAGAGACAGTGTGAGCAGGAGAGGGTCAGAGAGAGAGGGAGACACAGAATCTGAAACAGGCTCCAGGCTCTGAGCTGGCAGTCAGCACAGAGCCCGACGCGGGGCTCGAACCCACGGACCGCGAGATCATGACCTAAGCGAAAGTCGGACGCTTAACCGACTAAGCCACCCGGGCACTCCAATATGTTTATTATATTTTAAAGATTTTCACACAGTGGCATTTCATTGTGATTTTAATTTTCATTTCCTAGATAATTAATGAGGTACAAGAGTTTTTCATATGCTTTTGGTCATCTAGATATCCTTTCTTATAAAGTCTTTTGGTTTGTTGGAGACCTATATAAATTCTGAATATGAATCTGGTATCAATTTAGATGTTGCAAATAACTTCTCCCCACTCTGTGGTTTGAAGTTTTATGGTCTTTATAGTTTTAAAAGAAAACCTGCCCTACTCCAAGATTAAAAAGATATTTTCTTCTAGAAGTTTTAGAGTTTAACCATCACACCTAATCTACCAGGAATTGATTTTCTAGTATGATGTGAGGTAGGAGGCTAATTTCAATTTTTCCTTCAGGGATGCCCATTTATCGCAGTGACAATTATTGAAAAACCATCTTCCCTCCTATTATTTGCCAATAACACCTTTCTCATAGATCAAGTGTCTGTATTTGAATGGGTCTGTCTGAAGGCTCTCTAATCCACTGCACAACTTGTCCATCTTTATGTTACTGTTACTCAGTCTTAATTATTATAGATTTATAATAATTCTTGACATCTAGCGGAGTGACCTATTCCTAAATTGCTAAGGTATTCCTACCACTTTGTAGTTCTTCAAGAGTGTCTTGGCTTTCCAGGTCTTTTACATCTCCCTATAAATTTTAGAATGGATGGGCTTGTTTAATTTCATGAAAGTACTTGAAATTTTTCCTGAGATTGCACCAAATCAAACATCAATTTGGGAAGATATAACACCTTTACAATATTGAATCCTTCAATCCATGAACATCACCACTAATTAATTAAAGCCTTCTTTAATCTGTCATTAAAGTTTTGTAGTTTTCCTCAGAAATGTTTCATACATTGTTTAGTTGCTTTATCCCCAGGTTCTTATTATTTTATAAATGATATATTTTTCTGAAACTTTATTTTGATTTTTATATATTGATTTTGTATCTGGCATTCTTGGTAAACATTTCTTTTAGTTCATTTAATTTACCTGTAGATTCTGTTAGATAGTTCTAGATCTGTAATTACATACGTCTGTGAATACTGAAAGCTTGCTTTTGCTTTTCTGATATTTATTTACTAACTTACTGAATTCCCTTACAATGCTGACTAGGACCTCCTGTATTATGTTGAATAAAAGTGGTAATAGAAGGTATTTTGCCTTGTTCCTAACTTCAAAGGTTTCCTGTAGACATTCCTTATCAGATAAAGGAAATTCCTTTTTATTCCTAGTTTGCTAGGAATATAGAAGTAACATGTTGAATTTTTATCAATCTCTTTTCCTTCATCTGTTAAGATAATCATAGGATTTTTATCTTTTCTTATATTAATATGGAATTAATTTTATTTCTTCATTCCACTGTTCTTTTATTCCATAATGGCAGAACTGACTTCTGTCCTCCTCATTAGAATTTTATTCTATTAATGTGAAATTAGTTTGGCTTTTGAACATTAAATCTTGCACTGAGGAGATAAACTCAATTTAGTCCTTTTTAGGCTAATATCCAAAATCTATAAGGAACTCCCCAAACTCCACACCCAAAAAACAAATAATCCAATGAAGAAATGGGCAGAAAATATGAACAGACACTTCTCCAAAGAGGACATCCAGATGGCCAAAAGACACATGAAACTATGCTCAGCGTCCCTCCTCATCAGGGAAATACAATCCAAACCACACTGAGATACCACCTCACACCGGTCAGAGTGGCGAAAACGAACAAATCAGGAGACTCCAGATGCTGGGGAGGTTGTGGAGAAATGGGCACCCTCCTACACTGTTGCTGAGAATGTAAACTGGTGCAGCCCCCCTGGAAAACAGTGTGGAGCTTCCTCAAAAAATTAACAATAGAGCTCTCCTATGACCCAGCAATAGCACTGCTAGGAATTTACTAAAGGGATACAGCAGTGCTGGTGCATAGGGGCACATGGACTCAACAATAGCCAAAACATGGAAAAGAGCCTAAGTGTCCATCAACTGACAAATGGATCAAGAAGATGTGGTTTATCTATACAATGGAATACTACATGGCAATGAGAAAGAATCAAATCTGGCCATTTGTAGCAACATGGATAGAACTTGAGGTTGTTATGCTGAGCGAAATAAGTCAAGCAGAGAAGGACAGATACCATATGTTTGCATGTATAGAAGGATTAGGAGGAACTTAACGGAGGACCATGAGGGAGAAGAAGGGGAAAAATAGTTGCGGAGAGGGAGGGAGGCAAACCATGAGAGACTCTTGAATGCTGAGAACAAACTGAGGGCTGATGAGGGTGGGGAGGAGGGGAAGGAGGGTGATGGGCATGGAGAAGGGCACTTGTAGGGATGAGCACTGGGTGTTATACGGAAACCAACTTGACAATAAACTATTTTAAAAAATTTAGTCCTTTTGGGGCGCCTGGGTGGCTTAGTCGGTTAAGCGTCCGACTTTCGCTTAGGTCATGATCTCGCAGTTCGTGGGTTCGAGCCCCGCGTCGGGCTCTGTGCTGACTGACAGCTCAGAGCCCGGAGCCTATTTCAGTCTGTGACTCCCTCTCTCTCTGACCCTCCCCTGCTCACACTGTCTCTCTCTCTCTCTCCTAGAAATAAATAAAACATTAAAAAAAATAATAAAAAAAAATAAAAAATAAAAAAAAATTTAGTCCTTTTTATTTTTACCCTTTTATACTTACCTATTAATTTATCATAAAGGTGTTTTATCCTTTTTATTAACTGGACTCAGTTCATTAATATTTGGTTCAAGATTTTTGCATATATAGTCATGAATACTCATAATAACACTCTGGAGTATTTTCTCATAGTTTTTAATTTAATGTTTATTTTCGAGAGAGAAGGAAAGTACACATGTTCAGAGGTGGGACAAAGAGAGGGGAGATGGAGGACTCAAAGTAAACTCTGCACTGACCATAGCAGGTATGACTTGGGGGTTCCAACTCAGGAACCGTGAGATCTTAACCTGAGCCAAAGTTGATGCTAAATCAAATGAGCTACCAACGCATACTCTCATACTAACTTTGTCAGGGTTTGATATCAAGGTTTTCTGGTCTCATAAAATTTAGTTTGGGACCATTCCTTCTTTTTTATTGACTAAAAGGGTTTAAGACTTCTCTTTTTTTAAGTAATCTCTATGCCCATTGTGGGGCTCAAAGTCATGACCTCAAGATCAAGAGTTGCATGCTCTACTAAGCAGGCCAGGTACCCCTCAAATGATTTCCTTTTAAAAAGCTTGTTAGAGGGGCGCCTGGGTGGCTTAGTCGGTTAAGCGTCTGACTTTCACTTGGGTCATGATCTCACGCTTCGTGGGTTCGAGCCCCGCGTCGGGCTCTGTGCTGACTGCCAGCTCATAGCCTGGAGCCTATTTCAGAGTCTGTGTCTTCCTCTCTCTCTGACCCTCCCCTGCTCATGCTGTCTCTCTCTCTCTCTCTCCTAGAAATTAAAAAATATATATATATATTTAAAAAATATTTAAAAAAAAATCTTGTTAGAATTTATTCATAGAGCTATCTGGTTCTGTAGTTTTCCTTAAAAAAAAAAAAAAGACTTTCACAACTGACTGAATGTCTTTAATACAGAACTATTTAGGTTTCATAAATCTTCTTGAATCAGTTTTAAGTTATTAGAGTCTATGAGTTTCCTATTTCCATCAGAATTTTCAATTTCATTAGCAAAAAGTTGTTTATAATATCCTTTTTAAAAAATGTTTTTAGCATTTGCAGGAATGTCTTCCATTTTCCTTTCTGACTTTGGATTTTGTACTTTCTTTCTTGATCAATCTCATCAATGATTTGTAAATATTGTTAGTATTTTCTTTTTTAAAAAATTTTTAAAGTTTTTTATTATTTATTTCTGAGAGAGAAAGACAGCATGAGCAGGGGAGGGTCAGAGAGAGAGGGAGACACAGAATCCAAAACAGGCTATGGGCTCCAAGCTGGCAGTCAGCACAGAGCCCGACACAGGGCTTGAACCTACAAAATGTGAGATCATGACCTGAGCTGAAGTCAGAGGCTTAACCAACTGAGTCACCCAGGCGCCCCAAAAAATATTGTTAGTATTTTCAAAGTATCAACTTTGGCTTTGTTAACCCTATTCATTGTATAATTTCTGTATTATTAACATATTTCTATCTTTATCACTTTTTTATTTGGAGGAGGGGTTGTGCTATTCTTAATTTATTGAGATGGATGCTTTGCCTATTAATTTTTAGACAGTTCTTTCCAAAAATATATATTTAAAGCTATAAAATTCCCTTCAAGTGCTGCTTTAGCTGAATCTCATAAGAATATATATTTTATTAGGGTATTAGATTAGAAAATATTTTCTATAATTTCCATTATTATTTCTTCTTTTTCTCATTCTGATAGAAATGTATTTCTTAATTTCTAAACCTATAAGCATACTCTAATGATCTTTTTGTTGATTTCTAACAACTTCATTATGGTAAAAGACTATGCTCTATGTAATTTCAATTCTTTCGTATTTGTTTGCATTCTATGGATCTGTGTATATTCCATTTTTATAAATATTCTATATGAGTCTGAAAAGAACGGTGTATTCTACATTGGACATGATGTTCTACTTATGTCTATTAGGTCATATTTGGTTGCATTGTTCCAGGCTCTTCTTACTTTTTTTGGTCAGTGTTTTGTATCAGCCGCTGATAGGGGCATAGTACAGTCTTCAGTTACTACTACTATCTTATCTATTGCTCTGTAATTCTTTAACATTTTCTTTATATATTTTGGGATTTTGTTATTAGGTTCCTACAAGGTTTTAAATTATCAAATCTTTCCGGTAAATCAACTTTTTATAATTCTTAAGTTGCTTCTTTTATTCCCAGTACCATTCCTTGCTTTGAAATCTCTTCATTTGGTTTGGTAGACTGACTTTAATATGACTCCCACTGCTCATGCCCTTGTATAAATCCCGCCCACTTAACTGTGGGTGGGACTTCAAAAGTAACCAACATACAGTTGATTCCTGCACGGTGAGGGGGGTTAGGAACACCAACTCCCCCCAGAGTTGAAAACCAGGTATAACTTTTGACTCTCTCAAAACTTAACCACCAATAGCCTACCGTTGACCAGAAGCCTTACCTGTAGCATAACTGTCAATTAACACAAATTTTTTATATGTATTATATATTGTATTCTTACAATAAAGTAAGCTAGAAAAAAGAAGATGTTAGGAAAATCATAAGGAAAATACATTTATAGTACCATACTATATAGAAATCTGTGGGGCCATCTGGGTGGCTCAGCTGGTTAAGCATCTGACTGTTGATTTTGGCTCAGGTCACGATATCATAGTTTGTGAATTCAAGCCCCACATGACAGGTGTTAACAGTGCACAATCTGTTTGTAGTTTTCTTTCTCTTTCCCTCTGCCCCTCTTTCCTGAGTGTTTGCTTTCTCTCTTTCAAATATCAATAAATAAACTTTTTTAAAAAATCTGTGTGTAAGTGGACCTATATAGTTCAAACCCATATTGTTAAAAATCAACTGTACTGGGGCGCCTGGGTAGCTCAGTTGGTTAAGCATCTGACTTTGCCTCAGGTCATGATCTCAGTTTTTAAGTTCAAGCCACCCATCAAGCTCTGTGCTGACAACTCAGAGCCTGAAGCCTGTTTTAGAGTCTGTGTCTCCCTCTCTCTCTCTGCCCCTCCACCCCCTACACTCATTCTCTCTCTATCAAAAAATAAACACAAAAAAAAATCTTTTGGGGGCATCTGGGTGTCTCAGTCAGTTATGCATCCGACTTCAGCTCATGATCTCATAGTTCACGAGTTTGAGCCCCATGTCAGGCTCTATGCTGACCTCAAAGCCTAGAACCTGCTTCAGATTCTGTGCCTCCCTCTCCTGCTCATGATCCATCTCTCTCTCTCTCTCTCTCTCTCAAAAATAAACATTAAGGGGCACCTGGGTGGCTCAGTCAGTTAAGCATCCAACTTAGGCTCAGGTCATGATCTCATAATCTCATGGTCTGCGGGTTAGAGCCCCGCGTTGGGCTCTGTGCTGACAGCTCAGACCCTGGAGCCTGCTTCAGATTCTGTGTCTCCCTCTCTCTCTGACTCTCCCCCACTCACTCTCTGTCTCTATCTCTCAAAATAAAATAAAGACATAAAATTTTTTTTAATAAACAAACATTAAAAAAATTCAACATACTTTAAAAAAATAATCTTTTTTAAAAAGTCAACTATATTTCATTGGTTAGACTTCTTTAACTCAGAGAATATTGCAAAGGTGATGTGATGTCACTTCTGTAGGTATATCTGTCTCTGTTGCCAGCTGTGAAGAGACAAGCTACCATGAATTCTACCAGTGAAAGTAAACAAATTCTGCCAACAGCCTGAAGGAGCCTAGAAGCAGATCCTTCCCCATTCAAGCCTGCAGATGAGAACTCAGTCCTAGTCAACACCTTGATTAAAGCCCTGATGCAGACCTAACTATGCGGTGCCTAGATCTAAAGAAACCTTTAAGTTCCTGAAGCTGCTAAGTTTGTGATGACTTGTTATATAGCACAGAAAACTAATAATATATCTACAGAATTTTTTTTTTTAATTTATTTTGAGAGAGAACGTGAGCACGGGAAGGGTGGAGAGAAAGGGAGAGAGAGAATACCAAACAAGCTCCAGACCCAGTGTGGAGCCTGACATGAGCTTGATCCCATGACCCTCACGTCATGACCTGAGCTGAAATTAAGAGTGAGGCGTTTAACTGGCTGAGTACCCAGGCAGTCCAATAGAGTATCTTTTTCTATTCTTTAATTTCAACCATTCTGGATCATTATGTTTTAAATATGTTTCCTGGGGCATTTGGACTGCTCAGTTGGTTAAGCTGGTCTGGCTCTTGGTTTTCACTCAGGTCATGATCTCATGGTTCATAAGATCAAATCCCACACTGGGATTCTATCAGTATACAGCCTCCTTGGGATTCTTCCCCTCTCCCTCCCTCTCTGCCCCTCCCCTACTCATTCTCTTTCTCTCTCAAAATAAATAAACTTAAAAAAAATTGAGTATGTTTATAATAAACAGCACACATATAGATTTTGCTTTCTTTTTATTGCCTGACAATCTTTATGTTTTAACTGAAAACACACTATATTTAACATAATTACCTAATGTATCTGGATTTTTAAAATAGTCATGTTATTTCTGAGAGATGTAGTCCTTGACTAATCATTAAAGTTCAAACTAGCAAAATATAGATACAAAACTTAACCACACTTGACTTAGGACTAACTAATATAGGAAAATCTCATTTATAGGTAGTGTCCTGAGTCTGTATACAAGCCAAATGCTTCAAAATTACCTTATGTTTTTCTGTAGATGGAAAAAAGATTTCTTAGCTTTGCGAACTATTTTTACATAATAGTGCCAAAGAAATGCTAACATCCGGAAAACATATTGCTTTTCCAATATTCCCTATTTCATGATGGAAGTGCTTTTGTATACCTAGCTCCCTAAGTCAGAATTCTAGAATCATCCTTTTTCTTTTCCCTAATCGAATCCTATCAACAAACATTCAGTTTTTTTGATTCAAATATATCTTGAATCCATCCATTTCTCTTTATCTCCTTTGTCACTGCCTCTTAAGACTAATCTAAGAACCAAATAAAACAGTGCATGGAAACTTACTTCCTATACTATAAAACACAAAAAGGCACACATAAAACCAGCCTCCGAGGGTTAAGAACAACACAGTAAAAACAAATAACCAAACTCCCAAAATTATATGGACTGTAGTAGGCAATAAAATATAGCAAAGTATAATACAGTAATTTATTATCTTTGTCACCAAAAAGAAGTAATGTTGCATTTAGTATATCCTACTTATACAAGACAAAAAATACAGAAAACATTTGTTTAATGATTTACATTAAAATGTTTAAAACAATTTCCTTATCTTTCAGTGAGGTTAAATAAGCACAAAGGTTAGTGTACCTTTGTGTCACTGGAGTAAGTTTTTTATTTCACACATACACATAAGACTAGTTATTGTCCTAAGTTTCCAACTCTGTGTCTGTTTAATCAATCCTAGGTTGTTTTCCAGACTACAAACTCAACTGGTTATTTGCCAAGTAATGTGAAAAGCCACAAATTGGATAATAAACAACTCTGCAATTAAGCTATTAAGTTTATATATCCTATATGTATCATATGTATCATATCCTGAATGTGGCCTTGGTCTTTCACCAGCCATTATCTTTTCTTCTAACACTAGTGACATAAGCCAACAACTCTACCAGTCTTTGACACAGTCCTTGGATGTATTATTCAGTTGAGCAAAGCATAAAAAGTCCATTTTGGCCTGATAAAAATATGGGAAGATTTTTGGCTAAGGGATAAATCATGGAAGTTTCAATTAACTAAAATAAATGTTTCAAGTAAAAAATGCTCTAAGGTGGGACTCCTGGGTGGCTCAGTTGGTTAAGTGTCCGACTTTGGCTCAGGTCATGATCTCCTGGTTCATGAGCTGGAGTCCCATGTCTATGATGACAGCTAGGAGCCTGGAGCCTGCTTTGGATTCTGTGTCTCCCTCTCTCTCTCTGCCCCTTCCCCACTCATCTGCCCTCTCTCGCTCTCTCTCTTTCTCAAAAATAAACATTAAAAAATTAAAAAAAGAAAAATGTTCTAAGGCATATCATTTATGATAAAATGCCTAATTATTTTCCATATTTATAAAAATCCTACCCTCAATGTCAAATTTACCTCAGGGATACTGAAGTTTTAAAATAATATGATAAAAATTTAATAAAATAATATATTAAAGAAAAAGCCTAAAAAATAGTAAAAAGCATCCTCAATATTAATAGAGGGGGTATATAAGAATGTTCACTCTAGATTCACACAGTAAATCTTTAACGAGTTTCTATGTTTTAAGGGTAGGCACTGTATCTGTTTGGTTCAACTCTGTACACTTGGTATTAAGTAGTGCCACAGCACATAGTAGGGTGTTCAATAAAATATTCATTCAAAAAAACAAGCAAATAATGGCTAAAATAAAAATTGTTGAGGGGGCGCCTGGGTGACTCAGTCGGTTAAGTGTCTGAGTTCAGCTCAGGTCATGATCTCACAGTTTGTGAGTTTGAGCCCTGCATCAGGCTCTGTACTGACAGCTCAGAACCTGGAGACTGTTTCAGATTCTGTGTCTCCCTCACTCTCTGCTCCTTCCCCCCCACTCACGTTCTGTCATCTCTCTCTCAAAAATAAACATTAAAAAATTTAAAGTATATAAATAAATAAATTAAAAATTCTTGACTCAGAAATGAGTAAGAATTCTGTCCTCTCCATCTACAGAACTTCAGCTATAGTAAAACTATAACATAATTAACAAAAAAAACCAAAAAAAGGCCAAATCACAATTTTATCTTTATGATTTTTGTTTTAAGAAGTATTATATAACCTGGATTGAAAATAACTCATTTATAAATAAGTACACACTTACATAATGAATCAAATCCAACTGAGGAAAAACCTAGTGTGTGTGTCAAACTACAAAGCTGAGACAGGTTACAACCATAAAAGAGTGCTTTATATACATAAAATAGTAACATTGGACCATTGTTCCATTTTGAAATACAAAATATTCTTAAAAGTGATATTCCCCTTAAATGTTAATAAAAATTATATGCACATTGATTTACAGTCTGATTTGCTACAAGAACTCACATATTTTCATTTTATTCAAAGGCTTATAATTATGAACCAGATTTGATTATGAGAACTCTTGTATCTTTTTGATATGCTATCTCCAATTATTTGAGCATTTCCTCATATTTTAGCAAAACAAGATGCTCTGGGTTTACCTTGTGACCTTCCATATTCTGCTACTGGAGCCAGCTACTTATCACCCTGGACTAACAGAAATTTCTGTGGCAACTTAGGTTTGGATGATGGAGGTAGGAGACAGAAAGGAAAGCCACCAAGCCCTAGGAAAGTTTTAGAATAAATAATTCTTATTTTTGTTTTGTTTTGTTTGTAAGCCACGAAACTTTGTAGTGGTCTGTTACACAGTAATAAACAAGCAAAACAGTAACTAGTACCCGGAAATAAAGTGCTGCTCTAACAAAAACTTGAAATATCTAGCACTGGCTTAAAATGATGCATCAGGCAGTGGCTCCAAGGGACCTCCCAGAGCTTGTCAGTGATACTTGAAGGACAGTGAAAAAAACATTGCTACTGAAGGCTGAAGAAAAGGGTGCCCTAGTTCTGCTCTGGCAGAATAATGAAATCAGAGCCTGTCATAATGTGACAGGTAGAAAGGGTACCTAATGGGTTTAAATCATCATAAATATATGTGGCTATCTGTAGTGAAACATATTAAAGTGAAGTAATATATGACAACAAAGATCAATAAATATTATTAAATCTTAATGAGAAAGGATGTGCATGTATTTATAACACATATACACATGTATATTTCTTCAATTTTCTAACTAATTTTTCTCCCCCCCTTATTTTTAGATATCATTCAAATATATTACACATTTTTCCTTTTTCAAATAATGCAGAGAAAAAAAGACATCAACCAACTTAGAAGATCCTTTTTGTTCACACAGGAAAAAAATACAAATTTCTGCCTAGGATGGATTCCAGTTTCACATAATATTTGAAAAACAAACTCAATTATTTAGTCTTGAAAGACCATTCTCAACTGTGATCTAAGTCTTATATAGTTGACCCTTGGACAACATGGGTTTGAGCTGTGTGGGTCTACCTGGGTGCAGATATTTTTATAGTACACTGCTGTAAGTGTATTTTCTCTTATGCTTTTCTTAACATTTTCCTTAATCTAGATTACTTTATTATAAGAATACAGCATGTAACACATATAAAATATGCAACTGGCTGTTTATGTTATTGGTAAGGCTTCCAGTAAACAGCCGAGGCTTAGTAGTTAAATTTGGGGGTGGGGGAGTCAAATGTTACATGTGGAAAAAAAAAGTTAGACATGATTTTCAACAGTGCTGGGGGTCAGTTCCCCTTGCCCTCATGTTATTCAAAGGTCAACTGCATTTCCTTTTATCTTAAACTGAAATACTGTTTATCACATAACTCTGCCAATGAGTGTTCAAAACCATACTCAGAAACAATATAATCTCTTGTATATAAGCAGTATTCTCTTAAATGAGATAGATAACAGCCAGATTTTCATCCTAGTTCTACCATTTATTACCATCTTAATCTCTAGAACATTTCAGAATCTCTCACTCTAACACTTTCAGTGAGATGTTTTCAATTATTTTACTTTTCTAAGAGGTATTTTTTTCCTAAGTCTATCTTTCTCATTACCTGTTTAGTAGCTTTGATTTTATGACTGAGTTGATTGATTGAGTAGGTTAATTCCTACTTTCAGGGGCAAAACTTGGAGCCCAAAGACCTAAGAGTCTCCCATTTCTCATGAGAAAGTTTGAGACTGTGAAAGTTACAAGGTACAGAAAAAAGAACATAATTATTTTACTTACATAGTATCTATGGCTCATTTCTGATAAGGTAGCAAAAAGAAAAAAGAAAAATCCCTAACTCTTTATAACATATAAACTTAAGTTATTAATAACTTAATAACTTAAATCTCTTAAAAGAAAACAATTATAAACATTTAAGTAGTAGTTCAAATGTTAGGTCAATAGATTCTTTCTTTGCTTAGAAGTCTGCTCAGTTTTACTCCTTTTATCAGAAGATGCAGTCAAACTGCTACAATTGCCATTTTTGACAGATACTTCCTAGAGCAACCAGACATAATCTTATTTCTCAGACCAGTGTCTGACTCCTATACTAAGCTGCTTGGGATCACTTCCTTTGACCCACCAGATATAAGTCACTCTCTCTTCTGCCCATCTGTCCTTCCTTTTTTCCTGCAAGCTATCAGAAGAAATAATGTGGTGGTATATCCATTAAAAAGAACACACCCATTGAATCACAACCAAACCAAGCTAAATTCAGTTGAACCAATTAATACAAATATCCTGAATGTAAACTTAAGTTTTCCATACCACGAGAGATGAGCTTGAACGTATTCAGTTCTATACAGAATTCTTCCAAGTGTTTCTAGCTCTGATGCACGAACAGGTTATCTAAAGCACACAGGGAAAAGGAACCAAGGAATATCTTTCCCAAACTTCTCATTTAAAAAATAGATGCTTTGGCCACTGTGTATTACTTATTAGTACACACAGACACACACATCAACAGGAAGACATTTTTTAGAGTGTTTGCTTAGTTCACAATGTTCTTAGTTTCTCTCTCATTCACAGGAGTTGGCTCTCCCCACTGCTTGCTTTTCAGAGTCAAATATACCACTAATTTTTTTTTTTGATATTCAATGTTTTATTTATCTATTTTATTTTTTTTACAAATAGTTTATTGTCAAATTAGTTTCCACATAACACTCAGTGCTCATCCCCACAAGTGTCCTCCTCCATGCCCATCCCCCCTCCTCCCCACATCCATCAGTCCTCAGTTTTTGTCAGCATTCAAGAGTCTCTCATGGTTTGCCTCTCTCCCTTTCCCCACCATTTCCGCCCTTCTTCTCCCCCTTGGTCCTCCGTCAAGTTCCTCCTAATCCTCCTATACGTGCACACATATGATATTTGTCCTTCTCTGCCTGACTTATTTCACTCAGCATAAGTGGACCCTCAAGGTCCATCATGTTGCTACACATGGCCAGATTTCATTGTTTCTCATTGCCATGTAGTATTCTATGGTATAGATAAACCACGTCTTCTTGATCCATTCATCTGTTGATGGACACTTAGGCTCTTTCCATGTTTTAGCTATTGTGGAGAGTGCTGCTATGAACATTGGGGTACATGTGCTCCTATGCCTCAGCGTTTCTGTATCCCTTGGGTAAATTCCTAGCAGTGTTATTGCTGGGTCATAGGGGAGTTCTATTGTTAGTTTCCTTAGGAACCTCCACACTGTTTTCCAGAGGGGCTGTACCAGTTTACATTCCCACCAACAGTGCAGGAGGGTGCCCGTTCTCCACATCCTCGCCAGCATCTAGAGTTCTCTGATTTGCTCATTTTAGCCACTCTGACTGGCGTGAGGGTGGTATCTCAGTGTGGTTTTGATGTGCATTTCCCTGATGAGGAGGGATGCTGAGCATCGTTTCATGTGTCTGTTGGCCATCTGGATGTCCTCTTTGGAGAAGTGTCTGTTCATATCTTCTGCCCATTTCTTCACTGGGTTGTTTGTTTTTCGGGCGTGTAGTTTGGTGAGTTCCTTATAGATTCTTGATATTAACCCTTTATCTGATATGTCATTTGCAACTATCTTTTCCCATTCCGTTGGTTGCCTATTAATTTTCTGGGTTGTTTCCTTTGCTGTGCAGAAGCTAAATATACCACTAATTCTTAACCCTAGGGACCTTCTCAAAGGAATATCACAGAACTTGAGGCTCTCCTCAGTGTCCATACCCTGGAAATTCCTATCCCTTCTTCAAGAGCTATCTCAAACATAATCTCTTATTATTATTTTCCAAATGTGGGCTCCATGAAGGGATTCATAAGAAAGGATGCTTAGTAGTAAATATAGGAGACACACTGAAAGACCAGGTCAGATGACAACCACATCACCACCAACCCTCTGCAACATGATTTAAAAATGGGCAATCTGATAACAGATTATTATCCAGGATATATTATTAAAAAATTCCCAAACTCAACAATAAGCAACCCAATCAAAAACCTGAGCAAAGGACTTAAAGATATACAAATAGCCAATAAGCACACGAAAAAAAGTCAACATCACCAATCAACCACTTCACATCAATTAGGATGGCTATTATATTTTTTTAATAGTCAGAAAATAACAAGTACTGATGAGGATAGGGATTAACTGGAACTCTCATTCTTGCTGGTAAGAAGGTAAAATGGTACGACCGCTGTAGAAAATAGTATGGTGGTTCTTCAAAAAAATTAAACATAAAATTATCTAGCAATTACAGGATGTCTGGCTGGGCACAGTCAGAGGAGCATGCAACTCTTGATCTTGGGGTTATGAATTCAAGTCCCATACTGGGTGTAGAGATTAGTTTAAAAAATAAAATCTTAAAAAAAAAATTATCTCGCAATTACATTTCTGAGCATATAAATCCCAAAGAAATGAAAGAAGGGACTCGAATAGGTACTGCCACACCAATATTTATATCAGCATTATTCACAATAGAAAAAAGGCAGAAACAACCCAAACATCCATTAACAGATGAATGGATAAACAAAATGTAGTAAATGCATACAACAGAATAATATTCACTCTTTAAAAAGAATGAAATTTGGATACATGCTACAATGTAAGTGAACCTTGAAAATACGTGTCAGTGAAACAGGATAGACACAAAAGGACAAATGTTGTACAATTCCAATTATATGAGATATCTAAGGTACTGAGAATAGTCAAATTTACAGACAGAAAAGTAGGGTGGTTACCAGGGGTTAGGAGGAAGAGGTAACAGTTACTGTTTAATAGATACAGTTTCAGTTTGGGAAGATCAAACCGTTCTGGAGGTAGCTATAGTGGTTGCAAAACAATGTGAATATACTTAACTGTACCTTTTAAAAATAGTTTAAATGGTAATAAATTTTATGTATATATATCTTACCACAATAAAAACAAATCAAACGTGTAGTACTCAAAGTAGAAAATCAAGGGGAGCCTGGGTAGCTCAGCCAGTTAAGCATCCAACTTTGGCTTAGGTCATGATCTCATGGTTCATGAGGTGGAGCCCTGTATGGGGGCTAGCTCTAGGCTGACAGTGCTGAGTCTACTTGAGATTCATATTCTCTCTCCCTTCCCCATTTGCTCTCTCTCTCTCTCAAAATAAATAAACTTAAAAAAGAAAGTAGAAAATCAATGTAATCTGCCTCAATATGTACCTTAAAAATCTCTCCATAATATTATGAACTTTTCTAATAACCATTATCTTATACTGTGGCAATAAACTAAATAATACAGAAATGACAGAAACAAAATTCCAAGTATTCTTGAGCATCAAGTCTCAAAAGTCAGTCTCACAACTGTGTAACAAAGAATGTCAATTGTTTATTAACTTCCTTCCTTCCTAATTCCATTTCTCTTTCCCAGAGAGACAAATGTGCAATATTTCATTCTATTCAGCTATGTAATTACGACAGTAGAATTTTTTTCTTTAAATCTCTAGAGCCAACCCAGGACAACCTAGGTTCATTCTAGTCCAAACGCAAATTAATGTTTTCAACAGTACAGCATTTATTAAGAAATGTTAGCAGTCAAAAGTCCTATGTTCTTCTAATAATTCCTTCAGGCCATCCCACGCAATGACATCATCCTTACCAGATAAAGTCCATTATGCAATACCCACATATACAGTACTATCACTTTCTATGAGAACAGTCACTGTTATTAATGTTAAAAAAGACTGAGATTATGACAAATATTCTCTGAAAAGATTTTTTTAATGCTGAGAGCAATGTCAACTTTAACAGGATATTATAAGAATAATATCCTTTAAGGTATAAGGAAATTGTAAATATAAACTATAAAAAATTTCTAAAATACACATTAAAGATTAAATAAAAAGATCAAATCCCTAAAGAATTATGTAAAAGTATTTATTTTAAATGATTTGATTACTATTTAACAAACCACAATGACACTGTTCATGGCGCTTCCCACAGGCTAACAAATATGGAGGAGAAAGACTATAAACAGTTGCCCATTAATCAAACATACTGTGATACCTCATAAAAGTTTGTTATACTTTTGAAACTCTCTTTAAATTTGCCACATTCAAAAAATACCCTATACTTAGGTATTTCCTTTATGTTTTCAACTACTATGTCATTCCCATGAAAATTCTGTTGAGAGAGAATGCAATAAAAATAATTTTATTTTAGCTATTTAGTAAAATTATGTAACCCACAGAGGTCAGAAACAAGAATATTTTCTAAAGTTTTTCATTCTACAGTTACATTATATGTGTGTAACTTGTGGTTTTTTTAATTTTTAAAAATGTTTATTTTTGAAAGAGAGAGACAAAGAGTGCCAGTGGTGAAGGGGCAGAGAGAGAGAGAGAGAGAGACCAAATCCAAAGCAGGCTCCAGGCTCTGAGCTGTCAGCACAGACCAAGAACAGTGAGATCATGACCTAAGCAGAAGTCGGACACTTAACTGACTGAGCCACCTGGCTGATTCATGTGTGTTTTCTTTTTTAAATTGTTTTTAATTTTTTATCAAATGTAGTAAATTTATACCATTTTAAATGCCAAGGAGATTTCTGCTTCCAGGAAGATGGAACATGCATTTTTCCCTACTCCTCCTACTAAGTACAAGTAAAAATGCTGGCCATTGTATCTAAACCAAACCTAAGACTCTAGGGGTACCTGGGTATCTCAGTTGGTTAAGTGTCCGACTCCTGGTCTCAGCTCAGATCATGATGTCCTGGTTCATGGGATAGAACCCCAAGTCTGGCTCTGCACTGATAGCTCAGAGCCTGATTGGGATTCTCTCCCTCTCTCTCTGTCCCTCCCCTGCTCATGCTCTATCTCTCTCACAAAATAAATAAACTTAGAAAAATAAATAAAATTAAAAAAATAAAACACAAGACTCTAAAGGGTTAAAAGAAGGCAACTAGGGGCTTCAGGATCCAAGGCACAGCACAGTGATCAGTTCCCTGGGTTTTCTTTTTGCTTCATTTATCTAAGTTGGCAACCCAGGAATGTCCATGGGCAAAGACCCCCCCACAAAAGGAAAAAAAAAAAGGCCCCAACAAAAACCTATTCTCTCTAGCCAAAGGACCACAAAAAGGGCAACTCAGACAATAACTGCTCTTCTCCAGCCAAACATCTCAGAAAAACTGTGCCCTCACCCCTGCCCATGCCAAAAAAGGCTGAGTGGGGAGCCTAGACTTTGAATTTCCATCCTTGCAGGACTAGGTAACTCAGCATTTCTGTGGCTCCTCCCTAGCCCCCACTGGTATAGTGTCAAAGGCCAGGTAGGGAACCAGGACTTTCATGCTCGCCAGAGGTCATGTGCCCACCCCCCTCCAATGTGGAATCAGTGGAGACCACAGGGGGAACCTGGACTTCCACCCCTACCCAGCAGAAATAAGGCACCCTCCACCTTCCTATTGGTGTGATGTCAGAGGAGGATGAGTAGAATCAGGACTTTGACCACTGTCCAGTAGCTGGAAAGGCACAAAGAAAAGACAAATGTCCTTTCCTAAGATTACCATTTCTTTTCAGAAAGCAAGGGCCACAAAGAAATCTCAATTCCTTAGAAGAAGAAAAGAATGTGAAGTGTATAGGGAAAGTAGCAAAAACTTCAAGGACTGAAAAATATTTTAAATCACATCTGATGCTAGTTTTAAGTGTTCTGCATTAGAGTTTAAAATTCAGACCACCATGACTGTGGTGCCATTACTGAGATAAGAGGGAAAAAAATAGAGAGAGGCACACTCCAAAAGAGATGCCACTGAGCATATTTGACTTTTGAGTGAAGCACATAATTTAACAAGATCCAGTCCCTGTAATTTAGAACTCCAAAAAGTCAAAAACAACTTAACCTAGAAGGACCCAGGGATTCAATGATGGAGATGCTGATAATCAAGTTCTGAAGTAGTGTTGGAAACAGGGAATTAGAGAAAAATCCATTAATATCCTCCTTTACCTTTTTTTTTAAATAAAAATTTTTAATGTTTAGGGGCGCCTGGGTGACTCAGTCAGTTAAGCGTCTGACTTGGGCTCAGGTCATGATCTCACAGTCCGTGGGTTTGAGCCCCATGCCGGGCTCTGTGCCGACAGCTCAAAGCCTGGAGCCTACTTCAGATTCTGTGTCTCCCTCTCTCTCTGCCCTTCCCCTGCTTGCTCTCTGTCTCGGTCTCTCAAAATAAAATAAAGCTATAACAAAAATTTTTAAATTTTTAATGTTTATTATTTAGTTTTTAATGTTTTTTAAATGTTTATTTTTTTGAGACAGAGAGAGATACAGTGTGAGCAGGAGAGGAAAAGAGAAAGGGAGAGACACAGAATCCAAAGCAGACTCCAGGCTCCAAGCTGTCAGCACAGAGCTCAATGCGAGGCTTGTACCCACAAACCATGAGATCATGACCTGAGCTGAAGTCGGACACTTAACTGACTGCACCATTCAGGCGCCCCTTATTATTTATTTTTGAGAGAGAAAGAGACAGTATGCAAGTGGGGGAGGGGCAGAGAGAAAGGGAGACACAGAATATGAAGCAGGCTGCAGGCTCCCAGCTGTCAGCAAAGAGCCTGATGCAGGGCTGGAATCGATGAACTGTGAGATCATAACCTGAGCAGTAGTTGTTAACTGACTGAGCCACCCAGGCATCCCTTACTTTAAATACTGAAATCCATACTGCATGACAACCACTTGATATGACTAGTTCAGGGAATATATATTTTTCTATGAAAGCTATGAATATAACTACCATAATTTATTTTCCTTGTTTTATTTTCACATAGCAGTATTTACAGAGATACCAAAGTATGCCTCATTATTGGGAAAGTCTTAGTTTTAACCAGTTAGAAAATATAAAGTGTATCTTATGATCAAAACAGTCATATTTTTAAATGACACAATGACATAGTTTTATGTTTAACAGCACCTTAGAAGTTAGAACTTTATGAATACTTTGAACAAATTTATTACAACAAACTTGTTTTTCTTCCCACCCCCACCCCCCTTTTTAATATAGGCTTCATGCCCAGGATAAGGCTTGAATTCACAGCCCTGAGATCAAGACCTGATCTGAGATCAAGAGTCAGATGCTTAACCACCTGAGCCACCCAGGCGTTCCCCCTCCCCCCATTACAATAAATTTTAATAGCAACAAGTCTGGGCTACGTCACTGTGGGCTTCATTAGGATTAGAAAATCTGGTCATGAGGGGTGCCTGGGTGGCTCTGTTGGATGGGTATCTGACTTCACCTCAGGTCATGATCTTGCTGTTCGTAGGTTCGAGCCCCACATTGGGCTCTGTATTGACAGCTCGGAGCCTGGAGCCTGCTTCTGATTCTGTCTCTCTCTCTCTCTCTCTCTCTGCCTCTCCCTCGCTCACGCTCTCGGTCTCTCAAAAATGAATAAACGTTAAAAAAAAAAATAAGAAAATCTGGTCATGATATTACAAAGAAATTCTTTCCTTGAAGCTTAATGAAGCTTAATCTGTTAATAGGTATTTGTTGAAATTAAGATCATCTGATTAAATGAAGTCACTGTCAAATCTTTTCAACACAGTAAGATACTACTGGAAAAATAAAGGCAACTTGTATTCTCATTTAAAAATATCTGTGAATATTAATATTAATACAAGACTTGCATGTGTAAATCTGAAAAAGTAAAATACAGAAACCTAAGGATTTCTATATATTTCTTTTTCATTAAATACTAATACAGTTTTTGGTTATACAGACTGACCAAGCATCTGGATTACTTGAGAAATTTGTTTGTGGTTGCATGTCTGCATGAGAAAAAGGCATTTATTACTGTTATTGTCATTATTGTTTTTTGACTGTATGCCAAAATTTTTTTTTTCTTTCTTTCTTTTTTTTTTTTTACAGTTTATTTATTTTGAGAGGGGGATGAGGGGCAGAAAAAGAGGGAGAGAGAGTCCCAGAAAGAGAAAGAGGGAGAGAGAGTCTGCACTGACCATGCAGAGCCCAATGAGGGGCTCAAACACAAACCATAAAATCATATCCTGAGCCCAAGTCCAACACTGAATCAACTGAACCACCCCCACACTACATAAGCCAAAATATTTTTAACCTACAGAGTCTGTGTCCTTTGCTCTGTTTATGGTATACTTTCATCTAAATACTGATACCAGTATCTTGTTAGTAGTACAGGTAAGAAAGGTAAAAATCTCCAATAAACTGGTAATATTTATAGGTGCATGGGGTATTTTTTTTTAATCTCTAATGAAATGTTTAAACTTACTTTCAAGTCCCATATTTACACTTAACTTCACGGAAGTTTCTCATTGGATATGTAATATCCTCAACAAATACCATAAAATCAAAATATTTAACTCTCACTTCAGACCTTTATTCAAAAAATTTTGATTTCAGTGTAATGAAATAATTTCAATTTTGAGTTTATAATTTACTGTTGTAAGATTAATTTCTGTCCAGCACTGAGATTATAACATCAGCTGTCTTTCATAATAGTATTAGTATTCTGATTTAGTATTTAATTTGAACATATGTTCCCCCGTAACCCATCCCCCACCAGCCCTGGTTTTTAAATGCTTGGCCTAAATTTATTTTAACTCCATGAAATAAGCATTTGTTTAAAACATTCTTATAAAACTCTCTCTGAAATGTATGCAGAATTTAAATCTTGGCTAAATGTATTATCAGTGCCCTATTTATAATTTTTGAAAATATTTTTAAGTGTTCATTTATTTGGGGGAGGGGCAGAGAGAGAGGTAAAAGAGAAACCTTAGGGGCGCCTGAGAGGTTCAGTTGGTTAAGCATCCGTCTTTGGCTCAGGTCATGATCTCGCGGTTCGTAGGTTTGAGCCCCGCATCAGGTTCTGTGCTGGCAGCTCAGAGCCTGGAGCCTGTTTCAGATTCCTTGTCTCCCTCTCTCTGCCCCTCCCCCACTTACTCTGTCTCTGTCTCAAAAATAAATAAACTATAAAAAAAATTAAAAACAAAACAAAAAAACAGAGAAACTCTAGCAGGTTCCGTGCTGTCAGCACAGAGCCTGATGTGGGCCTAAAGCTCACAAACTGTGAGATTATGACCTGAGCTGAAATCAAGAGTTGGATGCTTAACCAACTGAGCCATCCAGATGCCTCAGCCTATTTATAATCTTAACTGATTTTCCTTAAGTGATTTCTTCATAGTGTAATTGTGAAATCAAAGTGAGGATTTTAGCCAATAGATATAAGAAAAGATGTCTAACATCAATAATCATCAAGGAAATGAAATCAAAATGACAATAAAATACCACCTCACACCTGGCAGAATGGCTAAAATAAAAAAACACAAGAAACAACAAGTGCTGGCAAGGATGTGGAGAAAAAGGAATCCTTGTGCACCACTGATGATAATGCAAACTGATGCAGCCACTCTGAAAAACAGTATGAAAATTCCTCAAAAAATTAAAAACAGAAATACCATATGACCCAGTAATTCCACTACTGGGAATTTACTCAAAGAAAATGAAAACATTAATTTGAAAAGATATACACACCCCTATGTTTATTACAGCATTATTTACAATAGTCATCATATGGAAGCAACCAAAGTGTCCACTGACAGATGAATGGATATATATATATATAAAACGGATATTATATATATAATGGATATTATATATATATATAACAGATATTATATATATAATGGATATTATATATATAACAGATATTATATATATATATATATATATATATATAATGGTATACTATCCAACAGTCAAAGGGAATGCAATCTTGACATCTGTGACAACATGAATGGATCTAGAGGGTATTATGCTAGGTGAAATAAATCAGAAATACAAATACCATATGATTTCACATTTATATGGACTCTAAAAAACAAAACAGGCAAACAAACAAAAAGCAGAAACAGACCCATAAATACAGAGAACAAACCAATGGTTGTCAGAAGGGAGGGGCGGGAGGTGGGAAAAACGATAAAGGGAAGTAGGAGATACAGGTTTCCAGTTATGGAATGAATAAATCACAGGGATGAAATGTATAGCACAAAGAATATAGTCAGTGGTATTATAATAGCACTGTATTGTACAGATGATAGCTGTATGTGGTAAGAACAGCGTAACATACAAACTTGCTGAATCACTCTGTCATATACCGAAAAGTAATGTAGCACTGTATGTTAACTATTCTTAAAGGAAAAAAATGAGGATCTTACTGGTAAAAATGACAAGTTATTTTATTAACAAAAGGACTAAGATAAAGTGATACCCAAATAATCTTTTTATTTTGCAACTGAGTCATTCTATAACACTAATTAACACAGGAGCCCTAATGTAGCTTCATTTTTTTTAAGTTTATTTATTTTTGAGAGACAGAGAGAGGCAAAGAGACAAAGCACGAGCAGGGGATGGGCAGATAGAGGAGACACAATCTGAAGAGGCTCCAGGCTCTGAGAGGTCAGCACCGAGCCTGATGTGTGGACTCAAAACCATGAATCATGAGATCATGGCCTGAGATGAAGTCAGACGTTTAACCAACCGAGCCACCCAGGCGTCCCTAATGTAGTTTTTAAATCTCACTTTGGTAGTCTTGTATATATATATATTTCAGATCATTAATGATACCCAAAGTTTTCTGAGCTCTCACTGGCTACAAATTTGGTCTTACTGTTCATACTTAAAGTTCAAATCCCAAACTTATTTTGCAGATATGCAGAACTGCTAAAATACTGACTTTATGTAAATATTTCTGTTGATCATGATTTTTCCACATCTTAAAACAAGATACTTCTAGCAACTTCCCGAGATTCTTACTATTTATTGACAAGATTCTAAAATGTAAGCAATGACATCTACTTTCAGCACAATTAAATTTAGATGAATGGATTTTTATTTTCATTGTGGAACTAGATTTTTTCATTTCATTTAAATTATGGTACAGCTGTTCCTATTTTTTTCCTGCTTGGAATGGTGCTCTGGGGATGTTGTCTTCCAGCACATTTTAAAGAAGAGAACCAATTCAAAAACAATCTATTACATAATTTGCTTATTAATGAAAGTCAATTTAAATGGAAACACATTTTGGGGCACCTGGGTGGTTCAGTTGTTAAACATCTGACTACAGCTCAAGTCATGATCTCACAGTTTGTGAGTTGGTGTCCCACACTGGGTAAGCACAAGCCTTGCTTCGGGTAAAAAAAACATCAGCCTTGCTCCAGGTGAGCCCCACTTCTCTCTCTCTGACCCTCACTCACTTGCATCCTCTCTCTCTGTCAAAACAATAAAAAGGAAACAAGTATTTTCTTGGAAACGGCAAAGTTTTGTTTTGTTTCTTAATTCCAGTTTAGTTAACATACAGTATTATATCAGCTTCAGGTGAACAATATAGTGATTCAGCAACTCCATACATCACCCAGTGCTCATCAAGACAAGTGTCTTCCTTAATCCCCATCACCTAGTTTACACATCCCCCACCCACCCACGTCCCCTCTGGTAATTCTCAGTTTGTTCTCTATGGTTCAGAGTCTATTTCTTGGTTTGTCTCTCTCTCTCTCTCTCTCTCTTTTCCCTCCATTGCTTGTTTTGTTTCTTAAATTCCACATACGAATGAAATCATAGTATTTGTCTTTCTCTGACTTATTTCTCTTAGTGTTATACTCTCCAGATCCATCTAGGTCATTGCAAATGGCAAAATTTCATTCTTTGTTTATGGCTGAATAATATTCTACTATATATAATCTGTATATATACACACAGATAGATATATATATTATGTATATATATACACCACCTCTTCTTTATCCATTCATCTATCAATGGATACTGCTGTTTCCATAATTTGGCTACTGTAAATAATGCTGCAATAAACACAGGGATGCATGTATCCTTCTGAATTAGTGTTTTTGTATTTTGGGGGTAAAAACCCAGTAGTATCACTACTGGATAATAAGGTAGTTCTATTTTTAACTTTTTGAGAAATCTCCATAGTATTTTCCACAATGGCTGCACAAGTTTGCATTCTCACCAACAGTGCACAAGTGTTCTTTTTTTCTCCACACCCTTGCCAACACTTGTTGTTTTTTGTGTTTTTTATTTTAGCCATTCTGCCAGGTGTGAGGTGATCTCTCACTGTAGTTTTCATTTGCATTTCCCTGATAATGAGTGATGTTGAGCATTTTTTCACACATGTGTTGGTCACCTGGTTGTCTCCTTTTGAGAAATGTGGAAATGGCCAAGTTTGGGGTGCCTGGGTGGCTCAGTCAGTTGAGCCTCTGACGTCAGCTCAGGTCGTGATCTCACAGTTCGTGGGTTTGAGCCCCGTGTTGGACTCTGTGCTGACAGCTCAGATCCTGGGTCCTGCTGCAGATTCTGTGTCTCTTTCTCACTGTCCCTCCCCTGCTTGTGTCTGTCTCAGTCTCTCAAAAATTAATGTTTAAAAAAATTAAGAAATGTTCATGTTTTTAAAAAGAAGCAACTGTTTTTGCATTCTCATAAAATCTTTCAGGTGAGGTTGATAATAATTATCAATCACAATAGGAAATGTGAATTCCTATTGTCAGAGTAAAGGTCTCATTTTATCTAACACCATGAAGCACTGTCTTTCTTCCTACCCTTCCATCCAACCTGTCTACCATCTGAAGGATACACCCAGGGCCAGCACCTGTCTCAGAGCAGTCAAGGTTTGGAGCTGGGCACTTAATGAACAAACAAACAAATAAATCTTACTGGAAAAGCTATCAAGGATGCTAGAGTCTAAGAAGGCCCACATATCATGCTTTATCGGTTTACATACATTTGCTAAGGAAAAGCAGTAATGTATACTGAATGAATTGGAAAAATAGCTTTCTTTTCACAGTTATGTTTTTCACATATCCTAGAAGAGTGGGATGCTGAAAAATGCATGTAGGCTGACAAAATTTTGGTACATAGTTCCAAAGCTGGGCTGTGCAAAAAATATTAAAGAAATCTAACAAGAAGAATGAAATATAAAATCAAACTCTGAACTCAAATTTAGCTAAGAGAACTAGCCTTATAGTCTGGAGATCTGGGCTGTAGTCTTGTTTTGTTGATGGCATATGCTGGACTGAGAGGATACAAATGTCACTCTATTGTGAAATGCAGAACTGTGTAATGAAAAAGGACAAGGACTGTGTTTTTTGGAAAAAGGTATTTTATAAACAGGAGACATTATTAATGATGGAAACTCTGCTGCCAACATAAAATTATTATTTGGTAACTTCATTTAAATTCTAAGGATAACTAAAATAATGATTTTCTCCAAAAGTTTTAAAAGAAAACCCTAAAATGGTAATCAAAAAGTTCAGGGGTGCCTGAGTGGCTCAGTCGGTTAAGCATCCGACCTTGGCTCAGGTCATGATCTCATGGCTTAGGGGTTCAAGACCCACTTCAGGCTCTGTGCTGACAGTTCAGAGCTTGGAGCCTGCTTTCGATTCTGTGCCTCCCTCTCTCTCTTCCCCTTCCCTGCTCACACTCTTTCTCCCTCTCTCAAAAATAAACATTAAAAAATTTTTTTTAATTCATAAAGTTCAAAGTAAAACAAAATTCTAAATACAATTCCAGAGGAAACTAAATCATACATTACAAAAAAAAACACCAAATAACCAACAAAATACTCTGGGAAAACGTGATACCAATTACCAGTGCTAACAGTCAATCATCTTACCTTCTACCCTGGGGCAGAGGTTGCAGGGGTAGAGTGGGGATATCAATACAGAATCACAGCAGTACACTGTACCAATTTAATCTTGGTACATACAGGCCTGGGATAAGATTCAATAATATGTATTTCTAACAATTTCCCAGGTGATGCTGTTGCTGCTGGTCTAGGAACCATACTTTGAGAACCAGTACTCTTTGGGAAGCTATGAGTGTGCCCAACAGAACTGTGTATTGGCAGAGGAGGCCTAGGATTTTTAGTCCAGGACAATAATTTCAGTGTTTGCAACCAAGAGCAATAGGGTTTTCTTTTTCTTTTTCTTTTCTGAGAGAAGCTAAATGATTGGTATTCTGTAATTATCTTTGTTTCTGTGTTCACCCACATTTGGAAAATATACTAATAAATTTGAATAATGTATCACTATGAAGTTACAACTGTGATACAGCTGTATGTGCAATAAGATTTCTTACTCCAGAAACATGAGAATAAAACTAATTCAAACTTTGGATACAGACCCTAATGATAATAGCAACACAACAAGTTAGAGAAAGATGCAAAGTTGTGAGTCATACCAAGAACCTGGAAAGTAAAAAACTGCCTTGTGGACAAGACAGCGTAATAAAAGACAGCAAAAAATATACTGTATTCTGCTAAAACCACATTTGCTCAATGAGGCACAGATTATATGAAATAATTCAATACTATTTATTCTGGATAATATTTTGCATTGAATTTAAGAGTTGTCAAATTACTTAGTATGTTGTGCTCGCTTTGGCAGCACATATACAAATTACTTAGTATGTCAGTTTAAATACATTCTGCTAGAAAGTCATTATACATATGGACTGTAAGTATTTCTTTGCTTAGAGAAAGAAAATAAAATCTTTGATGAAATTGGTCTTGATTAAACTGTTGGATACACATATATGTTGAAGCAACTAAGGAAATTAAATTCAGGAACCTTCAAAAATATAGTTTCAATGGCATCACATAAATGAGATTTACTGAAAATGAGAAACCACAAGTTGGCATTTAGATGTTGGTATTTTTAAAATGTTTGATAGCATTTTAACTCAAAATATAGTTTGGTATACTAATAAATATTAGTAACACAGTACATGAAGTTTGACTATACTGGGTATGAAAGAGAGGAAATGCTATTAGACTAAAACATAAGTGAGAATCAATTTTCAACAGAAATTATGGAAGTCAGAAGACAACGTACTGACACTTTTAAGGTGCGAAAATGGAGGAGGGTAGGAAACCTGCCAAGCAAGAATTCTGTACCCAGTGAAAAAAAAATGAAGCCAAAATAATGATTTTTCAGACAAGTATATATGTCTTGTATGTCTGACAAAACAAAAGTCTGAACAAGTTCAATGCCAGCAGACCTAGACAGGTTTATGATACATCAACTAGAGGGTCATTCATTCATTTATTCACAAGTCTGCTGAAGGTATACTGTATGGCACACACTACTATAAACGCAAGGTTACAGACAAAGTTGTTATTCTAATGAAGCTTATATTATAATAGAGTAAGGAATCAACAAATAGGGACATGCTATGAAGAAAATAAAGAACAGCACTAGAGGGACAGTGGTTCAGGACACTTGAACAGGATTTATCATTAACCTTTACAAAGAGTAAGTTTTAGGGGATAAAGGGCTAATAGCATTTACTGATCATTTACTATGAGCTAAGAATTACTCTAAGTACTTTATATGTACTTATCTGCATTTGAGCTAAAATCTAAAGGATGAGAGGCATCCAATCACACAAAGATTTGGAGGAAGGGCATTCCATGAAGACAGGATAACAAGTACAAAGGCCACAGAAGGAAAACAAGTTTGATATGTTTGATGAATAGAAAGAAGTGTAAGTGGACTAAGATTTAATGAGCGAGGCACAGAAATGAATCAAGTTGATGATTTTTCAGTCCCTGGTGAGGCATTTGAATTTTATACAAATGGCAGTTGATAACTACTATGGAATTCTGTTTGATTTTACAGGTAAGTGACATGATATGGTTGACATTTTATGTTATTTTTTTTTCTTTTTGAGAGAGAGAACACATGAGAGAGTATGTGCTTGCATAAGCAGGGGAGGGGCAGAGTGAGAGAATCCTAAGCAGGCTCCATGCCCAGTGCAGAGCCTGACATGGGGCTAATCTCATGACAGTGAGATCACAACCTGAGCCAAAGTCAAGAGTTAGATGCTTAACAACTGAGCCATCCAGGCACCTCCCTGACTGACACTTTTAAAAGATCATTCTTGGCTGTTACATGGAGAATGCTTTCAAGGGGTGAGAGTAGAAACTGGAATATGGCTGCAGTAGTTCATGGTCACAGTGATGGGGCTTGGGCTTCAGCAGGCGAGACACACATGAGCAGATTTAGGATATCTGTAAATAGATAAACACGAATTGCTAATAGATTGAGGAGGGTGGAAGAAACAGAATAAAGAATGACTTTTAGGCTTGGGACCTGAGCACAGGTGTTGGTAACACTAACACTAACTGAGTAATTCCCACTTCAAGAAAAGGATAGTAGTGTCATTTACAAGAACACCGTGGTGATGTTAGTTTCTTCACTCTGGCTCTCTCTCTCCCTCCCTCCCTCCCTCCTTCCCTCCCTCCCTGTCTCTCTCTCTCTTTTTTGGTGAGAGAAGGGTCCATAAATCAAAAGTTCTTTCTATTCAAGGTAAACTTGAGATGCCTCTTAAAACATCTAGTGGAAATATCAAGTGGGCAATTAAATGTGTAAGTCTGGAGCTCAGGCACAACGTCAAGGTTAAAATTATTTGCTGAATGAATACACCACAGATTCAAAGTTGACTCTAGCTGAAACCAATACGGGGAAAGGGCCAAACCTTAACTCATGCCCATGCCAAAGCACAACCTCTGAGGAGATTCCTCAAAACCCCCAGGCCTCCTAAACCTTAACTCCAATCCACTCTGTTCTTTTTATTTTTCTAAATGAGGAAAGATAAGAAAGACTGATTTAAGTCAAACAACAGTAAAGAAGCAAGGCTAAAACATGCAAATCATCTTATTCCCAAAATAACATTGCAACTACTGCACCCCAGCCCATCAAATCCATGGGAGCAGCTCAGCTATTACTAACTAACCCAATCCCCCACTTCCTATACACACTAGTTTGTTTCATGACATTGCTTCAAGAAACTTATTCCATCTTTGTCTTACATACTTTCCTTTTGAGCAGGTTATAACTCTATATCCTTGTACTCCTTATCTCAGACTGTCTCTCCTCTCCCATACTGCCTCAAAGTAGAACCTACAGTGTTTTCAGATACTTAATATTTAAATCTCCTTTCTCCTACCTAAAAATCAGTAAGAAGCTAACCACTGTTTGAATCAGTAGTCTCCAAAAGAGGAGAGTGAGCCTACTATCCAGAGGATATATAAAATGATCGAGTGTAGTGTGAAAGAAAAACATTAGAACTTTCATTTCCATCCTTATTTAATTTCTCCTTTAAAATTTTGTATTTTATGTATATTTTATAACATATACTTTTGTACATACATATAATATATAAATAAGTAAACATATTTGTTGTCAAAAACTTTTTATTATAGGGACTGCTGGCTAATGACAATAGACTCTTGTCTCTAGATATTAGGATTATGGACACTGCAGACCTCTGAAAGGACAGGAGCTAGGCAACACTGTTCAGCTTTCGTCTCTCCAAATTAATGCAGACTAAAAAGATACTGAGGATATTCTCAGAATAAAAAAAGAAAAGAAAAACTGTAGGTACTCCCAGAAAAAATCTAATCAATAAATCTTCCTCCTCTCCCAAGTGGACTAAGAAATAAAAAGCTTGGCTGTAAAAAAAAGTTAAACTAATTACAGCCAGTAAACTGCTTATCATTTAATGTTTGCTTACTGTTTATTACAATAATTACATACTCTACTAAAGGCTTACTTGCTTACTTGATTTTAGTATTAAATACAACTTACAGGAGACACATGCAATTCTTTTTAAGGCTGCCCAGATTCTAAACACTATTATTATGTCTGGGCAATCCAATACTTTATGAGACAGACTTCTTTCCTCAATAGAATCTGAAAAATGCTACATAGTATATTTGCTTTCTCCGCCTCTCTTAGGGCTAGAAGTATGGGCACATAATCTAGGTTCCCCCAAACAGATACATCTTTCCCTAACCATGAATTTAAAGCAGAGTGGTAATAATACAACCCAGTTTCCAGAGGCAGTGGAGGCAAAAGTTCCAGTGCTGGTGTATGGTATCCATTGTCATAGAGTGTTCACGGTATAAGCTGAAGGGTCCATCCCAGTGGCAGTGTTAGTGGTTTCTTCAAAGGACCTGCTGTGTCATAGGACTTAGGGTATTATTCCTGGTTACTTATCCTTCCAGCCAGCTTCTCCAATCCTTCCAGAGATTTGGTAGGCTACTCATGACCACAGTTGATTTCTGTTGCTTGTAACCAAGAACACTGAGTAACCATACATGCTCAATTTTAATACTTTATTTTTCATGTATGTTAGTCATCTATTCATAACTTTGACAGCAGTTTTTCAGTGACACTATCTTTAAAGCAAATCAGTCTTTCAAGTATTTATTTTATCCTAAAGTGCCCAATTTTGCAAAATGAAGTATTTTTATACTTTTGGAAAAATTAATTTTCAAAAAAAATCGGAGAAAATAAAACAAAAAAACTATGGAGACAAATCAAAATGGAAACACAATTTTTCCATAATCTTCATGACGTAGCAAAAGCCGTTCTAAGAAGGAAGTTACAGGAATAGAGAACTACCTCAAAAAACAAGAGAGATCTCAAACTAAGCTTACATCTAAAGGAACTAAAAAAAGAACAAACAAAGCCCAAAGTTTGAAGGAAAATAATAAAGACTGGAGTGAAAATGAATAAAATAGAGACTCAAAAAAGGAATAAAAAAGGTGGCGCCTGGGTGGCTTAGTCGGTTAAGCGTCCGACTTTCGCTCAGGTCAGGATCTTGCGGTTCGTGGGTTCGAGCCCCGCGTCGGGCTCTGTGCTGACTGCCAGCCCAGAGCCTGGAGCCTGTTTCAGAGTCTGTGTCTCTCTCTCTCTCTGACCCTCCCCTGCTCACGCTGTCTCTCTCTCTCTCTCTCTCTCCTAGAAATAAATAATTAAAAAAATATTTAAAAAAAAAAAAAAGGAATAAAAAAGATCAATGAAACCAAGGTACCAAGAAGTACCAAGGTACTTCTTTGAATCAATAAACAAAATTGATAAACCTTTAGCCAGACTCATCAGGGCAAAAAAAAAAAAAAAGAGAGAGAGAGAGAGAGGACTCAAATAAGAAATTCAGAAATGAACGAGGAGCAATAACAACCAATACTATGAAAAATTACATGCCAGGGGCTTCTGCCTGGCTCAGTAAATAGAGCATGCAACTCTTGACCTTGGGTTCATGAGTTCAAGCCCCACACATAGAGCTTACTTTAAAAAATAAAATGATGGGGCACTTGGGTGGCTCAGTCAGTTAAGTGTCCAACTCTTGATTTCAGCTCAGGTCATGATCCCAGGGTTGTGCTCTCTCTCTCACCCTCCCCCATCATTTTCCCCTCCCCTGCTCACACACTCTTAATCTCTCTTAAAAAAAAAATTACACGCCACAAATTGGACAATATAGAAGAAATAGATAAATTCCTAGAAACATACAATATTCCAAAACTGAACCAGGAAGAAATAGAAAATTTGAGCAGAAAGGTGACTAATACCAAAAATGAATTGATAAGCAAAACACTCCCAACAAACAAAAGTCCAGGACCAGATGAAATTCGACCAAACATTTAAAGAAGAGTTAATACCTATTCTTCTCAAACTATTCCCACCCCCCCACCTCCCCCCAAAAAAAGGGGAGGAAGGAAAACTTCCAAATTCATTCTACAAGGCCAGCACTATCCTGATACCAAAATCAGACAAAAACATTACAAAAAAAGAAAACTACAGGCTAGTATCCCTGATGAACACAGGTATAAAAATCTTCGACAAAATATCAGCAAACCAAATTCAACAATCTAAAGACGCACACATGGCTCAGTTGGCTAAGCATCTGACTTTGGCTCAGGTCATGATCTCATGGTTTGTGAGTTCAAAACACATATCAGGCTCTGTGCTAACAACTCAAAGCCTGGAGCCTGCTTCAGATCCTGTCTCCTTCTCTCTCTCTGCACTTCCTTCATTCATGCTCTGTCTCTCTCTCAAAAATAAAAATAAACATTAAAAAATTTCAACAATACATTAAAAGGATTATTCACTGGGGTACCTGGTGACTGAGTCAGCTGAGAGTCCAACTCTTGATATCAGCTCAGGTCATGGTCTTATAGTTCTTGAGTTCAAGCCCCATGTCGGGCTCTGTGCTGACAGTGCAGAGCCTGTTTGGGATTCTCTCTCTCTCCCCTTCCCCTGCTTGCATGGGTTCTCTCTCTCTCTAACTAAAATTTAAAAATAAACATTGAAAAAAAAAGTTTTAAAAAATAAAAAGGTCACTCAGTATGATCAAGTTGGGGTTATTCCAGGGATGTAAGGCTGGTTCAGTATTCACAGATCAATCAGTGTGATACATCACCTCAACAAAGATAAAACCATGTGATCACCTCAACTGATGTTGAAAAGCATTTGAGAACATATAACATCCATTCAAAATAAAAACTCCTACCAAAGTGGGTTTAGAGGAAGCTACCTGAACTATAATGAAGGCCATATATGAAAATCCCAGAGCTCTCATACTCAATGGTGAAAAACTGAAAGTGTTTCCTCTAAGATGAGAAACAACACAAGGATGTCCATTTTCACCATTTTATTGCATATAATACTGGAAGTCCTAGCTACAGACAAGAAAAAGAAGTAGAAGACATCCACACTGAGGGATGCCTACCTGGCTCAGTCAGTAGAGCATGGGACACTTGATCTCAAGGTTGTGAGTTCCAGTCCCACATTGGGCACAGAGATTAACAAACAAACAAACAAACAAACAAGAACCATATTGGTAAGGAAGAAGTTAAACTATCACTATTTGCCAATTACGTGATACTTGTATACAGAAAACCCTAGAAATTCTACCAAAAAACTATTAGAATACATGAATTCAATAAAGTTTTAGGATACAGAATTAATATACACAAATCTGTTATGTTTCAAACACTAATAACAAAGTAGCAGAAAAAGAAATTAATAAGCAAAGAATCCTACTTGCAAATGCACCAAAAATAATAAAATACCTAGGAATAAATTTAACCAAAGAGGGGAAAGACCTGTTCTCTGAAAACTACAAGACATTGATGAAAGAAATTGAAGGTGACATAAATGAAAAGATATACTATGCTCATGGATTAGAAGAATGTTGTTAAAATGTTCATACTACTCAAAGCAATCTATAGATTCAGTGAGATCCCTATCAAAATACCAATAATGTTTCTCACAGAACTAGAAAAAATAATCCTAAAATGTGTATGGGACCACAAAAGCAAAGCAATCTTGACAGAAGAATAAAGCTGAAAGTATCACAATTCCAGATTTCAAGATATACTAAAATACTATGGTAACCAAAACAATATGGCACTGGTACAAAACAGACACAAAAATCAATGGAACAAGCCAGAGGGCCCAGAAATAAATCACACCTAAATGGCTGATTAATCTATGGCAAAGGAAGAAGGAACACATTGTGGGAAGAAGACAGTCTCTTCAATAAGTGATGTTAGGAAAACTGGACAGCTACATGCAAAAGAATGAAACTGAGCCACTTTCTTATACCTCAAAATGGATGAAAGATCTAAATGTTTAAGACCTGAAACTATAAAACTCCTACAGACATAGTCCCTTGGACACTGGCCTTAGCAACAAATTTACAGATGTCTCCTTAAACATGGGAAATAAAAGTAAAAATAAATTATTGGGACTATACCAAAATCAGAAGCTTTTGTATAGCCAAAGAAACCATCACCAAAATGAAAAGGCAACCTACTGAATGGAAGGTATTCACAATGATACATCTGATAAGGAGTTAATATAAAAAATATTTAAAGAATTTATATAATTCAACACCAAAAACCCACAAATAATCCGATTAAAAATAGGCAGAGGACCTGGATTTTTTTTTTCAAAGAAGACATACATATGTCCAAAAGACACATGACAAGATGTTTAACATCACTAATCATTAAGGAAATGCAAATCAAAACTACAATACGGTCATCACATTGTACCAGCTAGAACAGCTAGTATCAAAAACAAAACAAAACAAAACAACAAGAAATAACAAATGTTGGCAAGGATATGGAGAAAAAGGAACCCTCATGCACTGTTGGTAGGAATGCATATTGGAACAACCACTCTGGAAACAGTATGGGGTTTCTCAAAAATTGAAAATAGAGGGGTGCCTGGGTGGCTTAGTCGGTTGAGCGTCTGACTTTCGCTTAGGTCATGATCTGGCGGTTCGGGGTTCGAGCTCTGTCGGGCTCTGTGCACTGCCAGCTCAGAGCCTGGAGCCTGTTCAGAGTCTGTGACTCCCTCTCTTCTCTGACCCTCCCCCTGCTCATGCTCTCTCTCTCTCTCTCTCTCCTAGAAATAAATAAAACATTAAAAAAAATTAAAAATAGAAATACCATATAACCCAGTAATTCTACTACTGGATATTTACCCAAAGAATATGAAAACACAAATTCAACAAGATATATGCAACCCTATGTTCACTGCAGCATTATTTACAATAGCCAAGATATGGAAGGAACCTAAGTGTTCTTCAATAAAGTAATGGACAGATAAGATTAAGATACATATGTATACACACACACACACATACACAGACACACACACACACACCACATTATATATATAAATTACTCAGCTATAAAAAAGAATGAGATCTCACCATTTGCTACAACATGAATGGACCTAGAAGATGTTGTGCTAAGTATAATAGGTTACTCAGAGAAAGACCAAATACTGTAAGATTTTACTTATATGTTAAATCTAAAAAGCAAAATGAACAAACAAAACCAGAGGGGAGGAGAGTGGGAGGATTGGGCAAAATAAGAGAAGGAAATTAAGAGGTACAAACTTCCAGTTATAAAATAAACATCATAAAAGCCATCTATAAGAAGCCCTCAGCTAACACCATCCTCAATGGGGAAAAACTGAGAGCCTCCCCCTGAAATCAGGAACATGAAAGGGATGTCCACTCTCACCGTTGTTTAACATAGTACTGGAAGTCCTAGATCAGCAATCAGACAACAAAAGGAAATCAAAGGCATCAGAATTGGCAAAGAAGAAGTCAAACTTCCACTTTTCACAGACAACATGATAGTCTACATAGAAAACCCGACAAACTCCACTAGTAGCCTACCAGAACTGATTCATGAATTCAGCAAAGTTGCAGGGTACAAAATCACGTACAGATATTGGTTGCATTTTTATACACCAATAATGAAGCAACAGAAAGAGAAATAAAGAAACTAATCCCATTCACAAAAACCATAAAATACCTAGGAATAAAACTAACCAAAGATATAAGAGATCTGTATGATGAAAGCTATAGAAAACTTATGAAGGAAATTGAAGAAGATACAAAGAGGGGCACCTGGGTGGCTCAGTTGGTTGAGTATCCGACTTTGGCTCAGATCATGATCCCTCAGTGGGTTCAAGCCCCGCATTGGGCTCTGTGCTGACAGCTAGCTCAGAGCCTGGAGCCTGTTTCGGATTCTGTATCTCCCTCTCTCGGACCCTCCCCTGCTCACACTGTCTCGCTGTCTCTCTCTCTCCCTCTTCCTCTCTCTATCTCTCTCTCTCAGGAATAAATTTTTAAAAATTAAAAAAAAAAAAGAAGACACAAAAGAAACGGAAAAACATCCCATGCTTGTGGATAAGAATAAATATTGTTAAAAGAATATTGTTAAAATAAATATAAATAAAACTACCCAAAGCAATCTACACATTCAATGCAATCCCAATCAAGATTGCATCAGCATTCTTCTCAAAACTAGAACAAACTATCCTAAAATTTGTATGGAACCACAAAATACCCCGAATAGCCAAAGTAATACTGAAGAAAAAAAACCAAAATGGGAGGCATCACCATCCCAGACTTTAGCCTCTACTACAGAGTTCTAATCATCAAGACAGTATGGTATTGGCACAAAAACAGACACATAGACCAAGGGAGTAGAATTGAGAACTCAGAATTGGACCCACAAACGTATGGCCAACTAATCTTTGACAAAGCGGAAAAGAGTATCCAATGGAAAAAAGACAGCCTCTTTAACAGATGGTGCTGGGAGAACTGGACAGCAACATGCAGAAGAATGAAACTAGATCATTTTTCACACCATAAACAAAAATAAACTCAAAATGGATAAAGGACCTGAATGTGAGACAGGAAACCATCAACATCCTAGAGGAGAAAGCAGGAAACAACCTCCTTGACCTCAACCGCAGCAATTTCTTACTTGACACATCCCCAAAGGCAAGGGAATCAAGAGAAAAAGAACTATTGGGACCTCATCAAGATAAAAAGCTCCTGCATGGCAAACGAAACAATCAATAAAACTCATAGGCAAACGACAGAATGAGAAAAGATAGTTGCAAATGACATATCAGATAAAGGGCTAGTATCCAAAATCTATAAGGATCTCACCAAACTCCACACTTGAACCAAAGTCAGCTCCTTAACCCACTGAGCCACCCCAGCACCCCTGAACTCCATACTTGAAAAACAAAGAATCCAGGGAAGAAATGGGCAGAAGACATGAACAGACACTTCTCCAAAGAGGACATCCAGAAGGCCAACAGACACATGAAACGATGCTTAGTGTCACTCCTCATCAGGGAAACACAAATCAAAACCACACTGAGATACCACCTCACTCCAATCAGAGTGGCTAAAATGAACAAATCAGGAGACTCTAGATGCTGGCGAGGATGTGGAGAAACGGGCACCCTCCTACACTGTTGGTGGGAATGTAAACTGGTACAGCCCCTCTGGAAAACAGTATGGAGGTTCCTTAAAAAATCAATAATAGAACTCCCCTATGACCCAGCAACAGCACTGCTAGGAATTGACCCAAGGGATACAGGAGTACTGATGCATAGGGGCACATGTACCCCAATGTTCATAGCAGCACTCTCAATAATAGCCAAAACATGGAAAAGAGCCTAAGTGTTCATAAACTGACAAATGGATCAAGAAGATATGGTTTATCTATACAATGGAATACTACATGGCAATGAGAAAGAATCAAATCTGGCCATGTGTAGCAATATGCATGGAACTTGAAGTTGTTATGCTGAGCGAAATAAGTCAGGCAGAGAAAAAGGGCAGATACCATATGTTTGCACGTATAGGTGGATTAGGAAGAACTTAACGGAGGACCATTGGAGAGAAGAAGAGGAAAAATAGTTGGGGAGAGGGAGGGAGGCAAACCATGAGAAACCCTTGAATGCTGAGAACAAACTGAGGGCTGATGGGAATGGGGGAGGGGGGGTAATGGGCATGGAGGAGGGCACTTGTGGGGATGAGCACTGGGTGTTATATGGAAACCAACTTGACAATAAACTACTAAAAACTAAAACTAAAACTAAAATAAAATAAGTCATTGGAGGACCGCCTGGGTGGCTTAGTTAAGCATCCGACGCTGGCTCAGGTCACGATCTCACAATTCGTGGGGTTGAGCCCCATGTCAGGCTCTGTGCTGGCAGCTCGGAGCCTGCTTCAGATTCTGTGTCTCCCTCTCTCTCTCTCAAAAATAAAACATAAAAAAAAAATTATTTTTAAATAAAATAAGCCATTGGGGTGTGGGGGCACCTGGGTGGCTCAGTTGGTTAAACATCTGACTTCAGTTCAGGTTATGATCTCGCAGTTCACATGTTCAGGCCCTGTGCTTACAGCTCTGAGCCTGGAGACTGCTTCAGATTCTGTGTCTTCCTCTCTCTCTGCCCCTCTCTGCTCATGCTCTCTCTCTCTCTCTCTCTCTCTCTCTCTCAAAAATAAATAAACATTAAAAAAATAATAAATAAATCATGAGGATGAAAATTATAGCTGAGGGAATATGGTCAATAATATTGTAATAATTTTACATGGTGATAGATGGTGACTACACTTAGTTAGTAATATATAGAATTGTTGATCACTATGGTGTACACCTGAAACTAACATATGTCAACTAACACTTTAATTAAAAAGTTTTTTTTAATTGAATAAAAACTTTGGCTTACCTAACAAAAACATCTTTAAAATGTAAAAAATTCCTATTTTCCTAAATGACTTTTATATTTTTTTCAACAAAGTAACTCCTTAATTTTTTCCTAAGAGACTAAATTCAGTACAGTATTTGTTTTGATAACACCCAATATGTCATGTGTCAAACTTAACTGCATTTTATGCAGTGACTATGGTGGAGTGATCTATTTTGACTACCCTCAATGTAATTCATTTGGGTAGTTCTTTTTTTTTTTTTTTTTTAATTTTTTTTTTTAATGTTTTATTTATTTCTGGAGAGAGAGAGAGACAGTGTGAGCAGGGGAGGGTCAGAGAGAGAGGGAGTCACAGACTGAAACAGGCTCCAGGCTCTGAGCTGGCAGTCAGCACAGAGCCCGACGCGGGGCTCGAACCCACGAACTGCGAGATCATGACCTAAGCGAAAGTCGGACGCTTAACCGACTAAGCCTCCCAGGCGCCCCTTCATTTGGGTAGTTCTAAAGCGTATCAGTGATCAAAATGTTTCTCCCTATAGTTACTCCTGCATTCTCAATCAGTTTCTTCCACATATCACCGAAAGAAGATTTATGGATGGAACCAGAGGGTATTATGCAAAGCAAAATTAGTCAGAGAAAGACTAGTATCATTATGACTTCACTCATATGTGGAAATTTAAGATAGAAAACAGATGAACAAAAGGGAAATAAAAATAATATAAAAACAAGGAGGAGGACAAAATATAAGAGACTCTTAAATACAGAGAACAAACTCTGGAGGGGTTTGTGGATCGAGGGATGGGCTAAATGGGAAAGGGGCATTAAGAAAAGATACCCGTTGGAATGAACCCTGGGTATTACACATAGGGGATGAATCACTGGAATCTCCTCCTGAAATCATTATTGCACTATATGCTAACTAGCTTGCATGCAAATTTATAAATAAATAACAAATACTAAATAAATAATTTTACAATAGAAAAATTTAAAAAAAAAGATTCAATGGAAGTTTCAGGACTTTAGTGGGACCTCTTCTGATCATCCTCAGTTTGGATTTAGGGACCCTTTTCCGTGTCCTGTGTGATTTGGGGTTTTCATTGAACATGAGCGCCATGAAGTTGGGACTGTGTCTGTCTTGCTTACTGTAACATTCCTGATGCCTAAAACTTCTAAATTCTCAATAAATATCTATCTACTTAATGGAAAAAAGAAAGAAACTTGTGTGGTGTTATTTTAATACCAAAATTTCTAAAACTAGGAAAACAACATTTAAAACTTCAGTGTTTCTAGTCAAGGATAGCTCAATTAAATTTTATCAGTACATTATATTAAAGTTTAACTCATATTAAATATGTTAAACCTAAGATCCACTGAGTCACTCAATACTAACATTTCATATTAATGAATAAATTACTCAGGTTTCATACAAAAATATTAAGTGATGAGAAACAGAAAACGCCAGGCTTTCATGAGCTCTTTTAATAAATAAACAGAAGCAAGCTAATAACACAATTACACAAAATAAACACTAACCAACTGCAAAATAAAGATTAGGGGCACCTGGGTGGCTTAGTTGGTTAAGTGTCTGACTCTTGAATTTGGCTCAGGTCATGATCTCACAGTTGTGAGATCGTGAGATTCTCTCTCTGCTTTTCTTTCGGTCCCTCTCCGTCTTGTGTTCTCTCTCTCTCCCTCTCCCTCTCTCTCTCTCTTCCCTCAAATAAATTTAAAAACAATAAACATTTAAACTAAAGATTAACTTAAGAAATACATTTTAGAACTTCATGATACCCTCATAAAATGCAGTAAAGTAAGGGTCCTAAATGAATTTTAAAGTAGCAAAATCTAAGGAAGAATTTCTCAGGTGGTAGTTCTTAGGTCACTTGCATCACACAATCAGGTGCTTGTTAAAAATGCAGCTTCAAGAACTCTACCCTAGGGACACCTGGGTGGCTAAGTCGGTTAAGCGTCCGACTTTCGCTTAGGTCATGATCTCGCAGTTTGTGGGTTCGAGCCCCGCGTCGGGCTCTGTGCTGACTGCCAGCTCAGAGCCTGGAGCCTGTTTCAGTCTGTGACTCCCTCTCTCTCTGACCCTCCTTGCTCACGCTGTCTCTCTCTCTCTCTCTCTCTCTCTAGAAATAAAACATTAAAAAAAAAAAAAAAAGAACTCTACCCCAGATCTGAATCAAAGTGTTTTTAGAGTCTGGAAACAGAAATGTACATTTCTAAAAGTGCCACAGGTGATGTTGCCCGCACCTGGGTTTGAGAATAGACTACAGTTCGTCACTTGATAATAAAGGGCCAGAAATCACAATGTTATTAAGTCATAAAAAGCATCACATACTTATAAGGCTAAGATTCCTATTAGACAATTGAGACTTGCATAATTATCAAAGTTATAATTATTGAATATATATGGAGAGTCTACTTCACTATAAGGAGTTTAAAATTTCTTTCATTAGTAAATCAAGATCCTACTTTGAAATTCTGCACAGACCTAGAAATTCTTACTGCCACAGCTGGGTTATATTTTGACGGACTGAATTTTAGCACACGTAGCAACTCTCTTATCCTCTATGACAACAATTAAAAAGAGTTTGGATGCTTGACTTTTTGACATCAAAGGGTAGCATATTCACTGGTGTTATCCTTGAGAATGTTTTTGTTTATTTTTTGTTTTGTTTTTTGATAGAGAGAGACAGAGAGAGACAGAGAGAGAGAATGTGAGCCAGGGAGGGGCAAAGAGAGAGGGGAGAGAGAGAATCTCAAGCAGGCTCCACACTCAGCACGGAGCCTGATTGGGGCTCAATCTCACAACCATGAGATCATGATCTGAGTCAAAATCAAGAGTTGGATGCTTAACCAACTGAGTCACCCAGGCACCCCATGAATGTTTTGGTAATTGAATCTACTATGTCCCTAAAGTCCCAACGATGTCCATTAAACCCAGTAACACAGAAGTCAATTGTCATTTTCCAAGCTAAGAAAATGAATAGACTCTAAATCATTCCTGTTTTCACCTTCTCTTTCACTCACTTATCTATTAATCCTTTCATCCAACCATCCACTCAACACATTCTCAAAGGGTATTTGGTATTGTACTAGGTGTTGTACAATAAAGAGAGTAAAACACAACTCTCTATGGTAAACCAGATCCTACATGGTCCCCCTTCCCAAGATGTCCCACCCAAATCCCTGGGACTATAAATATGATATATACTCTATGATCCATATTTAGCAAAACAGATTTTGAAGATATAATTAAGCTTACTAGTCAACTCACTTTGAATTAAACTAAAGAGAGATCATCTGGCTAGACTCCGTCTCATCACATGAGCCCTCTGGCTGGTAGCAGAAGTTAATGATTCTAAGCATGACAATGAGACACACCATTGCTGGCTTGAAGGTGGAGAGGGCCACTGTAAGGAATACAGGTAGCCTCCAAGACCCCAGAGTGACCTAAAGGCAACAACCAGCAAGAAAACAGAGACCTCAGTTTTATAACTGTGAGAACCTGAATTCTGAATGATCCTGGAGCAAGTCTCCAGATAAGAACCCAGCCTGACCAACACTCTGATTTTGGCATTGTAAGACCCTGAGTAGATAAGTCAGCTGAGTCCAGTCTTCTGACCTATAGAACTGGAAGATAATAAATGGGTGTTGTTTTAAGCCAATATATCCAAGTTTCTTTGGGATATACATCTCGGAGTCTGGAATATCTGGGTCAAAGAGTACGTGTATTTTTAATTTTACTAAGTATTTTTCAAAGTCAATGCATGAATTAATATTCCCATTAGCAATGTACGCACATCCCCAGTGCTCTTTTTTCCAGTACTTGGTATTGTCAGTTTTTTGAGTAGTACCTCAGTTTGGTTTTATTTTCCATTCCTTTGATTACTAATAAGATTCAGCACTTTTGGGGCGCCTGGGTGGCTTAGTCGGTTAAGCGTCCGACTTTCGCTTAGGTCATGATCTCGCGGTTCGTGGGTTCGAGCCCCGCGTCGGGCTCTGTGCTGACTGCCAGCTCAGAGCCTGGAGCCTGTTTCAGTCTGTGACTCCCTCTCTCTCTGACCCTCCCCTGCTCACGCTGTCTCTCTCTCTCTCCTAGAAATAAATAAAGAAAATTATAAAAAAAAAAAAAAGATTCAGCACTTTTTCACATTATTGCTCATTTGAAATTCCTCTTTAGTAAAGTACCAGTTTACGTGTTTTCTCAGTTTTCTACTGGGCAGTCTTCTTGTCTGTAGAAATCCTACACATATTCTAGGTAGTACTTGCTTGGAGTATTTACTGAAAATCTTTTCTTACTCTGTGGCTTATCTTTTTTCGCTATGATGTGCGGATCATCTTTTAAAACTTGTTTTTAATGGGAAAAAAGTCTATTATTTAGTATTTGCAAGAAACAAGTTTAATAAACCAGTTAAAATCCTTGGTTTAAGACTTTCTTCAAGTAATAAAACTCAAAATATTTAGAAGAACAAGGAAGAAAGTTCAAAGTGAATAAGGAAATACCTTAAATTTTTAGGTTTTCGGACTAGTTTATGATTCTAAAATTAGTAGCATTGCACTGGATATTGCTGTCTACTTCAGAAACTCAAAATAATGTTCCTTTGTGTGAATTAACACATTTGCCATATTTCTTTAAGCTTAAGTGGAATAATTGCTTCATAAATAGAGAAAAAATAATGAACATGTTATAATACTACTCAAAAATCCTATTTCACATTATCATCTTTGATAACATTAACCATTCAGCTCCCAAATACAACCACAGTAAATGAGCCCTATGAAATCCTTGGCCCCAACACTGCTGCTGTTCTTCTAAAGTCTCAACATTGATTTTGTAGTGATCTATGACTCATTTTCTCACCCCACCTAAAGGTACCATCCTACAAATGACTCTTACTATTTTTAAAAAACATCAGGGGGCACCTGGGTGGCTCAGTCGATTAAGCGTCTGACTTCAGCTCAGGTCATGATCTCATGGTTCATGGGTTCGAGCCCCATGTCAGGCTCTGTGCTGACAGCTCAGAGTCTGGAGCCTGCTTCCGATTCTGTATCTCCCTCTCTCTCTCTGCTCCTCCTCCACTCACACTCCTCTCTCTCTCTCAAAAATAAATAAACACTAAAAAATTTTAAAAAATTCCAGTACAGTTGAGACTAGATTCCTCTCTTGAAACAAATTATTTCTGATGCCTTTATACCCAACAGCCACGATTCCCCCCATGATCTCTGCCTCTGCATAAAAAGTATGTGTGCATGTATGAATGTGTGCATGTATGTGTTGATAAGTAACAGAAGTCTTTTTACCTTAGTCTTCCCTACTGTGTTAATACAATATAAGAACTGTGCTGTTCCTCAGGCAAAGAGAAAGGAAGCGGCATATGGTGAGAATATCAGAACTATAGGCATTCTCATTTCAAATGGAGGTAAAATTATAAGAGGGGTATAATGTTATTTCCTGAAAAGTGTTCCCACATTCATTCAATATGCATATTTCCACAGAAACTTTATCTAGAGTAGCATATACAATATTAATATCCATACTTCTAAAACTGGGATATGTACTGGCCAGAGGATGGAGGGGATTACAGAAAAACAACAAAATACAAATTACAGAAACTTATTTGGTTTGGTTTTCCCTAGTGGTTGGTAATTTGAAGCCACAGAGTTGTATTAAAACAAGCATGAAAATATAGAGTAGAATTCTCAAGAAAATTCCAAGACTTCTTTATATGTGGGAGACTGCAGCTGTTAGATATAAAGAGGTTTGAAATGTGAGTTAAGCCAACTTTCATGTTTAAGGAAAAAATATGAGGCTTTTGTGTATTGTCTATAAACCTGGCCAGGCTACATACAATTTGTAACACTATTTCTGTGAGGAAATGCTTTTGAAATTTTGTTTGTAAATTGTTTAAGTTTTTTAAATTGCATACAATTTGCTAGAACAATTCCACTTCTAGGAATTAATCCAAAAGAAATAATAAGAGATTAAAAATATTCATAGTGTTATTTATAATAATAAAGTATTTGAAATAGCCTAAATGTCCAATACAAGGGATCTGCCTAGTACAAACTGCAGCTATTAAATTCTATTACAAGGAAATGTTAACAGACATGACACAATATTTCTAATATGCTATAAGATGGAAAAAGTAAACTACAAAAAGCTGATACTTTGTATCAGCATGTATATGTACATGCATTGAAAAAAAAACTGGAAGTGGGGTGCCTGGGTGGCTTAGTCGGTTAAGCGTCCGACTTTCGCTTAGGTCATGATCTTGCGGTTCGTGGGTTTGAGCCCCGCGTCGGGCTCTGTGCTGACTGCCAGCTCAGAGCCTGGAGCCTGTTTCAGAGTCTGTGACTCCCTCTCTCTCTGACCCTCCCATGCTCACGCTGTCTCTCTCTCTCTCCTAGAAATAAATAAAACATTAAAAAAAATTTAAAAAAAAAAACTGGAAGAACATGTCAAAATGTTCAGTGATTTTTCCATGCAGTAGTACCTTTACTTCTTTCCCTTGTGTATTGTTTTTCCAGACTTTCTATAGTAAACATGTCTTACTATTATAATTATAAAAGATCTCAAATTAAGCATACAGGGCTTATATACAAGAACAAAGAGCTTCCCAGGCGCCTGGGTGCCTGGAGCCTGTTTCAGTCTGTGACTCCCTCTCTCTCTGACCCTCCCCTGATCATGCTGTCTCTCTCTCTCTCTCTCTCTCCTTCTCAGAAATTAAAAAAAATTTTTTCTTAATAAAGAAAAAGAACAGAAAGAACAAAGAGCTTCCAATTCTTTGTTATCAACTGGTTCTACAACACAAGGTATAAACAGAAAACCTTTTCTCCCTCAATTTATATACTTTTTCTTCTTGTAGAGAAAACTGCATTCCTCAAGCTGCAATGAATACAGAATGAAGACATATAATATCTCACCTATCAGAATGACACAGATCAAAATGAATGAGAAGATCAGTGGGTGCAAAGTAAAGACCACTCCTATGCGCTGATGATATCATCTAAACTGAACAATCCTTCTGGAAGGGCAACTTTACAATGTGTATAAAAACCCCTAAATTGTGCATATCTTTTAGCCAAGCAATTCTGTGTCTAGGAATTTATCCTGAGGAAATAACTGTATAAGTTTGCAAATACATACATACTAGGCTATTCTCAGCAATACCATAGGTAATAGTGAAAGTTGAAAACAATCTGAACGTGCATCAAGAGGGTAGATAAGGGAGGGGCACCTGGGTGACTCAATTGGTTGAGCATTTGACTTCAGCTTAGGTCATGATCTTGTGGTTCACAGGTTCCAGTCCCTCATCAGGCTCTGTGCTGACAGCTCAGAGGAATTCAATGTTTCCCTCTCTCTCTCTACCCTCCCCTGCTCATGCTCTGTCTTCCTCCCTCAAAAATAAATAAACATCAAAAAAAATTTTTTTTAAACAGGGTAGATTAAATGACAATGTATCTATACAGTGCCCTACCATTAAAAATTATGCTACAGATACTGTTTCTGGTATTATATTTCATGTAGTGAAAAAAATTAGATGAAAATACAGCCTTTTATGATCCCATTTTTATGTATTAAAAAAAGGGGCACCTGGGTAGCTCAGTCAGTTAAGTGTCTGCCTCTTGGTTTCCACTCAGGTTCACGAGTTCAAGCTCTGTACCAGGCTTCAAGTTGGCAGTTCGGAGCCTGCTTCAGATTCTCTCTTTCCCTCTCTCTGCCCCTCCCCTGCTCGCCCTCTCTTTCTCTCTCTCAAAATAAGTAAACTTAAAAAATGTTTTAAAAGTAAGAATGTGTACATTTGTGAAGAAATGTTTGGAAGAGTTCCAACCAGTGTTTACTACTAAATTTACTTCTGGTAAGTAGAATCATGACTGATCTTTACGTCTTCTTTAAAACTTTTCCGGGGCGCCCCGGCAGCTCAGTCAGTTAAGCGTCCAACTTCAGCTCAGGTCATGATCTTGTGATTCATGGGTTCAAGCCTGGCATCCAGCTCTGTGCTGACAGCTCGGAGCCTGGATCCTGTTTCAGACTCTGTGTCTCCCTCTCTCTCTGACCCTCCCCTGCTTGAGCTCTGTCTCATTCTGTCCTCTCAAAAATAAACAAACATTTAAAAAATTAAAAAAAAAACTTTTCCTACCACAATGAACATGTATAACTGTTAATATCAGAAGAAATGATCTACTAAACTGAACCTGTCTCATTAATCAAATATAATTAGTTTTACTCTTTTCTACTCTTTCCTCACTTCTGAGGCCCTTAGAATATTCTTCCTGATTTAAACACATCAAATGCTTCAGGGGGTGGCAAATGTGTCAACTATATACTAACGCCGCTATGCATGCGGCAAAGATGACATGCTTAAAAATGTCAGTCTTTGTTAACAAGATTTTATTTCTTAAAGAAAAATGTATATACCCCCCAGGTTCATGTTATTATGATCAGACCCCATTTGCTGTCACCTCCTTCCTTTGCCTCTGCCTTCTCACCATTATTGCACACACAGTGTTTTCAGCTCTAGATACCATGGTGGTTACTGTCTTGGAAACAGAAAAACCTTGCCAAGAGAGATATGTTTTAGAAAATAAATAACAGAAAACAAATTTCAGTTTTAGTCCAAACAGTATGCCCCAGCATCACTGTCAAATATAACCTTCTGCAATGATAGAAAGGTTCTACTGTCTGTGCTGTCCAATATGACAGAGAGTGGACCTAATGACACACATGGGTACTAAGTACTTGAAATGTGGCATGAGTGAGGAACCAAATTTTTAAATTTTAACTTATTTTAAATAGCCACCTATGGCTAATAGCTACCATACTGGAGAGCACTGCTCTAGAAAAATTCACAGTACATATACTGTGGCTGATACAAAATATACACATGAATCCAAGAGCTACATGATTTCTACTTAAGACCAGGTACTCCAGTGTGCATTTCCAAAACTAACGAAACTGTAATTTTACAGATTGCTACCTTGACAAATTACAGACTGCTTCCTTGAAAAATTAAATGGCCTTTTAGCAATACTCATTCTTCTTTACCTAGGCAATAAGGATCCACTTGTTCAAAGTCTCAATTCTTGTAGCTTTAGTAACACTGCATTATCTTAGCTCACCACTACATCTCAAATTTGTTTTCTGTTTGGGTGTAATCTTAGTCTCTCCCTCCTGCCTTCTACTACAGTCTTTTCCCAAAGCCTGGTTCTTACTTTCTTGTTTTCTGCCTTCTATTAAGAAGAGATTTCTCACAGCTTCAACTATAACCCCTATTTGCCTTCTGTAAAACAGCACCATCTCACTATGTAACCTTAACCACATCATTTAACCTCTGCGACTGCTTCTAGTTTGTAAAATAACTTAGATGGCTATTATGGTCCCTTCAGCTTTAGGAGTTTCTGAATTCTAGTAAACACCTAGTTATGGAACTAGACTTTCCTCTCAGACTGATGCTACTCCTTGCCTTTTTAAATGCTGGTATATCCCATGGTTGATAGAAACCAGCTTTTTCACTCTCCATACTCTTTCTCCAAGAATTCCATAAACTATTCATTATGACTCTCTCAAATGTATGGGGTAAAAAGAATCTGCTCTTAAAAACTTCAGATTTAGAGGTGCCTGGCTGGCTCAGTCAGGAGAACGTGCAACTTTTGACATTGGGGTTATGAGTTTGAGCCCCGTGTTGGGTGTAGAGTTTACTTATTTAAAAAAAAAAAAAAAAAGAAAAAAAGAAAAAAAAAGCTCCAGATTTACTTTTTAAAAAATGTTAATTTATTATTTTGAGAGAGAGAGAGACAGAGAGAGAGAGAACGAACATGTGCATGCATGGGGAAGGGGCAGAATGGAGGGAGAGAGAATCCCAAGCAGGCTACGCACTGTCAATACAGAGCCTGACACAGGGCTCAATCTCATGAACTGTGAGAACGACCTGAGTGGAAATCAAGAGTGGGATGCTTAACCGGCTGAGCCACCCAGGCACCCTCCAATTTACATTCCTATTCATTGCACAGGATTAACTAGATGTGCTGTAACCCATTTAAAAGTATCAAACAGGGACGCCTGGGTGGCTTAGTCGGTTAAGCGTCCGACTTTCGCTTAGGTCATGATCTCGCGGTTCGTGGGTTTGAGCCCCGCGTCAGGCTCTGTGCTGACTGCCAGCGAAGAGCCTGGAGCCTATTTCAGAGTCTGTATCTCCCTCTCTCTCTGACCCTCCCCTGCTCACTCACGCTGTCTCTCTCTCTCCTAGAAATAAATAAAAATATTTTTTTAAAAAAGTATCAAACAAACCAAAATTATGTTTGGCAAACTTCTTTGTCAGTATGGCTTACTGATTAAAAACACAAGTTTTAGGATTAGATGTATCTGAATTTGAATCCCAGTTGTCACTAGCTGTGTAACCTTGATCAAATTAATGTTTCCACTTTTTCATGTGTAAAATGGGGTTAAAATACACTTACAATTCATATTGTTGTTGTAAATGCATGTTTTATAATATACAGCTCAGACAATACTTGAAATATACTAACAGTTCAATAAATGTTACCTATTATTATTATCAATAGCATCACCATCTTCCTAATACTCCAGATTTAACAGCTAAGTCATCTTTGATGCCTTCTGTCCTTTTTTAAAAAATTTTTTTAATGTTTTATTTATTTCTGAGAGAGAGAGCGCGCGAGAGAGCGCGAGAGAGAGAGAGAGGCAGTGTATGCAGGGGAGGGTCAGAGAGAGAGGGAGATGCAGAATCCCAAACAGGCTCCAGGCTCTGAGCTAGCTGGCAGCACAGAGCCCGATGCGGGGCTCGAACCCACAAACTGTGAGATCATGACATGAGCTGAAGTCGGAGCTCAACCAACTGAGCCACCCAGGCGCCCCCTTCTGTCCTTTTTTAAAAAATGTACATTCAATCAGTATTTGTACATTCTCATTTTCCAATATGACATCTATTTTTCATTCTATCAGAGATTTAGATTACTGTAGTCACCCAACTAGATTACTAGGGTTTTTTAATTCTTACAGGGTAAAGCCTCTTATTTTTGTTTCCTTTATATTATAGTTAGTATAATGTCTTATACATAAAAGTTTTGCTCTTACTAGACAAGTCAAATAATCTTCACATTTATTTATTTATTCCTCCATTAGATCCCTTGAATTATTTGAGGACAGAAAGTGTGTTGGTCCTCTCTGTATCTGCACTTACAAAATTCCTTAGCAAATGTCTGTTGAATTAATGAATGCTGATTAGTCTCCTTGTCTCAAACTCAATAAACCTATCCTCAATCTAGCTTCCACATAGGCAAAGGGTAGCTCATATATTCTCTAGTCCAATCATTTCTTCTGACCAAACTGACCTGACCACATTATCACAAGCAGTACTACTGTATTAGTCAGGACTCTTGATTTTGAAACAAAAAATTCTGCTCAAATCAAGCAGAAAGGGGAATTTATTAACTTGTTATCCAAGGACAGCACTATCTTAAGGCCTGGCTATTAAACCAAAGGTTCAAACACTATCATCAGAACTTGGTCTCACTTCCCATCTTTTGGCTCTGCCTTCCATTTATTAGTAAGCTTCAGGCTCACATTCTATTCTCTCAGCAATCCCAGAGTCCAAATCATGCCTCTTTCTCAATAGTTCCAATAAAAAAAATCAGAATTAACAGTCATGTGTGCTCACTAGAAAATGTGTCCATCTCTGAGCAATCACTGTAGCCAGAAGGATGGACTACATTGATTAGCTAGGTCTGGCCTTAGTCACGTGCACACCCTTATGCTGGGCTAGGATATTCATGAAGCTGAGAGGAGTGATTTCCTAGGAAAACAGGAGTACTGTAAATCAGATGAAAGGGTAACGTATAATAGTCTGGCAAAATTAACTGATATGTCATATACTCCAGGAATTTTTGCATGCTGTCCACCACGGCCTGGAATTGGTTTTCCTTCTCATTTTTGCCTATGCAAATCCTTTCCAACCTTTCTGCCCCAAGAAGTCTTCTGTGATTTCCTTCTAAGGTTTTCTTTGTCCACTGGATCAAATTATCTGTTCCCAAATAAATATTTCCCTTTTCATAAAAAAATCTACTTTTTAAAATAAGAGTGAAAAGCCTCAAGAAAATGTTGCTAATTAATTCTAATCATGTCAAATTATAAGTAGTAAGGGAAATATTTGCTGTTTCTTAGAATATAAACTCTTGAAGGATAGTAGTTCTACCAGATACTATACGTTATGAGAAAACAGACTACATGACAACTTCGACATATATATACTGTATATATAGTATTCAAATAATTTTTCTGGCTTTAGATTTTAAAGTCTTAACAAAACATTTTAGTTAACAAAAGTTGTGTCTGAATCCATCAAAGTACCTGATATAAGAGCTACACTATAGTTTTGGAGTTCTCTCAAAGTAGGCTCAAATCCTGGCTAACACTGCCTTCCCTGGCCTTTAGCTACAGGTCTTTGAGCAAATTATCTGGTATCTCCAAATCTTGATTTCACTATTCTAAAAACAGGAATAGTAATATCTATCTGTACATAGGAAGGCTGTGTGGTATAGCAGAAAGGAAAGAGATGGACCTGGGCTGAAATTCTACCACCAATACCAATTATAGGACCTTCTCTGAGTGATTCCTCATCTGTAAATTCTGAATGCTTCCTCACATATAAAGTGGGGATAATAATGCTTAGTCCATTGGTTGTTCTGAGCATTTAACAAGGCAATGTATTTTAAAACACCTAACACAATGAAGACCAAACAGTGTGTATTCAATAAATGATGAAATCTGCATTAAATTATCCGTTTAAAATAACTTAGACGGCTGCCTCATGGCTCAGCCAGGAGAACAGAAGAGTATGTGACTCTTGATCTCAAGGTTGTGAGTTTGAGCTCCACATTGGGTATAGAGGTTATTCAAAAATAAAATCTTTAGGGGTGTCTGAGTGGCTCAGTTGGTTGAATGCCTGACTCTTGATTTCGGCTCAGGTCATGATCTCACAGTTTGTGGGATCAAATCCAACTTTGGGCTCTGTGCTGATAGTACAGAGCCTGCTTGGGATTCTGTCTACCCCTACCCTGTTTGCCTGCTTTCCCTCTCAAAATAAATAAACACTAAAAAAAACCAAAAAACAAAACAAAACAAAATTTAAAAATAAAATAAAATAATTCAGAGCACAGTAAGGAAAAAAATTTATTGGTATTAGTTCTTTTTCTTCAAAAATGCCTTTGGGTTTTCTTTGTTAATTAATAAAATATTTCTTAAAAGCAAAACATGTTGGTCCTATAACTATTTAAAAGCAGATAATAAATGAAATAAACGCCTGTAACCAACTTGTTCTTTAGCTTCGTGCTTAATGTAGTAATACTGAAATGACTCACACCAATATAAAATTGCTATATTACCCATCTCTGAAATAATCATATGCCATATAGCCATCTCCTGAACAGAATCAGGTAATCTGGGCTATGAACAATTTTGGATGTTGTCTATCAGAACATATGCAGAAGGGAAGTGGCTGTTCATATTTACCTTAGCAAGAAAGTTTAATTTTAATAACATTCACTAAAAATACAAACTATCTTCAGTACCACTGTTCCCAAAAGAGATTAAATAATTAAACATTTAATTTCTTCCATTTTACACTAGAGTGAAAGTTTTTCTGGAAAGCAGTTTCTTGAAGTAGTTTAACAGTTCTGTTTATTTTTCTAACGAGTGAATCATATGTAATACCCATCAATCTTTAATGAGTGCACATAGAAAATTACTAAATCAAAGATCTTAAAATCAAATAAAATGGAATAAATTAAAACACAAAGTACTACACATTCTTTCGTTGCAAAAAAAAAAACTACATCAAATAAAATACTTAACTATATCATACTACACAAACCTGTGTAGGGGATTTTTTTTCCTCCTTTGTGTAAAACATGAATAGGCTTGGTTTTTAATCTACTCCCTAAGGAAGCTATATTTTAAACACAAGAAAAGCATATTATGTTGAGTGCCTCAGTCACCAGACATTGTTCTCTACAACTGAGAAAACCAAATAATACCCAATTCCTTATTACCTTTCCTGTGTTCAAAAATATGTACAAAGCAATGTTCATTTTTGAAAAGCGTTAAGTACAGATAGGGTAGGCAATCTATGTATCTTTTCTTCCCTCAACTTTTCAGGGAGGGCATGAGAAATGTGATGGAAGTCTGAAGGTTGGCTCTAGTTACTGCTACAAGTACGTTTGGTAAGTCAACTAGCTAAAGGTGGAGAAAGAAAAGTCATAGCCTTAGGGCTCACATTAAAAACAACTCTGAAGAAACGTCAGTCGTCAGATCAATGCTTCCCCAACAACGCAGTGGCCAATGTTCTGAAATACTAAGGGCGCTCTATAATCCCAAATCTTAGCATAGTCAATCTGGCATCCCAAATTCGAAAGGGCCTGCAGAAACCGGGGCGGGGCAAGGGTCGACTTCAGTAGCAGCATAGATTAATTTTCTAGCAGAGAAAAACACCCTCTGTCTATCCCTACGGTCCCCTTCCCGGAGAGATGCAGCAGTCTGCCGCCTCACCCCAGGCTAAGGGTCTGGCCCGCAGGCCGGAGGGGGCTGGGTGGGTCCGAGCAGTCCGCTTCTCCCCGTTAGTCGGGTCCCAACCAGGCGCTATGGGACCGGTAGCTGTAACTACCCCCCGAATCCTCCCGTCGGCTGGAGCTGTCTCCCGCCGCGTTCCAGGCCCCTGGTTGGCAGGGATGCCCCGTGCCCTACTCACCCGCCCGGGTGGTGTCCGTCAGGTCATGGTTGGCCGCTCCCCGGGGAAACTCCCTCAGTTTCCGGCCGCTCAGGCTCAGCACCCCGGTCACAGCCGCCTCCTCCAGCGCTCGATCGAGGGAGCGGCTCCACGAACCCGGGCCAGAACCAGGGCCTGCTCCGGAGCTTGGCCCACAGTTACCACCGGAGAGGTTACCTCCCGATGCCACTGGACCAGAGTACTCTGCAGCCGTGGCCACAGCGACCAAGCCTGCGGCCGCCATTTCCCAGCCGACAACTCTCCGGCCCACGGCTCAGCGCATGCGCCGCCAGAACTGATGGGTGGGCGGGGAAAGGGGCAAACAGACCCCGGACGGCTCTCCTGACGGGCTGGGCGGCAGTGGCCCTCCGCACACCCAGGCGTTTGCCTCCGCCTACATCGAGGTTTTCAAGGGAAATCAAAACTCACAATCTGGAGCATCCCCTCCTATAGGCTCCCAGTACCATTTTAAAAATGCCTCTACAAAAATATCTTTCAATGTTCTCCACAAAAACTTCCGTGCCTTCCTCCCTCAATACTGAAGGGTTCGATTAAGCACTAAATTAAGGCTTATCACTGTTGCTACCAGAGGAGGGGACCTTGGGATATGACGTAAACATTTTCCCAACTCTGTCATTCTATACACCAAGTGATTCAGATGGAGATATGCTGTTAACTGTTATTTTCGGAGAAAATAAATGCTAACCTGGCCCCCCAAATTCCATTTTCCATCCTCATTCAAAGGGTATTTAAATGTTTAGGGCCCTCTTTCCCTTTTATACCATAGCTCTGAACAAAAATGAAACAAACATGTTAAATAATATTTGTCCTTTAGGCAAGATTTTATTGTTGAACAAATCAGGATGAAGGGCATTAAAGTCTAAATTTTTGTCTAGAACCAGAAGTGAGACGGGGGGAGGGAGATAATCTGACCATAACCTAAGATTAATGTGGCAATTAGAGGTAAAATGGAAGAAATGATAAAACCCAAAATCATTATTGAAAAACTGGAAAATATCACTTCAAACGAATTAGGTCTCATTTACATTGTAACCAGTCTCCAGCATATTCTTTTACACATTTAAGCCATTGCTGCTACATTGATGTAAATTTCCCCTACAACCAACCAGTATTTGTGGGAAATAAGAGGCTGTTAGCGCTCTTTTCCTAGGAGATTACAATCTAATTATAGAATTCAGACAAACATACCTATTAGAGTAGGACAACACAAAAAAGGGGCTGAATAGGGGAAGCCAGGTTAATCCATGCGAATACAAAGAAACGAATATGCATCATGAATGAATGAAATTTTGGATAAAATATGGAAGACTATGAAATAGGCAACAGTAGGAAGGTGAAAGCAATATTCTAGACTGGGAGGAGTATCAATATGAACACACCCAGGTATGATTTATAGTGGTACATGTGGAGAATATTTTAGGCCACAAGCCAAAAAGTTCAAGAGACAGCAAAAGAAAATAAGGTTTGGAGAGCCTATCTATCATTCAAAGCCTAACTCTTCAATCAAACTGATTAGCACTTCCCCCAACTCCCAGATGGAATAGGTTGTGAAAATGTTTAATCTCAGTGACAAAGCTGATTAGTAACAGCTGTTCAGAGAGTTGTTCTATGAATTCTTACATTCCAGGTTCTTCAACAGCAAGCTCCATGACTGATCATCAGTATCAAGGTCTGTTATGAGCATGGGTCATTGCAATGGCGAGTGATATATTTGTCACCTCAAAAAACATTTATCCAACATACAAACTGTTTTTTGTTATTCTGATCTAAAATTGTTTTGTTCTTAGATTTTAAGCTATTTAAAAGGGCAGGACCTCATTTTTTTTTTAAAGAAATATTTCAACTACAGCGACTAAAAGCATAATCATATATTCCATATTAACACTACTATGCTAGCTACCAGATATCTTTATAAAATGCACCATTGTCACCTGAATTTGATTACCTATTACCTTCCACATTTACACTAAATTCTTCTAACAAGTTCTCCATAATACAGCCTCATTCTTCCTATCTACCTATACAAGTACCTCATTATAATTGCAACGAAACATACTAATCATGGTCTCTGAACTTCTGACCAAGTTTATAGGTTGACATTGCCTTGTCTATTCAACTAGATTTTAAGGTCCTTATGTTAAACTCTATAATTTTCTTCCATACCCCAGAGTTCAGTATCTTAATAGGAACTAAGTAAGGATGAGTGGACACAGAGACAGAAGATGGGTTATACACTGATATAGCAGAAGTTATGTATTAATACAAGAGAGAAAGCTGGGAGAGGGGGAAAAAATGGAGAACAGGGTAGATAAATCTATAGGTGTTTGAAGTCCAAAAGAAAAGCCTGTGGAAATGAGAAATATATATAAATGAGAACAAGTCCTAGGTAAAGAGAGACTGTAAGTAAAGGTAAAGCAAGGAGATAAGACTTCTAAGGATTTGAGCTCTGATCTGCAAAGGTAGAATATAAGGGAATTCTCATCCTACTTCCTCAATCTCCATAAAACAAGTGAAAAGGTCATCTTGTGAGAATGGTACACAGGAAATGGAATCACTGTAAGGATTTCACCAGTGTCTAGCAATGAATAAGGATGAGAAACAGGTACAAAAACACTATGAGAAAAAGGGCTATAGAGACCTATAATTTATTCTACAACTGCTCTGTGGTCTAGAAGCAGGAGCTGAAAAAAATTGATAGTGAGGGTTACTGAATGTTAGGAACTGATAATAGAGAACTTCCTTGCTTCTTCCTGTTTATTTTACAGCTGAAAGTTAACTTATTGAATGAATTCCAGGGGCAAAATATTCACTCAAATCTCAAGTTTTCCAGCTCTGTATCTCACTACCGCATGGAGAAATAAAGTCCTTTCCCTCTTCATCCACTCACTAGAAATATGTTCTGGTCACTGCTTTAAGAACTCCATTTTTATAAACTCAAAGCAATGGGATTAAAATCTTGACTAATCCTATACTCTTCAAATGTAAAGCACAGAAACTAGCTTGTTGAATATATTCAGTAAATGTTTGCTCCTTCTCTGATTCATTTAATAAGCAGACAATAGGATTTTCTTCTCACTAAAGGAAAGTAGAAATAGAAGTAGAAATTAGAGACCTCCACACTATGGAAATAATTTCCTATTCATCTTTAAGCATCAGTAAACCTCTTCTGAAATACAACTCAAAACAATGAATTTCAGCTCCAAGACAGCATTACACATTTCCTTGTTTCATCAAGCTTTTTGTATTTGATAGAAGTAACATAATGGCAAGGGGGAAAAAAATTAGAAGTCATTTAATTTATAAGAAAATCTTTAACTCCCTAACAATGGCCGACAACAGTTCAAAATCCTTATTGTTGATGCTTGGGGCTTGTTGGTATCATTTTTAAAAAGGGGAATAACTACAAATTGATCTACATAAAAAGAATTCACTTTAAAATAAGCTTAAATCATGTGTTGATTTTTTTTTACGGTGGCAATAGAGGTCATATAATTCTGATGAAAGCTCAAAAATATACTAAACAGAAATAAAAGAATCATTTTCTGCCCTGATACTGCCTGTATTCAGAACGTATGGTATTCATTCTCTGTAGTGCAAAGTCAGCTATTTTTTTCTCACTCTTATTTATTGTGTAAATCTAAATCAGGACAAAAATTACCTTGACACACTAAGAAACAAATGTGCAAAGGGAAAAAAAGAGTGACAAACCAAGAAACATACTCTTAACTATAGAGAACTGATGATTACCAGAGGGAAGGGGGGTGGGGGGATGAGTGAAACAAGTGATGGGCATTTAGGAATGCACTTGTCCTGATGAGCACCAGGTGATTAAAATTAAAAATTATTCTGACACTGTGTATACTGTTTGAATTATAAAGCCACTGACAGCAAAATAGGATATACATATCTATTCTAATAGAAAATAATCACTGGGCAATGAAGCTTGTAAGTTTCTTCATACTTTGGAAGTATTTTATGATCTGCTTATGTCATTAAAATTATGAAATCTATGCCTGTTAGAAAAAAAAATACATAGGGGCAGCTGCGTGTCTCAGTCAGTTGAGCATCCGACTTTGGCTCAGGTCATGATCTCACGGTTCGTGGGTTCGAGCCCCATGTCGAGCTCTGTGCTGGCAGCTCAGAGCCTGGAGCCTGCTTCAGAATCTGTGTCAAACTCTCTCTCTGACCCTCTCCTGCTTCACGCTCGCTCGCTCTCTCTCAGAAATAAATAAAACATTAAAAAATTAAAAGAAAAAAAAGAAAAAGAAAAAAAATACACAATGTCCAATTAGGAACACTGGCCTTTTCTAAGAGGTCTACATAGCTTGAATACAAAATGATGTAATGAAATCTCAATAATTATCACTGGTAGAGTAGATTTACTTGCCATGCTACAAATTACAAATGCTATAGCACTGCTATTAGCACTTCTTAGATATCTGACAAGCCAAACATCATTCCACTACACTCTGTGGATGTTCAATTCACAAAAGCAGGTTATTACGAGAATTAAATTAAACTGAGAATTAAAAGACCTGGGCTCAAAAAGTGACACTGCCACATACAAGTCTTGAAAGCTGAGCCTCTAAAACATAGAAAGGAGTTGAAATGAATGATGTTGAAAAGCTCATCTAGCTTGAAATTCTGCACTCTAAGTAAATCTGAGTCTTTAAGTCCTGCTGGCTACTTACTTCTTGGTTGGAGCTCATGAATGAAATGGTCAAAAGGCAGTTAGAATATGCGTCTAGACTGATTTACCAATTTGGTTAGGTAGTTTTTCAAACCCTAAAAATCATAATTACTACAAAGTTCATTGTAACATATAACAATCTAAAAACCACAATTCAATCTTTATAGCTAAGAATAAATGTGAGACCTGTAACATTTTATTTGTTAAAAATGAACAGATTCAGAATAGATCTAAATTTGTAACTTTTCCAAAAAACACCAAAAAGTACAATGTAAAGCACCTCCTCATTAAATACAAACTCTCATTTTGTGATGCACTGCATCAATGTTTTGCATACACCTTGATGCAAAGGAAATTTTAAGTTGTATCCTGTTTTTTAAAAATTTAAGAACTGAAAAAGGATGACTACAACCATATTCCAAGAAAGGGAATTTTCCTGACAAAGCATATTCTTTTGTTTATACACATGTTAGCACTCAAGAATTTTAATTTAGTTGTAACAAAGGTAAAATTTTGTATTTAAAAAGAAAATGAAATTAGAGATGCATGAAGAGCAAAAGTTTAATATACCAAAGACATTTTGTTGTTTGATGCAATTAACATCAATATTTGGGGCAATTTTTAAGGTTTTCAAGAAAAATGGCATAATAGCTCCATACAATATTTAAAATAAAAAAAATGAAAACTTCTTTATACCACATTTTCACAAACTGTTCTAAAGACAGCAAATTTGTGCTCAGTTATTTTTCCTTTGCTTTAAAATAAGCTACCAGTAATTCTAAACCAGTCTAAAATAAAATGTAAGATTCATGGATGAAATCTAAGCATTTGTACTTGCAAAAATGTTTTGCAATGAGTCCTTGGCCTAAGGAGACTAGAGCTTATTTTCAAATTGTGTGACTGGCTTCCAATAATCCCTTATCAGTAGACTTACTGGCAAAATACCAGATATTAAGGATCAGATTTAATTCTTTGGTATAAGCATGAAACTGCTGATACTTTTCTGTGGCTAGCATAAACCAAATAACCCAAGATGCATGAGAGAAAACAATGAAGTCTAATATACAATACAAGGCAGGCAAGAGTGATAACTTAATGTTTTGTTTTGTTTTGTTTTGTTTTGTTTTACAAGGAAAATTAACACCAATACACTCTAGGGAAACTAACACCTACTTAGAGGTTTCAACATTATAGCAAACCAAAAGGTTAAACTTCAGAATGATTGAACTTGTAGCTGGAATATTTTGCTGCATTTTGGCATTATACTGTAACTTATAGTATACAATCATCTGAAGACTTTCAGCACTAGCTTGGCACAACAGATTAATTCCTCCCACTCCTCCAGAGTGTGGGAGGGGAAAAAAAAACCCTCACTATAAATGTCTGAACTTTATACAAGAAAGATATAAACGAAAGTTACAATGTAACTCAATTGCCATTTTGTCTTCGTGACATATACAAGTATATTTTTGATTTTGAAGCTTTATATTGTTAAATTAACAAGCTTAAAAAGCTTATAAAATTTAACTTTTGAATAAGAAGTCTAGGACTTTATGGCTGTTGATTTTATCATCAAAATATCTAAAGGACTCAATCTATTTTGATAATTATAATTTTTCTAAATATCATTTGAAGAATTCTTCATGGACACTAGATTCAAGCCTACACTAAATCCACACAGTATAGCTATGTCCTGGGTTTTTAAGTTTTTCACCTCAACCTGCTACTTCCTCTCCTGCTTTCTTCATTTACCAAATACAACTGTTAGGTTTTTACACTGGACCTTCTCCAAGGTTCTATCAGACAATTTCGTAAACACACATTTATAGCCTTTAAACATCAACATTTTAAACAGAGACTAATACCTAAAGTCACATTTCTTGTTAAAAGTTCAATATTAAAGATTTATAACTCTGGAGAATTAACCTAAGGTCTTCTGAAAAATGAACCAAATTCCAGATATTCCCATAAATCTTAAAACTCAAAACTGGAATTCTAATGTTTTTTTTTAAATATCGCTAATGAAGAAAAGTCAACTGCACTTATTACATCAACACTATTAAAGGATAGGTGACAGCAACCAAGGGACCTACTCATATTTCTGAAGACCAAGATTTACATGGCAAATAAAAAAAGTGATGAAGATCCTAAATACCACTGTCATAAAAATAATCAATTTCTATCTTTCTGTCTTCTTTCTGCTGCATGAAGGACAAAAGATGTCAAATAGAGAATTGTTCTGTCTGAGCCAACCATGAAATCTTAAGAACAGATAGGTATATTCCCTGTTATTCTTTCAGGGTATTATTTATACATGTTTAAAAAAAAAAAAAAACTCAAAAATAAAAATAAGAGTTATTTAGCCTTGTGAATATTTTGAAATAAAGTTTCTTGAATTTCTGTGATGAACTCATCAAGCAATTCAACTTTTAAAACAGAGTCATCACTCAAAAGTCCCTTTGACATGGGATCTATCCCACGGTTACAAAGCGGCTTCCTCCTTTGTTGAACGAGAGGGTGGCTCTTTGTTCCTTCAGGATCCCAAATCGCTCATTCAAAGTCATCCCTGTCTAGAGAAAACAAAACAAAAAAATTAACAACTTGACTGTTAGTCATATTTGCTTAGAACAATAATGTGATCATAATGGTAATTCAAAGTAACAACAGCTAACACTTCCTGAATATTTATGCGTTCGAACTCATTTAACTCTAACAAAAACCATACGAAATTAGGTCAACTGAGTGAAGTTTAGAGAAGTTAGTTAACATGCCTACTTGCAGCTCCAGAATTTAAACCTGTGAGTCTGACTCACAATCTCTATCTTCTAACCACTCTAAATGCCTACAGTACTATATAAAACACAGAACTATAATGCCCAAAAAGTCATACATCCAAGATTTTCTCTATCTGAATTATTTTTAGGCTCTATAAGCACTGCCACAAATTCTAGTGATGTCTCTGATAAACATAGGAGTTACTGATACTCGTGAAGATTTGAAACAAACTTTCTTGAATTTCTGTAAGTTTTTGGATTTCTATGAGTTCACCACAGAAATTCAAGTAAAATTCAAATCAAAATCCGGTTTTTGATTAACCAAATTTTATTTCACCATTTCTGAAAGAAAAGTAACCATGACAAAATAAAATAAAAAGAAGCAAAACAAATTTGGTCAAATTTCTATCCATACTTCATATTTTCAATTCCACACATCCTTACATCAATGGATGAAAAAAAAAAGCATTTAACAAAAATCTAACATCCATTCATGATAAAAACTCTCAGCAAATTATGGATAAAGAGAACTCCCCCAACCTGTGAATCTACTAAAAATCCATTGATAAAATCATACTCCATGGTGAAACATTTTATGCTTTTTCCTCAAGCTTGGGAAAATAAGGCAAGCATACCATGTTCTCATCATTTCTATTTAACATTGTACTGAAGGGTAAGGGATATGGAGAATGACATGATTGTTTACATAGAAAAATCTTAAGGAATCTACAAAATTACTAAAAGTGGTTAAGTGAATTTTAGCAAGATCACAAGACACAAGGTCAATATTAAAAAAATGTCAAATCCACTCCACAGTGAGATATACCACTTCACAAGCACTTGGATGACTACAATCAAATGACTGATAATAACAAGTGTAGATGAGGATTTAGAGAAATTTAGAATTCTTTATACATGCTGGAAGGAATGTAAACAGTGTAGTCACTTTGGAAAACAAGTCTAGCACTTTCTCAAGAGGTTAAACATAGAGTTATGAGTATGACCTACCAGTTCCACTTGTAGGTATTTACCCAGAGAAATGGCAACATAAACTCACACAAAAAACATACATAATATGCAGAGAAACTTTATACACAATAACGAAAGAATGGAAACAGCCCAAATGTCCATCAACTGATAAATGAGTAAATAAATTATGGTATATCCATTGATGGAACATTATTCAGCAATAAAAAGATGATACACTATAGATGAACCTTAAAAATACTATACTAAGTAAAAAAAGCCAGTCACAAAAGATCACATATTGTATGTTTCCATTCATATGAATGCCCAAAATAGGCTTATCTATAGAAACAAAGTAGATTGTTCAGTGGTTTCCTAAGGTTGAGGAGACTTAAGATACCCCGTTTAATCCGTTTAATTCATTACACATTTTATTTATTAATTAAAATATTCTCAATGAATGGCACAAAGAAACAAAAAAAAAATTACCTGTTTTCCAACACTATTTATGTCAAATTGTAGAGGGACACCTTTAGGAACTTTCTTTACATCAGATTGCTCCCGTTTTGTTAAGAATGAGGGTACAGCAGTACGAGTTAATAGTGGTTTCTGAGTTCTATTAGAAAAAAATTAAAGTGAAATCAGATAAGCTTAATAAGCAAAAGAAAAATAAATCATTTGGTACATAAAACGTCTTGACTTGTACACATGTTCCATGTACCAAGTCTATTTTATGTTCTCAAAGAAGTATTACAGTCTCCCCTTATCCATGGGTGTATGTTCCAAGACTGCTCCCTCACCTGCCAGTGGATGCCTGAAGCTGCATAGAGCACTGAACCCTGCGCATACTATATGTCTTTTCCTATATATACATACCTCTGATAAAGTTTAATTTTTTTTAATGTTTATTTATTTTTGAGAGAGAGAGAGACAGAGTGTGAGTGGGGAAGGGGTAGAGACAGAGGGAGACATAGAATCTGAAGCAGGATCCAGGCTCTGAGCTATCAACACAAAGCCCAACGTGGGGGCTCAAACGCACTCACAAGCTGTGTGATCATGACCTGAGCTGAAGTCAGCCACCCAACTGACTGAGCCACCTAGGGGCCCCTATAAAGTTTAATTTTTTTTTTTAATTAGGCACAGTATGAGTTATTAAACAATAATAGTGAAATAGAACAATTTTGACGATATACTGTAATAAAAGTTATGTGAATGTGGTCTCTCTCCTGTCCTCTCTCAAAATATGTTCTTGTATTCATCTTTCTTGTGATGATGTGATAAAATACCTACATGATGAGACAAAGTGAGGTGAATGATACAGACATTGTGAGGTAGTGTTAGGCTACTACTGACCTTCTGACAATACATCAGAAGGAGAACCATATGTTTTCAGACCATGGTTGACTGGGTAACTGAAACCATGAAAAGTGAAATCACAGACAAGGTGGTACTAATGTTCCTGGTTCTTGACTGACTCATCTAGAGACTAAAATTTATAATCACTCACAGAATACTTCTTTAAGTAGAACTATAATGTTTTCAATAATTTGGAATGATTGGTGACTTCCAAGTCTTGATCTTCTACTAAAATAAAGCAACCTCTTAAGTCTTAAGAGACTCATCCTATGTTTTTTTCATTTCATTTACTTAAATGACTGAAGTCATTTCATTAAAATAAAAACTCCAAAAACCTAGAAAGTTTATAATGCAATAAACATAAGGGAATGGTTAACTTAATTAAGGTCATGCAGATAAAAGAACACACTATGAAGCCTTTAAAAAGAAGGCAGAACTGGGGCGCCTGGGTGGCTTAGTCGGTTAAGCGTGCGACTTTCGTTTAGGTCATGATCTTGCGGTTCGTGGGTTCGAGCCCCGCATCGGGCTCTGTGCTGACTGCCAGCTCAGAGCCTGGAGCCTGTTTCAGTCTGTGACTCCCTCTCTCTCTGACCCTCCCCTGCTCACGCGGTCTCTCTCTCTCTCTCCTAGAAATAAATAAAAAATATTAAAAAAAAAAAAAAAAAAAAAAGAAGACAGAACTGTATGTACCTAAAAGCAAAGATGTCCAAACTATATTAGGAGGTGGAGGAAAAAGAAGCAAGTATGTGTAGCATTCCCTCATTTGTTATTATACATAAAAAATAAATGTATATATTACTTCTTATATATGTACCAATTTTTTAAAATAAAAATATGGCTACCTTGGGGCTATAGAACCAGGAATCAAGAGAGCTTTTACTTTTAACTTTATACTGTAGTATTTCCACTTTATACCATAAGTATTACTTTTATCTTTGTCTCAATTTATCTTAACTTGGACATCATGAGAAGTCCAGTGCTTTTCTATTACCTTATATACTGAGAGGTTGTAATTTCTGACAATATAAAAAGGACTTACACTGGGCATTGCACTGCTCCAGGATTGTCAATGGAGACAGTCAAAATTCCTCCATTTGTGGTGGAAGTCCGCCATCTAGTTTCGAAAAACCAAAAACTTCATTAAAATGCAAGTTTATAAATCTTACGTGTATTCCATGTAAGAAATACATTTTAAAGTAACCATTACATTTTTTCAGCTTTTAAAAAATATTAAGCCCCACCAGGATATATAATCAGCATGTTGAATGTAGGAACTAGACACCTGAATTTATTACTTTTTCAATGTAACAAATACACACATTAAAAGACATAAATTACAGAAAGGCTTCTAATGAAATGTAACAGTTTCTAGTATTTTGTTCCACCTCTGCTCCCCAGTGGCAGAACTTTCCTGCTCCCCAATGGCAGCACTTTTAACCTTTCTTGTTTTAACTGCTTGATAGTTACCTCCAGTTCACTATACAAGATGTGTATGTAATGATACTTTGCTATCATAAGGTTTTACCTAATCACACTATACTCTAGTTTCCCTACCTCCCTCTAAACACTTTGATAGCGATATCACTATTTTACTTCCAGTATAACTTTAAATATAAATCTTTCAATCTCTTTTAAAAAAATTGTTTTTAACATTTATTTATTTTTGAGGGAGAGGGAGACAATCTGAAGCAGGCTCACATGTGCTGACAGCCCAGAGCCTGATGCGGGGCTCTAACTCACAAACCGTGAGATCATGACCTAAGTCTAAGTCAGACACTTAACCAACTCAGCCACCCAGGCACCCCAAATCTTTCAGTCTCTTAAATCTTCTATCAACCTCTTGACACCATTCTCTCTGACTTTGTATGAAAGGAGAGTAGTACCTCTATTACTTCCTTTCAACTCTTCTCCCACTTTGTACCTCCCATTTTTTGTCAGCTCTACTTGTATATTCATGTTACTCAAAATCTGACATTTTCACTATATTCTGTTACCAAATTAAGGATCTTGGGGGAGGGGGGTTCCTATAGATTCTCAAAGTTCAAGACAAACAGTATTTATAATATTACAATTATGTAAACATTGTTCCCTGGAGAAGCAAATGGCTTATCATTTCTCTCCTTGTGGTTTCCAATGTCAGGACTCCTGTGCAAAAGAATTATTGCCAACATCAAGTTCAAATAGTTTCTCTTCTTATATTCTGCTCAAAATCATGCCCAATTTTAGCTTGTGTATCTGGACCATTATTTTACACATTTTGTTTTCTAAAAAGTAGTCATAGTTTTAAATAGTTTAATTTAAAAACCTGATCATATTGATGGAATTAGAATGTTACAATTCACGTGTGAGAAGTGCAATTCTGACAAAAATATATTCTTAAAAAACTTTTATGGGGTAAGGAAAAAAGTATGTGAAAAGGAAAAATATTGTTTTTAAAGGTTTCACAAGTTTTCTAAAAGCTCTATTTGATTTCTATTTGTTCCCTGAATACATTCATTTATATAGAAGCAGTTATAGAAAATAAAAAGCTATTAAAATGGAATACTCCACTTTTTTTCTTAAATAAAGGGATGTATTTCGTGCTAAAACTCATTAACACTGACATGTGAAAATGCAAAAGGTTTTTTTGGGGGAAAATGGATTTATTTATTTCAGGCTCAATACTTAATATATTTTGGGTCTCATTTAATTCCTTGGTCAGGGGCACACAGTAATCGGGGTTGCTGTATTCTGGGAGTTCTGAAATAACATCTTGAAAAACAAATTCAAACTTACTGACGAGTTCTCTTTGCTACTACATCGTCTAGCAGTTGTTCTGTGTTCAACTGGGCCTGAACCTGAAGGGAAAAAAAAAGCAGTAGATCCCATAGAAAGCAGAGGATTTGAATCTAAAAAACAACCCTGCTCTGTAACTTTATAACCCAGTATGGTGTGTGGATGAATGCAAGAGAGGCATGTGCCTATTCTGGCAATACCTCAGTTGGGGTTCCTCTATCAGAACAGTGGTAAAACATATTTATTCCTAAATAACGTGTTAAGCTCATAAGATGTTGCTACTGATGACAACAAAAGGGAGAACAGAAAAAATAAATAACAAAAAGAACTAATCTAATGTCACGTTCTCCATATCCCAAACCCAAACCCTATCTCAACCATGGGCTATGCCTATGATTGAGGATTACCACTAAAGGTAGATGTTCAAGATCCTTTGAGTAAAAAGAAACCACCAGCAAGGGTTTTTTATACCTTTAGGCCTCTTCTGAAAAGAAAAGTTGCCTGACGAGTATCTTTCTGATGACTTAATTTATTTCCACTCCTGCTAAAATTGGCTGGAATGTTATTTCTACAACAAAAACACATATTATGAAAAGTCTCAGCCATTTAACAACTTTCAAACATCCTGGGAAAAATTAGCAAAAATAGTTAAATTCATAGGTTAGACATTCGAAGTATACTAAAGACTCTGAATTATTTCCTTATTTACTCAAAGCTATTGTGATTCAATTTATAAATATCTCTTTCTGTTGCTTACTACATAACAACCTAGTTAATTCTGAACTAATTATCTTCTAAATATTGCACTAATATTCTAACATAGAAGATTTCTTCTAAAGACATTAACAATTTTAATGCTATTTCCTAAATTTGATGAAAAACATATATATACAGATTTATTTACAGGGTAAGTAAAAAGAAAATCATACCTAGGTACATCATAATCAAACTACTGAAAGCCAAAAGTAAAGAGAAAATCTTGAAAAGTAACATCTTCTATGGTTTTCTCTTTCATCCTCACTCAGAAACCTTTATATGTTACTATGAATCACATAGAAACTTATAATCTTCCACTGCTTATTCTTTCACATACAGCAATGTACTCTCAATTATGTTTGACTTGACTTTCACCAATTCCTTTCTAATTTCTTTTTTTTTAATTTTTATTTTATTTTATTTTATTTTATTTTATTTTATTTTATTTCTAGGAGAGAGAGAGACAGCGTGAGCAGGGGAGGGTCAGAGAGAGAGGGAGTGACAGACTCTGAAACAGCCTCCAGGCTCTGAGCTGGCAGTCAGCACAGAGCCCAACACGGGGCTCGAACCCACGAACCGAGAGATCATGACCTAAGCGAAAGTCGGACGCTTAACCGACTAAGCCACCCAGGCTCCCCTCCTTTCTAATTTCTATATGAAGTTAGTAAAATATGAGAAAGCAAATTTTCATATTTATTTACTTTTTATAAACACTTAACAGATCACCTAATCTTACCTCCAATCTTAGACTCAAATGCAAAATTTCCCTAGCTAGCCTAATTAACATAGGTCATTAATGTAACGGACAAGTTCTTATTTGCTAATTTCCCAATTTCCAAAACATACTACACCAGATTTCTAAAAGAAAGAAGGATGACAGTTAAGTAAAACTGCAATCCCAGCTATCCCATTTATTTATTTATTTTACTATTTTTTTTTAGGAATTGCCTGAAGATTTTTTTTTTACAAATAGTTTATTATAGTCAAATTAGTTTCCAGCAGCTATCCCATTTATACAAAAACTTTATTTCAGAGTGTTTTTCTTTTGAATTATCTTCTATAAAAGATGAATAAATGGTACTCAAAACTAAAATAATATGGAAACTTACCAGTTTATCAACTTCCTTTGTGCCCATTTTATTCTTACAGAAAACAATGCCTTAAGAATAGGTCATGATTTTTGAGTTTCTGTTATGCCTTTAATTTAATATAAACATAAACTCAGCTATGGGGTGCCTGACTGGCTCATTGGTAGAGCATGAGGACTCTTATCATGGGGTCTTGAGTGCAAGCCCCCACGTTGGGTGAAGAGATAACTTAAAAAAAAAAAAATTTCATGGGCAGAAGATATGAACAGACACTTCTCCAAAGAGGACATCCAGATGGCCAACAGACACATGAAACGATGCTCAGCATCCCTCCTCATCAGGGAAATACAAATCAAAACCACACTGAGATACCACCTCACGCCAGTCAGAGTGGCTAAAATGAGCCAATCAGAGAACTCTAGATGCTGGCGAGGATGTGGAGAAACGGGCACCCTCCTACGCTGTTGGTGGGAATGTAAACTGGTACAGCCCCTCTGGAAAACAGTGTGGAGGTTCCTAAGGAAACTAACAATAGAACTCCCCTATGACCCAGCAATAGCACTGCTAGGAATTTACCCAAGGGATACAGAAATGTTGATGCATAGGAGCACATGTACCCCAATGTTCATAGCAGCACTCTCCACAATAGCCAAAACCTGGAAAGAGCCTAAGTGTCCATCAACAGATGAATGGATCAAGAAGATGTGGTTTATCTATACCATGGAATACTACATGGCAATGAGAAACAATGAAATCTGGCCATGTGTAGCAACGTGGATGGACCTTGAGGGTGTTATGCTGAGCGAAATAAGTCAGGCAGAGAAGGACAAATATCCTATGTGTGCACGTATAGGAGGATTAGGAGGAACTTAACGGAGGACCAAGGGGGAGAAGAAGGGCGGAAATGGTGGGGGAAAGGGAGAGAGGCAAACCATGAGAGACTCTTGAATGCTGACAAAAACTGAGGACTGGTGGATGTGGGGGGAGGAGGGGTGGGCATGGAGGAGGGCACTTGTGGGGATGAGCACTGGGTGTTATGTGGAAACTAATTTGACAATAAACTATTTGTATAAAAAAAAAAAAATTTCAGCTTAAAAAGCATCCACACAGAATTCTCTATAATTTTCTTTTTCCACAAATACATTATTCTATTAAAAATCACTGAGACTAGGGGCGCCTGGGTGGCTTAGTCGGTTGAGCGTCCGACTTTCGCTTGGGTCATGATCTCGTGGTTCGTGGGTTCGAGCCCCGCGTCGGGCTCTGTGCTGACTGCCAGCTCAGAGCCTGGAGCCTGTTTCAGCCTGTGACTCCCTCTCTCTGACCCTCCCTGCTCACGCTGTCTCTCTCTCTCTCTCTCCTAAAAATAAATAAAACATTAAAAAAAAAAAAATTCATAAACCCTTTAAAAAAAAAAAAAATCACTGAGACTGAATAACAATTTTAGCTTTCAGAATTCCCAATTTTGAATAATTCTGGTGGAAGTATTTTTACCTGAACAATCACCTTTTGTAATTTTATTCTATATGTAAACAGAGGTAAAGAAGCAGCGTAATGCTTTTGTTTTTTTAAGTTTACAATTTGTTAAAATCATCAGTAATACAGGGTCTCAGTGCTTCTGTGTTGGATGTTCAGATAGACATGCCAAATATCTGTCTTGAAAATGACCACTACAAATCCATTCATTTGGTCTCAGTGCAAGAAATCTATCATTATTTACTCAGGATAATATAGCTTATTGTATTTGAGTACTTACTTTCTATTTAGCTGGTTAGGTCTCTTAAGAACTGCAACTGCTTTTCTCTGTACTTCATTTTGTCTCAGAAGGTTGGCCTTCCTTTTTAATGCTGGAAAATACCGTTCTATATTCTTTCAGAATACAAAAAAAAAAAAAAACATAAAGCAACTATGTTAATCCAGCTGCTTTTTGCTATATACTCTATTACAATAAACATTTCTTTTTTTAATTTATTTTTATTTTTTACAAATAGTTTATTATCAAATTGGTTTCCATATAACACCCAGTGCTCATCCCAACAAGTGCCCTCCTCCATGCCCATCTCCCCCCTCCCCCCAACATCCATCAGTCCTCAGTTTGTTTCTCAGCATTCAAGAGTCTCTCATGGTTTGCCTCTCTCCCTTTTCCCCACCATTTCCCCCCTTCTTCTCCCCCATGGTCCTCAGTTAAGTTCCTCCTAATCCTCCTATACGTGCAAACATGTGATATTTGTCCTTCTCTGCCTGACTTATTTCACTCAGCATAACACCCTCAAGGTCCATCCATGTTGCTACACATGGCCAGATTTCATTGTTTCTCATACAATAAACATTTCTGAAGCAGAATGGAGACTGCTTAGATGCACACATTTGACACACAGGCTGAAACGACTCGAATCTTTCCAGTCTAAGTGACTGAAAAGACAGCAACCTCCTTATACTTAAAATACTTACAACAAAAGGAAATTCAAATAGAAAAATGAATTTTTTCTATTTTGGATATGTTCAGTTTGAGGTGCTCTGCAGGATTCACCAGTTATGGGGAAACATAGTCCTTGAGCTCAAGAGAAGAATCAGAGGACCAGAAATGTAAATTAGGAAATCAGTTAAACATGATTTTTGATTATCAAGTGAAGGGATAAGAGGGCCAAGTTCTGGGATGGCTGGGTTGCTCACTGGGTTAAGCATCTAACTCTTGATTTCAGCTCAGGTCATGATCTCACAGTTCATGAGATGGAACCCCAAGTTAGGCTCTGTGCTGATAGGAAGGAGCCTGCTTGGGATTTGTTTTCTCCCTCTCTCCTCCTGCCCCACTCACAGGCTTGCAGTCTCTCTCTCAAAATAAATATAAACTTAAAAAAAAAAAAAAGAGGGAGAGAGACAAGTTCTAAAACAAATGTGAGAGAAAAAGAGGAGGTTATGACAGCAAAAAAGTCTGAGTAAAAAGAGCTACAGAGAAAAAAAGGAATAAAAAAAATAAGCATATGAAATGTCCACTTTTTCCTCCCTCCTCATATTTAAATTCAATCTAGCATTAAAGCCTAATTCAGATTTCTGTATTTTCCATGAAGTTTTTTCAAAAGTTCTTGGCAATATGACTACCTTATATTGTTTAAGCATATGAGAAGTATTCATAAATATCAATTAACAAAAGAAAACACAAAAATTGTAACTCTTCATTTTCATGAACATTTGGAAAAGAAGTAATGTAAAAACTGAAATAAGGAATATCAGGAGTATAGGAGAAATGCTATGAAATCACTCATAGCCCATTCTAAGCTTTGTATTCTGTCTTTAATAATAACACTAAGTATCACTTTACGGGTAAATGTAAATTGCTTCCATGCTGTTGTTGTTGTCACCTGTTTTTTTACCTTCAAACTACCTGCCATGCTATAACCATATAGTTATTTGCGGGATAATTTATATAATGTTTATTCTCCATTCTCCATGAGGGATTTTCTATTGAGTTACTGCAGAATCCCTTGCATCTAGCATATAGTGGGTACTCAATCACATTAGTTAAATGATGAATACATAGACTAGAGTAACAATTCATTAATACACGGTGAATGCATTATTCCATGGATCTAAAGTTACTATATATGTATAAATATGCTTTAGAAAGAATACGGGGGAGGCCCCTGGGTGGCTCAGTTGGCTAAGTGTCTGGCTCTTGGTTTCAGCTCAGGTCATGATCTCATGATTTATGAGCCTGAGCCCCACGTCGGGCTCTGAGCTGACAGTATAAAGCCTGCTTGGGATTCTCCCTCTTTCTCTGCACCCTCCCCAGCTCATGTGTGTGCGCGCTCTCTCTCTCTCTCAAAAATAAACATTAAAAAAAAAAATACACGTATGGAAAAGTTATTCTTTCACAATAATTTTGATATAAATTATTTTTTTAATGTTTATTTTTGGGAGACAGAGAGAGACTGCAAGCAGGGGAGGGACAGAGAGAGACAGAATCTGAGGCAGGCTCCAGGGTCTCTGAGTGGTCACAAGCGGTCAGAACAGAGCACAATGCAGGGGTCAAACTCCCAAACCATGAGATCATGACTGAGCCAAAGTTGGATGCTTAACTGACTGAGCCACCCAGGTGCCCCTAAAAAATTATTTCTTAGGTATTTGAAGTATTTGAAGTATTTGAGGTATTTGAAGTATTATATGTATAAAGTACTTGAAGTATTTTAAATACTTAAAATTTTAAATATTTAAAATACAGAAACAAAATGAAATTTTATATGCATAAAATACTTGAAGTATTTTTTTATTAATTTTACTGAAGCATTATTTACAAAAAATAAAATTTTAAGTTTACAATTTGATGACTTTGAGTAATGAATCATGTAACCACATCATAATAAAGATACACAACAGTGCCCTCATCCTAAAAACATTCCTTGTGACCCTCTGCAGTCAATTCCTTTACTTTGCCTGACTCCCACTCCAGGCAATAACCAACTGATCTCTCACTATAGTTTAGATTTTTCTATAATTTCAAATAAATGGAATCACACAGAACGTAGCATTATGTTTTCCTTTTGTTTAGTATGATGTTTTGAGGTGTATTCATGCTGACTTATATATTAATTTATTCCTTTTTTATTGAATAAAATTCCATAGTATGAAAACATTTATTTTCATTGTTAAAATCAGACAAATGATTAAAACTACCCATTAGTGGAGGGACACCTGGGTGGCTCAGTTGGCTAAGGGTTCAACTCTTGGTTTTGGCTCAGGTCATGATCTCATGGTTTGTGAGTTAGAGTGGTGGGGCCGCAACGACAGCACAGAACTTGCTGAGGATTCTCTCTCTCCCTCTCACTCTGCCCTTCCCCTATCTCTCTCAAATAAATAAGCTTAAAAAAGAAAAAAAGAAAAAAACCTACCCATTAGTGGAAAACAACTGTTATGCAGCAACAACAAAATTTTTTTAAGTTCACAGAAGTATTAAATGGTTTAGTATTACCAAAGTCAAGTCAAAAATTCTATGGAACATAACATACTCTCAAGTTTGGGAAATTCTGAATCTAAAAGAAAAATAATTATTATTTAATTGACACTGATGAATTTATATATGCCACTAGAAAAATCCTTTAAAAACGTAACACTGGGGCACCTGGGTGGCTCAGTCGGTTGGGCATCCAACTCTTGATTTTGGTTCAGGTCATGATCTCATGGTTCATGAGAGCAAGCCCCATGTCATTAGGCTCTGAGCTGACAGCATGGAGCCTACCTGTGACTCTCTCCCTCCATCTCTCTGTTCCCCTCCCCGTTCTGCACACATGCACTCTCAAAAATATAAATAAATAAACATTAAACAAAAAAAAAGAACCTAAACACAACTTTTACCTGACAGGTATTGTAAGCTGTCTCTAAACAAAATGAAAATTCATTCGACAACCATTCTTCTGTTGGTACAGCCCCCATGTGCTCTCAGTAAATACTAGTTATATAAATGAATATGCCATCTTTCCCATTTAGTCATTCACTTCATAGGTAAGAAAATGTATATTTTTATTGAAATAAAATCTCACTAATTCACATGAACTGTGAAACATGACAGGTAAAGTAACAATATCTAATTATGGTGAAAACATTTTTTTAAGGTATAGAATTTCTAAGTACATGTAACAATTCAAAACCAATTAAATTATTTAGGTAAATTGTTTAATGAACAGAAAAGGATAATATGAGTTATTTATATTTAAATAAAGTTTCTAAATTGCTGGAAAATAAGCTGCTTCAAAAGTACTATATTTTGTCCTAGTCAGACTATTAATCTACATTCAGAATGAGGAAAGAATTTTAAGAACCAACACTTTTCAAACCCTACCTCTGTCAAAATCATTCAACTTTGAACATGTGGATCTTACTATTCAGTACATTCTGAGCATTCTAAATTTTCATTATTTTCAAACAACTCAAAAGACTACCATGTGTGGTAATTTAATATTTTTACTGAGTCAAGTAATAAGATAGCACTTAAATCCAATCACCCTCCCAGTATCTGTATTTCTTCCTGTTTTCCAATTTCCAATAAATAGTTAACTTCTGTGATAAAGTTTTAGAGGTGAAATCAATTGCTGATGGTGGCAAAATTGAAGTTAAGGGATCTAAGACAGTTGTGGTTCTTAATCAGAAGATGCACATTAAAGATCATTTGAAGAGGGGCACCTGGGTGGCTCAGTTGGTTAAGCATCCAACTTTGGCTCAGGTCATGATCTCGTGGATCATGGGTTTGGGCCTAGTAATGGACTCTGTGCCGACAGCTCAAAGCCTAGAGCCCTCTTTGGACTGTGTCTCCCTTTCTCTCTCTCTGCCCCTCCCCTGCTCACTCACACTCGCTTACTTCCTCTCTCTCTCAAAATTAAATATTTTTTAAAAAAAGAATTTAAAGAATGAAATCCTGAATTTTTTTTACAAGTATGTATTTTTTGCATAAATCAGAGAACCAAAAAGACTAAAAAACAGAAGAGCAGAACATTAAATTCCTTGGTGCCTCAGGCCTACTATAGTAAACCTAAGAATCAGGAAAAAAAAACTATTTTTTTTTTAATTTATTTATTTCTAGGAGAGAGAGACAGCGTGAGCAAGGGAGGGACAGTGAGAGAGGGAGTCACAGACTGAAACAGGCTCCAGGCTCCGAGCTGGCAGTCAGCACAGAGCCCGACGCGGGGCTCGAACCCACAAACCGCGAGATCATGACCTAAGCGAAAGTCGGAAAGTCGGACGCTTAACCGACTAAGCCACCCAGGCGCCCGAAAAACAACTATTTAAATAGTTGTGAAACTATTTAAAGAAACACTTTAGCCAATTCAAAAATACTCGCTGAGAACTAAATAAAACTTCACTAAAATCTGAAAAGTAGTTAACTCACATTGGGTAAATGACTGCACTCTAATTAAAAATAGATATCTAAGACAAAAAAATGTATGCTCATACAAACTTACTTACTTCCATTCACAGCAACATTATTCATAATATCCAAAAAGTGGGAATAACCAAAAGGTCTCACACTGGTGAATCAGTGTGGTATATCCATATAATGGAATATTATTCAGTAATAAAAAAGAATCAAATACTGATACATATGTAACATGACCAACCTCAAAAACATAATAAATGCCAGACCTCATATTATCATGATTCTGTTTACATGAAATGTGCAGAAAAAACAAATTTATAGAAAATTCACAGAAAGTTAGTTGTTACCTGAGGTAGATGATAAGGTATGACTATAGTGACAGAACTGTTTTAAGATTAGATTGCTATGATGATTGTACAACTCTGTAAATTGTCTAAAATTCACTGACTTGTACACTTAAAAAGATGAATTTTATAGTATAGAATTATACCTTAATAATTTGTCAATGTTGTACATACATAAAGAAAATAAAAAACTTGTAAAAATATTTTACATAAATTTTATTTAAGAATGTGGATATTTAGGTATTCTTCATGAATAGGTCATTTTTTTATTTTACAGAAGACCCAACATACTACATAAAAAAAAATCAAAATACAGAAATAAAATGTTCCTCAATGAGAATATTGTACTCATTCACAGAAATATTAGTACAACTAATGGAAAAGAGTATCTGATGTATGATTAAGCCATCATCCTACCTTGTCACTCAGAGGTGGTCGATTCATAGGACTAATTCCTTTTCGAATTCCAGTTGCTTTCCTAGCTGCAAGGCCAGTAATAACCCCATAAGGACGTCTCTTTCCAGGCATTACTCTTCCTCTCCGGCTCACACTATTCTTGCCAAAACCTATAGGAGGTTTAAAAAAAGACAAAAAGAGATCAGTCTAAGAATGCAACTAAAGGGCACACAGGTCATACCGTATTTTATTTCTTAGCAGGGCAGAAGGTAGGAGTATTATATATTTTATTTATCATTACTCATATAATATTTCTCATATTAATATTATATAATACTGTTATTTTCATGTATTTACACGTGTTACATAAAATATTTCATTTTTAAAGGGCAATAAACTGCACCACAAAGGGTTTTATTCCTGTAATGGATTACAAAGGACTACAGGATTCTCATGTTTTCCCTATAACTAACCTCTCTCTTGCATTAGTTTCTCAATGAACAACTTTCCCTGTGCAATGTGTTCACTAACAACATGTAGTTACTGAGTGCCTAAGATATGACTAGTCTAAATTAAGATATAATAAAAACTACAATACTTCATTAATAACCTTGTATTCATTTTTTTAATGTTTTTTTAAAATTTATTTCTGTGAGAGAGGGGGGGAGAGAGAGAGAGAGAGAGAGAGACAGCATGAGCAGGGGAGAGTCAGAGAGAAAGGGAGACACAGAATCCAAAACAGGCTCCAGGCTCTGAGCTAGCTGTCAGCACAGAGCCTGACGTGGGGCTCGAATCCCACGAACCAGGAGATCATGACTTGAGCCGAAGCCGGATGCCCAACCGACTGAGCCACCCAGGCGACCCAACCTTGTATTAATTATATACTGCAATAGTATTTTGGATATATTAGGTTAAAATATATTATTCAGATGTAGCTCACAGTTTATTTCTACTGAAGGACACTGATCTTGAGGGGATCACTATCTCATATCCAATTTACTATGTTGCAATTTGGCTTATTTTCATTCCTACTGTACTTAAATTGCTTTTGCTAAAATCCCAGTTGAGCTCCAATAAACATTTTAATCTCTGTGGCATGTGACACAACTTGCCTTTGGTTTTCTATTGTGTATCTTATCTATTTAAATATTTTCTAATTATGAACAAACATGCTCACTGCAGAAATCTTAGAAACATAAAATACAAATGAAAATAAGTTACCCATTATCTCATCATCCTGGGATAACCACTAACATTATATGTCTTTCTAGTCTTTTACTCCTACACATTTAAAAAGTTAACATTTTAAGTTTCAACTATTTTTAAACAATTCAAAAGACTATCACAGAGGTAACTCACAATTGTGTAGTACCAAGTGCCTGGAAGGTGCACTGAGTCAATCTTCCTGGCAACCACACTTCATAGTCTATGTACTATCTTAGAGGCTGTATTAACACTGTATTGCGAATATTATCCCATGTCTTTGATATTCTTCCATTGTATTATTACTGTTTTTTTATTTAAAGAAGGCTCCATGTCCAACATGGGGCTTGAACTCATGAAAAGTCACATGTTCTACACAATGAGCCAGCCAGATATCCCTCACTGTATCATTTTTTAATGTGCCATATTTGATCCAACCAACCTCACAATGATCACTTACTTCATTAAAAAATTTTTTAAATGCTTTTTTTCTTCAATGTTTTTATTTATTTCTAGAAGAGAGAGAGAGAGAGAGAGAGACAGTGTGAGCTGGGGAGGGTCAGAGAGAGAGGGAGTCACAGACTCTGAAACAGGCTCCAGGCTCTGAGCTGGCAGTCAGCAAAGAGCCCGACGCGGGGCTCAAACCCATGAACCGTGAGATCATGACCTAAGCGAAAGTCGGACGCTTAACCGACTAAGCCACCCAGGCGCCCCTTAAATGCTTATTTTTGAGAGAGCAAGAGCAAGAGAGAGAGTGAGAGAGAGGGAGGGAGGGGCAGAGGGAGACACAGAATCTGAAGCAGGCTCCAGGTTCTGAGCTGTCACCACAGAGCCCGACGTGGAGCTCAAACTCACAAACCTTGAGATCATGACCTGAGCCAAAGTCAGATGCTTAATCAACTAAGCCAACCAGGTGCCCCTCACTTCACTTATTTCTAATGTTATACTACTATATATAATGTTACAGTAACATTATAGATAATATTTTCTGGGGGGGATAAAGATGCAACAAACTTTTTTAAAAAAACCCTGTACTTTAATCAGTTACACATAAATTTACCTTTAATTTTACAGAGCTGTCAAGTATCAATAATATGAACTAAGAATAATATAAGAACATATGTTAATTTTTCCATTTATTTAATGTTTATTTTGAGAGAGAGCATGTGCACATGTATGAGAACAGGGGAGGGACACAGAGAGAAAAGAGAACCCCAAACAGGCTCTGTGCCATCAGCACAGAACCTGATACAGCACTCAAACTCACAAACCACAAGATCATGACCTGAGACAAAATTAAGAGCCACTCAGGCACTCTAAATTTTTAAATTTTTTAAGTAGGCTCCACACCTCGTGTGAAGCCCAATACAGGGCTTAAACTAATGAGCCTGAGATCAAGACCTAAGCTGAGATCAAGAGTCAGATGTTAAACTGACTGAGTCACCCAGGCATCCCTGATATGCTATATCAAATAGTAAAACAAGTTAAGGATTTTTATTCATATTTTTAAAAATCCCCTCTAGAATGACTATTTTTTCATATTCTCAGGAACATAAGAGTACACTTCCCCCTATTATTGACAACATTGAATATTCTTTTTAATCTTTATCACTTAGTATTTGGAAAAAAAAAATCTCGTCTTATTTGGTAGTTTACTAGTGAGAATGGACATGTTCCCCATGTATTTTTGGCTATCACTATTCGAGAACTGTCCTGTTCCTAAGTCAGTTTTCTGGGGTCAAGTTCTAATATCCTTTGATGCTTTGCAAGAAGAATTATGTTAAATTTAGAATTAATTTCTCAAGAATTAACATGTTTATAATATTCATGAACGTAGTAGGTCTTTCCACTTATTCAAGACTTCTTTTGCAACTAAACTGGTTCAGGAAAGCTTTAAACTTTTCCTCACATAAGTCTTGTATATTTTAAGCTTATTTCTAGGTATTTTTACATTTTACATTACAATCATAAAAAGATCCCTTTTCTAATAATAATTTTCATACTGTCATTCTTGGGATTACAGAATGCTACTGAGATATTAATTAATAACTTTTAATCAGTCATCCCACTGAACTTACTTTTTAGTTCTATAGTCTTTCAAATTATTTCTGGGGATTAATAAGCGACCACCATTACTAGCTAGAAATGATACTGTCTTCCTTTTAACAAAAATTATACCTCAAATTCTATTTCTTAATGCAATGGCCAGTAATTTCAGAGAACTATGCTAAGTAACAACTGTGATATTGGGCATTTTTATTTTAACTCTAATTTTGGGGGAAGTGTCTTTAGAATTGTATCCTGTATAATACTACACCCCTGAAATATATTAACAGGTCTTCCGGCAGAAAAGTTTCATGTCCAAACTTAAAAAATTTAAAATAGTTTTCTTTACTAAAGGATTTCTTAGGCTAACATGTGTGATGAATTTCTAACTTGGGTATAACAGTATATGTATTCCCAAACGTATCTAATTCCAGAATACTTTTGTGTGATGTACCTATTTTGAGAACAGAGTTTAATAAGACAGTTGGGAAAACTTGTTATAATGGTTGAACCATTTACTAATTGTTCCCAAATCACTCTTTACTACCCTGCTTCTGTTACAGGAGCATTTCTCTTACCAGCTGGCACAATGTTAAACTTTGTAAGTAGAGGGCACTGGACGGTCTGTATAGAAAGCATTTTTATTTTTACTTCCAGATTCCAGTGTATACCTCAAGATTCATCTGTGGCAAAAAACATCCAGTGGTGTTCATTATCCTTCCCCTGTAAGCTGAGACTACAGTGAGGCAAGAGAAGAACCAAAGGCACAAACTGAGTGTGAGCAATGCCTTGAATTTTGGGTCTTAGGCATCTATCTAGATCTACTCCTAAGCCCAACTCCTCCTCCATTGAATTTAAGTTCCATCATGCTCACAGATGGCTTCCTAGTGAGTTCCACAGGATGGCAACTCAGTGTGACAGGGAGTTTTTCCAGATTTGTTCCTTTCTTGGATGCTCTGCCATAATCCCAAAGTGCAGATGCTATTACTTTTATAATCAGGAAAAAAGCAAAACAAAACTTTTAAATTTTTGAAATAAAATTATGTGGGTTTTTTTAGTTTTATTTAAGTAATTACACCCAATGTGGGGCTTGAATTCACAACCCAGAAACCAGGAGTTGCACAGTCTTCTGACTGTGCCAGCCAGACACCTCCTGAAAATCAAATTATTGTTGCTATATTTTTTCCTTCTAGAATTGCAACCAAATAAAGATTAAGCATATTGACAAAACTTGTCTAATTAAATCTACAACTACTTACTATTTTTATTTGTATTAAAGAAACAGATACCATCAACTCTGCTAACACATTGGGCCAAGTACTTTAAACGAGAACTTGATAAGATTGATGCTAACATCTTAATTTTGCAGGTAAGTGAAGTGAGGTAAAGAAAAGTGACCACCCAGATGTCACAGTTAGAAAATGGCACAGTCACTGCTCTAAGTGCAAGTTTGTGTGACTCCAAAACTGAACTTTTTCCAAACTGTAATATAAAAAATAAAGAATAAAAAGCAAAATCTAATCTGTGACACATTTCCAAAGAGAAGAAAAGCAACTATTACCAAAACAGTGGGCTCTCAGCGCAGCATTACAGAATAGACAAAATTTGAATAGGGAGATAGACAGAAACCTAAAAGTACAAACACATGGATAACCACAGCATACTGAGATACAGTCTAGAATGAAAATAAGAGAGGCGCTTGGGTAGCTCAGTTAGCTAAGCATCTGACTCTTGATTTCAGCTCAGGTCATGATCTCATGGTTCGTGGGCTTGAGCCCCACTCTCTCTAAATAAATAAATAAACCCTAAAAAAATTTTAGAATAAGAAGTAAATGGATGTGATAGACTCAGATCAGAATGCTTTACATGGAGATAAAGAATACACTTGACAAGGAATGAGGGGGCCACAGGATTCATTACCAGGTTACATCAGTCTAAAAGTAGTAACTTTTTTTTAAACCATGTTCTTTTTTTTTTAACTTACATCCAAGTTAGCATAGAGTGCAACCATGATTTCAGTAGATTCCTTGATGCCCCTTACCCATTTAGCCCATCCCCCCTCCCAAAACCTCTTTTTTATTTTTTTTGTTTATTTGTTTTTGAGAGAGAGAGAGCATGAGCAGGGGAAGGACAGAGAGGGAGACAAAGAATTTGAAGCAGGCTCCAGGCTCTGAGCTGTCAGCAGAGCTCGATGTAGAGCTCAAACTCACAAACCTCAAGATAATGACCTGAGCCAAAGTCAGATGCTTAATCGACTGAACCATCCAGGCACCCCAACAGTATTTTAAACTAAATGGAAGAGGGAAGAAGGAAGGCAGTGAGACCATTCCATCTGACCATTCAGATGCTACTGTAGTACTCAAACAAGACATGATGAAGGACTGATAGTGGAACAAAGAAATTTGACATATTCCAAAAAAACGAATGAATTAGCAGAAGAAAGAGAAAGAGAAGGACTCTATTACTATACCAAAGTTTTAAGCTTACATGAGAAAGATGCATAAGAAAAGTTTCATTAACAAGAATAAAATTGATTAAAATGAGAAAAGAATTCTATTCCTGGGTGTTTTCGACTTGAGTACTATAGTCATTGTTCCCATACTCACTATCCTTTCCACTTTTATTTCTATGAGTGGCTTCTCCTCTACCATCTAGCAAACTTTATCATTCATTAACCTCTTCCTTAACACCTTTGAACAAACTTCACCAGCTATACCTCAACTTTAGCAATGGTTCTATTTTTGACCTTTTCATTGTCGTGTTTCAAAAAGAAAGACCTATGCATACTGCCCCAATTCACTCTCTTCTTATCTTCTGTGACTTATATTCTAAAATGCACTATAAAGAGGTACTAAAGACATAATTTAATGCAGTAAGTCTTTCCTTAGGTTTTTTTTCTTTTTGTAAACAAGCTCTACACCCAACATAGGGCTTGAATTCATGACCGCAAGATCAAGAGTTGCATGCTCTACAAATGGAGCTAGCCAGGTACCCCATTTTTTTCTTAGTTCTCATCCATTCCAGCTACTTTAAAAAGTTCTCTTCTGTCTTTCCAGAGTACCTTCATTCTCAGTATTGCAACTACTATCTCTATGAAGATCTTTTCACATTTTCGGCTGTTCTAGAGCAGTCGTTTAATCCTAGTCATGTATCAGAAAATACGGAGCTTTATAAAAAAATCCTAGGCCCTACTTCTGCAGATTCTGCTTCAGTACAAATAGAGTACATTGATCTAGTTTATAAAGCTCCACAGGTGTGACCAAGGTTGAAAACAATTAAAACTAGAGGGAGGAATTTTCATCTTTGAATCCTTTGCTCAATCTCTTCATGAATTTCTTTCACACACTTACTGACTTATCTCAGTAATTTCTGGAGTCTGATTTGAGAGGTTACAAAAATCTTACACAAAGATTTGAGGGGTTTTTTGGGAAATGTCAAATCAGAGTGAATGCATTACTGGCTCCTTTTCAAAGCAGTATATAAATATTTTCCTATGTCTTCTACCTCCAAAAGAAACCGCATTCTCAAACTTTTTGGTATCAGGACCTCTTTATACTCTTAATTATTGACAACTCCAGAATTTTTGTTTCTGTGGGCTTATGTTTATGGATATTATCACACTAGAAATAAGAACTAAGACATTTAAAAACTATTTCATTAAAGCAGCAATAATGAACCCAGTAACAGGGCAAAAAACATATTTTTAATGAAAAATAACAATTATTTTCCAAAAAATCTAAAAATATTTAAAAGGAAGGGTAGCAATATTTTTATATTCTTGTAAATCTCTTTAGTATCTGTCTTAATAGAAGATAGCTAGATTCTCTTATCTGCTACCACATTCAATTTAATTATCACACATCATGTAGACTCTGGAAGACTCCATGGTACATTCAAGAGAATGTACAGAAAATACAGTTACTGTCTTAGTATCATTATAAAAATAGCTTTGACCTTATAGACACCCTGAGTCTTGGGGATTTCCCAAGATCCCTGGACAACACTTTGAGAGCTGTTGGTACTACACAGTATTGCCCCAGTGAAGAATATTCACATTGTTTATACAAATATTTAATGAGTGACTATATTCTGGGCAAAGAATTAGGAAGATTTTATTCAGTTGTTTGTTCAACCATCAAAAATGATTCATTAAGAGGGGCGCCTCACTGGCTCAGTGGTATAGCATGCAACTTCTGATCTAGGGTCCTAAGTTTGAGCCCCACTGATGGCTGTCGAGATTACTTAAAAAAATAATAAATAAAAATTATCTGAGGCATACCTGAATGGCTCAGTCGGTTAAGCGTTCAACTTCAACTCCAGTCATGATCTCGTGGTTCGTGGGTTCGAGCCCCACATCGGGCTCTGTGCTAGCACTTCAGAGCTTGGAGCCTGCTTCAGTTTCTATGTCTCTCTCTCTCTCTCTCTCTCTCTATTCCTCTCCCCACTCACATTCTGTCTCTCTCAAAAATAAATAAAGCATCAAAAAAATTTTTTAATAAAAGTTATCTGGTATTTTAAAAAATAAAAGTAATTTGAGAGACTGCCAAGGGCTGTCTTATGTGTTCTCTTACCTCAAGCCAACATCCTCACTGACATACAATGTGGAAATCTGAACTTCTAACCAATCAGAATTTGAGACAATCTCCTACCTCTCTGCACATTCACTGACAGCAGCAGCTGTTCTATTTTAGGCTCTGTTACATGTAACTGGAGAACAAACAAGCACAAGTTCAATCTTATAAGATCATAAGCTGCCCCTAGATACCATTTATCTTAAGGCTTAGATCATAACCCCCATAAAAGGAAAGATTTTCTGATACTTCATGGACTAGATTCTATTTCACCTTATCCATTAAATCACCACTGATTTTCTTAGCACAAAATCTAAAGTCCTATAGCACTGCTGGAATTTCTCTTATGACATTTCTAAGCTCCATGTTTCCTGTCTTATCTCTGTTACTAGAAGTTCCTTGAAGTAAAAGATCACATCTTTTTTTTTTTTTTTAATTTTTTTTTTTTAATGTTTTATTTATTTCTAGGAGAGAAAGAGACAGCGTGAGCAGGGGAGGGTCAAAGAGAGAGGGAGCACAGACTGAAACAGGCTCCAGGCTCTGAGCTGGCAGTCAGCACAGAGCCCGACGCGGGGCTCGAACCCACGAACCGCGAGATCATGACCTAAGCGAAAGTCGGACGCTTAACCGACTAAGCCACCCAGGCGCCCCAAAGATCACATCTTTAAATACCCTGAGAACCTAGTCAGTTCAAAGCATTTATTACATATTTAACATATGGCTAGTAAAACAATAGATTCTTGGCCTCTATGAACTCTGAAGTTATTTTAAAGCAAATCATATGTAGAATGGCATGCTGAATAACATAAGAAATCTTAAAATATGAATCACTGGAATTAAACATTCACATGCTACAACTAGTATGTCACAAAGTTTACTTGTCTTTAAAAATTATTAGAGAAGAATAAAATTTTTTGTAGGGCCTAGCCTCTGTTACAAACATATTTTGAGGGTATGATGGCACATTAACGGTTAGATATAGAGCTAATTACAATCATGTTCAACCCACTGACAATGATTTTTTATGTTTTTTTAACATACAGGATAAAAGTCAACTTAGGAGCTAGTTTATCAAACATTTTTTACGTGTGTAAAAAAAGGTCTAGAGTTGTTTTTTTTTTTTCCAATTTGAACAAAAGTTTATTCTAAAACACTGACATAACTGCTAAAGAATTAATTAGTCATATACAATTGGTAGGGTTCAGTTATTGCCTTAAAGTCATTTTGGAACAAGATGGTTATAAATAAATAGGTACTCTGAGTGTTACCTTTGGAAGATTTAACAAATCCTAAAAGTCCTAGATGATAATACAAACACTCTGGAAGTACTGTCCATGTAAAATAGTAGTCTCCACATATTTAAAAAGTTCTCATATAGAAAAGGGAGTTTGCTTCCTGTAACTCCATAGAGTTAACAGATAGGCATGATTCAATTCAAATTAAGAGAACTTTCTAATAAATAGAGCTGTTTCCAATAATGGAGATGTCTTTTGAGGTGGTATGCTCTTTCACTGAAGATATATGTATGCTGGAGTTAGATAATTCTTCACCAGATAAACTGTTGAAGAAACACATGAGTAGGAGATAAAACCTCATGATATGTAAGATCCTTTACAATACTGTAGCCCTAAATATAATTTATGCTACTTATATACTGAGAATACTTTTAAAATGACTTAATATTGTCAAGAAACAGGGTTATCACCTACTTAAAGCAACTTAAAATGTTTATCAGATTTCAATATTAAACAAAAATCTGAAAGTGCTCACAAAGGGTACTAATATATTTCCTCTATGTTTTAAGTATGTACTAAAAATAATATATTATGAACAGACAAATAACAGCTCTTTGTTAAAGCTTACTTGTAAAACTTACCAGAATTCTGTTGGATTCCCCATCGTACTCGCATCCTGAATTGTCGGGCACTACTTTGCTGGAGTCTTCTATTTAGTCTTGGAAAATTCTGCTTTTTTCCTTCCTTTCGATTCAATTTGATGATATCATCTGTGATACAGGAAATGTGATTATTTTCATTTTAACTTAATGACTCAATCACTCAGTCTTATTTTCTAGTCGATAGATTTCTTATATTCCTAACTTCTTTGCTACGTTGAAAGCACTTTCCTAAGAGGATAATAAGATAAAAACTCAAATCAGCCAATATACTTGGAACATTAAAGAAAGGTTTTGTAGGAAAAGTTCAAATCAATTGCACAATGCAGATGTACCAATTAATGAAGATGTCCGTTATCCATTGTATTTCTTTATCTGACACATAAAAATAAGCAAAAGCCTGTTTAGAAAAATTATTCATATTTACTTTCCACAATCACAGAAATCTCCAGTTTTTAAGCTTTTGTTTTTTAATGTTTATTTATTTTGAGAAAGATAGCATAAACAGAGGAGGGGCAGAGAGGGAGGTAGAGAGAGAATCCCAAGCAGGGTCCATGCTGTCTGCACAGAGCCCAACATGGGGCTCGAACCCACCAACCGTGAGATTCTGATTCAAGCCAAAAGCATGAGTCGGACACTTAACCAACTGACCCACTCAGGTTCCCTGAAGTCTCCGGGTTTTTAAAGATGACCATCTTGGGATGCCTGGTGGCTCACTCAGTTAAGCATCCGACTTCAGCTCAGGTCATGATCTCATGGGTTGTGGTTCAAGTCTTGCCTTGGGCTCTGTGCTGACAGCTCAGAGCCTGGAGCCCGCTTCGGCTTCTGAGTCTCAGTCTCTCTTTGTCCCTCCCCCACGCGCTTGCTTGCGTTCTCAAAAATAAACATTAAAAAAAAAAAAAGATGACCATCTTACAATAAAACCAGAGGGAGTCAAAAAAAATAAATCATTCAATTAAAAGAAAAAATTTCTAAGTTTATCTCAATTCAGCAAATATTTATTGAGCATATACTATGTGCAATGAATGTGCTGTAATGAAAACAAACAAAAGTAAAATGTGGTCCCTGTTCTTAGTTAAGTTTAAAATTGATGGAAACGAGAGCCTAGATGGCTCAGTTGGTTAAGTGACTTCGACTCAGGTCATGACCTCACTGTTCTTGAGTTCGAGCCCCACATTAGGCTCTATGCAGACAGGTCAGACAGAGCTTGGGGCCTGTTTCGGATTCTGCTGTCCCCCTCCTTCTCTCTCTGCCCGCCCCACCGCATTCATCTCAAAAATCAATAAGCATTAAAACAAAATTTTAAAGTTGATGGAAACAAATAGCAAATATGAAATCAAACAACTACAGGGTAAAGGTATAGTACAAAAAGAAAGTACTATGGGTTCTCCACTCATCTAGCAAAATAATTCAGGGTTACCTTGTTTTTCTTTCTACCTGATCCTTCAAAGCCTCACTTTCAAACTCTCCTACCAAACTAATCACAAACATAACATTGCTCTAAAACTACAGCACATCAATGTGAAGGTCAAGAAACATTACTTCAAATTTCTATTTATAAATGTTAAAAGAAAGTTACTAGAAGCCAAAAATACTCATTTAAAAAATATCCAAATTCTTTCTCCATAGACCCAACTCCAATATTAATTTTGATGACTGATAAAGCAATTAGACCTAATCAACAACTTAATAAAATTTCACAAAAAAAACCTCTATTATTTTTTCCATGCTGCTCTAAAACACAAGTCTAACAGCTATGTCAATATAATTAGTCTTTTCTAAAGTAAAAGAAGCAATTATATACTATAGTGAGCCTTTCTTATACATTACTACACTACCTAACCCATCAGTAATCTTTAAAACTTTTTTTTTTTTTTTTTAATTTCTAGGAGAGAGAGAGAGAGCGTGAGCAGGGGAGGGTCAGAGAGAGAGGAGTCACAGGCTGAAACAGGCTCCAGGCTCTGAGCTGGCAGTCAGCACAGAGCCCGACGCGGGGCTCGAACCCACGAACTGCGAGATCATGACCTAAGCGAAAGTCGGACGCCCAACCGACTAAGCCACCCAGGCGCCCCAGTAATCTTTAAAACTTTTAATCACAAATATTCATTCAAAGAATTCGAATCTCCCCAAAGTATTTTGTTATCTTTGAGATCAGTCCTTCAATATACATAAATTCATCCAAGTTAAAGACACTCAAAAACATTTATTTTAAAATAAAAATTTATGATATTGGATGAACATATTAAATTCTCAAGAGACAGAAAGGGACTATTTTTTAATACTTTCAAAACACTACTTTCCTTTAACAAGTGCTACTTATTCTTCGGCAAAAGTCTGAAATCTCAGAGCCATGAAAGTACATCAAAAAAATGAATTTGCTAAGAACCATTAAAAAAAGAGGCAGAAAATAATTGACTCACAAGGTTATTTTTAAAATATGGCATTTTAGAGCATAAACATAATGAAAAATTAAAAGTAGCAACGGTGCCTGACTGGCTTAGTCAATAGAGGATGCATGAGAACTCATGATCATGAGTTCAAGCCCCAAATTCAGCATGGAGCCTACTTTAAAAAAAAAAAATTAAAGTAGCAAAGCATATAAAATATAAAATAGTTTTATATTTAAATGTTTTATGATCTAAATCCTCAAGTTAAATGATCTATTATGGATTCTTCCAATCTAAAAGAAGAAAATGGCTTTTTCCTACTCAGGTAGATAAGAGTATGTAACAAAACAAAAATTCCTTACAATGAGCTACTTTTACGAAAAAGTTTTTTCCATGAGTATATATAAGCATATATATGTATGCATCTACATATATATGGTATATATATGGTAATAATAGGAGCAGATACATGGACCATACACAGTAATAACAGTGTATATATACATGTAATGAGAGTATACATGCGGTGGTAATAATAGTAGTAACTAACATTGCACAAGTATTTAATTCTCACAAGAATTCTATGAAATAAGTATTATAATACTCATTTTAAGATTAAAAAACTGAATTGCAATGAGGTCACCTATTGGTAACCTTGGTAGATACTCTCTATGAATACTCATATAATTCATACAGCCACTATTTAAACAAAAATCGGATTCTAAACCTCTGCAGACCTGATAAAATGGAATATTCACAAAGCATGATTGTCTAAAATAGGTATTTTATTTCTCTCAATTTCTCCAGCCGCCTGGCTGGCTCAGTTAGAAGAGCATGCGGTATTTCGGGGTCATAAGTTCAAGCCCCTCGGCAGGTATAGAAGCAACTAAAAAAATACACTTAAAAAAAAAGAAAAATAGATATCATCTCTTTATCCTATTTCTGTAAAATTCTCAACTGAAAAAAAAAGTAATCTGAAAAAATGCTATATATTCTTGGAGAGAAAAGAAACCAAGGTCTAGTTTAGCTATCCACAGCACATTTCTACCTCAAAGGGAATTATCTGTTTTCTTCACTTGAACATCCTAACCATCAAAACATTAAAAAAAAAAAAAAAAAAACTAGAAACCTGAGAAATATATTGGTTATGAAAATACATGTTTAACATTTCCTGCAACACCTACAGTTTTGTTGTTTTGTTTTTTACTTGCATGATCTGGAACAAGTTATTTCCCTATGGCTCAGGTTTTGTAAAATGGGAATACAAACAATGGTTGATATAGTGTTTACATGCAAATACAGTGCTTACTGTGTACCAGGTACTGCTCTAAGCAGTTTAAATCATTTAATATAGTAACCCTCTGAGGGAAATAAGCACTGTTATCATCATCTTTTTACAGATGAAGCACTGAGAAATAGTGTCCCTGTGACCACATGGGCTAATAAGTGGCACAGGATCTGAATTGAGACAGTGTGGTTCTGAACGGATTCAATGCTCTTTACTATAAGGAGCACACACCTCATAGAGTTACTGGGAGGCTAAAACTGAGTTAACACACATAAAATGTTTAGTTCAGTGCCTGCAAGGTGGTAAGCACTCAATAAATACTCGTTATTCTATTCTTCTCGTCCTTAGCTGAAAAGTTTTCTCATTTCTTTAGAGTTCACTATCAACAAGTCTTGAGGCCAAACCTATTATTTCTGATGATTTACTTAATTCACATATTGGATTCTGATGTACACTAATCACAGAAATCCAAGAGTTGATTTTTGACAAAAAAAAAAAACTGCAGATGAACCACAGCAAAAGAAAAATACCTTCCTTGGAATAGTTCCACCTCTGTATCCGCCTGTCACGTATTTTCAAACACTTTTCCGAAAACCTGTAAGCCATCGAAAGAGCAGGCAGAACTAACCCCATTTAATAACCGGAACTTGAATTTTGACACAAAGAGAGTTAACTTCAGACCAGCTAATCCAGAGACTAACGCCTCACCTGTGTTAGGTCTGAATTTTCAACTGAATCCCCAACCCTCCTACTTTTTTACATAATCCTCACCAAACTACCCCACTCATAGGCTGGACCCCACTGCTTATCCCGGCTTCCCACTAATCCATGTCAGTGTCTCTGTCAGTTTCTGCTTTTTTCCTCCTTAGCGAACTTTGAGGCCTGAATAAGGAGTGTGCCTTTCTAGGCACCTCCTAATGAAACACTATCTGATGACCCCCCTGTCCGACGATATTTTCTGAAAAGCGCTCCCGGGTCGGAGCCCCGCGGTCTGGCACCCGTCAGGAATGGCCAACTCCCGGGGGCGTCTCTGCGCTTCTCGCGCCGCGCCAGGCGTAGGCCCGGCCACATAAAATCCCCAACAAGCCCTCCTCCGGAACCAGCGACTCCAACCGAACGCAGACCCAGCCGTGCTCTCCAAGGGCTTTCTTCAGAAAGGATGGCTTGGTCGGACCTTTCCCCCTCGCTCGCCCGATAACGCCCCCAGCGAACACGTTCGAGGGGAAACCCACGGAGTTTTCCTCACAAAGAGCCGGGGTCGCCCAAGAGTGGTAGCGCCCCTCGCCCCTCCAACCTCCCGGTCCGCAGCGCCCCCCGCCCCCACTGCCTCTCCTCAGACACAGCCGCGCCGAGGGGACGCCCGGGTCCCTCCGGCCCGACCGCGGCACCGGCTCGCGCTCCCCTCATCCCCACCGGCCCTCACCGGGTTCCGCCCACCCGCAAAAAAACTCGACCGACAACTGCGGCCAACCGCCCCTTCCCCCACAAACCGCGCTACTTGGTTCCACCCACTCCCTCCCCCCACTCCAACTCGGTCCAACTCGCTCCTTACCCAAAGACATATCAATTTTGTCAAGGTTTTCATTGCTGCGGGCTTTCGCCGCCACCGGCGGCGGGGTAGCCGTGGCTCCCATTAACCGGGTACCAAACCGGTTCATGGCTGGGGACGTCGCGCTGGAACAGTCAGCGGAGAAGGCCAGAGACTGAGGCCTGCCACCTCCCACTCACGCACGCAGACTAGCTGCACCGAGGGAGCGCGCACGCGTGCTGGCCGCGCCTTCGCTCTCCCACCGGCGGCTGCGGGAGGGGGGCGGGTTGCGGGGGGTGAGAGGCTACAGAGACGGGAGGCGGGCGAGAGCGGCTACACGCGGGGACTTGATCCTAGCGGCCCTTGACGGACCGGAGGAAACATTGCACCGCCGCCCCGTGCTCTGCGCTATTTGCCTTCCGCCCAAATTGGGGAATACTGGAGCCTGAGCGCGTCAGAATCTCATGCCTTAAATGAGATTACGTTCCTCCGTTTCTTGCGCTGCTTCCGGCTACAGAAAGGTCCCCTAAGCTTTGGTACACACGAACCTTTCACGCCTCACTGCAATGCAGCCTCGGGCAGGGTAGACCCCATCCAGCTTAGATTGCAGAACTGCGTCCCAGCTCCCCTTTCCCAGACCAGCTCCTCCACCTGCAACATGCGGAGTCGCCACGTCTGGAGGCAGAGGAAAAGATGCAGTGACAATACTTGCGTCACCTTACCAATAAAAGCAAATGCTAACGTTTCCCGTATCTGTACCACTTCTCAACCGGCACTCTTAAAACATTTTGCACGGTACTAGCTACCTTAATAACACTTCATCTTCCCTTGGGAGAGGGGTAAGTACCTCTGCTTGTTTGGCTACATTTGTCTCTTAATTCATTTGCGTTGGGAATTGATAGGATTCGTTTTCCTTTCTAATCATCCTTGTAAGGAAAACTTCCTAATATTTTTAATGTTTTATTTATTTTTAGGAGAGAGAGAGAGAGACAGCGCGAGCAGGGGAGGGTCAGAGAGAGAGGGAGACACGGACTGAAACAGGCTCCAGGCTCTGAGCTGGCAGTCAGCACAGAGCCCGACGCGGGGCTCGAACCCCCCAACCGCGAGATCATGACCTAAGCGAAAGTCGGACGCTTAACCGACTAAGCCACCCAGGCGCCCCAAAACTTCCTAATATTTTATGAATTTCTGCATGATATTTTTGTTTACCTATTTACAAAACATGATATTTTCTCTCCTCTTAGCTCTTTCTCCTCCTCCAAAGCAACTGTGCTTGTATGGAAGCATTAAAGCTTAAAACTATTTAAGACATTTGCATCTTAGGAAAAAAACAAGGACAGGTATTCCTCCATTTAGAAATCTCTGCCACCTTCCTCCTGTCCACTTCCTAAAATTTCTTTTTGCAAAGAAATGGACCAGTGACCTAAAGTATCTCAAAACCACAGTAACCTGCACTTAATTAATTTTTCCCCCTAAGACAAAAATATAACCATACAAGAAGAATGAATCAGCCCAGGACATACCTATGAAGCAGCACAAAAAGCTTTAATGGTAAAGGAAGGTTTGGACTAAAAAAACTCAAGAACAACATTTGGCATGTCAAGGAGAGTAGCATATATGCTCTTAGCACAATGTACCTAATTTTGTTACTACTGCACCCAGCATCCACCACCCCTCACCTGACTGCAAAGAACTAGGGAAAATGGGTTGTAGAGATAAAAAGTATGAGGGAGACCTAGATTTTACTGAGTACCTTTTTCACTCACTTCATTCAGTGTGTGAATTTGAGGACTGTCTGGGTCTCATACTCATCTACAAAACAAGAAGCAGTTATACTAAATACACACTTTATACTTAATTATTTTTGGATTTCTTAGCGTTCTAAAATCTAAGCATGAAAACATTTTTCTCCACACTATCATTCTCTCCCTAGAAATAACTTCTATAATCTCTGCGTATTTGTGAAAGTAAATTACAGGGAAGAACATTAGGTTTTTAATTTTATGAAGGAAAATAAGGCTATTTAGAGTTTGGCTGCATTCTGTACTTCAGGCATTAATAAGACAGATAATAAAAATCCCAGATATATAAAATCCTACCCACCACCAATATAGATAGATTCCTTTTTATCCTGATCTCCCCAAAACTAAAGCTCTACTCCAAATCTCCTTAACTTTAATATGCCCCAATATTTCCTTAAGCAATCCTACCTGTTATGTGTCAGACTTTGAGATTTCCCCAATGGCTGAAGGTCTCAGAATCTCAGAGCAATCACCCAGATTCCAAAGGGAAAAACAAGAGGCATTGTAAAAGGACAGGTCAGTCACACACAAAATAAAAAAATAAAAATAAAAAAAAACAGCAACCTGAGACACATCCAGTAAAAGTGAAGTGATAAGATAAGAAATCAGAACTGGGACTTGTCTGAGAAGTCAATCAGCCAGCTACAAGGGCTGGAGTTAAAAGTTTGACCTGTATTTTCTGGGGCATGAGAGGCATCTATTCATTTAATCATATATTTATTGAGCACTAGGTATTGTAATAGGCTCTCAGGGTAAAATGGTAAGTAAGATGGATTCAGTCCCTATCTTCATACAGCTTGCAGAGCAAAAAATATTTTCTGAGCACCAACTGTGAATAAGTACTGTACTGTGCTGGACACTGAACATACAGCCATTGTCTGGTGTACGGCAGTTCAGGGGCTTCATCTAAGTCAGAATAAACACAGAAATCAAGCAGCTGCCCATTTTAGAGGCTTGATTTCATACATTGTAGATAAGGCCATGTCTAGGATTGCCAAAAAAAATACAAGATCAATTAAATTTGAATTTCAGATAAACAATGAATAAACAGCAATTTTTTTTTCCTACATAATGTTGCATGCAACATTTAGGATGTGTTTATATTAAACAATTTTTCATTATTTATCTGAAATTCAAATTTAACTGGGAGTCTTATCTTTTTATTTACTAAATCGGGCAACCTTAACGTCACACTTTTCTATCAACAGGTTTTGGCTCTCTTTTCATAATGTGCATAGAGATCCACATTCTCTTCAAAGGTGATCATAATTCATGTATTTCACCTCTTAATTATTTTTATCCTTTTCTCAGCTTTATTGAGATATAATTGACAGACAATAAAAGACACATATTTGAAGTGTGCACTTTATACAGATGTATGGTGTATAGGCCTGTGAAAACACCACCATAAACAGGACAATAAATATATCTATCATCCCCGCAAATTTTCCTGTGCTCCTTTATAATCCTTGCCCCAACCATTACTTAAGCAACCTTTGATACTATAGATTAATTTGCACTTTCTAGAATTTTACATAAGTAGAATCGTACAGTATATACTTTTTAAAATCTGGATTACTTCACTCAGCGTAATTGTTTCCAATCTGTATGCCTTTTCTTCTTTTCCTTGTCTTATTGCACTGGCTGGGGACTCCAGTACTATATTTAAAAGGAGTGGTAGGAGAGGGCATCTTTGCCTCATTACAAACCCCAGGGGGAAAGCATTGTCTTTCACCATAAAGTATTATGTTAGATTTTTTGTAGATGCCCTTTATCAGGTTGAAAAAGTTTCCTTCTACTCCTGGTTTGTGGGGAGTTTAAATCGTGAGCAAATGTTGAATTTTATCTAATACTTTTTCTGCATCTTTTGAGAAGACCACATAGGGTTTTTAATTTATTATTATTTTTTCAAATGTCGAACTACTTTTGCATTTCTAGGATAAACCTAATGGTGTATTATCCTTTTAATATATTGTTGGATTTGTATTGCTAATGTTTTGTCAAGGATATTGTTTTTCTTTTCATGAGTCATATTGAGTGTAGTTTCCTTTCCTTGTAAGGTCTGATTTGGTGTCAACTCTTGCTTTTCAGAAGATTTTTGTAATTTTGTAATACTTATATTACACTGGGCTAATAAGGGAGTTAGGGTATAATTTGTATCATCTGTAGGTATAATTACCATTATACCTAATTCCTTTAAGCTACTTGCAAGCACAGTACCGTTTTCCTTCTCTCTTCTGCTCGTTTCTTCTCATCCCCCTCCTATCTCCCCCATTTGCCACTATATCTGCTGTCGTAGCTTTTTCTTTGCCACTCTGCTATAGCTTCCTGTTCCTCTTTTGTGTTGCCCTTTTCCTTTGTTCTAAGCTTTTCTAGCTATTCTAGTCCTCTGGCTTTTAATCTCAGGATTCATTCATTCATTTGTTCAAACAGTGTTTGAATCCCTTCTATATGTAAGACACTGCTGCGTTACAACGATACAGCGGGGCAGTACAGCAGATACATGACAGGCAGGCTTGCAGGCGTCGCTGGAGGCATTACTGGCCTCCAAGTTCCTGACCATCAGTTTTCTCTAACTAGACAACTTGCTCTGGATAGAGAGGGGAACTTGAAGGGGAATTCTTCCTGGACTCAGGGGTTTGGTTTCTAGCTCACTCCTTATTAGGCTTTGTCTTCTCTGGGCAGGGTAGGCATCCTATCAACCAAGGATTGTAGTCAATTCACTGAATGACTAATTGTGGAATTTTCTAAAGCTACACAAACCTACATAAGTCACACAGTTTCCCCTTATTTACATGATTGTGCCCTTAAAAAATATATATTCTCAGGGCCTCTGGGTGGCTCAGTTGGTTAAGTGTCCAATTCTTGATTTCAGCTCAGGTCGTGATCTCACTGTTGTCAGATGGAGCTCTGCATGGGGGCTCCAAGCTGATTATGGAGCCTGTTTAAGATTCTCTCTCTCTCTGCCTCTCTTCCCTACTTGCACTATCTCTCTCTCTATGTATATATATGTGTGTGTATGTGTATACGCATATATATATATTGATTTGTTCTAGACAGATTGACAGGTGTTTTAGGAACGTTCTGCAGGGTCATGGGGCCTTTAGTCATTCTTTATTCTTCCCATGCTTCTTCTCCTTTTGCCCCTTGGCCTCCTTGCTCCGGGATGAAGAGCCTTGGCTGGACTCTCATCTCTCTTTCCCTCAGTAGAGGATCCCTTCTCTTGGCTCGGGTTTATCTAGCTGGAGTTTCAGAGAGCTGGGACAGGGACATATTGAACGTTCTTCTAATATATTAAGAATTGGTTCAGCCCAGAAATAAGATTTTTACAAATTTCATTGTAACTTCCCAATTTCTGAATTTGTATGCAATGAGCTTTCCCATATAACTGAATAAATGAACCAATACTAAATACTTGAAGTGGGTGAAAATGTTGCTGTCAAGACAGAATAGAACCATTCAATTGAGACCTGGCAAAAATTTTTTAAAGTTTTAAAAATCAGGGGTGCCGGGGTGGCTTAGTCGGTTAAGCGTCCGACTTTCGCTTAGGTCATGATCTCGAGGTTCGTGGGTTCGAGCCCCGCGTCGGGCTCTGTGCTGACTGCCAGCTCAGAGCCTGGAGCCTGTTTCAGTCTGTGACTCCCTCTCTCTCTCTGACCCTCCCCTGCTCACGCTGTCTCTCTCTCTCTCTCCTGGAAATAAATAAAACATTAAAAAAAAAAGTTTTAAAAATCAGCCCATTTGAGGGGTGCCTGGCTCGTTCAGTCAGTAGAACATATGACTCTTTACCCCATGGTTGTAAGTTCAGGCCCAATGTTTGGTGTAGAGATCACTTCTAAAAATCCCATTGGATATGAACTACTATAAGCTTTATTTTTTTAAAAAGATTTTTTGAAGTTTATTTATTTTGAGAGGGAGAGAGAGAGAGAGAGAGAGAGAGAGAATCCTAAGCAGGTTCTGTGCTATCAGCACAGAGCCTGACGTGGAGCTCTACATTATCAACTGTGAGATCATGACCTGAGCCGAAATCAAGTGTTGGACACTTAACCAACTTTATTCAAGTTTTTTGACTTTTAAAATATTACCAGGGGCACCTAGGTGGCTCAGTTGGTTAAGTGTCTGACTCTTGATTTCAGCTCAGGTCATGATCTCATGGTTCATGAGTTCTGGCCCTGCATTGGGCTCTGAGCAGACAACATGGACCCTGCCTAGGACTCTCTCTCTCTCTCTCTCTTTCTCTCTGCCCCTCCCCTGCTTTTTCTTTCTCAAAATAAAATAAATAGGGGCACCAAGGTGTCTCAGTTGGTTAAGTGTCTGACTTCGGCTTAGGTCATGATCTTGTTGTCCATGAGTTCGAGCCCCATATCAGGCTCTGTGTTTACAACTCAAAGCTTGGAGCTTGCTTCAGATTCTGTGTTTCCCTCTCTCTCTGCACCTCCCCTCCTAGTACTATTTCTCTCTCAAAAACAGATAAAACATTAAAAAATAATAAAACAAAAACTAGAGCAGACAATAACCTGATGATCTAGCAATTCCACTTCCAGGTATGTATCTAAGAAGAGCCTTTGCTTATATAAAGGAGGAGACATGTAAGAGAATGAAGCACTGTTTACAATTGCAAAAACCTGGAAACAACCCAAATGCCTATCAATGAAAGATAGCATGAATAAACTAGTGTAGTCACACAATGGACTATTATATGGCAGTCAAAATCAATGAACTCTAGTGACATATGATAATATGAATAAATCTTATCAGTGTAATATTAAGTTAAAAAAAGTAAGACCCCCAAAATAAATGCAGGTCAATACACTTTTTACAAGGTTAAAACACAAAAGATTTTAAAACAATACATCCGAGGAATATAGATTCATGGAAACAAGCTATATAAAAAGAGAAGTTTGGGGCGCCTGGGTGGCTTGATTAATTGATTTCAGCTCAGTTCATGATCTCAGTTTGTGGGTTTCAGCCAGGCATCTGGATCGCGTGGACACTGCAGAGCCTGCTTGGGATTCTCTCTCTCCCTCTATCTCTGCCCCTCCCCAACTTACACTCGCTCTCTCAAGAATAAATAAATAAAATTTTTAAAAAGGTAAGCTGTGTAATCATAAACAAGAGATTCAGGATGTCCACACGGGGTGAAGGAAAGCAGAGGGATGGGATGGGCGGTACATGGCTAGTGTAGGTTATTATCATGTTTATTAACTGATTGCTTAAAGAAAATGGGTGTCAACCCAACCTTGGACATAACATTTCCCAGAACTTTTACTATAGAACTCTTCCAGCCTTTTATAATTGTAGTTCTGGAATTCCTGATAAAGCTGACTTTCATGTAAATAAGCTAAGATCATGTGGCAATAATTTGGGATTTTACTGTATGCCAAAAAATAAAATTCGTACATTTGTAGAAATAGAAGGTAGTGAAATCCCAATGACTAACACCACTTCTTCCTTAAAAAGTATAACCCTTTCCTAGGAAAGTACGAGAAAGTTTGAGCAAAGTATTTTTTATTTATTTTTATTTTTTATTTTTTTATTTTTTTAAATTTAAATATATATATTTTTTTATTTTTTTTTTATTTCTAGGAGAGAGAGAGAGACAGCATGAGCAGGGGAGGGTCAGAGAGAGAGGGAGTCACAGACTGAAACAGGCTCCAGGCTCTGAGCTGGCAGTCAGCACAGAGCCCGACGCGGGGCTCGAACCCACGAACCGCGAGATCATGACCTAAGTGAAAGTCGGACGCTTAACCGACTAAGCCACCTAGGCGCCCCAAGCAAAGTATTTTTTAAACAGAAGTTGGAAGTTACAACTTGCATTAAAAAGCTCCTTCATTTCATTTTTAATTCACAAAAAAAGGTTTCTCAAATTTGAAAATTCCTATGTCATATATTATTGTTAATAGAGTAACTAGTTTCCCGTGGAGTTAATCTAGATCCTTCCCTCACAGAGTAGTGCTGATTCTATCGCTTTACCATTGCTCTAATACCAGCCTCCTTGTTCTCTATAGCCACTGCCCTAGTTCAGGCCTGGACTTGCAGACTAGTAACTCAAAGGCCACATTACATTTAGCCTACAAACGTGGTACCCCCCACTCCAAAATTGTTGCCAATATTTAAAAATCTGGAAGCTGTACTTAAAAATTCAGACTCCAGCTTCTATTGCAAAATCAGACTATTTATCTGGCAACTCTAGGCCCATATGCCCAATTTGCAACATTCAACTAAAGAACAGGTGAGACTTCCCTTCTTGGATGAGGTTTCCAGTTCTGAGAGTTTCTGCCCCTCTCATACAACCGGCTCACTTCATTCAGCATTACCTTCTCGCCTCTATAGGGATTTCCAATCTCCTCTCATATCCATTCTTCCACCCTTACCTACAAACCTAGTTTTCTAATCAGGTTTGGTCAAATTACTTCTTGATTTTCATATCCTTAACTTACTCCTAATGGTTCTAAGGATAAAATCCAAACTCCTTGGAATGACACTTCATGTTTTGGGGTGCCTGCTCACCAACACCATTCTATCAACACTTCTCAGCTCTTATTACTACTCAGAACCAGCACTTTCCACACCAGCAGGCTTCATTACGCCTGGGCCACTGTTTTCCACTTTCTCATCTCCTCGCCAACTCATACTTATCTTTTAAAACCCTGCTCTGACATCAATTCTCCAGAAAAACCTTCCCGAAAAGCCTTTTGCTCCTGTTTTTCCTTTCCGATCTCAAAGCAACCTGTGTTCTTCAGTTCACTAAAACGCTTTGAGGTCCCCAAACACCACCGACAGGTGTTAAGCCAGTATAGGCTGAAGTGGGGTGAAGGGTACTTGGTTTAAGACCAGCGTTATTTCCTAGTTTAGAATTCTGATCGAGTCCGGTCCTCAAAGTGAAACGACGTGACGGGGCGCCTGGGTGGCTCAGACGGTTAAGCGTCAGACTGGCTCAGGCCATGATCTCAGAGTTCGTGGGTTCGAGCCCCACGTCGGGCTCTGTGCTGACAGCTAGCTCAGAGCCTGGTGCCTGCTTCAGATTCTGTGTCTCTCTCTCTGACCCTCCCCTGCTCATGCTGTCTCTCTCTTTCAGAAATAAATAAAACATTTTTTTAAAAAAAGTGAAACGACGTGTCGAGAGTGCGTAAAGGTTCACACCTGTACGGATTCCCGAGACTGACATTGCTGTTACCCGCAGGGTGCACGGTCGCGAGCACGCAACCAGGTTCTGCATCCGCCGCGAGCGCGTCCTCGGATTGGATAGGGCGGTGCATGCCGGGGGCTACCGAGTCTTCGAAGTGCTTGCTGGGAGTTGTAGTTCTTGGAGCCGGAAGTGGGGGTGGCAGGGATACGAACCGCAGCTGAGGCTGCAATCACCGCGCCTGCTGTCAACCCGGGTGTAGTGCATCACCCTGAGCCCACCCACCGAGAGTGCCTCCTCCGTTCCCGGGGGGCTTCGGAACCCCTGAGGAGCGAAGAGGCAAGGACACCTCTCTTCAGAAAGGAGGCGACGTCGCAGCCCCGGATGCGGCCAGAGGGCGCGGGAATGGAGCTCGGCGGCTGCGAGGAGCGCCTGCCGGAGGAGAGCAGGTGGGCTGGAAAGGGCAGGGGGAGTCAGGGACAGATGGACGCTCCAGGTCACCGGGAGAGTTGGGGGGTCTCGGAGGGCACCAGGTGAAGTCGTGATAGACATTAGGGCGATTCCTGTGGGCGACTTGTTTGGGAAGAAATTGTGAACAGAGGGACTGGCAGGGCGTGGATAGGACGGACGGGGGAACGGGTTTAATGAGGGTAAGGGAGGGTGAGTAGAATATGCTCAGGGCAGGGGGAGCCGGAGGGGGAGGTGGGTATTGAGAGGTGCTGTGGTGAGATTTTACTGGCCAGAATCTACAGATAGGAGTAGGGCACAGGTTGGTGTCCCCAAAAACTTGCGGTGATAGCAAGTCGGTCCAATATTGAGAAGGTTGGTGTTGTAAGAATTTCTGGGCGCAAAGGTTAGGCCGTATGAGTGGCCTAGAAAGAAGCTTAGGCGGGGACGAGTGTGAAGAAGTCGGGAAGGAGGGCCTGTGTATGAAAGTGGACGATTGTAATGGCCATGGTGTGGGGGAGGGGGCTAGCTAATGCGACTAGAAATTGTGTGCGTGCCTCCGTCAATGTGGCAGGACCCTTCAGCCATTTCCTTTTCATCTTCAGACCCTTCACTCCTTCCCCGCAATGCAACTAAGCAATTTCACATTTATTTATGCTGAACTATTACCTATTTCATACTTTTTAGAAACGGAGGTTTTAAGATTTTACAAACTACTTTAAATAGTGGCTTATACTCTGTATAGGTGCTTCCCATATTTAGAGTTTGCTTCATTGAGAAAACATCAGCAGGGGAAAAGTAATGAGATATTGTGCCAAGGTGAAGACCTGGCTCTTTGTAAGTTTGACTCCTCTGTTCTGTACACTGTTAGCTTGCGGCCTGTTGTACAAAACGTGGACTGACAAGATTGGGTTCCTGCCTGAGATGTATGAATGATGAGTTCAGTGAAACTGAACATTTTACTTCCCTTTTCCATGTTTCAGTTTCTGCTTATGTATATTTGGCTATTCTTCCTCCAGATGTCTGTGAAACGTTTCATGTAAAAGGTCCCATATAAATTCTAAGCAAGTTTTGGGGTCATTTTTATTTTCCTTTACCTGTTCATGTGGGAGAGGCTGGGTTGGAAATTCAGGTTCAAATGTCCATCCCATCTAGCTGGCCATTTAGCTAGGTTAGTTATTAATGTATTTAAACAAATAATTATCACATGCCACACACTGTTTAAGAGACCTGCAAGTGCTATTTAATCCTCATGACAGCTGTATGAGGCAGGAATTATTATCATCACCATTTTATAGATGAGGAAGCTGAGACATGGAGAGGATAAATAACTTGCCAATTTCATATAGCGAATCCTGGTGGAACCAGGATTCAAAACCAGGCAGTCTGGCTCCAGAGTCTGCATTTATAGTACTTATGCTGTGCTGCCTCTTGTTATACTGAGACAAATGTATAAGATAATGAATTTTATAGCATTCTTTGCCTATCACTTAGGCCAGTAGGAGAGCTCCTTTGCAGGTATCTTTTTCTCTCTATTATTTTTTCCATGCTTACTTCTTAAGCAACTCTAGTCACAATTTAATTTCTGCAGTGGGATTATCCCCATAAGGTTACTGGTATTGTTGCTATAGCCTACTCTTTGTTAGTGGCTGGTTAACTCAGAATGTGTTATTTATTGAGATTTCATGACACCAATGGCCTCCTTAGTTCCAAATAGTTAGCTGGCATATACATGCCTTGTGCCTGAGAATTGAGGCATTGTGGCTGGGTCACTGCAAACCTAATTTTCCATGGTCAATAAAATACCCAATTCAGAAAAAAGGCCTCGTTTTTATACATAAAGGATAAACTTACCAATATTTTTTCTGAAAGCATTTGATGTAGTGAAATGTGTGTAAGCTTTATAACCAGGTAGATCTGCATTTGATTCCTAGCTTTACCGCTTAATTTTTTAAAATTTAATTATTCATTTTGAGAGAGACAGAGACTGCATGACTAGGGGAGGGGCAGAGATAAAGGGAGAGAGAGAATCCCAAGCAGCCTCCTCACTGGCAGTGCAGAGCCCCATGCCTGTTCTAAGTCACGAACCATAAGATCATGACCCCAGCAGAAATCAAGAGTTGGACGCTTAACTGACTGAGCCACCCAGGTGCCCCTCTGTTGCTTAATTTGGCTTATGTATCCAGGAAAAATAATGCCTTCCTGACTGTTAAGTTGTGAGGGTTTGATAAGATAATGTATATGAAGCTCCTTATAGAGTGCCTGGTATGTACTAAGTGCAAAAATATGTCTACTTCTGTTCCCTCCCCAGTTTTCTTGAAATATGGTGGGTGAGTGCTTTTCTGGTTGCTGTTTTCAGTTGTATAGCCTGTTCTTCCTCCATCCGTGGCTTCTCTGAGTTCAGTGCACTGAAGATTGGGGTGTTAGCCTAGCTTTTCACTTTATCCTTGGAGTATAGTAATTTCATAGGTTCCCTTGTTTTTTATCTAACTAGTTATCACGCTAGCAAAATGCTACAGTGCTTAGAGATGATACTTTGCTTTCTTTAGTTATGTAGTAAATACCTGTTGTTTGGAGGTGTCTGGTGAAACTCCTAAACAGTGAAAGGAACGGTTGTGCTAGCATTGTTCTGCCACCCTAGACTACCTGGGGCTGTACAGTCTGAGCTTGGGAACCAGCTATATGTAGAGTTTTCTTGATGAAGTCATCCAAATAAAGTCAAAATTCAAGTACTAAAATACTTTTTAGTGTCTCCAAACTGAGTTCATTCATTTGACTGAAACTTTTTTCATCTTCTGTTCTCTATCTCAGTTAATAGCATTTTTCATTCAGTCAGATGCCCTGAAATTTGATACTTCCCTCTTCATTTCCCATATCCAAGCAGTTACCAGGTCCTGTGAATTCTGTTCCTGATTTTTCTCTTGAAGCTTTATTGTTTCATTGTTTATATATTAGCAAATATATATTCCAAATATATATTTGCTTATATTACTGAAAATCCCAGGGAGTAGTATTGCTTTAGGCATGGCTAAATGTAGGTGCTTAAACAAGAATTTGTCCCTCCATGGACTCTTCTCCATGTTTTGGCTTCATTCTTTGGCAGACTTTTCTATAGGATAATGCTTGGCAACTTCAAGTTTACCAATCCCAAACAAACAAACAAAAGGCAATCCCAATAGGTACAACAAAAGCAAAACTTAAGAGGCTATTATGGGGCTGACTTGAGTTCTATTCCTCTTCTTATAATCAAGGTATGGAATATGCTGGTCAGTCAGGTCTAAATTATGTGCTCAACCCTGGATCCTGTGGCAAGGGGATACTTTCTTGGAATTTCATGGACCAGAGTAAGTTGCAGAGGGGTGATTCCTCTGTGGAAAATCAGGGTTCTGTTACCAAAAGAAAGGAACATGAATTCTGGGCACATATAAACAATATATTCACTTAAAACCCTATTATCTCTCATTGTGGATTATCTCAGTAGCCTCCTAAATGATCTCCTAGCCTGGACTCTAGCCCCAATTCCAGACAGCCTCCACACTGCTACCATCTTAATTTTTCAGAAGCAAAGTTACTATAATATTTTGCTCTGAAATGTTCAGTCCTTTCTTATTGAAGATAGAAAATATAATTAAAACTCTTTCCCTGATATTTAATCTGTGCCTTGATCCTTATGAAATTGCCAGTTACAAAACAATAGCATTCACTCGCTCTTATATCTTCCTCATCATTCTCATTCTTGCTTTTCCACATTCCCTGTAGTACCTCCTCCTTTGCCTGGAAGGCTCTTAGTCATCTTTCAAATAATGCTTCTTTATTATTTTTTTATTAAAAAAAGTATTTAGAAAATGTTTGTTTATTTTTGAGAGAGAGAGAGACAGACCGAGCACAAGATGGGGAGGGGCAGAGAGAGAGGGAGACACAGAATCCAAAGCAGACTCCAGGCTCTGAGCTGTGAGATCATGACCTGAGCTGAAGTCAGATGCTTAACTGACTGAGCCACCCAGGTGCCCCATAAATAATACTCCTTTAGAAGGCATCCTTCACCTGTCTTCATGGCATAGTTACGTTAAAAGCCCGTCTTCCCTATTTCATTATGAATACCTGGAGGAATGGTAACTCCTCCTCTTTATCACCATAAGCCCAGTGCCTGACATATAATCACCGTGTAATGAATATTTACCTGAGGAATGGAAACGTTAACAATTTGGTCATACCTCTTATAGGTGGGCAAGTGCATTGGAAGGGCCTCTTTTCTCCCTTTCTCCCTATTTTCACTTTCTTAAATTTATCCTCATTTCTTATTTTCTTCCCTTTCTTTTCCTTTTTTAAGTGGTAAAGCAGGAGGATCACATAATTTTTGAGCAATCCATGTTTCTGGTCCAGTTATTAGCCTGCCTACCCCCACTACTCACTGCCTTCACCCTCCCCCCCAATGTACTCTTGAAGCCCTGGGGGGAAAATGCTCTTGCCAGAACCTGGGTGACGGTGGTCTCTCAGCTGCCAGCAGGGACCCTAAGCTGCAGCTTTTCTCAGGTATCCTTCCCACAGCTGTTCTGCTTTTTATAGCTGCTTTATCACTTTCCTTAGATGGAATTGTTTTGTGTGTGTTTTGTTTTGTTATTTTGCCTCCATAAATCTTACTAGCTAACCTGGGTGGTTATAGATCAGCTCTGTCCAACATGATAGCCACTACCCATATGTGTGGCAATTTAAGTTGAAATTAATTAAAATTAAATAAAATTTAAAATTTCAGTTCTTTAGTCATGTTCTCCAGATTTCAAGTGCTTAATGGGAACAGTGTGTACTGGCTGCCATACTGGACGGCACAGATAAAGCACATTTCCAGCATCATAGAAAGTTCAGTGGAACAATGCTGTTAAAGACTTAAATCTGAGTTTTTCGGGAAACAACTAGAGTATGCTTACATTTTTTTTTTTTATTTTAACATTTATTTATCTTTGAGAAACAGAGAGAGAGACAGATCATGAACAGGGGAGGGGCAGAGAAAGAGAGACCCAGAATCGGAAGCAGTCTCCAGGCTCTGAGCTGTCAGCACAGAGCCTGATGCAGGGCTCGAACCCATGAACTGTGAGATCATGACCTGAGCCAAAATCAGATGTTCAACCGACTGAGCCACCCAGGTGTCCCCATGTTGTTTTAGTTCCTCTGAATCAGGCTTGTTTGAAGTTTAACCCACACTTGATTGAGAGGAGAGAAGATTATTAAAGGAACTTATAAATCATTAGTGACTAAATAGGGACTTGGCAAACTACCCTCAAAATTTGTGGGGCCATGGCCTCTGCCAATGAAATTCACAGTGTGCTAGATTGTAGGACTGAGGAGATCATTGATTTTTTTTACTAGAAAAGAACAGAACCCCATAATATCTAAAAGATTCTAAGACAGTCTCCCTCTGAGCTTTCTCATTTGGGTGCTTTTGTGAAGAAAGCATTGAAGCGATAATTTCATTTCCCTCTCCACCCCTTTCAATACCATGACTTTATTTTGCCTCCTCAAGAGTCCTGTGAGATTTTAAATTTTATGAGGTGTTTGTTTATCTTTTTACTATTCTACTTTTGTTATTTGTTCACTGTCTCATAGCTTTAGGGCCAGAGAATACACCTGTACTACTTCTGCTTTGGAGGATTGATGGACTGTGTGTGTGTGCACCTTACATAGTACAAACCTAGTTTTTGTGAATGTTCTATTCTTAAAAAAAAAATGTTCAGGATGTAGCTTTCTAGATGTAAAGAACAACCTTATATATTATTCAGCTCTTCTAATCACTTTTTACTTTATGGTTTTCATGATCTGAACATTAATCTCCTATTACCGTTGTTTTTTCTGTTTCCATTTTTTTTTAAGATCTTATTTTTAAGTAATCTCTATATTCAATGTGGGAGTTTGAACCCATAAACATGAGGTCAAGGATCGCATGCTCCAACCAGCTGAGCCAGCCTCTCAATTTTCTTTCTTCTGTCTTCTACTGTTTTTGTAGAAAAACAGTCTTCTCCTGTGTGTGTGAGTGTTTTATATATTTTGAGGTCATGTTATTACATACATAAAAATTAATGAGAGCTGTATCTTCATTATGCCCTCTTTGTCTTTTTTAATGATTCTTGTCTTCAGTGTAACCTTGACAGGATATCATAATTTCAACTAACTTTTTTGCTTAATTGGTTGTTTTGTTTTAAATAGTTGAGTTCAGGGGCACCTGGGTGGCTCAGTCGGTTAAGTGTCCGACTTCGGCTCAGGTCATGATCTCACAGTTCATGAGTTAGAGTCCTGTGTCAGGCTCTATACTGACAGCTCAGAGCCCGGAGCCTGTTTCAGATTCTGTGTCTCCCTCTCTTGCTGCCCCTCCTGCCCTCATGCTCTGTCTCTCTCTCCTTCAAAAATAAATTAAAACATTAAAAAAAATTAAATAGTTGAGTTTACTTCATTGACTTTAATTTTTATATCTGTTTCATCTTAATTCTGTCATCTTTTAAAAAATGATTTTTAAACTTTTTTTTTTGTTTATTTTTGAGAGAGACAGACAGACAGACAGTACTGGCAGGAGAAGGGCAGAGAGAGAAGGAGACATAGAATCTGAATCAGGCTTCAGGCTCTGAGCTGGCATCATAGAGCCTCATGTGAGCTCGAACCCACAAACCAGGAAATCATGACCTAAGCCAAAGTCAGACATTTAACTGAGCCACCCAGGTGCCCCTAAAAATGACTTTTATAATATTTTCTTGCTCTTTCTTTGCCTCAGCAATTTTTACGATAGTCTAGTTTTAGGGGTGCCTGGGTGGCTCAGTCGTTTAAGCACCTGACTCTTGATTTCAGCTCAGGTCATGATCTCATGGTTAGTGAGTTTGAGCCGTTAGTGAGTTTGAGCCCTGCCTCCGGCTCTGTACTGCAAGTGAGGAGCCTGCTTGGGATTCTCTCTCTCTGCCCCTCTCCCATATGGATGCATGGACATGCATGTGCTTTCTCTCTCTCAAAAATAAACTTTTTAAAAAAAGATCATCTCTCTCCCCTCTCTGCCCCTCCCCCCTTGCACTCTGTCTCTCTGTCTCTCTGTCTCTCTCTCAAAAACAAATAAACATTAAAAATTTTTAAAAAAGGTAATCTAGTTTTAGTTGTAATGATAGTTAGCTTTTGCTTTAAAATGGTGTCCCTAGGGGCGCCTGGGTGGCTTAGTCGGTTAAGCGTCTGACTTTCGCTTAGGTCATGATCTCGCGGTTCGTGGGTTCGAGCCCCACGTCAGTCTTTGTGCTGACTGCCAGCTCAGAGCCTGGAGCCTGTTTCAGTCTGTGACTCCCTCTCTCTCTGACCCTCCCCTGCTCATGCTGTCTTTCTCTCTCTCTCTCTCTCTCTTTCTCTCTCTCTCTCTCCCTCCTAGAAATAAATAAAAAAAAACATTAAAAAAAATTAAAAAAATAAAAAATAAAAAAATAAAATGGTGTCCCTAAAACTGAAGTAATTGAAGCAGTCTTTCTTTCCTCCTGTGCTTTGCTATCAAAGTGGTGGTGTGTGCCTCCTTTACCTTGCTTGTAAACCATTCTGCTACCTAGATATGACAGTATGGTAATGAGACTGACTTTCTTATATGGCTCATGAAATTAGCCTCATTGCTTTGCAATAAAACCTGATATGTTTCTACCATTCTATCAACTAAGCAGATTTGAGTCCCTGTTATATACAAGATACCTCCAAATCTAAGGAAGTCTTTTCTAGCTTTCTGCTTCAGCGAGAGCACCATGAGCATAATCAGACCTTGGAATATGTATTTACTAAGAGGAGATTTAACCCTGGTTTAAAATCAGTTGAGACATTGTTTAGATGCAGAGCACAATGACATGTCTTAATTTGTGTTACAGACTGTCCAATCTAGATAGTTTTTGGCAGAATTTTCTCTGAGGCAAAATGGGTAAGAAAACTTTATTCTGGCACCCCTTCTAATATAGTTGTGTGCTTATACTGTAGAAGATGAAAGAGGGAAAAGGACAGAGAAAAGAGAAGGAATATTATCATCTGCTCTATGATGGTGCTTTCTATAGATGATCAATTACACTGAAGGAACTGAAGCTTAAAGAATTTAAATGGCTTACCCAAGGATGCAACAGCTAGTTTGTGGAGAGCTTGGATTCAAATTCAGGTTGGCCTGACTATGAAGCTTGTTCTCTTTCTGCTGCCTGACATTTTCTCCATCCTTTTTAAAAAATGTTTAAAAAAATTTTTTTTTAATTTTTATTTCTGAGAGAGGGAGAGAGACAGTGTGAGCAGGGGAGGGTCAGAGAGAGAGGGAGACACAGAATCTGAAACAGGCTCCAGGCTCTGAGATAGCTGTCAGCACAGAGCCCGACATGGGGCTCGAGCCCACGAACCGTGAGGTCATGACCCGTCAGACGCTTAACCGACTGAGCCACCCAGGCGCCCCTCTCCGTCCTTCTTATAAAGTACAAAAGAAATAGGGCGCCTGGGTGGCTTAGTCGGTTAAGCGTCCGACTTTCGCTTGGGTCATGATCTCGCGGTTCGTGGGTTCGAGCCCCGCGTCGGGCTCTGTGCTGACTGCCAGCTCAGAGCCTGGAGCCTGTTTCAGTCTGTGACTCCCTCTCTCTCTGACCCTCCCCTGCTCACGCTGTCTCTCTCTCTCTCCTAAAAATAAACAAAACATTTAAAAAAAAATTAAAAAAAAAAAGTACAAAAGAAATAGAAAAGACATGGTCTCTATCCTTGAGGAAACAAACCACATACAATAACAATTTTTTTATTGGATGATTAGGAAGAATGTTATATTGACAGTGTATATTACAGGGTTTCAAACAAAGGAGTTAAAGCAAGTCGAACTATTTAGAACTTTTTTTTAAATGTTTATTTATTTTTGAGAGAGAGTGTGTATGAGAGTTGGGAAGGGGAAGAGAGAGAGGAGACAGAAGATCTGAATGAGCTCTATGCTAACAGCAGACAACCCAATGTGGGGCTCGAACTCATAAACTCAGGTTGTGACATCATGACCTGAGCCAAAGTCGAACACTTAAAACTGACTGAGCCACCCAGGTCTCCTTATTTAGAACTTCTTAGGAGAAGTTTGAGCTAGAGCTGGACCTGAGTCCCTGAATGAGACAAGAAGAGAAGCATTCTAAGCGGAAAAGTTCTGCATAAATAAAGTCATGGAAGTAGATGTGAGGTTGGCATGTTTATAATAAAGTGTGGTAGGGAGAGACTACATTCAAATTGAGGAGTACTGAGCAGGAAAGTTGGTATTTAGATTGGAGCTACATGATGAAGACATTTTGAATTCCATACTGAGGAGTTTGTACATCATCAGTGGTTTAGGTTTCTGACATAAGGGATTTTCCTTTTGTTAAATCCGTTCATTGTTGAAATTCAATAAATTTGATGTCATTCAAATGTAGTGTGATTGGTGAGGCATTTGTTGAATAGATATGAAGTTACAAGCATGCCTACGATGACTACATATTCCCTCCAAGACAGGAAGGTTCTGCTGTCAGCCATTAAAGAGATGGGACTGGCCCATGGTTAGGTTCTCCTAAGAGCCCTGGAGCTGAGAGACTATAATGAAGTCAGGCATGTCTTTTCTATAAGCATATTATTTACTTACAAACATTTACTTACATAACTGCACACTCTACATGTCAGATACTATATAATTAAAACCAGAAAATTTGAAACCAGATGAGAAGAAAGTTAAACAAATTAAATGTGGTAGTCTGTTGCTACTTAAGGTTACTTAACTATGTTTTCCTCTGCTGTAAAAAAGGAACCTATTACTTCTTTTCAGGGAGTGCTTTTTGGTATTAAAAGTCCCAGGTGTTTGCCGGACCACAGCCTTTCAACATAAGATGCCCTTGATGCTTTGGTATTTAAAAAAATCCTTGATGGTATTTTCCAGCCTCTTGTTTGCTAACTTTGTTCAGATTATTGCTCTTTCATTAATTGCTAGACTCAAGGAAGGCCAAACAGTTCTTTCCTTCTCTACATTCCCCTCATATAACTACAGGTAACCACTATTACATATCTTAATTTCTCTCAGTATTTTTATGTTGAGGTCATAAATAATAATTTTATATTTTGCTTTCTATGGTTTGACATACTATCTATCATTAACTTTGGAAACTCTTCCTAATGAAAACTTTTCACGGTTTCATGATATTCCATCATTTGGATATCACATACTTTTCTTGCATTTCAGGAATCAAATCCTTATCTGACTTGGGACAACCTGACTTTCAATCTTGATTTCAGGTAGATACCACGATCCTTTGCAGATAAAAGGCACACTGTGGAGAGGGTATGCCAATAAGTTGAAGCTGTATCCTAGTACCACTAAAAAGGATGCTGGGGATCCAAGACATGTCAATATATATTTCTTGGATTAAAATCTCACTTTACAATTGTATAATACTTATTACATATTTACTATATGTCATATATTTCAGTTATTTTTAGTGATTATGTATTAGTTATATGGATAGCCCTTTTTATTTATTTATAAGTTTTTATTTGAATTCCAGTTAGTTTACATATAGTGTCATATTAGTTTCAGGTGTACAGTATTGAGTGATCCAACACTTGGATACATCACCTGGGACATAACACTTTTTAAAAAAATAACATTTGCCTGTAACCTTTCTGTTTTAACCTTGAGTGTCACTTTTTTAAAATTCTGGGATAATTAACATACAGTGTTATATTAGTTTCAGGCATACAGTATAGTGATTCAACAGTTCTCTGTGTTACTCAGTGCTCATCGTGATAACTGCACCCTTAATCACTTTCACTTATTTCACCCATTCCTTCCACTCACCTCCCTTCTGATAACTATCCATTTGTTCTCAGTTAAGAGTCTGTTTTTTAGTTTGTCTCTTTTGTTGTTGTCTTGTTTCTTAAATTCCACATGAGTAAAATCATATGGTATTTGTCTTTCTCTGGCTGACTTATTTCACTTAGCATTATACTCTCTAGATCCATCCATGTTGTTGCAAATGGCAAGATTTTCTTTTTTGTGGCCAAGTAATATTCCATTACACACACACACACACACACGCACACGCACGCACGCACCTTCTTTATCCATTCGTCTCTCAATGGACACTTGGGCTACCTCCATAATTTGTCTATTATAAATAATGCTGCAATAAGCATAGGATTGCATACATTTTTTCAAATTATTATTTTTGTATTCTTTTGGGTAAATATTCAGTAGTAGAATTATAGGATCATGTGGTAATTCTATTTTTAATTTTTTGAGGAACCTCCATACTGCTTTCCACAATGGCTGCACTAGTTTGCATTCCCACCAACAATGCAAGAGGCTTCCTTTTACTTCACATTGTTACCAACACTTGTTGTTTCTTGTATCTTTGACTTTAACTATTCTGGCAGGTATAAAGGGATATATCATTGTGGTTTTGATTTGCATTTCCTTGTTGATGAGTGATATTGAGCATCTTTTCATGTGTCTATTGGGCATCTGCATGGCTTCTTTGGAGAAATGTCTGTTCATGTCTTCTGCCCATCTTTTAATAATTGTATCATTGTGTGTATGTGTGTGTGTGTGTGTGTTCAATCTTGTAAGTTCTTTTTTTTTTTTAATTTATTTTTTGAGAAGGAGTGTAAATGGGGGAGGGGCAGAAAGAGGGAAATAGGGGTTCCTAAATGTGCCCTGCGCTGACAGGCTGACAGCACCGAGCCCACCATGGGGCCCAAACTCATGAACTGTAAGATCATGACCTGAGCTGAAGTTGGATGCTCAACCAACAGAGCCACCCAGGTGCCCCTCGGTCTTGTAAATTTTTAATACATTTTGGGTATGTCATTTAATAAATTATAAGATGTGTCATTTGGGAATCTCCTATTCAGTAGATTGCCTTTTAGTTCTGTTGATTGTTTCCTTTGCTGTGCAGAAGCTATTTATTTATTTATAAGTAGGCTTCAAGCCCAGCATAGAGCCCAATGCAGGACTTGAACTCATGACCCTGAGATCAAGAGTTGATACTTAACCAACTGAGACACCCAGGCACCCCCCCCCTTTTTTTTTTAAAGCCAAGAAGCTTTTTATTTTGATGTAGTACCAATAGTTTACTTTTGATTTTGTTTCCCTTGCCTCAGAAGACCTATCTAGAAAAATATTGCTATGGCTGATGTCAGAGAAATTACTGCCTGTGCTCTGTTCTAGGCTTTTTATGGTTTCAGGTCTCACATTTAAGTCCTTAATCCATTTTCTAAAAAAATTTATTTATTTGTTTTGAGAGAGAGAGCACGCAAGAGAGCATGAGCATGAGCAGGGGAGGGGCAGAGAAAGGAGAGAGAGAATCCCAAGCAGGCTCCACACCAGTAGCACAGAACCCAATCAGTGGCTCAAACTTACAAACCATGAGATCATGACCAGAGCTGAAACTGAGAGTTGGACGCCTAACTGACTGAGCCACCCAGATCCCCCACGTTCTTAATCTGTTTTGAGTTTATTTTGTGTATATGTGAAGTGGTTTGGTTTCATTCTTTTGCATGTAGCTGTCCAGTTTTCCCACTACCATTTTTTGAAGAGACTATCTTTTTCCCATTGTATATTCTTGCCTCCTTTGTCAAAGATTAATTGATCATATGATTATGGGTTTATTTCTGGGCTCTCCATTCTGTTCTCTTGATCTATTTGTTTTTTTATGTGCCAATACCATACTGTTTTGATTACTACAGCTTTGTAGTATGTCTTGAAATCTGGGATTGTGATACTCCCAGTTTTGTTCTTCTTTTTCAGGATTGCTATGGCAATAGGTATTCTATTATTTTTGGTACATTTGTAAATAGGATTATTTTCTTAATTTCTCTTTCTGCTACTTCATTATTAGTGTATAGAAAGCAACAAGTTTATATTAATTTTGTATCCTGCAATCTTAACTGAAGTCACAGATCACTTTAGTAGTTTTTTGGTGGAATCTTTAAGGTTTTCTATATACGGTATCATGTCATCTGCAAGTAGGGAAAGTTTTACTCCTTTTTTTTTTTTTTTTTTAAACCAATGTGGATGCCTTTTATTTCCTTTTCTTGTCTGATTTCTGTGGCTAGGACTTTCAGAACTATGTTGAATAAAAATGGTGAGAGTAGACATCCTTGTCTTGTTCCTGATCTTAGGGGAAAAGCTCCCAGTTTTTCTCTACTGGGTATGATGTTTGTTGTGGGTTTTTCACATATTGCATTTATTATGTTAAGGTATGTCCCCTCTAAACCTACTTTGTTGAGGGTTTTTATCATGAATAGATGTTGTACTTTGTCAAATACTTTTTTCGGCATGTATTCAAATGATTGTGTCATTGTTTATCAAGTCTCTTGTTGATGTGATGTATCACATTGGTTGATTTGTGAATATTGAACCACCTTGTATCCCAGCAATAAATCCCACTTGATTGTGCTGAATGATTTTTAAAATATATTATTGGGTTTGGTTCGCTAATATTTTGTTGAGGGTTTTTGCATCTTTGTTCATCAGAGATATTGGCCTGTAGTTCCCTTTTTTTTTGGTAGTGTCTTTGTCTTGTTTTGGTATCAAGGTAATGCTGGCCCCTTGAGTATCGCTTCTAATGGTGACTTGGCAAACTTAATACCGAGCTGGCATTTAGGAAAACATTTTCCTTTAATATCCTTATTTGAGTTGCTTAAGCAATTTCTATTCCTCTTTCAAGGAGGAATCAAGTCAAAATCATCCCGAAAGAAAATAGATAGAACTCTATTCTGAGGTTGGCATAACTGTTGATGAAAATGATTCAGGTAGCAATAGATTATGCTGTCCTTTGCCACTTAGACCTTGTTCTTCCTTGGCACAGGGTGAGATGCTTAGAAATACTTGCTTTTAATTTATGATGATTAAGGGAGAGCACACTCTGTACTTGGAGAAGTGGCTCTGCAAAGGGCTACTTTGAACCTAATATACTTCAAAGGCCTTGCTTTTGCCCAGATAAAGGTTACATGTCAATTCAAGGTGATGCCATTCAAATAATTATTACTAAACAGGTTTCATCCAAGAAAGATTGACCTTACTTACTGAAAGTGTGGTTAAAGAATACAGAGGCATATTTGATTTCTTATGGTGATCTGTTCACTTGCATATAAGATTCAGGTATGAAAGATAAATGCAGCTACTGTGTATGGGCTCCAATTGAATTTAGCATTTCAATTCTCTGAAAGTGATAACTGCATCATTAGGATAAAGTATTCTAAAAGGGTAAAGACACTAAATCGACTAGCTATGTAAATAAAATTTTTTTAAAGTTTACTTTTCTTTTGCATGAGCTTATACCAAATATAAATGATTTGGTGTATCTTACAATAAGAGCCACATTCTTCTGTAGCTTTGGTATCTTAGGGATGTTACATTGTGGGGAAGGAAAGTTCTTTAGCTTTGTCCAGTAGAAGTTGGTAGTAGATCTGAATGCTCAGGTTTCTAGGATTTCAGTGCTCTTTATATAATTTGGAATCAAAGCCTTAGGATGATAGGGTACTTGGTGTCTGCTTTCAGAATTTATAATGATGTTCTTTGACAGTTATGCTTGTAAGATAGAGAATAAATCAGAACATAGTTATGTAAAGTCACTTGAGGAAGCAAACTGCTCTCAGGCCTGCAAGACTTGATTGTAACCTGTTGGAATGTGAAAACCATGTCAGTCTGAACAGGCCAAATTAACCCTATGGAAGCATAGGAGATGGAGAGTCACTGAAGCAAAAGTTGGCAGTCAGTTGACCTCTGTGATGGCAGTTTCTCACAATATAACAATAAATGGCATTTTAATGACCATCTAAGTCCTCTGTACATCTTAGTTATCTTGACATGTCTCTTGGGACTGGTATGGAAATAGAACAGGACAATGGCCAACAGGTACGTGAAGAGGTGCTCAGGATCACTAATCGTCAGGGAAATACAAATTAAAAAAACTGCAGTGAGATAGGACCTCATGCCTATTAGAAGGGCTGTCATCAAAAAGATGAGAGAAAACAAGTGTTAGCAGGAAGGTAGAGAAAAGGGAATCCTTGTACACTATTGATGGGAATATAGTGGTGTAGCCACTGTAGAAAGTAGTATGGAGATTCCTCAGAAATTAAAAATAGAAGTACTGTGTGATCTGGCAGTTTTACTTCTGGGTATATATCCAAAGGAAACAAAAACAGGATGCTGAAGATGTATCTGTACCTCTGTGTTCACTCCAGCATTATTTGTAAGAGCCATGGCATGGAAACAACCTTAGTATCCATTGATAGATGAATGGATAAAGAAAGTGTGACACACACACACAGAGGAATATTATTCAGCTCTAAAAGGGAAATCCTGCCATTTGTGACAACATGGATGGACCTTGAGAGCATTATGATAAGTGAAATAAGTCAGACAAAGAAAGACAAATATTGTATAATCTCACTTATATGTGGAGTCTAAAAAAGTCAAACTTCTGGAAATAGAGAGCAGACTAATGGATGGTTAATAGAGGTGGGGGATGAGGGAAATGGGTACACTTCCAATAATCAGATAAATGAATTCTGTGATGTAATGTACAGCATGAGTGACTACAGTTAACAAGACTGTATAATATATTTGAAAGCTGCTAAGAGAGTAGATCTAAATGTTCTCATCACAAGATAAAATTTGTAACTATGTGAGCTATGAATGTTAACTAAGCTTAATATGTTAATCATTTTGCAGTATATACATATATCAAATCATTATGTTACATACTTCAAGCTAGTGTAATGTTATATATCGATTATATCTCAATAAAACCGGGGAAAAAGAAATAGAATAAATGAGTTTGGTGACTTGAATGTTTAAATGGTGTAAGGTTAAGAAAGCCTGATGTCTCCCAGTTTGAATAAATTCTTGGTCTTAAGGCCTTGAGAGCAGAAGACCAAATTGAGATTCATCTGACTTTCTCTTTTTAGATGACACTCTTATACTGGATCTGGCTTCATTCATTATATTTTAGTTGTCTTTACTGACCAACTTTTAAAAATGACTCAGAAAATGTACAAAAGAAGTTAGTTTTGAGTACTGATGGAATTAGAAAGGATTCCAATTCAGGACCCTTTTGCCCTTATAGGTATTTAAATGATGTAAAATAGTTATGGTGAAAGTTCCTGAAAAAAATTATTATTCCCACGACTGTCCTTGACAAGTATAAAGAGTAATATTTTAATAAGAAATTAAAACAGGGCAAGGTAAAGTGTGCAGCATGACAATTGAAGGCCTAAGAGGAGGAGTTTGGCACTTCATCTCATGTTTTCTTTATGCAGTTTGATTCCGTGCATCCACCTTTTCTCATTCAATTGAAGTTGGTTTTGAGTTTTTATTGGGATGGAAACTGTTGAGAAAATGCTGGGGATTTAGGAGGAATCTGAAGATCATTCAGGGCAGCAATTTTCAGACTTTTCTTCTGCAGTACTTTACATGGTCCAGAAGAATAAGCCAAAAGTTGACTGATTTGGAGGCATGTCCCAAAGTGGCTCAGTGCAAACAGAACCTTTTAGTCTTGACTTTAGCTTAAAAAACTATGGGGGTGGGGGGCAGAGATCATGGACAATTTCTATTCTTAATCATATTTGTATGCAGGTATGTGTACTTAGTGCATGGAAAGATAGTGAATAAAAAGTCATTTTTGACTTTTTTATTCTGAAAAAGATTTCTGGATTTGATCAAATGCCCTCATCTCTTTATTGCTTATGTCCTATCATTTCCAGAAATGGGTCTTGATGAGTTGCAGTCTTAGAAACACAGGTTTATAGGCTTCTTATGTGAGAATTGAATGAAATAATAGATGAAGATCACCTTACAAAGCATAACATGCCATGTTAAGAGTGAGGGTTTTTTTTACATTTAATTTATTTTTTAAAATTTATATCCAAGTTAGTTAGCATATAGAGCAACAATGATTTCGGGAGTAGATTCCTTAATGCCCCTTACACATTTAGCCCATTCCTCCCTCCCTCAACCCCTTCTGTAACCTTAAGAGTCTCTTATGTTTTGTCCCCCTCCCTGTTTTTTATATTATTTTTGCTTCCCTTCCCTTATGTGTATCTGTTTTGTATCTTAAAGTCCTCATATGAGTGAAGTTATATGATATTTGTCTTTCTCTGACTGACAAGTTTCGCTTAGCATAATACCCTCTAGTTCCATCCATGTAGTTGCAAATGGCAAGATTTCATTATTTTTGATTGCTGAGTAATACTCCATTGTGTATATATACTGCATCTTCTTTATCCATTCATCCATTGATGGACATTTGGGCTCTTTCCATACTTTGGCTATTGTAGATAGTGCTGCTGTAAACACTGGGATGCATGTGCACCTTCGAAACAGCATATCTGTATCTCTTGGATAAATACCTAGTAGTGCAATTGCTGGGTCGTAGGGTAGTTCTACTTTTAATTTTTTGAGGAACCTCCACACTGTTTTCCAGAGTGGCTGCACCAGTTTGCATTCCCACCAGCAGGGCAAAAGAAAAGAGATCCTCTTTCTCCGCATCCTCACCAACATCTGTCGCCTGAGTTGTTAATGTTAACCATTCTGACAGGTGTGAAGTGGTATCTCATTGTGGTTTTGATTTGTATTTCCTTGATGAAGAGTGATGTTGAACATTTTTTCATGTATCAGTTGGCCATCTGGATGTCTGTTTGGAGAAGTGTCTATTCATGTCTTTTGCCCATTTCTTCACTGGATTATTTGTTTTTTGGGTGTTGAGTTTGATAAGTTCTTTATAGATTTTAGATACTAACCCATTATCTGATGTCATTTGCAAATACTTTCTCCCATTCTGTCGGCTGCCATTTGGTTTGCCGATTGTTTCCTTTGCTGTACAGAAGCTTTTTATTTTGATGAGGTCCCAGTAGTTCATTTTTGCTTTTGTTTCCCTTGTCTCCAGAGACATGTTGAGTAAGAAGGTGCTGTGTCCAAGGTCAAGGAAGTTTTTACCTGCTTTCTCCTTGAGGATTTTGATGACTTCCTGTCTTGCATTTAGGTCTTTCATACATTTTGAGTTTATTTTTGTGTATGGTTTAAGGAAGTGGTCCAGGTTCATTTTTCTGCATGTCACTGTCCAGTTTTCCCAGCACCACTTGCTGAAGAGACTTCTTTATTCCATTGGATATTCTTCCCTGCTTTGTCAAAGATTAGTTGGCCATACGTTTGTAGGTCCATTTCTGGGTTTTCTATTCTGTTGTATTGAGCTGAGTGCCTGTTTTTGTGCCAGTACCATACTGTCTTGATAATTACATCTTTGTAATATAGTTTGAAGTCCAGGATTGTGATGTCTCCAGCTTCAGTTTTCTTTTTCAAGATTGCTTTGGCTATTCAAGGTCTTTTCTGGTTCCATACAAATTTTAGGATTGTTTGTTCTAGCTCTGTGAAGATTGCTGGTGTTATTTTGATAGGAATTACATTGAATATATAGATTGCTTTGGGTAGTATTGACATTTTAACAATATTCATTCTTCCTATCCAGGAGCATGGAATATTTTTCCAGTTTTTAATGTCTTCTTCAATTTCTTTCATAAGCTTTCTGTAGTTTTCAGTGTATAGAGTTTTCACCTTTGGTGATTTATTCCTAGGTATTTTATGGTTTTTGGTGCAATTGTAAATGGAATCGATTCCTTGATTTCTCTTTGTTGCTTCATTATTAGTGTATAGGAATGCAACCAATTTCTGTGCATTGATTTTATATCCTGCAACTTTGCTGAATTCCTAGCCATTTTTTGGTAGAATTCTTTTGGGTTTTCCATATAGAGTATCATGTCATCTGCGAAGAGTGAAAGTTTGACCTCTTCCTGGTCAATTTGGATACCTTTTATTCTGATTGCTGAGGCTAAGACTTCCAATACTATGTTGAATAAGCATGGCAAGAGTGGACATCCTTGTCTTGTTCCTGACAAGGAAGGCTCTCAGTTTTTCCCCATTGAGGATGATATATATTAGTGTTGGGTCTTTCATATATGGCTTTTGTAATCTTGAGGTATGATCTTTCTATCCCTACTTTCTTGAGGGCTTTTATCAAGAAAGGATGCTGTATTGCGTCAAATGCTTTCTCTGCATCTATTGAGAGGATAATATGGTTCTTGTCCTTTTATTGATGTGATGAATCCCAGTGATTGTTTTGCAAATATTGAACCAGCCCTGCATCCCAGGTATAAATCCCACTTGGTTATGGTGAATAATTTTTTTAATGTATTGTTGGATCTGGTTGCCTAATATCTTGTTGAGGATGTTTTTGTTTTTTAATCTTAGTGTTTACAACTTAAGTCCTCTCAGAATTGGGTCTTAGGCCCAAGTAAAAAATTAATAGGGGAAAAAATAATAGGGTATGGGGTAGGAGACTTCTTGGCTCAGCCTTTCTTTGACGTGTTTAGGATTAGGTACAACAAAATTAACTAACCTTTGGTATAAATGATGCACTTGCAGGAGGGAGCACTGGCAGTTGCTGGGTAATTTGAAGACTACTGTGGAGGGTTTGGTGTCAGCCAACAGCCCCAACGTCTGGTCCAAGTATGGTGGCCTGGAGCGGCTTTGTAGGGATATGCAGAGCATTCTCTATCATGGGCTCATCCATGACCAGGTATGTTAATCTCTTCTTTCTTACCAGGTTTTGCTGAAAAGAAACAGTTGTATTAAGTTGTTGACAGGGAGATGATGAAGGCTACTGGTCTGTGAACCCTTGAGAGTGGGACTGTGATATGATGAGAAGGAAGAGGATAAGGACAATGATGATGAATCACTAGGATTTTTCCCTTAGGAGGACCCTAGCGCACCTCTGAGAAGTATTTACAGAATATTGTCATTTTTAGAATATCCTCTGAGCATCATTTATAGATAACTTGTTGATTCTTATGAATGGTAATTTTAGTTATAGCTTATTTTTTATATATAAACTTCATTGATGTTGAGTTTCTTCTCTGTAATTTCCTCAAACACTAATAAACTTTGAGTATTGATAGTGAGTAGAATGTGAGAATACATAATGGTTTTTGCCTTATCTTTGGTAGTTACTCCATTTGCAGTGTTTTAAGTAAGGTTTGGATCTGAATAAAATTGTTGGGTGAGTCATTGGCTCTGGTACCCTCCGACTTAAAAAATCAGACCTCATAAATATGTGCATAATCTTGTGTTCCCAAACACTCATGCTCATCCCATATCAGGCCTAGTATTTTTCCTTGCCTGGCACTCTTTCCCTTGAGCTAAGCTTGTCTTTCTCTTTTTTCGTCAGAATTTATTCTCAACTAGCAGTCACATTGAAAAAAAGCTAACCAACTAGTTGGTATTAAGGTATTCATAGTTGGTAGTTTCTTCTCCTTTGAACACTGTCTTATGTTCATCATTGTTGACCATCATCTTACCATGACTCTTCTAGTGTTGTAGAGTCCTTCTCTTATCCCTGTGACCATTCCTTCATAGTTTCTTTCCCTGGAATCTCTTCTTTTGTATTTTAGTTTTTAATAGGATTCTGTCCATTTCTTTATCTCTTCTTATACTGTACATTTTCCTGAAATAGCCTCATCCACTTGCATTGTTTTAACTATCACCTTTGTACTAAAGACCCCTAGCTCAGACACCTCTGCTAAACTCCAGATCCATAAGACAAACTGTCTGTATACATTATCATCTGGCTGTTTGTCCTATAGGCCAAGCACAACATGACCCAAAACAAATTTATTTTCCTCATAAGATTGCCTTTCCTCCTGTTTTTAACACTAATTTGTGGCATTGCCAGCCACTCAGTCTCCCAAGCCAGAAACTTGGGAATCATGCCACATGTTTTACAAAAACTCAATACAAATTTCCCAGGTTGATGACCAAAATAAGTATATCAGTGGCACTGCCATTTAGTGGTTACGTACTTGCATCTTGCTAGCAAAAAGGTTTTCTCTTTGGCCCTGTTACTAATTATATATTGTCATCTAGAGTAATCACTTTACCATATTACAAGACAGTTTTACCATCTGTGCCAGAAAAAGAAAATGTCATAATGAAATAGTAAAGTCAGTGGAATTCCAAATGAAAGATGCTTGGTAAATGCAAACCAACATTAACATATCTTGTTACAGTTATTAATAAGTGATATCTATGAAAGCATATGGTCATCAGAATGAAAAATATTAAAGTATATGGTCATCTGCAAAATAGCAGTAATGTTAATTAGGGAAAGCAAACCAGGCAAATCTATCATACACACATTTTTCAACTATACACTCTAATGGAAAGAATCAAAACCAAAAGATCAATACCGATGTCACTGCTGCTCTGTTCTGCCTTGTGAAGACCTAACAATTAATGTCTGTGTCAAGGACTTATTTTTCCCTTTCATTTCCTCCCTGAAGATTAAGGCTTTCAAAGGCTTCTGGCTGCTGCGTCATCGGGAAGCTATTTTGGGTGTTGTGCCCTTGGAGAGGGGGAAGGGATTCAGTGATTCATGCTGGTCATATCTATTCTGTGCTTTCAAAGGATGTGTTATGGAATGTGAACTTTATTTTTTTAAATCACTCAGGGCCTTTGGAAAGCTATGACATCATGACCATATTCTTAGAGGAATCTCATTTTCCCTGACAGCCTGCATCTGGGCTACCTTTTAGTTTTTCTATAAGGCAAGGCATATTTGATCATTTCTTTTCTACTGCTTAGAAATGTGGACGGAAGGGGGAAAAAAAGAAATGTGGAGACAGTCTATAAGATTCCTCAGCTGAATAGGAGAAGTAAAAAGATCCTCCTCTTTTCTACCACCAAGAAGAAACCTTTTCTCAGCAATATAGGCGACCCAATTAAAAAAATTCTTTTTAATGATTGTTTATTTTTGAAGGAAAGAAAGACAGAGTATGAGTGGGGAAAGGGCAGAGAGAAAGGGAGACACAGAATCTCAAGCAGAATCTCTGAGCTGTCAGCACAGAGCTCGACATGGGGCTCAAACTCACCAACGTAAGATCATGACCTGAGCAACCGACTGAGGCACCCAGGTGCCCCTAGGTGGCCATATTTTAAAAATAACAATAATTACAGAAAAGACTTCTGTGTATTTTTCTTTTCTGAATATATAAGTAATATATGTTTTTTATTTGTTGAAAATTTGGAAAATACCAAAAAAGAATTTGAAAAAAGTGAACATCAACCTCAATACCAACTAGCAACAACCACTCTTTTAACATTTTGGTAGATCTTATTTTTTCTATGCATTTATGTGTCTTTTATAATATTAAGATCATACCATATATGTCATTCCATAACTGGCTTTAAAATATTTAATTTTTAAAATAATATATTTACATGCTTAAAAACACAAAAAGCATAAAACTGTATTCAGTGAAACATCTTATTTCCTTTCAGTCCTTTAACTACTGTTTACCAGTTTCTTTCCAAAGAATTTTTATGTTTATGAAAAAAATATGAATAATTTTCTTTGCTACACCTCCTGATTTTTCACACAAATAAAAGAAGGCTATAATTACTATCCTGCATCTTGGTTTTTTCCTTGATAGGTCTTGTAATTCATTCCAAGTCATTACATAAAGTGCTTTTTCTTTTGTACAGTTGTCATTTTATAATATTCCATTAATGTATGTACTATAATTTTTTTAACCAGTCCCCTGGTAATGGGCTTTTAGATTACTTCCAATTATTTGCAGTTAATAACAGTGCTATAGCAAATAACCTTGTGTATAGGTCATTTTGCCCTTTACATAAGATATTCCTAGAAGCAGAAATTTTAGGCTAAAGGGTATGTGCATTTCAATTTTGATAGGCATTGCTAAATTGTTCTCCAAGAAGTTATGTCACCAACGATGTAGAAGAGTATGTATTTCTCCATATCCATGCCAATATAGGGTATTATTAAACTGTAAACTATCTCCAGTATGACAGGTAAAAAGTTACATTCCTTTTATTATGAAAAATGCTTATAAGACCCATTATTTTTCTATGAACTCTTCCTATTCCCCTCCCATTTTCCTTAGATTCCTTTCCTATGGATTTGTAGTTCTTTATTAATAGAATTAATCCTTTGTCTATAATGTGAGTTACAAATATTTTTTCCTAGTTTGTCTTTTGCCATTTCATATGGTGGCTTCTTACTATACAGAAAGATCTGATCTTTAGTAAGTCAGATTAATCATTTCTCTTAGGGCTTCTGGGCTCTGAAAGGAGCCCCCTGTACCATTATAAAAAATGTTTCTTGATGGTTTCTTCTATTAATGGATTAATTTTTTACATTTAAACCATTTGTAATTTACTTTTAATATATTTAATCCTCTTGCCACACAGATCTATTTCTGATTATTTATTATGGTCTGTTCTCTGTGTGCATCACTGCTGTTTTAATTATTGTGCTTTTTCATTATGATAAGAATAATGTGTGTTTCGTTGATGACTTCCCCCAATATTCAAATATTTGTCATTTTGTTTATTATTATTTTTATTTAATATATAATTTATTGTCAAATTGGCTAACATACAGTGTCTAAAGCGTGCTCTTGGTTTTGGGGGTAGATTCCTGTGGTTCATCGCTTACATACAACACCCAGGGCTCATCATTTGTCATTTTGTTTACCCTTTAACCACTACATCAATTTTTGAATAAGGACAGGAAAAGCCTTCTTATACAATGTCATCTGGATCATAAGCTGATTAATTTTTTTTTTTTACTTATTTCTAGGAGAGAAAGAGAGAGAGAGAGACAGCGTGAGCAGGGGAGGGTCAGAGAGAGAGGGAGTCACAGACTGAAACAGGTTCCAGGCTCTGAGCTGGCAGTCAGCACAGAGCCCGACGCGGGGCTCGAACCCACGAACTGCGAGATCATGACCTAAGTGAAAGTCGGACACTTAACCAACTAAGCCACCCAGGCGCCCCCATAAGCTGATTAATTAAATGAGGGCAATTAAAGAGCCACTCAAACACTTTATTTTAAAACATCTAAATTTATATTTATTCAACAGTCTTTGGATATAGGGCCAAAACTTTTTCTGGGGGTGTGGATCCATTGATGGAGTTTTGTATCATCTTTCTGAATAAATTGTACTCATAATACATGAAACAGGGCTTCCAGTTTTAATTTCTTCTACTGGACTAGCAATTTAAAGATTCTGTAATATGAGTATAAAACTTTCTGCATTTTTAGGGCTTTTTTCCTTTTAATTTTGAAAGTTGTCTTGCCTCTGTGTAACTTGACATCAAGTTTTTGTGTGGGCATAAATTTTCAGCTCCTCTGGGTAAATACCAAGTAGTGTGATTGCTGGATCATATGGTAAGAATACGTTTAGTTTTGTAAGAAACTACCAAACTGTCTTCCAAAGTAGTTGTACTGTTTTTGCATTGTCACCAGCAGTAAATGAGAGTTCCTTTTGATCCATATCCTCACCATTTAATGCATTTAATGTTGGCATTGTTCTGGATTTGGGCTGTTCTAATATAGGTGTATAGTGGTGTAATATTTTAATTTACCACTCTTCCTAATGACATATAATGTGGCATGTCTTTTCATGTGCTTATTTGTCCTCTGTATATCTTCTTTGGTGAGGTGTCTCTTAAGGTCTTTGGCCCATTTTTAAATCAGATTGTTTGTTTTCTTTTTATTTTTTAAATTTTTTTAATGTTTATTTTTGAGAGACACAGAGTGCAAGTCGGGGAAGAACGGGGAGGGGGAGAGAGAGAGAGAGAGAATGAGAATCTGAAACAGGCGCCAGGCTCTAAGCTGTCAGCACAGAGCCCAATGTGGGACTCAAACTCAGGAACACTGAGATCATGACATAGGCTGAAGTCAGACACTTAACTGACTGAGCCACCCAGGTGCCGCTGATTGTTTTCTTATAGTTGTGTCTTAAGAGTTCTTCATATATTTTGGATGACTTTTGGTTTTTTTTCTTTTTAATTTTTTTAATGTTTATTTTTGAGAGAGACTGAGAGAGACAGAGTACAAATGGGGGAGGGGCAGAGAGAGAGGGAGACATAGAATCCAAAGCAGACTTCAGGCACTGAGCTGTCAGCACAGAGCACATCATGGGGCTTGAACTCACGAACTGAGATCATGACCTGAGCCAAAGTCGGACACTTAACCAACTAAGCCACCCAGGCACCCCGGATAACATTTCTTTATCAGATATGTCTTTGTAAATATTTTCTTCCAGTTTGTGGTCTCTTTTCTCATTCTCTTGACATTATTGGTCATAGAGCAGAAGTTTTTAATTTTAATGAAGTGCAGCATATCAGTTTTTTGTTTCATGGATCATGCTTTTAGTTTTTGTATCGAAAAGTCATCACCATACCCAAGGTCTTCTAGGTTTTCTCCTGTGTTACCTTATAGGAGACTTAACAGTTTTGCATTTTACATTTAGTCTTACGACTCATTTTGACTTAAGTATTGTGACAGGTATAAGGTCTGGGTCTAGATTCTTTTTTTTTTTTTATGTGAATATCTGGTGTTTGAGCACCATGTTGAAAAGACTGTCATTGCCCTATTGTATTGCCTTTGCTCCCTTGTCAAAGATTAGTTTATTCTATTTATGAGCATCTGTCTCTGAACTCTCTGTTCTGTTTCACTGATCTGTCTTTTTTTGTTGTTGTTGGCCAATACTCCACTATCTTGATTACTGTGCCTTTATTGTAAGCCTTGAAGTCAAGTAGTGTCAGTCATTTTTGAAGAAAAACTTCGCTCTTTCAAAATTGTTTTAGCTATTCTAGGTCTTCTGCTTCTCCATATAAACTTTATTATTATTATTTTTGTAATGTTTATGTATTTATTTTGAGAGCGAAAAAGAGCGCAAGCAGGGAAGGGGCAGAGAGAGAAGGAGAGAATCCCAAGCAGGCTCTGCATTGTTGGTGCAGGGCCCTACATGGGGCTTGATCTCATGGTTTGTGAAATCACAACCAGAGCTGAAATCAGAGTTGGAGGTTTAACGGACTGAGCCACCCAGATGCCCCCTTCATATAAACTTTAGAATTAGTCTGTTGATATCCACAAAATGATTTGCTGGAATTTTTATTGGATTGCATTGGTTTAGTTGGAAGGAACTGACATTTGACAGTATTGAGTCTTACTATCCATTAGCATGGATTATATCTGTATTTATTTACTTCTTTGCTATATTTCATCGTGTTTTGGGGTTTTCCTCATATGGATCTTGTACATATTCAATTAAATTTATTTCTGAGTACTTCACTTTGGGGAGTAGTTCACTTTGGGGAGTAAATGGTAATGTGTTTTTAATTTCAAATTCCACTTGTTCATTGCTGATATATAGGAAAGTGGTTGACTTTTGATATTAGCCTTGCAGTATCACCTTGCTATAATTACCTACTAGTTCTAGGAACTTTTTTTGTTGATTCTTTAGAATTTTCTACTTAGATGATCATGTTATCTTGAACAAAAACCATTTTATTTCTTCTTTCCTAATCTGTATACTTTTATTTCCTTTTTTTTTCTTATTGCATTAGCTAGGACTTTAATAAGATATCAAAAAGTAGTGGGGAAAAGGGACATCCTTTGTTCCTGATCTTAGTGAGAAGGCTTTGAGCTTCTCACCATTAATATGATGATACTTGTAGGTTTTTGTAGATACTCTCTATTAATTTGAGAAAGTTCCCTTCTATCATAGTTTACTGAAAGTTTTATTGTGAATGAGTGTTGGACTTTGTCAGATGTTTTTTCTATATCTATTAATGTGATAAATTTGGCTGTTGATGTGATGGATTCCAGTCTTGATTTTGAAATGTTAAACCAGCCTTGCATACCTGGGGTAAATCCTACTTGGTCATAGTGTATAATTCTTTCTATACAGTGTTGGATTCAGTATGCTAATATTTTGTTGAGGACATTTGCATCTATGTTCATGGGAGGTATTGATCATAGTTTTCTTGTGATTTTTTTTCTGGTTTTGGAATTAGTATAATGCTGGCCTTATAGAATGATTTGGGGAAGTATTTTCTTCTGTTCCTGTCTTCTTATAGAATTTATAAATATAAGTTATATATACATTCTTATATAATTATAAGGAATTGTTATAATTAAATGGTTAGTAGAATTCACCAGTGAGCCCATCTAGGCCTAGTGCTCTTGGTTTTGGAAGGTTATTAATTGTTGATTCCATTTATTTATTTATTTATTTTAGTAGATATAGGCCTATTCAGATTATCTATTCTTGGTGAGATTTGGCAGATCATGCCTTTCAAGGAATTGATCCATTTCATCTAGGTTATCATGTTAGTGAGCATAGAGTTGTTTGTAGTATTCCTTTGTAATGTCCATGGGATCTAAAGAGTTGTCTCCAATTTTATTTCTGAATTAATCTAGAATTTTGCCTAAAAAAAGGAAATGAAGTATAGGTGCTATTCACATAGATATGACATAACCAGCAGATGTGTTGGAGTTGATATGCCACTGCTGCCCAACCTGGCCACTCAGTGTCCACTAAGCCACAGAGCAAAGATCAGAAACACTGCCACACTGCTGCCAGAATATTAAAGGTCTCCATGATTCTAGTTAGCAAAAAAGCCTATACATCTGATACTTCTAATTCTAGCTTTTACCTTCCCAGTCTAGGTGAGAAAGCCACTGACATTTGAGATGATTCTTGAGTCATATATTAAGTTCTGATTTAAGACTCTTTCTAGGCTTTCTAGGCTGTTTATTTTGTTCCATTGGTTGGTCTGTTTCTTAATGCTTGTGCTAGTTTTGTAACTCTAAATTATTTAGATTTAAGTTTTAACCTGTTGCCTAGTCCTCTCAGAAAGGGAATCCCAAAAAATAAAAAGGATTCCCAAAAAATAAGAGTTAGATTTTCTTAGCATAAACTTTTTGCTATCATGTTCAGGCCTCCTCCAGTGTGAGACTGTTTTATCTAGAATTGCTCATTTCTTTGACTCTCTGACCTGGGCAGCGAGGGGAAAGCAGGTCTTCCCTTACCTGATTTTGCAGTAAGAACTGAAGACATCTGTCTCTGACTTTTAACGAATAACTCTTCACCAATTTTAAGATTTACCTTCTAGGACTTCGGTGGTGGAGAGACAAGGGAGAAGTCAGATTATTTTCATTGTGTAACTTTCTATATCATATGCATGCATTACCAGTTCAAAAGAACAAAAACAGTTTTTAACAAATAAAAAGGGTGAACGTGAGTATATATGCTTTTGATTGCTGCTAAGAACCTTTGTTGAGGCAAGGGAAGCTTATGCTCTCCCCCTCGCCCTCTCTTTGAATGTCAACACTAGAACTGGATTTGGTCTAAAGCGGTAGTGATTTCTTCACCTTCTGTGTTCCCACAGCAGGTGTGTTGCCGCCAGACTGATTACTGGCAATTTGTGAAGGACATCCGCTGGCTCAGTCCGCACTCAGCCCTTCATGTGGAGAAGGTAAGAAGTGAAAAGTAACTGCAGGGCTCTGTTGTTTGATGTTCTGCCTGAAGAGTCTCCTAGGCTACAAAGATTTTGTGTGTTAAATTTCCTATTAACTGAGGAGAGGAAATTATGCCTGTAAAACTAATCTGGGGGGCTTGAGGGGAGGATTATTTGCTTTAAAAAAATAAACCTTACAAATCCATTGCTCCAGGCCTCTTTCTCTCCTCTGGGGAAGAGGTGAAAAAGTTTTGTTATCTTCAAGAGATCTGCATGTTAGGACAAGAATGAAGCTGTTCAGAATCCTAGGAAGATGGCAAGAGATGCCCCAAAGCAGTTGGGGAAGCAACACTGAGATGCTGATACTATGTGAGGAGAAGAGGAGCCACTAGTTGGAAAGAAATGGAGATTTCTGTAGGCCAGTGTCAAATGGAGCCAAACGTATTCCTAACATCTTTAGCTACCCATTGTAGGACCTTATTTTCCTGACCTCTTAGCTCATGTACCCTTCATTTCCAAGTAGGCAAACAGCTTGTGGAGGTTAGTTTTTTGGCCAGAGTTACACAGCTAGTTCCAGATCAGTCACTGCCAAATGTATGTATCTGTTTATTTAACTCTTCATTATGGAAAATCTCAAATATATACGAAATTAATGAGAAGAGTGTAACGAACCCTGAAATATCTATCACCCATCTTCAATATCTGTTAATGCCTGGCAGTCTTATTTCATGATATCTACCCACTGCAGGTTCATCACTGAGATGATGTCAGGGAAAGTAACTTGTTTTTAAATGATCAGGGAACCAAATTACAAGATGTCAGACTGGCCCTTTTTGTGAGAAAAGCTAGAGCCCAGTGGTTTTTCTTATGTGGATTTTCTTTGTCCTTCTCGTTATACTTTTCTTACCACCACTCCCCATCACCTCAGCTAACTTCCTTTTCTAAAATGTATTGCCATAGTCATTTCTTCTTAGAAACTGCCTGAAATTGCCATTCATATATGTTTTGCACTGAACCTGGGTTATGAGGCCTTGCTTTATTTATTTATTATTATCATTATTATTTAATATTTTTATTTATTTTTGAGAGGGAGAAGAGAGAGCACAAGCAGGGGAGAGGCAGAGAGAGGAAGACACAGAATCCGAAGCAGGCTCCAGGCTCTGAGCTGTCAACACAGAGTATGATGCAGGGCTCGAACTCACGAACTATGAGATTGTGACCTGAGCCAAAGTTGGACACTTAACCGACTGTGCCACCCAAGCGCCCCAGACCTTGCTTTTAGAAACAGCCAAGTAGAAGGAGGTTCCAAATAGAGAATGCTGTGACTGCAGCTAGAAAGATGCTCAGATGGCTTCTCTTTGGTGGAGAATCTTAGGCGGTGTCTTCCCAGATCCTTTCCCCCAGGTTTTTATTGCATTATTTTCTAGAGGCCACCTGAAATGGAGGACTCTGTGAGAGAAGCCAAGAGGTCAAGTTTATCCTTCCTCAGAGTACCCCAAAATAGATGTCTCTTTGGAGTTAGAACATAAAGAGACAGATGTAGCAGCTTGGTCCTCTCCTGGAGCTACGTATCAGGTCTTAACTGCTTAGTCCCTCTGCAGTGGCCCAGTCCAGCAGCGGAACCACTAATCCCTTCCTTCCTGCTTCTCCCTCAGTAACCTCTATATACTAGCTGGAGGGAAAATACCTCTGATTGCCTCCACTTCCCCTTCTCAATTTAATTCTCAGGTCATTAGGCCTCAGTCTTGCTGTCTTTACCAGGATGCATGTTTTGACTCACGTCTCTTTGCCTCCCAGTTCATCAACTTGCACGAGAATGGCCAGAGCAGCACTGAGGACGTGAGTGAGCATGCTGTTGCAAAGTTGTGGCTGCAGCATAGCTTGCAGTGCCACTGTCTCTCAGCCCAGCTGCGACCTCTGCTTGGGGATAAACAATATATCAGAAAATTCTACACAGGTAGGTGGAGGTCACTTTGCCAGGATTGTTGCATATACTTCCTCTCTTCCACTTTTCTCTTCCTTTACAGACTGACTTTCACCCCAGAGCCCCATACTTTCACTTGGTGCCATAGAGATTCTAATCAGAGACAGACATCCAGTCTTTTCTCTCACCTCCTACATAAAACATAATCAAACTGTATGCTGAGGTATTTCCTTACTCCTATATACACAAACCGATAAGAATAACCCCCACTTACTGAGTTTCCTGTGTGCCAGTTACATACTTTTTAGACATCTGGTCTTCCTAACAGCCCCGAGACCTGGATATTAATACCTCTGTTTTCCAGTCAAGGAAGCAGAGCCTGAGGAGGTCCAAAGTCACCTAGAGCCAGGATTCAAATCTGGGATTTGATGACCTTGAAGCGTCTTTTTGTAGCCTCTCTATTATACTGCAAATAACTTAGTGTCTCCTATGCTTTGTCCCTGATTCCTCCTCTCTCCATAGTGGCACGATTCTCCTCAGGTCCTTTTTACCCTTTATCTCCTCCCTTCCCTGAACCCCTCCCAGGCTGTACAGGGAAGCTAAAGTTCTCCCTGTTGGGCTCCATCACAGCAGTCGCTCTTCTCTCCCCAGATACTGCTTTCCTGCTAAGCAACGCCCACGTCACGGCTATGCTCCAGTGCCTGGAAGCAGTAGAACAGAACAACCCCCGCCTCCTGGCTCAAATTGATGCATCTATGGTAAGTGGGCAAAGTTATCACTGGGCCCCTGGACCTCATCATGGTACAGACCATAGCAAATGGCTTCTTTGCTTAGGCAGTTGTGAACTGAAAGGCTTTCATTAGAAGAAAAAAGTACTTCGAGAAGAAGGGGAGGTACTATTAAGTATTTATTGAAGTAAAAAGTCTAAGCTTAAGTCTAAGAAAGGAAGTGTCTAAATGTTTATTTATTTTTGAGAGAGAGAGAGAGACAGCATGAATGAGGGAACGGGCAGAGAGAAAAGGAGACACAGAATCTGAAGCAGGCCCCAGGCTCTGAGCTGTCAGCAACAGAGCCCAACACGGGTCTCAAACTCACGAACTGTGAGATAATGACCTGAGCTGAAGTCAGACACTCAACTGGCTGAGCCACCCAGGCCCCCTGGGAGGTGTCTATTCTTAAAACCCTTTTTTAAAAAATCCTTAAAAACGTTTTTAAAAAATCCTTAGTCTGAGTAAGCACCTCCCGAAGGGCAGGCTTGACAAGCTGGGGGGAAGAGAACGATTTTGAATCAGAAGTAGGATTTATAGTGTCAGAACTAGTATGACCTGGTGTTACACAGGATCATTTTCGGCCTTGAAGTATGAAGAAAGTTTTGTTGCTTGATGTTGCTTATTGTTAACCCTTTGATTCACTTGCCCCATCACTAATATCAGTGCCTCAGTTAGAATGGAATCATAGGCCCTACTTCTTTTTGGGAGGGATTTCCTATCTCTCTTAGTTTTAAATTTCTTTAAAAAAAATTTTTTTTTAAGTTTATTTATTTATCTTGAGGGGCACTTGGTTGGCTTAGTCAGTTAAGGGTCCGATTTCGGCTCAGGTCATGATCTTATGGTGGATGGGTTTGAGCCTCTCATTGGGCTCTGTGCTGTCAGCTCAGAGCCTGGACCCTGCTTCCGATTCTGTGTTTTAATCTCTCTCTGCCTCGTCCCACTCGTGCTCTATCTCTCTCTCTCTCTCTCTCAAAAAATACAGAAACATTAAAGGACAGTTTATTTATTTTGAGAGAGGGAGAGAAAGTGCATATGAGCAGGAGAGAGGCAGAGAAGGAGGGAGAGAGAGAGAATCTCAAGCAGGCTCCACACTGTCAGCACAGAGCCTGATGAGGGACTTGAACCCACAAACCGTGAGATCATTACCAGAGCTCTAATCAAGAGTTGGACACTTAATCGACTGAGCCACCCAGGTGACCTTCTTGGTTTTAACTTTCTTAGTCACCAGTACAGGCTTGGTGCTAGGCACCATACATGCACCATCTCATTTTGTTCTCACAGCTCTATTAGATAGGCATTAATCTCACTTTACAAAGGAGGCCAACTGAGGGACAGAGGAGAGAAGTCACTTGCTCGAAGTTTGTTAAGTGGTAGGGCCTGGATCTGAACGCTGTTCTGATTTCTGACTCTATGTTCATAGTATTAAGAATTTTGTTGTGCTGCTTCAATAATAAAGCATTCCAGATACCCCACCTGGGATTCCAGTTTCAGAAGCTATGGTGTATGGCAGGACTTTGAGGTTTTCAAAATTGTATGCTCTACTGGAGCAATAGAGTGGTATGCTGCATCTACAGGCTTTGGCTGCAGTTTAGGCCTGCTGCCAAAGGTCAGCTTCTACCAGTGTTACTGTTGTGCCGAGTGTTCCTTCTCTGAGGACCTCTGTCCTGGGCTCCAACATGTGGTTGGGTTTTTTGTTTTTTGTTTTTTGGTAGTTTGCCAGAAAGCATGAGAGCCCACTGCTGGTGACAAAGAGCCAGAGCCTGACAGCTCTGCCTGGTTCCACGTACACTCCTCCAACCAGCCATCCTCAGCATTCCTACTTCGGGTCCTTCTCCAGCCTCTACCAGTCTGTTCCCAGCCACGGCTCAGGTATGGGGGCAGGAAGGGAAGTCATGACATGTATGTCCAGTCCTGGAACAAGTAAAGGATTTTGTGAGTGCACACAGGAGAGCCACAGATGGAGCCTTGGCTGATGCAGTTTGTCATATTTCATGTCTTGATAATGAACATCTTAAAAAGTTACATGGCAACCACCCTAAGATAATTTAATAGAATCATTAAAGTAACAGAGAAAAGAGATGTTTTTAGATTCCCCTGGATTTCTAATTCACGTTGCCAAGAAGGCATTTCAATAATAATAGCTAACACTTATTGAGCACCTACCACGTGCCAGGCTCTGTTATAATCAATTTCTATACATTATTTCATTTGATCCTTCAAACAGCCCTATGCAGTATTGTTATTATTGCTCATTTTACAGACCAGGAATGTTTACCAATAAGCAGTGAAGCTACCATATCATATCAAGAGGGCATACTCTTACCTAGCTTATCTCCTTCTAAGTAAGTTTTGCTTACTTCACATGACGAACCTTTTCTGAGATGATGCCATGTGTCCTGGGTACCCAGTAATGATAGGGAGTTACATCCTTAGTTGTAGAGAAGCCTTTCATAAGTACCAAAGATTTCCAGCTCACCTTTTTCTTCCCTTTTTATATCCTAGAAAGAAGATCGACTTCCTTTTCACTCTCTGGCCCTCCTCGGAAACCTCAAGAAAGTAGAGAGCACGTCTCACCAGCACAGGATCAATCCTGCCAAACCCCACTGTTTCCAGCCTCTGCATTAGCCAGGGATTCCCCCTCAACCCCAAATGAGATGAGCTCTAGCACACTGACCAGCCCCCTAGAAGCATCCTGGGTCAGCAGTCAGAATGATTCCCCAAGTGATGCCAGTGAGGGGCCCGAATACTTGGCCATTGGCAACCTGGACCCCCGAGGCCGGACCACCAGCTGTCAGAGTCACAGCAGCAATGCTGAGAGCAGCAGTTCCAACTTGTTCTCCTCCAGCAGCTCGCAGAAGCCAGATTCCGCTGCTTCTTCCCTAGGCGAGCAGGAAGGAGGTGGGCAGAGCCAGCTCTCCGGCGTCCTTCGCAGGTCCAGCTTCTCAGAGGGGCAGACGTTCACTGTTTCCAGTGGAGCAAAGAAGAGCCATACTCGCTCCCATTCGGACACCAACATTGCTTCCAGAGGAGCCCCAGGTAATGATAGTCACCATCCCCAAGTTAGTGACTTATGTTTCTGATGACATGATCGGTATCCTGCTTATAATGAAAGACAGAAGTTTATAATGTTATCTGAATACCCAAGACATGGGAGAATATTTATGTTTCTTCTTTTATATGTTTCTTCTTTTTACCAGTTGCTAGCTGGTAAATGTTTTCCTGGATTCTTACAGCAGTTCCTTAGCATCAGAGGAGAGTGTGGCGTGTCACAGTTTGAGTTCTCTGGCAGAGGGAAACACTAATGAGCTTTAAAAATAATCCCATTAGGGGTGCCTGGGTGGCTCAGTCGGCAAAGCGTCCAACTTCGGCTCAGGTCACGATCTTGCGGTTCGTGGGTTTGAGCCCCACGTCGGGCTCTGTGCTGACTGCCAGCTCAGAGCCTGGAGCCTGTTTTGGATTCTGTGTCTCCCTCTCTCTCTGACCCTCCTCTGCTCACACTGTGTCTCTCATTCTAAAAAAATAAATAAAACATTAAAAAATATATATTATTTAAAAATAATCCCATTAAATTCCTCCCCTTTCTGTGATTCCTGAGAAGTTTGGTCAGGTGTCACACCAGTATGAGAGAGGCAAAGTGACATTGGAGTTTCCTCATTAAAACTAGGGATATAGTGCATGTCAGATGATGGGACCTAGGAAACAAGTAGGTGGGGCTGGCCACTGCATCACTAAGTCAGGTTAGACGGCCGCCAGGGGAGGAGGCCCTGGCCATTGGGCCCTCCCTCACACAAATAGCAGCTGCTAGCCGAGCGCACCCTCGGCCTGGGAGAGGTGGGGCTCACTGCTCTTGCCACCTCCCTGCCATCTTCTGTCATGGGTTGTTAGTGTCTGGTAGGCGTTGATTGGGGTTCATTTGTAGGAGAGTCTCCATAACAGCAAGTATAACATGGATCTCTGTGCTCAAAGCCAGTTCTGGGTGGGAAAGCCCCAGAAATAAAATATAAAAATAATATATAAAAAATATAAAAATAATATATAAAAATCTTTTAAAAAGCAAAAGACGAAGATTTCCTTTAGCAACTGGAGCTGCCATTGATTTCTCTCTGTTCTTTCTAGGAAGGTGAGAGCTGAGGCCCTCATCTGAAACTTCTGAGTGAAATTTTTTTTCCATTTTCTACTCAAGATGCAGTTCGGGTATTGGAACTCTTTAGGGGAAAAAAAAAATCTCCAAATCAAAGCCTGCCTTCCCACAAGCTTTCTTAGGTGTGAAGAGTACTTGGGTTAGCTCCTCGCTTCACACCTCCTGCTGCAGGCCTGCTGTCCACTGTACTCCAGGCCACTGGTCTTTGAGCCTGGGACGCTTCCCTGCCCCCATTCTTGAATCCACGTGGATTCCAGAAACCACGGTAACATGCACTGGAAAGGAGAGCAGAGAAAACCTAAGCAAAAGGGTCTGAGGGAGAGGGGGTCATGTGTAGCTTCTTGTATGAGTCAGCTACTACGGTTCAGTAGCTGAGTACTTCAGCACTAGGGTTCCCTCTTGGGAGTTAGGTCCCCAACTCCGCTAGATAAAAGGACACTCTTTTTCTCACTCTCTCTGTTCTCATTTCCTCTCTCTGGACTCTCCTCTGCACCTGTCTGTCTACGTACAGGAGGCCCCAGGAATATCACCATTATAGTTGAAGATCCCATTGCAGGTTTGGGAGCCAGTCCTCCTTTCTGTCTGCCACCTCCTCCTCTTGCTTAGTTTAGAACTTCGTTTCCATTCTGGTGTCAAATCAAGTCTGGCCAGTCCTGCTGTGATTCTTGGACCCATCTCTAAAATGACACTGATATTTTGCATAGTATGTTTTCTGCGCATGACTTTCACATGCCTCATTTAGTCTCCCAATAGCTCTGGGCAGCAGAATCAAAATTTATCAATCCTGTTTTGCCCAAAGGGTGAAACTGATGCCCACTCGTTGTCTAAGGCATCATGATGAATCAGTGGCAGAAGTTTTCTTATAACCGAGTACTTAACTATGGATTACTTTATTTTTCTTGAATTAACACCAGAATGTTTTTCCCCCTTCCGTGGTCTTGGATGTGGATGCATGCTTTTTGCCTCTCCTAGAGTCCCATTTCCTTTTTCTTTCACCTATTTTCCTTCCTCTGGAAGTCCCACCCCTCCCCCATTCCAGCCATTGTACAGGTTTTTTTCCTAGTGACTTAAGTCTGTTTCTTTGGTTTTCACGGTGGTGGTCAAGTTGAAGATTGTGTTCAATTCTGGGTTTATAGAGATATTAACAGTAGAGTGTTTGCCAGAGAGAGTGGTGAGGGAGGACTGAAAATGGTGGCCTCCTGCTAATGGGGGAAGCCACTGAGTATGTAAACTCGGAAGAGAGAAGATTAAAGAGGAGGAAGTTGACAGGACCACTGTTTAGAAGAACACTGTTATTCTTACGGAGATGAGAAATTGTAACAAGACAGGTTTCAAGTGAGTGCGAGGAAATCTAAGAATTAGAGCTGTTCATTTGAATGGGCAGCATCAGGAGGCAGTGAGCTCAGAAAGCAAAGGCTGGACGGCCTGTACATGTTGTAAAGGAATAGGGTACTAGTGTTGGGAGTTTATGTTGTGCACTTAATTAAACTACTTGCAAGTCATAGTTTCTTAACCAACGCATCATGGAGACTGCTGGTTTGTCTTTAGATCAGCGGTGAGGAGGAGAGCTCAGTGCTAGGACCGATAGAAATCTTTGAGACCCAAGGAAAGCACAAAGTTACCTCTTACCACAGAGTAGCATTTTTTTAATGAGAGGAGCAGCTGACAAGTTGGCACCCTCTGTGGGGGAAATGGGTTGGCTGCGGCTCGGTCATTCACTTTCCCAGAGCATCCTCCTCATTTCTCAGGCCCCCACCTGCTTTTCTGCTTGCCTTTCCTTCTGTAGCGGTGGGAATTTTGTGTTTTCCTTGGGAGAGTATCAGTTTCTCATTTCCTACGAGCCCTGCCTACTCCTAACTCTCATTGTTCTTGAAAACTTCTACCCAGCCACTTCCTACTTTGTCAGGCTTTTCTTGAAACTGTTCCCTTCCTTCTCCAGTAAGGCTGGGCCTACAGCCCTGTGACTGATCCCTTTGGATACAGGGCCATCATCCTTGGCTTCTCTAGCATTGTCTTGATGCTTCTTTGAAGGACATTGCTGGATTTTATTTTGTTTTTCAGCTAATTGAGAAGTGGGTTAAATTTGTAGGTGTGACAACTTTCAGGTTCATTTCAGGTTCAAGAGAGGCCATATCCTAGTATTTCCTTAGTGTAACCCTTCTGAGATTGTTTAAGAACCCAGTGTCAAGGTATCAGAGAAGTTTCAGTGTTTATCTTTGTTTTACCATGTGAGGGCTGTTTTCTACATTGGTTTTTGTTAAGAGGAGAGAAATTGGCTGGTATTCCTAGAACATTTGGTAAGAAGATGGAAGAAAAAAGAACTGCATTCATAAGTCTACTTTGATTTGATTCTTTCCACCTTTGTGTTGCTGCATTCTGGGTTATGTTTTCTCTTTTCCTCTTAGAAGTTACTGACGCCCCGTCTCCCTTCCTCCATGTGTTCCTGCATTCTTGGACTGTTTCGTGTTGCTGTGCCATCACTCTCCTCTTTGGGAGGGCGTTGGGAATGGGAGCAGTTAAATATTGAAACTCCAAAGTTGGGAATGTATCTGTTGTTCACCTCGTATGTGTGTTTTTACTCCCTGGTGGTCACTGACACTAGAATCCTGCAGTGATAAGTCGAAGTTGAAAGGCCCCTTGCCCTACTCTGGCCAAAGCAGTGAAGTCAGCACACCCAGCTCTCTGTACATGGAGTATGGTAAGTGAGCACTAGGAAGGCCAGGGCTGCAGCTGTGTCTTTTCTCTGCCCTCCCTTTGTGCCTGCTAAGCTCTGAGTCGTCTGCCTCATGTCAGCTCTGGGGAGGGTACACACTGTACAGTCTCACCCTTCCTATCATCATTTCCAGCCCCCATGCTAGAAATCACACTGCCCCACCATTTCTCTTGCTCCTTTCTGACTTAGGGGTCCCACCCTCTCTTATGCTGTGGGTGTTATCACCATGAATGTCTGTCAGTCCAGATGGAATGGCTCTCTGAGTGGGTGAGAGGGGAACCTTGAAAGGAGGCCTGTGAGTGTCGGGCCAAATTACAAGAAGATAAGCTCCACAGGAGGAAGCTATTTGTTTCCTTGTCTGATTCTCAGCACAGGTTTTTAGTATTCTCTTTTGTAGGGTAGGAGAGCAAGTATCTCATCTTTAAATTTGGATGGTAAAAGGATTGTCTCTGGGCTCTCTTCTGTTACTCTACTATTCTTTAAACAAGAGGCTTAGTGCTATGGGATTCTGAGATTCAGAGAAATTCCTTTAGAGGGTAGTCATCTTCTTTCCAACCTGTTAACCTGGGAGAACTTGGGAGCATTATTAGTGGTAAAATCATCAGACTTCTCAAAGAAGCTTGTCTGTTACAGATTTATTTTCCAAGTCGGAGTTTTCACCTCCACATTCCATTTTCCCACAGAGAGTGGGCAGTACCTATGCTCAGGGGAGGGCATGTTCCGAAGACCATCAGAAGGACAGTCTCTTATCAGCTACCTGTCTGAGCAAGACTTTGGAAGCTGTGCAGACCTGGAAAAGGTAAGAAATCTAAGGGGCTACTGAAGAGCTCAGGAGTTAGGTGATCTGGCCATTTCTTCTAAAGAGGCTTTGGGTACACAGTAGTAACATGAGCAAAGACCACAGTAAAAACAAGTTCAAACTAAAGGTAAGCTCAACACGTTCCGTCTCTGGAGAACTTTTCGGGGAGTCTATGCTCCACATTGAGTCCAAAAATATTATCGATTTTGTCTTAGAAGGTACCTTGGGCAGAGATGTATTGAATTTTAGCCACATGATTATTGGGTTCCTTGACCCTGGAACCTTAGGTAAAAATTGTTTCCAGAATCAACTTCTGTATTTTGTTTTAAGGCTCCGATATATAATAAATAATGTTTTTGTAGGATTTTATAGCTTAAAAGCACTTTATCTTGAGATATTATGTTTACCTTAATGCTTTGTGTACAGGGATATGCTTTAGGAAAGACCTTGATATTAAATTCTGGACTTCTTTTCTATCATATTTTTATGTAAAGTAGGACAGGAAGGCCAGGCATGGCAGGTTTGAGAGCAAAGAGAATGTAGAACCGTTGTTTTGGCCATCAGCTTTCCTTATAGTGGAAGTGTTCATTTTCCCCGAGTGTTCTGAATAAAAGCAGCACATGTCTTAGAAGCTCTACTTTCCAGGGTCCCCTGGGTGACTCAGTCGGTTAAGCGTCTCACTTTGGCTCAGGTCATGATCTCGAGGTTTGTGAGTTCGAGCCCCACATCAGGCTCTCTGCTGTCAGCACAGAACCTGCTTCAGATCCTCTGTCTCCCTCTCTCTCTGCCTCTCCTCCACTCTCTGTCTCTCGAAAATAAGTAAACATTAAAAAAATAAAAAAGGAAGCTCTACTTTTCAGCATTACAGCCAGTGAGGTGTTCAACATACCTAGCCCCTTGCTAATCAACTTCTTTGATGCTCTCCTTTCCCCCAGGAGAATGCCCACTTCAGCATCTCAGAGTCCTTGATTGCTGCCATTGAGCTAATGAAGTGCAACATGATGAGCCAGTGCCTGGAAGAGAAAGAAGAGGAGGAGGAAGACAGTGATAGAGAGATCCAGGAACTGAAGCAGAAGATCCGCCTTCGTCGCCAGCAGATTCGCACCAAGAACCTGCTTCCTGGGTATCAGGATACCGAGCATGGAAGTAAGTGAGGCTGTGAGCTCCTCAGCTCTGCTTCTGTAGGGCATTAGGATAAGATTGGTGCCTTGTGAGCTTTCTTTTTTGTCTCACTTTGAGATGTCATAACCCAGCTAAGAGTTTCTCTGCTGTCAGAAAGATTTTTTGTATTCTAATTTTTTTCCTGCCAGACCCAGAGTCTTTGAGTTTATCCATTTCCTACCTCAGAAATATCTTCCAAAAAGTAGGTTTCTGATATGAGAACTAAGCCTGCTGGTCCCAGAGTCACTTCCCAGATACCTTCTGTTTATTTGAAACCTTCAAAGTGTCGTGAATAAAATGGGGAATAGCCAGCAAGAAGAGTTAGTTTCCATTTCACCATCGTAACTCCCAGCCAAGGTTCTATTCACTTCTCTGTTGAAGTCATACCAGGTCCCTTCCATTGTGACCTTAGGGGTAGGAGACCACTTTCTGTTCTGTTTATTACCTTTTTTTCTTTTTCTTTTTAAATATAGCAGGCTTTCGGGTCACTTCTAGCAGCTCCCAGTTTAGCTCACATGATTCAACGCAATTCTCTGACTCTGGCTCTGCTGATGAAGTTGATGAATTTGAAATCCAAGGTAAAAAGTGACACTTTATTTTAAGCAACTTTCATTGCCTGTCTCTTTGAATTTGAAGTCATAGACTGAGAAGCTTTCTGTAAGTATAGACAATCTTCAGTATGGTACATTATGGACTGTGTCAATAACTGTGAGAGACAGCCTCTCTTGCTAAAAACAAAGCTCCTTTAGTAAAATTTAAGCAGAAAAAGAAGCGCTTAGGGTGGAGGGGCCTGGCTGTTGAAGTCACCCTGATGAGTCTCCTCAGTTGCACTTTCTCTTGGATTTTCACTCTGATTCCTCCTGCTAACAGCCTAAGGCTGGCCCATACTTGAATGAAATTAGAATCTTACTCTCTTATGTTCTATCACACAGTCGAAATTGTTTCAAAATGTTTAAAAGGAGCTTTGTTATAATCTTAAGAGAAAAGAACAGAAAGAGTCATGGGGGGAAAGAAAGAGGGGAAAAATCAGGTTTACAAAGTAGAGCTTTATTCTGTCCTACCAGCGCTAACGTACTTAGTGGAATCACCAACCCTTGTTGTGGTTGTTGTTGTAAGCACGTGCATAGAGAAAGGGAAGGGTTCTAATCTGGGAAGGCAGTTATGTTAAATCCGGTTAACTCATGATTAATGGATTAATCCGTTCCCGCAAACCATACATTTCTTCAAGTTCCCATCAGTGCCACAAACCAACCAACCAAAAAGCAGTTCAGGGACATAAGCTTTCATCCATGGGTGAAACTAAGAGTTATTTTCTTATAGAGGTGAATTGACTCTATAATTCTCCATTGTAAGATGGTGATGAATAAATTTTTTATAGATCTATTTATATCAATCTAGACAGTTGATGTAATTCACTTTTCACCTGCCCAGACCTCCAGTAGTAATCGAAACCTGGTGGTAGCTTCCCCAAGGTGGTAGCTTCTGAATGGGATTTCTTCCCCATTCAGAAATACAATTTTTATACATATTTTTCCAGGTCTCTAGGAAGTCTTCCTTCTGTTCTCTCTTTAATATCTGATTTCTTTTCATGACAATAATAGCCACTTAAAACTCCATTTTTTTCTTTTTTTGGTTTGTTTGTATGTGATTTTCCAACAACATTTCTCCAATTCTGTGATACCAACTGAGTATCCTGACCTTTTGATTCTGCCATTAACTCCTGGAGTTAGCATAGACCCCAGAGGTTAAGGGCTCAGTCCCACAGGTACACCCACTTCATATGCCAACCACAAATGGGGTCGCCAGGTTACCTACTCTTCTCCACAGCCAGCTACAAACTCAGGGGTTCCCAAGACACCTCTTCAACTCAGGTTCCATAACTTGCTAAAATGACTTACAGAACTCAGGAAAACGCTGTACTTAAGATTACTGTTTATTATAAAGGATAAAAATTAACAGTCACATGAAGAGGTACTTAGGGCACGGTCCCAAAGTTTTCCTAGCACAGGAACCTCTCTGTGCATGCAGTAAAGGTGTGCTATATTCCCAGTACATCAGTATATTCACCAACCATGTAGCTCTCCCAAACCTCATTACAAGTGAAAACGCTTTATCAAAGTTTCATTCCATAGGTATGCACGAGTGCTTACATCATTGGCCTTTGGTGATTGAATTCAATTGGCACTACCTCTCCCTTTTTGGGAGTTTGGGGATGGGGCTAAAAATTCTAATCCTCTAATCTGGTGGTTGGTTTTTCTTCTGGCAGCCAGCCCCATCCTGAAGTTATCTGGATACTCCTCAAGAGTGAGTCACCTCGTTAGCATAAACTCAGATATAATGGAAAGGAGCTCATTATGAATAACAGAAGACATTCCTGTCACTCTGGGAAGTCATAAAGGTTTTAGGAGCTTTGTGCTGCAAACGAGGCAGAGGCCAATTATATATTGTTTTTTGTATGCCACAGTCTTTGATTGGCTTGATCTCCAAATTAGAAGACAATAAAGGGTTCTGCCCTTTCTCTTGAGATCAGCAGTTAGAGTTTCATAGGAGTAGTATTAATGTAAATTTACAACACTGCTTCACTGGGTGGGGAACAGTCCACTTGACACTTCAGTCTGTGCCTTGTAGCAAAGCAGGGAGCCAGAGGAAGCTGTTCAGTCTGGAAGGAGCCAAATTTGAAATAGCCTGCTTGGGAGAGGCATGAAGTCACTCCTGTTGGAAAACTGTTGTTGCCTTAATGGCCCCAGAGGAGTTGCTTAATCAGCTAACTCTAGTCAATTCAGGACGGAAATCCCTAAAGGAAAAGACCTCGGGGTAGGGTTTCTCAACCTCTAGGCCAGATAATTCTTTGTTGTAATAGACTGACCAATGCATTGTAGACTGTTTAGCATCATCAGCGGCTTCTACACAAATTACCTACAAGGGTGCAAAATCTCCCCTGGTTGAGAACCACTACCTTAGGAGGTCTTTAAGACCAGGCCGGGTTGGGGAAGCAGCAGTAACTATCTTCCAAGTGATACTGAGCACCTTCCTATGGATGTAACTTCCTAAAAGCAGTTTCATCTTTTGGAGCCAAGTCAAGTCCTGATTTCCAGGAACATGTGGTATAGAACTGTCATTCTCATTGATTTACTTCCTGTCTGAATACTAAAGGGCCCCCTTTTATAATCATTATCACAGATGGTAGCGAAGGATCTAACCTGACTCACATGTCAAAGAACGGACTCTCAGTGTCAATGGCCTCGATGTTTTCAGGTAGCCTGTGTTGGAAGTGTGGGTGTGCTCATACATGCATGTGTGTGAATGTTTGCATCACCTTTTGTACATTCTTTATCTTGTGACACCTATCTGTGAGGTTTAGAGAACTAGCTGGGAAAAACCAGACCTGAGCCAGCTAGTAATAATTCAGATACTCATTTTCTTCTTTATAGGACCTCCAACAGTCCTCCTCACAGAGATTGTCCTTGTTGATTCTTCCCTGCAGTGATATTTGTAGACTAAGTAGTCATTGTGGCTGATGGAGGTAGTAGGCAGTTTAGAAAGCATTGGTCAGGAGAAGAAATTTGAGTTCAAATCAATAGCTAAGCTACTGCCACCCATTCAGACAGCAAAAGTGTGATAGAATGACGTGAAAGCATAGTGTGTCTTTAGAGTTTTGAATTTGCAGAGCCATTTGCAGAAAGCGATCCCTTCTTGGTATTTTGTATATAATTCGGATTTACTGCTGTAAATGTTTAGCCTTTGTAATTGCTTTGTGATTGAAGCAAGTAGGCTTTCCGTAGGTAGGGTTAACTGAAAGTAGCAGTTTTCTACTCAGAGTGGCTTTAAAACACACAACAGGAAAACTCAGGACTTTTTATTACACAGTTTATTTTTTTCTAACTTTTAAAAATATTTATTTATTTTGAGAGAGAGAGAGTGCACGTGTGCGTAATTGTGAGCACAAGCAGGAGAGGGAGAGAAAAGAGAGAGAGAAAGAGTCCCAAGAAGGCTCCACGCTGTTCAGTGCAGAGCCCGATGCAGGGCTTAATCCCAAGAACCTTGAGTTAATCATCTGAGCTGAAATCAAGAGTCTGACACTCAACCCGACTGAGCCACCCAGTCACCCCTAAACAGATCATTTTAACTGCTAATATTATCAGCCACTAGAATTTGTAATTATGTAAGATCAGATAAAGATTGGAGAAATAAAATTCAGTTTTCTTCTTCTCTTTTTCTAAACTGTTGTAATTTATTCTAATGTAACATATTGTAACATAGTCTTCCCTTGCTTGATATATAATTATCCTATCACTTTTTAACTGGTCTCTTATGTGTTTACAAATACAGTCCTTTCGCGGTTACATTCGCTGACTGCCAGCCATTTCTCCTTACGAGCATATTCAGTCGGCTTTAACCATAAGGCATACTTTTATTTGGTCTTCCTGGCATCTTTTCTTTCCCCATTTTGGGAGCTTCAAAGCTTTTAAAATACATTTTTATACCTTTTTTATACATGAAACATTTTTCAACTAGGAAACTACTTTTTCTTGTGCCCCACAATCCCAGCACGCTATGGGAGTTGGAGGGAAAGCAATCAGAACAGGCCTCCTTCAAAAGAAGTGGCTTGTTTACCTTCTTTCTACACAGAGATTCTTATTTATGAAAGTATAACTTACAATTCATCTTTCTTTACACTAGATTTCTTTTTTGCTTTCTGTTGCTTTTCATCTTTCTGGTTTATTAATGGTATGAAATTCTTTCTAAAAAGTGTTATTATACTTCTCATTAGCAATCTTCCTGATTACTAATGAGGTTTATAGATGTGTTTCTTTTTGATCATCTTAAGTGATCTATGTATTGAAGAGCCTCTGAGGATACTATCAGATTAAAATCCGTAACACCCTTGGGAAAATTTAAGTGCTTAAGCACCCTATTACATCATCTATGATGAATACTCTGCATATTGTAATACTCTGCTTGATATAATCACATTTCTTGATTCATTGAGTAGAACATATGGAACAGAAGTGTTTCTGAAGGAAATAGATTTGGAAATTACTCCCTCCTAGCAGTAAAGTGGATATAAACCTTGTGATCTCAGAAGGCTTATTCATAGAAAGCTTTGTATTCATCAACACCTATTTCAGTAATTTTCAGCAAATTTATCAGCTTGTGGAACCATTACCATAATCTAGTTTTAGAACATTTTTATCATCCCAGTAAGATTCCTTGTGCCCATTTACAGTTAATTTCCCTTCCCATGGGGCGCCTGGGTGGCTCCGTTGGTTAAGTGTCTGACTTTGGCTCAGGTCATAATCTCATGGTTCGTGAGTTTGAGCCCTGCATTGGGCTCTGTGCTGACAGCTCAGAGCCTGGAGCCTGCTTCAGATTTTGTGTCTCACTCTGTCTTTGCCCTTCCCCAACACGTGCTCTGTCTGTCTGTCTGTCTGTCTCTCTCTCTCTCAAAAATAAACATTAAAAAATATTTTAATTTCCCTTCCTACCCCAAGCCACAGTTCACTGCTCGTCTTTCTGTCTCTATAGATTTGCCTTTTCTGAACATTTCCTATAAATGGAATCATACAGTATGTGATCTTCTGCATCTGGCTTCTTTCATTTCATCACTTTCTTTCTACAATATCTGCCAAATTTGTATGAGATCATTTATAAGCTTCCAATCCCAGTCTTTAAAACTTCTTTCATTTTAGAGTTTTGTTCCTCACCTCTCCTTCGCCTTTTATTACAGCTTCATCAGTTGTTCTTTATCTTCCTTTGTAGATTCTTCTAGAATTTCAGTCTTCTACATGCATGTATCTAGTCAGGGTCCAGTCAGGAGACAGAGTAATTTGAATAGGGAAAGTTTAAAATAAAGAATTATTAACTATCATGTGAGACTGAAGTCATGGGAGATGGGCTCATAAGGAGTAACAAGAACCCTAAAGTATACAGGAATAGCAGATGTAGGTAGCTGTCAGTATGCCTAGGGCTAAGGTGGAGCACTGGGGAAGGAACAAGCATAGAAGAGGATCATATCCACACGGCTGAGATCCAGAACGCCCAGCTCACTAGAGGTGGAGAAGTTCTTTCTCTGAGGCTGCAGAGCAGCCCTAAGAGAGTGCCTGGGGATACTGTCCATGAGAGGTGCCATGCCAACGGCACCAGGAAACTGTTCTGTGGGGTGCTGGCAGAGGCTGTCCCTAGGGAAGTGCTGTGCCTCAGAACTCAAGAGATGCTGGGGCAAGTGCTTCATGGGAGGTACCAGGCCTGTGGCTCCTGCTTTGCAAGGAGGTGCTGGGGAAGCTGTTTGAGAAGTACCACTAGTGGCACTCTGCTTCAAGGCCACCTTCATGAAGGCCTGCGTCCCCAAGGGAGAAGTCACATGTTCTACAGGAAGGAGTCTGCCTAGAGGAGCACACCAGGGTCTGCAAGAGAAATGCCTGCCTCCTTCAGTGTCCCTCCAGTGCCCTCTACTGACAAAGCTTAACATGGTGCCAGCTGGCAGAGGGCCACTGTTTTGAGTCCAGCTCCATTATCCTAGAGTCAACACAAAGAAGGGCAGGGTTTGAGCTGAAAGGCAATAGATTTTTAACTGGCACACTATATAGAGAAAGAAGTTCAGAAACTATGTTTTCTGACACGTATTTAAGTTATATCCAATTCAAGGTAACCAGTGTTTCTCCCCACACTACCCTTTTAAATACATTTTTTTTCACTTTTAAAAACACAGTAATTGCGATTCTCCATTTAGAAAAGTTTCCTCTCTAGTCAGTTGTTACAGAAAATACATTGGAGTTGGATATCCACATGTGTTGGGTATCACCTTATCTGGTAGAAGAAAGGCAGGAAGGAAACCAGCGTCAAACTGGTCAGTAAATTCTGAAGTCGACTCTCTTCCTGTGCCTTACTTTGTTTAAAAATATGCAGATTTGGCTAGGGTACCAAGGTTCTAACCATTTCTTTCCTGATCATCCCAATACCAGTGTCTGGACATGGAAAAATTCTTCTTATAGCATGTCATTTTTTAAATTGTTTTTATAATTTTGATTTTCTTTTTTCAGTCAGTAGCAATAGCTTTATGTAAAGCATGGGAAATGTGAAATCAGTTCTCTTAGAAAAAAATACTTGTCAAGTAATTAATTAAAAGTTTCATAATTATGTTAACTTCCATCCAATTGAATGGCCTTGTCCTCTCTGTTTAACTCATTAGTTTTCTGCCTGAAAGCTTCGTCTACATTTTTTTTTAACATTTATTTATTTATTTATTTTTAACATTTATTTATTTTTGAGAGACAGAGAGAGACAGATCATGAGCAGGGGAGAGGCAGAGAGAGAGGGATACACAGAATCGGAAGCAGGCTCCAGGCTCTGAGCTGTCAGCACAGAGCCCAACGTGAGACTCGAACTCACGAATTGTGAGATGATGACCTGAGCCGACTGAGCCACCCAGGCGCCCCAAGCTTTGTCTACTTTTATCCAGATCCTTGATTAGTGTTTTCACCACACTAATTTAATTATATGCTTGAACTGACCAGAGAGTTCACAGAATGCAGGAGAGACCCAGTACCCACAGGGCCTTCATGGTACTTGGCCAGTGTCCGGTATCTCTTTTAGTCAGGCACTGCTTCCCCCTCTCCACTCTCAGGGGAAGATCGGCGCAACCAAACCTGTGTGGTCTTCCCCACTCTTGGAAGTATTCATGATTAGCTAGGAAATCTTCATACCTCTGGTAAAAAAAAAGAAGCATGGTGAAGTATGACTTGACGATATTTTCCTAAGAGCAGAGGATGATTTTTTTTTTCCTCTGGAAGAAAACATGACTTCTCTCTGTGAGATTGAAGAGCTGCTAAATAGCTTTTTGAAGACAATGGTTTCCTTAGCAACCATGAATTATCACCACTTCTCTGATGCACAGTGTTTTCTCTAAATGGCCTGGCCCTATAATAACAACGTTGGTTAGCTCTTTATTCAAGGTTATTTGTCTACGATTTTCTCTCATTTTTCTTTTTCTGTCACTCCCAACAGGCTGAAATTTGCTTTTTGCTTTTAGCCAATTAATCATTTATTTAGGAAATATTTTCTGAAAGCCTATTATGTAGAAAACACTCCAGGGGTATAAAGATAAGACTTATGTACAAATCCAAAGCAGTAGTGTTATTCAGTATTCAAAGGAATGCTACAAACTAAATGGTCTATGAAGGTCTACTATTGCCTAGAGTTTTTTTCTTCACTAGTACTCTTTAGAATGGAATAAGCAACTAGCAATGTATTGAGATCTGGAGTTTGGTGGTACAAATTGACACAGAAAATATATACACAAACCTCTTTGTAATAAAGTAAGATTTGTTATTTACTCATCAAAAATTTTGTTATCTTAAATTTTCCTGTGCTTAGAGAGCATATGAAAATTCACTGACAGATTCTAATTCTGTTCTCTTCTGGTATATATAGCTTTGAAAACATTGATTTGTTAGGAATATAACCTGAGTATATAGGGCTTGTATACAGTGCCCTGTATTAAGTATTCTAGGGCTAACCAGAAGAGTTAGACATGCTCTCATTTCCTTACAAGGAGATTTCATGATCTAGTGGCACATACAAAAATATATATACAGAGGAAACTGTATGAAGGAAACTCAGTAAAGAACAATTGAGCTTCTCATTGCCAATTGCAGACTGATGTCATGTAAACTTTAGTGCTCTGTTGAGCGGCTCACATGATCATCGTGTAGCTTTAATCAGGAAAAGAATGTCTTTTCACTGGGTATCAAAGGAAATGAAGGATGAGACTTATCAGAACAGTCTTGTTTTCATGACTTGAATACACTCTATTTTCTCTTCTTGAACGTGACTACTATATTTCACGTTTTCCCCATCAAACGTATTTGGGAAAATGAGGTCTCTAGAGGTTCAGGCATATCGTCATTAGAAATCCTCTTCAAAATCCTTTATGAGAAATAGGCTTTGTAAAGTCTGCTGTAGTTTCCTGTAATTAGGCCTGAAAGTTCTATGGAAAACATCATGTTGAATATCTGCATGAAAATGTGTTGGTTACCAGGCATCTCCAGGGAGCTGCCAAGTTATAAAGTTCTCTTCTTTCCCATGCCACCAGACCTAAAGGAAATCTTTCCATGAAGCTTTTATTTATGTATGTATGTATGTATGTACATATTTATTTATTTATTTTTATAGTTTATTGTCAAGTTGGTTTCCATATAACATCTAGTGTCCATGAAGCTTCTATAAGGATGCTGAAGACTTTCGCATTCCAGGGTAATAGCAATAGTAGTCAGGTGTTAGGAGCAAAGTTCCAATTGCACAGAACATTTAATAAGTTACTTCTGTGACCCAATTTCTGTGTTAAGTACTGGTTTTGATATAAAAAAGAGCTAGCTAGAGCCCTTACCTCAGAGTTTATCATTTAAGAGGGCTTGAGATTTAGAGAATGAAGGAGAGATTGGAGTATTCTTTGTGTGTTTGTGTTGATAGAGGGTATGTCTCTGTGTGCCTTAGGATGCTTCCTTTCCTCATTCACTGTTTTGTACCAAATCTGAGTTTGTGTTCTCACCTGGATTTGTAGCCATTTCAACTGTCTCCACGCTATGCATAATGTCACTTATTCACCCTGGTTGTAACTTGAACAGAGCCAAACTATAAATGATGTGTAGAGCTTCCCCTGGGCTCTGCTCCTTACCCTGCATAGAACATAGCTTGTAGTTGCTACCCTGAGCACTAAGCTGACACAGGCTTGGAATGGTTTCCATTGTTATTATCCCTCACTGCCTCCCTTTCCATTTCCCACTCCCCTTATCTGTTTTCTGTTTAGATGCTGACATCAGAAGGAGCACAGCCTCAAACAGCAAACCCTTCTCTTCCTCCCAGTCCTTGTAAGTACTTTTTACCTCTTTTAAAAATAAAACCTTGGGGGGGCGCCTGGGTGGCTTAGTTGGTTAAGCGTCCGACTTTCGCTTAGGTCATGATCTCGCGGTTCGTGGGTTCGAGCCCCGCGTCAGACTCTGTGCTGACTGCCAGCTCAGAGCCTGGAGCCTGTTTCAGTCTGTGACTCCCTCTCTCTCTGACCCTCCCCTGCTCACGCTGTCTCTCTCTCTCCTAGAAATAAATAAAACATTAAAACAAAAAAATAAAAAAATAAAACCTTGGGTATGTGGAGAAAGAAACCTAGTTCTTGGGACATGGAGGGGAAAGGCCGTAGACGAAGCATGCACATTCACAAAGACACAAAGCGAAGGGCCTGCCCGCTGGTGGTGGTGAGTCCCCAGCAGCAGAGCAGAAGGTCAGTGGTTCAAACGGGGTGGGCTGTAGTGGAGGCAAAGATCGCAGTCTGGATTGTTCCTTCTCTGCTGACTCTGATTATATCAGAGGCCCCCAGAAGATTAGATCTGAAGAGAGAGAGCAGTGACCCTGATTTCTGATTATGAAATCAAACTGAACTGGTTTCCCATTGTAGATCCAACAAGGGGAAATAGTCCCCCATTCAGGAGCAACGGTCCTTTATTGTTCACAAGGCAGTTTTGCTCAATTTATTTTGTAAATAATGTTATAACCCCCATTTTGCAGTTAAAGAAACTGGAGTTTAGAGAAAGGAAGTGATACAGAGTCCCTCACTAGCAGTGCGACATAATGCTATTAAGTGGGGTTTGAGCCTAAGTCGTGGGACTGTAAGATCAATCTGTTTTCCTCCACTCATGTGTCTGAAGCTGATGAGAAAAGAAGCCAGGCAGACTGGGGGTACTGTGAGTGTTCTCAGCCCAGCAGTCACAGGGTATAATATCAGATCCTGGAGGGCAGGCTCTTTCTTCTATGCTCAGCCTTCCTTGTGCTTCCTTTCCAGCTCTCACTGCTTCCTACACTCCACATCTGCAGAGGCAGTGGCCATGGGACTCCTGAAGCAGTTTGAAGGCATGCAGCTGCCGGCTGCCTCAGAGCTAGAATGGCTGGTTCCAGAGCATGATGCTCCTCAGAAGGTAGATTTCTTCAGCTTTTTCCCTCTTCCCACTGTCCAGCCCCATGAATCCATGAGCCTCTGTGATGCTTTTCTTCTCTGTCACATGTCCCCAGTCTAGAATGAGCCTGTGTGTTTCCTTCCTAGCTCACAGAAGCCACTTATTACAAATGTGTTGAGTTAATGAAGGAATGAATGAAAGAATGAATGAAAGAAAGAAAGAAAGAATGAATGAATGAATGAATGAAGATGTGCTTGCCTGGGTTTTCCCCAACAGTTGTCAGAACAGGAGATGACGGCTCCTTCATTGTCCTTATTCCACATGACTGCTTACTAGACCTAGAGGTGGAACTCCTGTATTGTGACCAACTTGAGACACTGTGAAAAAGTGTGGAAAAGTTCATATTCTTTTTGCTCTGTAGTTGAGTAAGGCATGAAGCATCCTGGCATAGCAGGGGTCCTGAGGTGGCTTCGGGACAGCATCAGCAATGGGTGCCACCCCACTGGAATGCTTTTTCTGTTCTTTTTACTTCTTGGAACACCAGGCCCTCACTTCTAGTAGCCTGGTGCCTCAGTGATTTGTTCCGAGGGCCAAGGTTGCCTGAAGCTTTTACCTGAGGTGTCCTGACACCTCTTTGATTAACTGTGTTTCTGTCATGACCAAAGGATCAGGCACATTGTGCTTCTCTCCTGCAGCTCCTGCCCATCCCTGACTCGCTGCCTATCTCACCAGATGACGGGCAGCATGCTGACATCTACAAGCTGCGTATCCGTGTTCGTGGCAACCTGGAGTGGGCTCCACCCCGGCCTCAGATCATTTTTAATGTTCATCCAGCCCCCACGTGAGTAGGCAGTGTCTGTGTCCTTTGGAAAAAGGATATATCCGGGGTTGTCAGGGCCGTCCGCTTGCCTCTTGTCTCTGCCTCCAGCTGTAGCTCCCACACAGTTCTGTTCGCTTAAAGGCAGAGAGTGAAGATTATCTATCGTGTCACAAGTCTTACTCCTGATCTTCCTGCTGCTTCCCAGAGCTGACTGGAAATGAGGTCTTTTTTTTTTTTTTTTAAATGTTTTATTTACTTCTAAGAGAGAGAGAGACAGCGTGAGCAGGGAGGGTCAGAGAGAGGAGTCACAGACTGAAACAGGCTCCAGGCTCTGAGCTGGCAGTCAGCACAGAGCCCGGCGGGGCTCGAACCCACGAACCGTGAGATCATGACCTAAGCGAAAGTCAGACGCTTAACCGACTAAGCCACCCAGGCGCCCCTGGAAATGAGGTCTTTTATCACTGGCCTTCCTGACCTGTTGCCTTCCTCCCAACAGTTTTGGGAGCTTACTGGTTTTTCTTTTCTTTTAATTTTTTTAACTTTATTTATTCTTGAGAGGCAGAGAGAGCGAGAGAGAGAGCGAGCAGGGGAGAGACAGGGAGAGAGGGAAAGAGAATCCCAACCAGGCTCTGCACTGTCAGTACAGAGCCTGATGCAGCGAACTCACAAACGATGAGATCATGACCTGAGCTGAAACCAAGAGTCAGACGCTTAACCAAATGAGCTACCCACGTACCCCCTGGTTTTTCTTCTCTTAAGATGGATGGTTACCTTTCTTTCCTCTTGCTCTCTCTTCTGTCCTGTTTCTCATCTCTTACATTTGTACAGCAAGTGTGATTCATTTGTTAGGGACTGTCCTTGCCTTGACCTAAATTCTAACCTAGTAATCCTCGGTTTGAATTGATTCTCCCAGTGGGTTCATTTTGTCCAACTCTAAAAAACAACAGGTGAATTCCCCACTCTTCCCATACTTAACAAGAGCCTTACGGTTGCCTCCTTTTCCTTTACACCCCAGAGACCCCCTGTGGCCGGTATCTGCCAAAGCCCTCTCCTTCCCTTCTCCTCAGGAGGAAGATCGCTGTGGCCAAGCAGAATTACCGCTGTGCAGGGTGTGGCATTCGGACTGACCCCGGTGAGCATCTTCTCTGACCCCTGATCCGCCTCCAGAGGCTGTGCCCTCTCACACCCTTTGCAGAGTGGCTGGTCACAGTGTCAGTGAGAGGAGTCAACAGAGCAGAAGAGGGAAGGGGAAAGAAGGGGCCTAGACCCCCGAAGGTAGGGCTGTGCAGGATCCCTGGCAATCAGGGAAATGATTTTGGGGGGCCCATTACCAGCATTGTGTACCAAAGAAAACTGGATACTCTGGGCCAGGTTCTTGGAAGCTGGATCTTACCAATTCTGCCCGGGTTTGTTTCCTCAGTGGCCTTCAGGGAGGGACACAGAAACCCACAGAGTGGGTTTGAGAGCACAGAAGTGGATGGAGCCCAGTGCCCAGTGTCTGCCCCTTCCTGCTCTTTGAAAAGGAGCAAGAGAGCTGCCTCACCACCTAATAGAAGGCACAATCACATCTGACCTTTGACTTTCTGGTTTTTACAGATTATATCAAGCGGCTGCGGTACTGTGAGTACTTGGGCAAGTACTTCTGTCAGTGCTGCCATGAAAATGCCCAGATGGTCATCCCCAGCCGGGTTCTGCGCAAGTGGGACTTCAGCAAGTACTATGTCAGCAATTTCTCTAAGGACCTGCTCTTTAAGATCTGGAACGATCCTCTCTTCAATGTGCAGGACATCAACAGTGCCCTCTATAGGAAGGTCAAGCTGCTCAATCAAGTCCGGGTAGGATCCTTGAAGAGCCACATCACAGATTACCCTCCTCATCCCTCATCCCCTCCCTCCATTCATTCAGCCTTTGCCAGGATCACATTTCTCTCTGTCACCATGTCAGACCTGTAACCGTCTCATTACTCACACTTTCTCTGCATACTTTCTTTTTTTTAATTTATTTTATTTATTTATTATTTTTTTTTTTAAATATTTTTTTATTTATTTCTAGGAGAGAGAGACAGCATGAGCAGGGGAGGGTCAGAGAGAGAGGGAGACACAGACTCTGAAACAGGCTCCAGGCTCCGAGCTGGCAGTCAGCACAGAGCCCGACGCGGGGCCCGAACCCACGAACCGCGAGATCATGACCTAAGCGAAAGTCGGACGCTTCACCGACTAAGCCACCCAGGCTCTCTCTGCATACTTTCTAAACCTCTTGCCATTTCCCACCTATCTGTCCAGTTAGAGACTCAAACCTACCAATGGCAGCTCTGAAGCCATAGATGGCACTCACTGAGAAAAGCAGGAGTCCTCTCTGCACTGAAAATATACTGAAGGGAGAATAGGGTATCAGGTGGGAAATTCAGATTCTGGATTTCTCAGTGGCTTCTAGTCGTGTAGTTGAGAACCCAGCCTAGCAAAGGTGCCCTCCCCGACTGGAGGTCATTTTGAAGTCCATTATTGAGTTGCAGATGTAGAGAATAGTTTGGCTCTGGCTGCTGCATGCAAAGCTTCCAGACCCCCAGGGTTTAAAGGTATTGGTCATTCTAAGTTGTTTCTTTCCTCTTCATACCTGCTCTTACCCCCCACTCAGCACCACAATGTCTTTCTCTTCAGCTGCTGCGGGTCCAGCTATATCACATGAAGAACATGTTTAAGACGTGCCGACTGGCCAAAGAGTAAGTCTTGTATGGAGGCCAGAGGCCTCTTGCTGGGTTAATGTCTCTGAAACAGACGTGCCCCAGCAGTTGTCCCTTGTTATGTGAAGAAGCAAAGTAGAGAGATTTGTAGAGAATTCCAGAAATGGTCAGTGAAAAGCCTGCAGCAGTTAACTGTGTCTGTATCCTCTGGAAGGACACTCGCTGGTTCTTCTGTCAGGCCAGACCTGCCACTCTTTGCAAGCTGGCATGAATCACTGTGCAGGAAGGTGTGAAAGTCACTTCTGCCATCCAGACACCTGGTAGTGTGGAGAGTCCAGAGTGGTCTGGAACTCCTAGGCTGGCTCAGTGCTGCTCACCCTCATTGACTCTGTCTGGGCCCTTCTTTTCCCTGTCTGCTTCTGGATAGAGATCCTTCTACTTTGGTGTGCCATACACAATGTTCATTTTTGTCCTTAATTTTTTTTTTAAGTTTATTTATTTTGAGAGTGAGAGAGATATGGGGGGTGGGAGGCAGAGAGAGAGGAAGAGAGAGAGAATCCCAAGCAGGCTCCATACTGTCAGGACAGAGTCCAACGTGGGGCTCGATCGAACTCATGAACTGTGAGATCATAACCTGAACCAAAACCAAGAGTCAGATGCTTAACCAATTGAGCTATCCAGGTACCCCTAAAATGTTCATTTTCTGCTCTTCCCTCCCTCCCCTCATTTCCTGTAGGCTTCTCGATTCCTTTGACACAGTTCCAGGACACCTGACCGAGGATCTTCACCTGTATTCACTGAATGACTTGACTGCAACCAGGAAGGGGGAGCTGGGGCCCCGGCTTGCTGAGCTCACCAGGTCAGGGGCTGCCCACGTAGAGCGATGCATGGTAAGATAGTCTCACTTTAGCATGTGACTGGACTCTTGCTTAGGGGTACAGAGAGTGGGGTGGACCCAGCTTCTTGCCGTGCAGCTCCAGGAAGTCGAAATGGCCTGTCAACATGGGAGGAAAACTAGGTAGGGTTGCTGTTCCCAGCATTGGTGAACAGCTAATTCATCTAGATCTAAAGAACCTGGAATTAGAAGAGGATGTGGTGCTGGCACTGCCCCTGGGTAAGAGCAGGACTAAGCAGGCCTTCAGTGTAGAATTGTCCTGATGTGGGAGGAGAACCCTGAGTTAGAATCGGGAGGGACTGGGTCTTCGCTTTATCATTCTCAGTGACTGTGACCAAAGGAAATGCTTTGCCGTCTCTTCAGTAAGCCTCAATTTTCTTGTCTCTAACATGAAGATAATAATTAATAGCCCCTGCTCTTCCCTCTCAGGAGCTTTGAGAATGGAGAAAATAATTTACGTGAAAGCATTTTATAAACTTCATTCTATAGATACAAGTTATTATTGTCCTTGATATACTTAACATGCCAGGAATTCAGAAGTTCCATTTTTAGAATTTCCCATCTTAGAATATGCCCAGTGTGTGTTCCTGTGACAGTCCCAGAATTAGAGCTCAAAGCAGGGCCTATGGAGAGACTCTGTGCAGCGGGGGGACTTAGAAAGACTTCACTCTACCCTGACTCAAGGCTGGGTGTTATTTTGGAGAAATGCCCTTGCCATCACATTTTATCTTAATTGGCTGTGGTTCCTATTTCAAAATAGAATCCTCACCCAGCCTGGGATTGTGACTTTAGGAAGCCCCTTGTGGCGCACACCATCCCTTCTTTCTTTCCAGCTCTGCACTGCAACCCACTCTCCTGGTTGGAGTTTCTCAGACTCGTGCTCTCTTGTCTCCACCTTAAAGCTTTGTCTAACACTGCCCAGTCCTGGCCCCAGTCAGGCTGTCATGCTCCCAAGTCCAGCCTGGTCTCTTCCCAGAAGGCAGGAGAACCCCTTAGGGTCCGCTCAAGTCTTCTTTATATTTTGTCCCTTCCCTCGCTTGGGTTCCTTCATCCTCTTGTGCCAGTTCCTGGTGTGCTGCCCCTGATTTTGCTGCCTGTCCCTCCCCGCCCTTCCCCCGCAGCTCTGCCAAGCCAAGGGCTTCATCTGTGAGTTCTGCCAGAACGAGGAGGACATCATCTTCCCTTTTGAGCTCCATAAGTGCCGGACCTGTGAAGGTAAGGGCTGGTGCCGGTGTGGAGTGGGCAAACCAGACTGAACGCGAAGCTCATTTAGTTCCCTCAGCCGTCTCTGTTAGCAGAAGTTCAGTTTGACTCAGAGACTCCCTGTTTTCACCACGGGTGCACCAAGCAATGGTGGCAAGAAGGGGCTGGCAGTGATTTACTTTCAGCTTAAGATAATAGAAATTGTTCTCTCTTTTTCCCACCTTCCCCACCCGAATAGAGTGTAAAGCGTGTTACCATAAGGCTTGTTTCAAGTCTGGAAGCTGTCCCCGGTGTGAGCGGCTGCAGGCCCGACGGGAATTGCTGGCCAAGCAGAGCCTGGAGTCTTACATGTCAGACTACGAGGAGGAGCCCACCGAAGCTTTGGCCCTGGAGGCCACCGTCCTGGAGACCACCTGAAGAAAGCACATTGAGCCCTCTGCTAGGCGCTAGGGCCACACATAGTGCAGAACTGAGCCTCCCTTGTAAGGACTTTCCCCACTCGTTTTTTTTTTCCTTTGGTTATTATTATCATTATTTTTTTTATGACTTCTCTAACGTCCATGTGTAATCAACCTTTGTTAGGTTGGTGGGGTCCAGTCTGTTGTGACAATTTATAGGTACCAGGTATTTCCATCAGAACTGACACACAAGTCCTTGTGTGAAGCTTCTAGTGCCTCTGTCAGGGGAGTGGACAATGAAACCTAGTTCTTCTGACATCCATGGCCTTCTCTACTTGGACCAGATCCGGTTTCACCTGCATTTCAAGTGTCATTTCCAGTTTTATTTTGTTTTAGTTCTGGAGCTTCTGAGTCAGGCCTTTCTCAACCAACTCATTTGTCCTTTGCTGCTGATATAGTAGGATGGAGTTTTCTCTCTCAGTCCTCGAATAGAGTCAGATTGCACCCTGAGGAGAAGCATCAGAGACTGGGACTACGTGGTGTGCATTCTGTCCACCTTACTTAGGTATTTTTGAGGCCACAAAATCTGCATTACTACCTGGAATACTCAGAGACCTCAAGGAGGCCACCATGTGACCTCCTTGTTTAAAATATTCTAGGCAAAGATGATGTCACAAGCTGACTTTCTTTACCCTGGTGGGCTTGAAGCAAGAAAACAGAACTGATACTTAGGCCAGGCCCTTCAAAGCCTTAAACCAAGCATACGTGAGGCCACAACCCTGTGGCTTAAGGAGCATTTATTTAGTCAGAGGAGCTGTTGGCCTCCTCTTAAGTGATAAAGTCTCTTCTCATCAACCTAGGTCTGGTGCAGATGTAAACTTTCAAGCTTAGGCAAGTCCCTGATGCCATCCTAGGTTGAGGACAGAAGCCCCATCCTCCATCTTATTTGTGGGTCTCTTGCCACTGTGCCCTCCATTAGGTGGTCATTTTGGTCCTAAGTAAAAGTATGGCCCAATTCCATTCTCATCCCGTTCCTGCAGTAGAGCTGGGACCCTCCCTGGTGACTGAACTCTTGCCTTTGTTTCTTTTGTTAAAGTCGGGGTAGGGGTGGGGAAGCTTTCTGCTATTAGTGGGGTTAGGGAACGTGGCAATTTGTGGACGTGAATGTGAGTGTGAATGTTCCTGTGTACTTGGGATAACAAGAGCCTTTATGCCTATTGTGCACTGAGCCATTTAGCCTGGTGATATCCATATGTTCAATCATTCTTTCCACATTACTAATTTTAACACACACATACCCTTTCTTAAAAATGTGTGTTTCAATGGGACCGTGATATGTTTGTGGTGTTAAGTTGCCATAGCTCCTGACCTCTGCACAGAACACTGGTCAGGGTCACTGTTCCCAGGGCTGGCAGCTCTGTGAACAAAAGCCCACGGCATTTTTTTTCTTTTCTGGGACTGACTTCTTGTATACCTGTCTTTCCATAGTTGGCTACTAATAGAAAAAATTTGATGTAGATGCTACCCCAAGAAGCCAAACAGAAAGCAGCACATGGTTGGTGGAAGCCGATGAGTACCTGAGCTGGAGGCAACCAGGAGTCTCACAGGAAGTAGAAGGGTTGGTAAGGAAATAGCCAGAGCTGAGGCTCCACCAGGACAGCAGGGAGCAGGGAGGAATTGACCCATGCTGTTGGTCTCTCTGCTTTGTGCTTGGGATCCGGCTGGAAGACCCTGAGCTTGTTCTCCCTTAGTTGATCAGGGGGGCTCTGAGAGCAAAGGCCTCCAGCCCAGTTTTGAAGGGTTTAAACTAGGAGCCTTGTCCTACCTAGGAGCTTTGGGAATGGCCCCAAAAAACTCAAGTCTTACTAAGGGTTAGGCCTCAGATTCAGACTCTGAGCTCTACTTCTAGTTGTGGTATAAATTACACATCCAGCTCCTTACTCCAAGTCACTACACTGGAAGAGAGATGCACTTTCATTATTGTCCTCTCTGTTTCATGTTAGCATAGGACCAAAGGCTGGAAAATGCCGACAGTTTCCAAAGTTGAGCTCAGCAGTCGTACATGCTCCTAGTTTTTCACTTATTTTTCTCCACCTTCTGCATTCCGTCTCTTTAGATTGCGTATCTGTTTGAGTGACCCTGACACTTTGCTGTCATCACTGTCCAATACCCATTTATTTATTTATTTGAGAGGAAAGAGTATGGGATGTTTTGAAAGCACTTTGCAACTAATACCAGTATCTGAAAATCCCCTGCTGTTGTGGGGAAAAGCTTTGAATGCACTGAAGAGAGTTCCTTCTGAATGAAATGGGAGGGGGAAAAGTGTTCTTTTTTATAAATAAAGGGAAAAGAGTTGAAAGTTTGCTTACAAGGTAGAGACAAGATTCAAGACATTGCAGAAGAGTGGACAGCAAATATTTTCCACTTAAATGAGGCTGTTATTGACTTTCTCTGCCAAGGCTTTAAAGGAACAAGAGTCTATATAGAGATGTTCTGTTCATCTACAACTTGTGTTCTGAACTGGATTTCTATTCGCTGTAATATATATGCAGCCTAACAGTTTGTTGTCATCTTTAATAAACTAAGGAAATGAAATTCCTGCCTTTTATTTGTCCACCTTGACTATCAGGAAATGATTTTGAGTGTTTACTATAAAGCAGGCATGTCTAAAAATTCAGGAGGTTTCTGAGTCAGGAAAAGTGGGTCAGAATGCATCGTCACTGACTTGTTATGTGACCTTGAGCAGATGACTTTGTTTCTCTGGATTTTTATTCCTTCATGTGTAAAAGATACAGGCACATAGTCATTCACAGTGCACGAGGTGTGCTTCCTACCCATCCCCTTGATGTAAGTATCTTTTATTTCAAAGTGATGTAAATCTTTCTCTCTACAGCATCTGAATTGTGTTGGGTGCTGTCAGTGCAGAGCCTGATGTGGGGCTCAAACTTACGAACCATGAGATGATGACCTGAGGTGAAACCACGAGTCTGTGGTGGTCTGTAGTGGTGGTCTCTGTCTCTCCAACTGAACCACCCAGGCGCCCCTACCCTGCAACTTTCTGAACATTTCTGCTTTGATATCTCTTGGTCATCTCCAACTGATATGTCTAGAACTAACACAAGTATATTTCCCCAAACCTAAACATGAGTCACTCCAGTTTGAAAATTGGGTTTCGACTCCTTCCTCTCTGAGTCAGGTGGCATGTTCAGCTAGTCAAGCCTATCTCCTTCCCACCACCTATCATCAAATTCTGTTCAATTTTCTTTTTAAAGTGAATCTGTCTTGTTCCTTTTCTATCACTAGCACACAAATTCAGTTTCTTAATCTCAACCATCTCTCGCCATGCCAGTCTTGTCCTATTTAATTACCCATTAAATATTTGGGTACCTACTGTATGCCAGTTTCTGTGCTAGGCTCTGTGGCTATTGCAGAGAGCAAAATGGAGCCAGTCCTGACCCTAAGGTCTTAAGGGGGAGACAGACATTGTCTAAAGTCACTAAAATGAATATATAATTACAAGCTGTAATAAGAGCTATGAAGGGAAAGAGTAGATACTATTAAAAGGGGGGAGGCTAATTTCGATTGGTGACAAGGCCCCTGCTAGACACAGAGTAGGGAGAAAGGACTCCAGATGAGAGCTGGCATATGTGTTGGTGTAGAAACGGGAGGAATTTGAGCAAGAACCTGCAAGGACTTCCTAAGCATGTTAGACGTTATTCTCAGGGCCTTGGGAAGCCATCGAAGAGTCTTAGAGAAGTGACTCATCTGGTTAAAATGTCAGGGTGTACTTTTCAGAGAATAAATAGAGTTAAAGCAAGAGTAGAAGCAGTGGGATCTTCTAGAGAGATGGTTGCAGTCATTCAAGAGAAGTTATGTTGGTTTGGACTAGGGTGTGGGATATTGTCATCACTGTCTGCTCATTCCCCAAAGCCTCTGAAAACAAGATGCATTCCGAATGTTCTACAATGACTTGGACATTTTAAATCAGTGAACGAAAGACTAAGGGGAAAGATACTGGAAAGATACTGGGATAAATGACAGAATCCGAGGAAAACTGACAACTGAGTCTCAGGAAGCGCAGAGCCTAGGGCAGCTGTAGGAACTTCAGGTTCCGCTTTTTCCAAACCTCTTGTTGCCAGTGAGGCAGGCCAAAGAGTAATGATTGTGTTGGGGACTCACCCCTGAATAGTGGGGCACACTCCAAAGAAAGGAGTGCTATGAGTTCGGCAGTCATTCATTTGTAGCAGTGACTGTGTGATCCATCACTCCCTGTGGCCCCAAGGGTGTGTAGATTTGCTAGACTCTGTAATGGTATAGAAAGAAGGCATGATCTTTATAGCATCTTTAAAGCGAGGCTCAAGCCTGTTTCCTTTTTCCTACGAACTTCCAGCTTAGAGTATGGGTAACAGGGATCACTATGCCCACCATATCCTGCTGCCTCTTCTGCCCTGACCAACTTCAGTCTTCTCCCATATCCAGTCTCCAGAGTATCAGACTGCTAGCTGTTAAAATTTTAGCGATAGCAGCTGCCAGATGGCCCACGCTTTCCCATTGCGAGCTCGATGTTCTTGGGATCAGAGATGAATGTGATTAAAGGAAAGTGAATCTGCTTAGCATTACTACTCTAGGAGCTCGGAGAACACGAGGCTGTGCTTTGCATATGCCCTCGCCTCCCTCTTTTTGGCGGACTTCTCCCAGAGGAACAGAAAGCAGAGAGCTACCGTCTCTGGCTTTGGAGGTCCATCAGAGACTTCATTAATTTTCTTTGGATTCTGTCATTTATCCCAATATCGTTACACTATCTTAATACCAGAACAGTGGAGTCTGAGGGTTAGTGGGTTAAAATAAATCTTGAGTGGTGGGAGGTCTCCTATATACGTGGGAGTTTTCGTGACCAGCCTTCTGACAGGCTGCAGCTAAACAGTAAGACAAAAGTCAGTAGCACGGATGACCTGAAACCTTTTGGCAACTCATTTGTCACCGTAGGTAAATCCTGTCCTTTTCTCTCACTGTCTTGGGAATTTCTCACTTGTTTTCCTTTCAAACAATGGTGCTTGGAGTTCCCAGCTGGTTTTATCTCCCCACTGGCCCACAGAAGGAACAGAAGCTCCTCTCCCAGCTTCTTCCCCAAGCCCTTGTTTCCACAGCAAGCACACAACTGCTTTAGCACCAGCAGCTGTGAGGGAGAAACAAGCGAGGAAAACACACCTTTCTCTCCTTTCCTCCCTCGCCTGCCAGCCTTGGCCACTTAGAATCTGGGGAAAGAAATTCAACAAAGGACTAAACAAAGGACTAAAAGATTTGTATATTTCTCCCTTAACCACTGGAAGCCCTACAACCACAGATCTAACTAAGAGAAAGTCCTGACAAGTTGAAAAGCAGGAATGAGGCCTGCAAAGGAAAAGGGAATGAAAGCTTCTTCCCTCTTTTCCTCTTTTGTTTAATCAGTAGTATTTAATTTTCTAATTAACAGCCACATACTTAAAGTCCACAAGAAAAGTATATGGTGAAAACCCTTGTGCCCAGTTTTTGCCACACCCCCCTTTAGGAGCCCCTCATTACTTTATTTATTCTTGGAGAGTTTTTTATACAAGCAAATAATGTACATTTGTAATTCTTCACCCTTTTAAGAAAATTTGCAATATTATATCCACATTTATGTATCTTGCTTTTTTGTTTTATTTAAAAAATTTTTAACATTTATTTTTTAGAGACAGAGACACAGCATGAGCGGGAGAGGGACAGAGAGAGAGGGAGACACAGAATCCGAAGCAGACTACAGGCTCTGAGCTGTCAGCACAGAGCCCGGTGTAGGACTCAAACTCATGAGCTTGTAAGATCATGACCTGAGCTACAGTCAGATGCTTAACTGAGCCACCCAGGTGTTCCCCTGTACTTTGCTTTTTCAAAAAACAGTGTTTCTTAAAGAAGCTTCTGTATCAGTACATGAAGAGCTTCCTTATTCTTTTTTTATAGTGGCACATTTCCCATTGTATGAATGACAGTAGTTTGTTCAACCAGTTAACCTACTGATGAACATTTGTTTTCCATCCTTTGTTAATACAAACAATGCTGCAGTGAAAAACCTGGTCATATATTATCTCATATGGGAACAAGTATATCTGTAGGATCAGTTCTCCAAAGTGGAATGACTGGCACAAAAAATGTATATTTGTAATTTTGGTAAATATTGCCACATTGCCCCTCCACAGTGGGGATAAGGAGCTTGGGCCAGGGGGAGGATGGAAACATTACTATGGGGTCATACTCCTTTACCTAAACCTCACTGCTGTTTCTCCATAGAAGATAAAGTTTGGTTCCTTCCCTTGGCACATAAAGGATCTTTAAACGTGGTCACACTGTAGCTTCTTAACTTCATCTCCTGCCATTCCCTGAACTACTAGCAGATTCCCAACTGTGCCTTGATCTTTCTTCCTTTAAAGAGCTAACTCAGCTACATCATGGCTTTCTCTGGCTGTATTCTGCCCTACCCATTCTCTGTGAACCCTTAGCACTCTTTCTGTACTCTTCTTAGAACACTTCTCACACAGCCTTGTTATTTCTCATTTTCTCTAACAGAACAACAAACACGTGAATGAATGGAATGAATGCATGAATGGCCAGGTGGGCATTGGAATGTGAGGAACTGCCTGTTCTACACGGGCACAAGAATGGTCAGAAGTATACTGCGGATCAAGGGACAGGATTGTTCTGACTTTGCCTCTGACTACTGCACCTCTTAGCTCCTTATCTCATTCCTTGGCACTAAATCTCCGCCAAGATTTGGTTACATTCCCAAAATTTTTTTTGAATATTTTATTTATTTTTGAGAGAGAGAGAGCGACAGCATGAGCAGGGGAACGTCAGAGAGAGAGGGAGACGGAATCTGAAACAGGCTCCAGGCTCTAAGCTAGTGTCAGCACAGAGCCCAATGCGGGGCTCGAACCCACAAACCATAAGATCATGACCTGAGCTGAGGTCGGACACTTAACCGACTGAGCCACCCAGGTGCCCCTACATTCCTAAATCTTAAGTGATGAATATATACTTACCTCCCCTTTCTTCCCTCAGCTACTTTGTAACTGTTTCTGTTTTGTTTTCACCAGCAGCCATTATCAGAGAGGGTGACATTCCAAATGTCCTTTACTCACTTTATTATTAAACCGACAGCCTTTCCTTGCCAGAGACTAAATATGATGATACATATGCCCTAAAAACACCCTCTGAATTAAAAAAATCTTCATGTCTACAATGTAAGCTGACAGAAAAATGATAAAGCTGTGTGAAAAACTGCTGAAGCTGTTAAAATGTCCAAATGTTTTCCAACCAGACATAGAAAAATAGCTTACAGTACAAAATCTGTACTTGTTCTGAGGACTTTTGTTTATTGTTACAAACTAGTTATGGTTCACAGGAAGTCAAAGCCTGATTTCCAGCAAGTTCTCAAGCTTCTCTTCTCAACATTTAACATTTAAAAAAAATTTTTTTAAGTTTTTATTTGTTTGTGAGAGAGAGAGACAGCGTGAGCAGGGGAGGGTCAGAGAGAGGGAGATACAGAATCTGAAGCAGGCTCCAGGCTCTGAGCTGTCAGCACAGAGCCTGATGCGGGGCTTGAACCCATGAACTGTGAGATCATGACCTGAGCCAAAGTCAGATGCTTAACCAACTGAGCCACCCAGGTGCCCCTCAACATTTAACTTAGATTCGAGGTCTCCATAGGCTAAGACCCCTGTTCAACAGGGAAAAAAAGGATGCCAGCCCAGCATGCATGCATCCATTCATATACCCACATATCCTAAGTAGACTTAGGTTTCTGTGTTCCAGACATCATGCCACAGCTGGAACACAAACAATCATAGAAAATTGTTCCAAAAGGTGTTTGCTGCAGCATAAATTGTGAGTTCAAAATTAATAGTGGAAAATATCTAAAAATAGATGCAACCATTAAAATGATAGTTGTGTAGACCGTGATAGTAACATAGAAAAAAATCTTATAACACATGTTTTATGGAAACAAAGGAGAAAAATATATGTCAAAAATACATGAATCCTTATTTATATAAATAGACAATAGAATTAATAAGAAAAGACAAATCTTCTTACAGAAGAATTCAAACAATATCTGTAAATTATTCCCTTTCCAGGAGGTGGAGCTTAATCCTCTCTCCCCTTGAAGATGGACTAGAATTAGTAATTCACTTAAAAAAAAAAAAAGTACAGACAATGAAGTATTGCTTGGCCATCAAAAAGAATGAAATCTTGCCATTTGCAACTACATGGATAGAACTAGAGGGGATTATGCTAAACGAAATTAGAGAAAAACAAATATATGACTTCACTCATATGAGGACTTTAAGAAACAAAACAGATGAACATAAGGGAAAGGAAGCAATATAAAACCAGAGGGGGACAAAACACAAGAGACTCTTAAATATGGAGAACAAACAGAGGGTTACTGGAGAGGTGGTGGGAGGGGAGATGGGCTGAATGGGTAAGGGGCATTAAGGAATCTACTCCTGAAATCATTGTTGCACTGTATGCTAACTAACTTGGATGTAAATTTAAAAAATAAATAAGAAATTTGAAAAAAAAAAAGTATGGAAAGAGAAAACAGCAACTTCACAATGGAGAAACCTGGCCAACACTACCTTAACCAAATGATCAAAGTTAACACCACCTATGATGTCATGTGGATATTATGCACCCTGGGTATAATGTGATGAGGTGGGTACATCACTTCTGTGGTAATCTTTCCAAAAATCCATAACTTCAGTCTACTCATGAGGAAAACATAAGACAAACCCAATTTGAGGACTGTCTACAAAATACCTGGCCAGTACTCCTCAAAACTGTCAAGGTCATGAAAAACAAGGAAAGACTGAGGAACTGCCACACGCCAGAAGAGGCTAGGGAGACACGATTAAATACAATGTTCCATCCTGAATTGAATCCTGGGACAGGAGGAGGACCTCAGGAGCAAAACTGATTAAACCCAAATAAAATCTAAAGTTTAATTAAATGTAATATACCAATATTGGTTTCTTAGTGTTGAAAAATGTGAGATGGTAACATTTGTCAAAACTGAAAATTTCTGGGTGGCTCAGTCAGTTGAGCGTCCAACTTCAGCTCAGGTCATGATTTCACGGTTTGGGGGTTGGACTCTGTGGTGACAGCTAGCTTAGAGCCTGGAGCCTATCTACGGATTCTGTATCTCCCTCTCTCTCTGACCCTTCCCTGCTCACGCTGCCTCTCTCTCTCTCTCTCTCTCTCTCTCTCAGAAATAAAAACATTTAAAAACATTTTTTTAAAAAAACGAAAATTTTCAGAACTTTCATGCTATCTTTGCAACCTTTCTGCAAGATTGAAATTATTGCAAAAGGAGAAGTTTATATAATAAGGAGTGCACTTGTGATGAGCACTGGGTGTTATAACACCTGAAACTAATATTACTGTACTTTAACTTGAATTTGAATATAAAGTGTATATACATCATTATTACAACTATGGAAAAATATCCCTGGAGAGGAAAAATATACGTAAAGGAAGGGAAGACAATATAAAAAAATATGTGTGGCTCTATTGAAATGATGGGATTATGCAGTAATTTCCCCCCTCCTTATGTAGTTATTGGAATGCCTGCAAACTGGTCATATTGTTTTTTAGAACGTATAGAGTTAATTTTGGTTTTTGCTTTAAGAAAAAAAATTCTTTCCCTTGAAATGTAGAGGGAATGTACAAAAAGTATATAGATATTAAAGGGCAGTCAAGACAGCTATCGCTTTAAAATACTCCCCAAACATTCTTCAGCACAAGGTAAGATGACCCAAATTGGCCAAGAAAATATCCAGGGCTTCTGCCTTCTTGATCTCCTAGCCTCATGCCCACTTCCTCCGAGAACTGGTGCCTCTGTCTAGACTTTCTATCCTGACATCACACAGGGAGAGGATACGTTGGAGTTTCCATAAACATTTTGCACATCCAGACTTAGAGACCTTGATTTCTACCCTTGATAGTTTGTAGGGTCCTGCCATTGCCTTCATCCTGGAGGAACTTTTCCAACTAATTAGGGTCCCTGGGAAGACGGGAGCAGGTTGGGATGGGGGCAGAGATGGGACTAATGGGACTCAAGAAAAGTTCTCTTGATTGCCAGGTTTTAGAGTAGAAGGTCCAGGCAATTGAATCTAAACAGTTTTCCAGAGACTTCTCAGATTCCAGCTATTTCGAAGATTACAAACAGCACTATTTGACTCTGGTGTGGCGCTCCCATCATAAACAGAAACTACTATGAGCAGAAACTACTCCTTCATTTGCACTTACTTCCCCTTACCATGCCCACTTTGGACCCAAGCAGAAGTTAAGTCTTAATTTAAAACTAAGGTGAAGAGTTTACCAGCCAAACAGAAATATTTATCCAGCCTGCATTTTTTCCACAAAGTACCAGTCAGCTCAGGAGCCCCAAAGAAAAGTTAGAGCCAAGTCTTCTCTTTAATCCTTGGTTAATATTTTTTCTCACAAAAACCTTACCAGATTTTTGTTTCAGCCCTCTGATCAAGGGATGGGCACATGGCTCAAATCTGGATTGCCTGAACTCTTTTCCGAAACTCTGAACCTTGAACAAGTTAGGCAAAGACCAAAAAAAAATGGGCTGGCACTTTCTCATTCTAATGTGGTGATGAGACTTTATTCCCACCTCTCAGATGCTGTGGCTGCCAGTTTTCTATCCTGTTCTGAGTCTAGTTCTTTAGCCTTCCCTTCAAATCATTTTAGTATATTCCTTTGTCTCTTAAGCAGATAGAATTTTGGTAGAGTTTTATTATTAGCAGGATGAAGGGTTTATGATGGGGAAGTGACTTTGAGGGCCATTTTATGATTTTATTTCTGACAAAGAACCCTGAGTCAGCCAGTGAAAGGGCAAAAGAGAAGGCAATGACTGGAATAATCCCCAAATTATACAATCAAATATTGACTTTATCTGTTTGATTTAAATTGATCCAAGTCATGACTGTGTGATTCTTTTCATCTACCATGTATATAACTCAGTGCTTAGATATAGTTCCTGCCCTTTAGGCAGTGTTTACTGTGTGCTGAGCACTGTGCTCAATTCTTTACATGTATGACCCATGTAATTCTCCCAACTACCCTATAAAGTTGATGCCATTATCATTTCTATTCTATGGAAGAAGTAATTAAGACACAGAGAGTTTGGTAACTTGCCCAAAGTGACACTGCTGGTAAACAATGGAGCCTGGATCCAAATACAGGCAGTTTCGCTCCATAAACCCCAGTCTTAACCACTATGTTATGCTGGAATGAGTGATAAAGATAGAGTTCTGGAAGGTCAGAAAGGGAGAGATGAAAGTGGCCAGGATGATTAGGGGAAGCCTCGAGGGCTTCTTGGTTCTGGAGCTGACTCCCAGAGGCTGGATGGAATTTTTAAAATGTTTTAATGTTTTATTTATTTTTGAGAGAGAGAGAGAGAGCATGAGCGGGGGAGGGTGAGAGAAAGAGGGAGACACAGAATCTGAAGACAGGCTCCAGGCTCTGAGCTGTCAGCACAGAGCCTGACACAGGGCTCGAACCCACAAACCGTGAGATCACGACCTGAGCCGAAGTCGGATGCTCAATGAACTGAGCCCTCCAGGATCCCCGAGGCTGGTTGGAACTTAATGTTGAGAGGAAGAAGAAGAGCCTCTTGGGAAAGAGAGGAGGGTCACTGTAGCAGGAACGAAAACAAAGAGCTGGAACTGAAAAGTCTTTAGACAACTGTGAAACATACAGAAAGATGGTCCTTTGTTAATTGTTCAAGGAACAATTGGATAACTATGGGAGAAGTCAGATCATAAACGGTCTTGAATGACATGTCAACCACTATGACTTTACCCTACAGTGAGGACCCCTGCAGCTTTTACAGGGAGCAGTGGAAACCCTTTTTATAATAGAAAATTGCAAATGTATACAAAGATATTGAGCATAGTATCCTAAATCCCCATGCACCTATTATCCAGATTTGACAGTTATCAACTCCCCACCCACTGCCCCTACCAAGATTATTTTGAAGCAAATCTTAGACATCATATTATTTCATCTGTACATATTTCAGGATATATAGAAAATCCCAAGGAATCTCCTGTAAATGCCCTATTAGAACTAATAAGTGAGGTTAGCAATATTGCAGGATATAAGATAATCATACAAAAAACAATTGCATTTTTATATACTAGCAATAAACATCAAAATTACAAATTTACAATCACTTAAAAATAAGTAGGTGCAAATCAAACAAAATATGTACAGGATTTGTATGCTGCAAGTACAAATTGCCGATGAAAGAAATAAAAGATTCAAATGAATGGAGAGATATATTATGTTCAGGGATTGGAAGATTCAACATAGTAAAGATATCAATTCTCTCCAAATTTATATACAGACTTGATGCAAGTCCTATCAAAACCCCAGCAAGGTTTTTTGTCTAAATGAACAAGATTATTCTAAATTTTATATGAAAAGACAAAGAAACAAGAATAACTAAAACAATTTTGAAAAGGAAGAACAAAGTAGCTATCAGTCTACCCAATTTCAAGACTTACTATATAGCTACTATGTAGCTTCAAGGACTGTGCAGTATTGGTGAGGGATAGACAGGAAGATTAATGGAACAGAACAGAAAACTCAGAAATAGACCCACACAAATCTGCCTACCCAATTTTGGACAAAGATGCAAAAGCAGCTCAATGGAAGAAAAATAGCCTTTTCACAAATGGTGCTGAAGCAACTGAAAATCCATAGGCAAAAAATCAACCTTGACCTAAGTTTCATACCTGTTCAAAAATTAACTCAAAAAGGATCACAGACTTAAATGTAAAATTATAAAACTTTTAAGAAAAAAATAAAAAAAAATCTCAGGTTCTATGGCTAAGCAAAGAATTCTTAGATTTGACACCAAAAGCATGATTTATAAAAGGAAAAACTGATAAACTGGACTTCATCAAAATAAAACTTTTGATCTGCAAAAGACCCTGTTAAAAGGGAAGAAATGATAAGCTACAAAACTGAAGAAAATATTCGCAAACCACCCATCCAACAAAGAGCTGGTATCTAGAAAGAACTCTCAAAACTCTACAGTAGATGTTGTATGTCAATTACACCTCAATTTAAAAGAATTAATGGAAAAAACTCAACAGTAATAAAATAAACAATTCAATTGGAATATGAGCAAAAGATAGTAAGAGACATTTCACTGAAAAAGTATACAGATGGCAAAAACAAGCACATGGAGAGATGTTCAATATAAATTAATCACTGGGGAAATGAAAATCCCAACCACAAGATATCACTACATATATATCAGAATCACCAAGGTAGAAAATAGTAAAAATACTAAATGTTGTCAAAGATGCAAAGATGCCATTCATTGCTGGTGGGAATATAAATTGGTACAGCCAATGTTTAATATGGTTTGTCAGTTTCTTATAAGACTAAACATGCAACTACCATATGATCCACCAATTACAACTTTACACATTTATCCCAAAGACATGAAAACATATATTCACCTCAAAAACCTGTACATGAATGCTAATGGCAACTTTATTAGTCAAAAACTGAAAACAACCAAGACATCCTTCTATAGCTGAATGTAAAACAAACTATAGTATGTCCATACTTCAGAGTACTACCCAGAATTAAAAGGAATTAAAATTAAAAGGAACAAATTATTGATACACAAAACCACTGGATGAAGCTCCAGAGAATTATTATGCTGAGTGAAAAAAAATAAAAAACAATTCTAAAAGTTATATTCTGCATGATTCCATTTATATAACATTCTTGAAAATGACAAAATTATAGAAAGGGAGAACAGATTAGTGGTTGCCAGAGATTAAGGAGGGGGTGGGGCAAATGTGAAGTGAATGTGGCTATAAAAGGGCAACATGAAGGATCCTTGCCGTGGTACTTGCTCAGTGTGTTGACACTTTCAAAGTTAATATCCTGTTTGTGTTATTGTATTGAAATTTTCACGAGATGTTATCCTTGGGAAAAGTGGGTAAAAGTTACGTGGACTGCTCTGTATTATTTCTTACAATTGCATGTGCATTTATAATGATCTCAAAGTAAAAAATTTAATTGAAAAAAATTAAACTATAAACTGCTATGAGAAAGAATCAGCAGATGCAATGGGAAAAGTCATACCCCAGGAGCTACAGAGACTATAGCAATATGAAAGAGAGTTCAAAACTAATTAATCGTATAAAGAGGTAAAAATGCCAAATAGCCAAGGAAATTTTAAAGAAGAACAATATTGCTCTAACAGATCTCAAAACATATTCTAGAGCTATCATAATTAAGATAATGTGTCACTTTGTATACGGAAAGACAAATTAGAACAAAGAAACAAAATGGAAAGTTCATAAATGGATCCATACATGTAAGGAAACTTGATATATGACAGAGGTAGTATCATACATTAATGGGGAAGTGATGCATTATCTGGTACATGATTATGTAATACTGGTTATCCATATGAAAAAAAAAAGAGTTATTTTAGACCCACCCCACAAATCAACACAAAAATTAATTCCAGATGGAGCGCCTGGGTGGCTCAGTCAGTTGAGCATCCAATTCTTGATTATGATCTCATGGTTCCTGAGTTTGAGCCCCATGTCAGGCTTTGCACTGAGAGTATGGAACCTGTTTGGGATTCTCTTTCCCGCTCTCTTTCTCTCTCTCATTCTCTCCCCCCCCGCCCCATAAACAAATAAACTTAAAAATTAATTCTAGATAGATTAAAGGCATAAATGTGAAAAATAAAGTTTTAATGCTGTTGTGATTTAAATAGTTTCCCCCAGAAAAATATTTGAGTTCAAGCCCTATCCCCTGGTACCTATGAATGTGGCCTCTTTGAAAAAAGGATCTTTGCAGAGGCAGTCAAACTGAGGTCACCCTGGAGTAGAGTGGGCCCTAAATCCAATATGACTGATGTCCTTATAAGAGGAAGAGAAGTGACAGAGACCCACAAGGAGAACCCCATGTGATGACAGACATAGAAATCGGAATGATAAACCTATAAACCACGGAAGGCCAGGGACTGTTGCCAACTGGGAAGATGCAGAGAAAGATCTGCTCCTGGAGCCTTCAGAGAACACGCCCCTACCAGCACCCAATTTCAGACTTCTACATTTTTCTTGTTTTATGCTGTTTAACTTTGTGGTAATTTGTTGTAGCAGCTTTAGGTAATGGATACTAATGCTTTTAGAAGAAAATACAGTTAAAAGAATTAGAAAAAGATTTCTTAAAATAATTCGTAAAAGCAGAAACCACGACAGAAAATTTGCCTTAAAATATAGAGCTTCTGCACCTCAAAGAAACAAAATGAAAAGGGAAGCCAGACACACAGAGAAAGATATTTACAGCACATGTAACCTACAGAGGAGTAGTAACTGGAGTTTATAAAGGATTTTCTTACTCTCAGTAAGAAAAAGATAACTTCATATAAACTCAAAAGCAAAGTGATAAAAATGAGCAAAGGTTACGAACAGGCAATTCAAAGAAGGAAACAGTAGATGATCAGTAATCTCAAAATTAGCAGTAATCATGGGAAGACAAATTAAAGCTAGAATTAATTATGATGTCACACCCATCAGACTGTGGGGAGGGGAAGCGAGAATATCAAGTGCTGATAAGAATGTGAGACAACAAGGAATCCTTCTGCACTGCCTGTGGGAAGATAAATCACCATGACCACTTGGAGGACCTTTTTAAAAAAAATTTTTAATGTTTATTTTTGAGAGGGAGAGAGACAGAGAGCATGAGAGGGGCAGAGAGAGAGGCAGGTCTCTGAAGCAGGCTCTAGGCTCTGAGCTGTCAGCACAGACCCTGATGCAGGGCTGGAACTCACAAACTGTGAGATCATGATCTGAGCTGAAGTCGGGCACTCAATAGACTGAGCCACCCAGGTGCCCCTGGGAGGACCTTTGATCATTTACATATTAAAGGTGTGTACAACATATGACTGAACGATTTCATTCCTAGATGGTGTAGGAGAGAAAATGTTTAAGGGTGTTTATAGCAACACTGGTTATGATTATGGAAAACTGGAACCAATCCAAATGTCTATCAGCCGGAGAATGGCTAAATGTTGAACACTCATGATGCAATGTTTTATTGTGATAAAATATACATAAGATTTACTACATTAACTATTTTAAATGTATATTTCAGTGTATTAAGTACATTCACATTGGTGAGGTATGTTCACAAACATGATTCCATTTATTTTATTTTTAATTATTTTTAATCAAAGTATATTTGGCATACAATATCATATTAGTTTCAGGTGTACAATATAGTGATTCAACATCTATATACAATTACAAAATGCTCACCACAACTGAGTAAGTTTCTATCTGTTACCATACAAAGTCATTACTATTTTATTGCCAATATTACTGTGCTAAGTATATTCACATTGTTCTACAGCCATTACCACCATCCATCTCCAGAACTTTGTCATCACACTGTACTGAAACCCTGTACCCATTAAACAGTAGCTCTCTGTTACCGCGACCTCCGGCCCCTTGTAACCACTGCTGTACCTGCTGTCTCTTTGAATTTGACCATTCCAGGTACCTCATGTAAGTGGAGTTATACAATATTGGTTTTGTGTATGTGGCTATTTCATGTAACATAATGTTTTCCAGGTTCATACATGTGGTAGCATGTGTCAGAATTTCTGTCCTTTTAAAGACTGAATAATACTCTGTTGTATGCATATACTGCATTTTGTTTATCCACTCACTATTGATGGATATTTGGCTACTGTGAATGATGCTGTTATGAGCGTTATTGTACAAATGCCTGTTCAGGTCCCTGCTGTTGGGATATACTTAAAAGTGAAATTGCACCATAGAGCAGTTATATTTTTATTTTTTCAAGAATCACAATGCTGTTTTGCACAGAGGCCATGCTATTTTACATTCCTCTCATAATAATGCAATTCTATATAGTAATTGAAGTTGAATGATGAGAATTAACTATATAGCATGAAATCTTCTAAACACGCCATTCCCTCTTAGAACATTCTCCCTTCCCACTCAGTGCTCCACCTGGATAAATCCTACTCCTCTTCTAAGTTTTGGCATAAGCTGTATCCTAGAAAGTCTTTGTAGAACATTTCCCCTCCCTCTTCTCAGGCCCCTGTGGGGTCCCCCTCCTCAGCTCTGCCTCTCTTTGTAATGTTGTATTGTAACTGCCCATTGGTATGTCTCTTACCAATAGACTGAAGCTTCTTGAAAGCAGACCTGTGTCTGTCTTGTTCATTGTAGAATCCTCCGTGTTGGCTTAGAATAGGTGTTTAAATAGTACTGTTAAATCAATCAGTGAATTTTAAGGCTATGACAAAGTGACAGAAAGCATTTATAGCCCTTAGAACACTTGAGTCTTTCCGTGTCCCCCACGGCAACTATTGTTAGAGGCTGTTAGTAAAGGGAAACAGTATTCCTCCTTTCGTAGCATCTGAAAATCTTGGAGCCAGAACTTCTGTGACTCATTGTATCTGACCTCCCAACAAGTGCAGTCTCCACCAGGGCCTCCCTGAGGGCTAGGTTTCCAGCCTGGTCTGAGAACTTCTAAAGATTATCACTACATGGTATGCTTTCGGTAGCATGATACAGAGACTCCCAACTAAGAGTGACAAACGAATGGAGGTTTATTGTCCTCAAATACCAAGAAACCCCAAGGTAGGTGACTGCTGACTCTGGTTCAGTTGTCTGTGATATGTTTGGGGCCAGGCTTCCCCCCCCACACACACACATGTTCACTTTTCATCCTTGCACAATTGTTGCCTCATGATTGTGAAGTGGCTCCCATGCCTCTGGGCATCACACGCAGTCGAGGACAGAAGTAGTAAAGGGGGAGCGCCAGCAAGCTCTCTTCTTCTGCCTGGCCCTTTTATTTATTTGCTTGTAAATGTTTATTTATTTGTGTGTGTGAGAGAGAGAGACAGACAGACAGAGTTAGAGACAGAGACAGAGAGAAACAGAGAGATAGAGACAGAGAGAGAGCGCACGCGCAAGAGTGGAGGAGGAGCAGATAAAGGGGAAGACAGGGAATCCAAAACAGGCTCCACACTGTCAGAGCAGAGCCCAACTAGGGGCTTAAACTCATGAGCCATGATATCCTGATCTGAGCTGAAGTCAAACACTTAACTGACTGGGCCATCCAGGTGCTCCATGCCCGTCCCTTTTAAAAGAAAGCTAAACTCCAGAGTTCTCTAGAATATTTCCATCTATGTTTTACTGGCCAGGACTCTATCACTGATCACCAAGTGCAGGGAGGTTTGGAAAGTAAGATTTAATCTTTCCCGTCTCCATAGTGGAAGGTGACAGGTGCCGTCAGGCATAATTCCTGAGTCTGTCTTAGGTGCTCACAGACTCTTAAAGCAGACCCTGTGCTGCTTGCAGGGGTACAACAGAAACCCGCTTGGGCCAAGGATAGAATTGGCCCCAGAACTGCAGTTGGGCACTTCCATAGTGGTCAATAGAGTCACCTTACTTTTCATATTTTCCTATAGTAAATAGTCCCTCTGAGTCTCTCCCTCAGCCTTCTTCTGGTCCATCAGCATTCCAGCAGCAATGTGGTGTAGACGACTTATACCAGCTGTGGAGACACAGAGCTGCCCAGCCGATTTTCCTGACTGAAGGGACCTCCCCAGGGGCATCTCTGAATACCTCCACTATATTTTGGTTGAAAGAACACTGGATAGGAGCCAGGAGACTCACCCCAGCTCCACAATTGCTGAGCTGTGTCAACTTGTGTTTCTTGCCTTCTCTGGGCCTCAGTATTCTTATCTATAAAAAGGGGGGAGTAGGGGGAGAAATGATTCAGATCAGAAGATTGCCAAGGTCCCTGACAGCAATATCATTCTGGTTTCTCTGATTCTGCTTCTTCTGCTGGTCTGGAAGTCCCAGGAGATGGGAAAAATATATGTATATTTTTGGTCTGCATTACCTCTGCTTGGACAAGCTATTCCAAACAGCTGGCACAGCTGTACCACTGTCTTGGTGCCCCCCGCCCCGCCTTTTGCCCGTGGCTGCCCGGCTGTGAGCTGGCACCTCCCCAGGGGCACAGATAACAAATGAGCTTCCTGGGATGAGTGAATATTAAAAGCCCTGGCCTTGGTCCTTGAAATGCTCTTGTCTCTGCTCAATGCCCGCAACCATGTGTCTGGTTTTCCTCCTCCTACTGTGGCTGAGCCGTGCGACCCCAGACCAGGAGACAGGTGAGGAGCCAGGCTGGCAGCTCAAAGGGACCTGGACTCTAGTCTCTTTCATTCATTCATTCATTCATTCAATCATTTTTGTTCCAGGCATGATTCACCTCCTAGGGGCTAATGCTCACTAATTCGTTAATTAAAGAATTCATTTACTCAGCACTTACTTGTGCTTAATGTGGCTTCTCTGCATACCCATCCATCTTCATGTTGGTAAGATCTCCTTGCGTGATTAGCTTGGAAGGGTCTTTTTTGGTTGGGGACCCCAGAGGAATGTCCAAAGGAGGCTCCTGTGGGTAGAGGAGGCATGGGGCTCTAGAGTGCGCACTGTGGGAGGTAGGAGGGAAGGTGGGGTGACAAAGTCTAGATCCAGGTTAATAGGCAGACTCAAGGGGCAACTGCCAGGCACCAACTGATTTGGTTTGCTAAAATGCCCCAGGAAATGTAGTGGGATGATAAAGTTGCCTTTTGTGAGAAAGTTAAATGCCATTGGTAGGAATACTTTTGTGGGAATGGGAGCCTCAAGGGCATACACATGCTTATGCATGCTTGATTTCTGCTTGATTTCTGTTCTGATTTAATAACACTTATGTAATTAAATGGCTTTGTGTAAAGCACTTCTGGGGAAGGGCAGGACTTCAGTTTTGTTGAGTGGGATCTGCAGGTGTGGGGCTAGAGCAGGATCAGCGGGAACTGCCAAGGAAGGAAGAGGCTGCCCAGGTCCCCTTTCCACACCCTTCCTCAGCACGCTCGTCTTCTTCTCTATAAAATTGTCAAATATGTTTCAGGAGTGTTTCTTTGGAGGGGCGCAAACTATCGGCAGGTTCTATTCTTCACCCCCTCCTTTCTGGGCCCCAGAGCTTGTCACTTTTACTAGCCTCTAGGTCTGAAGCCACCAGGATGGTCACAGAGTCACCTGAGCTATTGCGTCCTCACTAGGAAGCAGTTTCCTGATGGGCCCACTGCTTCTCCACCAAATCCCGTGGCTCTCTCCTCTTACCTGTGGTACAGCACTAGTTGTACAGCATGGCGATGTTCTGGTTACTCGTAGTTTGATGACACTTCACTATACTGATCTCCTGGAAGGTGCTTTTTTGCAGGGTCTGGTGGGGCACGGCACTAGAATATATGTCCATGATCCACCATGGTACCTGGCTCAGAGAGTCACTCAATAGTATAAAATGAGGGGCGCCTGGGTGGATCAATTGGTTAACTGTCCAGGTCTTGATTTCTGCTCAGGTCATGATCTCGTGGTTCATGAGTTCAAGCCCTGCATAGGGCTCTATGCTGACTGTGGGGAGCATGCTTGGGATTCTCTCTCTCCCTCTCTCTCTGCCCCTCCTCTGCTCGTTCTCTCTCTCTCTCTCAAAAAAGAAAACTTAAAAAAATAGACTAAATGAGTGAATGAATGAATGAATGAATGAATGATTGGGTGCTTAGTCACTTATGCTGTCATTTTTATGACAGAACCAGTCAGCACTGTTAGAAACTATATCTCTCTCCTGACCTTGGACACTGTGGGAACTCAAGTGTGAACTCAAATTCAATTCAGATATACAGTTTTTAATTTTTTAAATGTTTATTTATTTTTGAGAGAGAGAAAGACAGAGTGTGAGTGGGGCAGGGTCAGAGAGAAAGGGAAACACAGAATCAGAAGCAGGCTCCAGGCTCTGAGGTGTCTGCATAGAGCCCAGTGTGGGGCTTGAACTCAAAGACTGGGAGATCATGACCTGAGCTGAAGTAGAACGCTTAGCTGACTGAGCTACCCAGGTGCCCCTCAATTCAGATATTTTAAGTTAAAGTGAATAAAAAATATCTGACACCAGAACCACAGTGATGCATTTCCTACCTTGGATGAGCTGGTAGGGAAGACAGATACGTACCTCCAGAAAGAAGACTGTAATAACAGACAGGGACTAATGCTATGTTAGAAGCTAAAATCAATAGGTTTTAAGGGTAAAAAGAAAAAGTTAATCCCAATAAATATAGTTAATCCCTTCTATCCCCAGGTGTGGGGGGGGTGTTGGAAAGCTTTCAGAATAGGTCAAATTTATTATTAATTTTTTTTTATGGACATTTGCTAATGTTTTTTAATGTTTATTTTTGAGAGGGAGGCAGAGTGCAAGCAGGGAGGGGCAGAGAGCAAGGGAGACACAGAATCCAAAGCTGGCTCCAGGCTCTGCGCTGACAGCTCAGAGCCCAACATGGGGCTCAAACTCATGAACTGTGAGATCATGACTTGAAGCAAAGTCAGATGCTTAATCCACTGAGCCACCTACACACCCCTCTTATGGAAATTTCCAAACACGCACAAAAAGAGACTAGTATAATGAACCCAATGTTCTTACTGGCTAATTTAAAAATTATCAACATTTTGCCCAAATTCTTATCCACCATATTAAAAAATATAACCATAATGCCTTATGAAAGATGAAATGATTAAAATAATTACTACCATTAAAATTTTTTTAACGTTTATTTATTTTAGAGAGAGAGAGAGACAGAGCATGAGTGTGGGAGGGGTAGAGAGAGAAGGAGACACAGAATCTGAAGCAGGCTCCAGGCTCTGAGCTGTCAGCATAGAGCCTGACACAGGGCTCAAACCCACAGACTGTAAGATCATGACCTGAGCTGAAGTCACTCACTCAACCGACTGAGCCACCCAGGTGCCCCTGCTTATTACTGTTTACTACCTATTCATATTTTTCCAACTCTCAAAAGGACTTTTTTGCAGTTGGCTTATTTAATCAGGACTCAAACAAGGTCCACACATTACATTTAACTGGTATATATATATATATATATTTTTTTTTAACTGGTATATTTCTTAAGCCTCTTCAAATCTATCAGTCCCCTTTTCCTTTTTTCATGCTGTTTTTAATTGAAGAAACCAGGTCATTTGTTCTGTAGAAAATTCTACATTCTGGATTTATCTGATTGATTCTATGTGGATGTCTCTCTGTCCCCTGCATTTCCCAAAACCTGGTAATTAAGGTTCATTTCTTTTGGCAAGAATATACCATAGGTGAGGCTGTATACTTGCCATTGCATCTTGAAAGAGACACACAAAGTCTAGTGGTCCCACTTTCTGTGTTAAATAAACTTGATCACCAAATGCATCTGTCGTAGGTCCATTATAAACATTCCCCCTCAGCCTTTCTCTAATGGTTTTAATCCCCAGGGATGATCGTTGCATAGATCCATTGTTTTCACTAGAGGTTGCCAAACACTGGCTTTCCAATTCTATCGCTCCTTCCACATTTATTAGCTGTGGTTCTTCTATACAGACTTTTCCCTTGTCAATTACTTGGTTTGTATGGAAAGGCTGGATAAATGTTTAATTCTTCATTTGTCATTTTCAGAATAATGAGTTTGTTCCTTAGCAACCCAGGAAAGATTGAATTTAAACATGACCTTGAAGAATAAGAATGTGTTTTTAGTGGCTATGAGAGGGAAGGGCCTTTCACACAGAGGAAATGGCTTGAGCAAAGGCTGCAAAGCAAGAGTATTCAGGGTGTTTAGGGAATGGCAGAGATTAGTAGCAAGTGCAATAAGAGGCTTTTTGAATGAGAAGCATGGTGTGGTGGAAAAAGCAGGGAAGAAGTCAGGATTGCTGGTTAAGTGTGACCTTCAGAAAGGTCACACTTTTCCATGGCTAGATCAGGGGCTTTCAAACTTTTCTGGCCACAATCCACATTAATAAATATATTTTACACTGTGATTCAGTACATACATATAGGCATATAAAAATAAAAATTTCAAAAAGAACCCCAAACGACTTACCCTCACATATACAACGTATGCTCTGCCCTACCCTGCTATGCTATCCCAATCCATTTCATTCCTTTCCATCTTATTAAAATAAATGCTAGTCATGGGGCATCTGGGTGGCTCAGTTGGTTAAGCATCTGACTTCGATTCAGGTCATGATCTCACCATTGGTGAGTTCAAACCCCACGTCAGACTCTCTGCTGTCAGCACAGAACCCACTCTGGATCCTCTGTCTCCCTCTCTCTCTGCCCCAGCCCTGCTTGTACGCACTCTCTTTCTCTTTCTCTCTCAAATTAAATAAATAAACTTAAAAAAAAATACTGGTAATGATCACCGAAATGATCTCTGACTCATGAATGGGCTACAGCACTTGTTTGGATGGTCTCTGGGGCTCTTTTCCACCTCCAGCCCTCTTTGATCCATCCTCGGTATTGATGACAACCTGACACTGAACTAGGCACTTGGGAAGAGGGATGACGTGAGAAGGGGAACTACTCATTTGTAGGAGGCTCCTAACTTAACATGAGACAGAAGCAAGGTCAAACTCAAAGGCCACCATCACCTTGAGAGGTCTGACCTTCCAGGCCACTGCTCCCCTTTCATCAGACGCCTGCTGGCCCCTGTTTCCATAACAGACTGGGCTAGCCACACCTAACCCTGCACCCTCTCAGCGGCCTGCTCGCTGTTGATCTCATCAACATTGGAAGGCCCTCAAGCTTATCCCTAAACAAAGCCCCAGGCAGGTTCTAACCTAACAGGAATTGATTTGGTAGGTCAAGAACAGCATTGAGAGTCCTGGGTGTGAGAACACCTGGGGCTCATTCCCACCAGGGCCACTGACTCACCAGATGACCTGGGTCACATACCTACCTGCCAATGCCTTGTTTCCCCTGCCCTTAAAGAAGATGAAATCCCTCACTTGGTAGTGGATATGCACTGGTCAGATATAATTGAATTGGGCAGCTTGGGAAAATGATCAAAATTAGGGTTGATGAAACTGTTTTGTGAAGAGGGACCATGGAGACCTTCCTCTAACTTTGCGGGGATTTTATCGATCCTTCTTGTCACACTTCAGTCTGTTGTTTTCTCTCTTGCTTCTCTGTCTTCCTTGCTGTCATATCCCGGCCACCCTCCTCTTTTCTCTCATTCTTCTCTTTCTCTCAGCTCTGTCTCATTCTTGTGTCTCTGTTTTTAATAATAGCTTTCCTGAGATATAATTCATGGAACATAAAATTCATCCTTTGGAAGTGTACAGTTCAGGGGCGCCTGTGTGGCTTAGTCGGTTAAGCGTCTGACTTTCGGTTAGGTCATGATCTCACGGTTCGTTGGTTCGAGTCCCGCGTCGGGCTCTGTGCTGACAGCTAGCTCAGAGCCTGGAGCCAATTTCAGAGTCTGTATCTCCCTCTCTCTCTGACCCTCCCCTGTTCACGCTGTCTCTCTCTTTCTCCTAGAAATTAAATAAATAAATAAATAAATAAATAAATAAATAAATAAATAAATAAAGTGTACAGTTCAGTGGGTTTTAGTATGTTCACAGAGTCGTGCAAACCACACCACTGTCTAATTTCAGAACATTTCTTCATTACCAAAGGAGATCCTGTACCCCTAGCAGTCACTCCCTGGTCCCCATACTTCCCAGCCCCCTGACAACCATTAATCTACTTGCTGTCTCTATGGACTTCTGTATTATAGGCATTTCACTTAAAAGGAGTCTTACAACATATGGCCTTTTGTGGCTTTCTGCTTTCACTTAGCATCATGTTTCAGGGTCCATCCACCTTGTATCATGTGTCAGAACTTCATCCCTTTTTAGGGCTGAATAATACTCCGTTGTGTGGGTATCCCATATTTTGTTTTATCCATTCATCAGTTGATGGACACTTGAAATGTTTCCACATTTGGGTTCTTATGAATAATTCTCCCATGGACATACATGTATGGGTTTTTATGTGAGCATGTATTTTCAGCTCTCGTAAGTATATACCCAGAAGTGGGATTGCGGCATTGTATGGTTTTCACTCCAAATTAAACATTTTGAGGAACTGCCAAACTGTTTTTCTCTGTTTTTCAGAGCGGCTGCACCATTTTTCAATTCCACAGCAGTGGATGGGGTTCCAATTTCTCCACATTCTCAGCAACACCTGTTTCCTAACGGGTGTGAAGTAGTGTCTCCTCGTGGTTCTGGATTGCCTCTCCTTGACAACAAACGTTGTTGAGCAGCCCTTCATGTGCTTTTTGCCCACTGGTATATCTTCTTTGGATCTATCCTAGGCCCATTTAAAAATTGGGTTATTTGTTCTTTTTTGTTATTGTCAAGCTGTAGGAATTCTTTACATATTCTGGATAAAATTCTCTCATCACATGTATGATTTGCAGATATTTTCTCCCATTCTGTGGGCTGTCTCTTCACTTTCTTGATACTATCTGTAGAAGCACAAAACTTTAAAATTTCTATCAAGTCCAGTGTATGTTTCCTTTTGTCGCTTGTGCTTTTGGTGTCATATCTGGGAAACTATTGCTTAGTCCAAGGCCATGATCATCTAAGAGTTTTGTAGTTTTGACTCTTACATTCAGGCCTGTGATCCATTTGAAGTTAATTTTTATGTATGGTGTGAGGTAGAGGTTCAGATCCATTCCTTTGTGCATGGATATCCAGTTGTCCCAGCATCATTTGTTACAACAGTCTCTTTTTATGTACGTATTTATTTTTTAAATGTTTTTAAGTTTATTTTTGAGAGAGACAGAGCATGAGAGGGGGAGGGGCAGAGAGAGAGAGAGGGAGGCATAGACTCTGAAACAGCCTCCAGGCTCTGAGTGGTTAGCACAGAGCCCAATGTGGGGCTGGAATGGAGAGATCATGACCTGAGCTGAAGTCAGAGGCTGACCTGACTGAGCCACCCAGGCGCCCCATAACTGTCTCTTTTTAATGTCCCCTTTTTCTGCAGGCAGCTGCTCCCAACCCCAGTCCCTCTGCTGCCTTGGAACAGATCATCACTGCAAGCGAGGAAGCTGCTACTGTGATGAATTCTGCCACGTGGTATCAGACTGCTGCCCAGACCACCACACCCTGTGCAACCCCGGTAACTCACACACAGGCTCCTTCCTACCCCCCCAGCGGAGCTGGATGCTGTGACAGAGAGAGGCAAGCCCCTTGCATGTACCTCAGGCCAAGGCCAGGATGCAGACTGAATGGCTCCTGAGGTCCTTGATAATCCTGAGATCCTCACCTTCGGTCCACTTCATATAAAAAGTGCCCAGATGTTCCTCCCAGCTTTGTTTCCCCACTGCTCTCGACCACCAGCTGCTCCCCTCTGAGCTCCTTTCTCCGATCCACACGCAGAGAGGCTAAGTTGCTGGTGGTTGGGGATCAGCGTGGGGAGTGAGATGATTGGGTCACCTAACTGCCCCTGCGTCTCTAGCAATGTAGATGTCTCTTGACCCGATCCACGTAGACTTTTGAGGGAAGACAGGCATCTGCAGAGAGGTGCCGGGGATGCTACATAGGAGGAGGGGGCCTAGGAGTCTGGGAGGAGGCCGGGAACTTTCACCTTGTGTTTCTCAGCTTCTCAGAATACCAAGATGGTGCTGCAGATGGTGCTGAGGATGGAGACCCCCCCGAGACCTGCAAGAAGCAATCTAGACTGGGTGCAGCGTCTGGTGAGTGCCCTGGCGGTTCTCCCAGAATGGGGTGCTGACAACCTGCTTCTGCCTCCCTGGCCTGTAGGCCCCAAGGTCGGGGAACAGTTACCAAGGGGGAAAAGAGACCTGAGCTGGGGCAGAGCTCCATGGTTTTAGGGCTAGGAGCAGTGGTATCTGACCATGGACCTGACACTTGAATTTCATATCATTTTCATGTGTCATGAAATATTCTTTTGACTTTTTTCAGCCACTTAAAAATATAAAAAACATGCTTAACTTGTCATCTGTACACACACACACACACACACACACACACACACAAATCTGCAGCACGTGAGACTTGGCTTACAGACTGTGTAAGTCCTAAATTGGCTTTCTGCCCTAAATCATCCTTCATTCTTTATTTTTCATCTGTGTCGTGGCTTCAGCCCTGACCTGTCCAGAGCTCTCTGCCGAGCACTGGAGCAGAAGCCTCAGCCCCCACTCTAGCATATTATGAGCATTGGGCAGAAAGGAAGGCAGCATGGTACAAGGAAAAAGCATAGACTCAGGAGCCAGACAGACCTGGGTTCAAATCCTGTCTCTACCACTTATTACCTGGGTGACCTGAAGTGCCTCCTTCTGCCTTTCTGAGTTTCCCTTTCCTCATCTGTGTCCTAGAGCTTGCCTGGTAGAGCTGTTGCAAAAGGGCCTTGGTAGATGTGCAATGAGGCATAGCTATTATCTGGGGACATGCAAATAAGCTGGCCTTTACTTCCTGCTCACTTAGGTCCAGCAGCTTCTCCACACCAGCCTCCCAGGGAGGCCCCTCTCCATCTCTGTGAAGGAAATCAAGAAGAGAGCCTGACATCTCCTGTGAAGCTTCTTCCGGGCCCTGTGACGCAGAGCCCCCCCTGCCCCTCCCCACCCCCCCCACCCCCCCGGGCCTGCTGGGCCTTACCACCAGTCCCAATGTGCTTGTCTCTTGGTTTCTATCCTGCATGCTTCTGCATCGGCTCAACCAGAGGAAAATGGAAATCTGCGATAGTCGTTAACACACTTAAATCAGCCACACACGCCGGTGTTGAGCATTTGACTTCAGCTCAGGTCATGATCTCGTGGTTCACGAGTTTGAGCTCCGCCTTGGGCTCAGAGCTCAGAGCTCAGAGCCTGGAGACTGCTTCAGATTCTGTGTCTCCCGCTCTCTGCCCCTCCTCTACTCTCTCTCTCTCTTAAAATAAATGAACATTTAAAAACTTACATCAGCTATACAGATTATAAAACATAAATGTGGCTCATCGTATTCATTGTTTGTGGTGGTTATAATGAATATAGCAAACATTTCTTGAAAGTGGAAGGTGAGAACCTAGCACGTCTGGCCAAGTGATCTGTGCTTCCTTCCTCAAAATTCCTTCCCAGGCATCATGTGGCCACCTCTAAGTTCCACAATAGCCTGGTCTGAGCCTTGTAGCCTCATGCTCACCAGTCTTCTTCCCAGAGTAAGAAGAGAGGCAGGGGGACCTTCCTCTGGTGGGTTGGGACAGGGCTCCTGGGAGTTTCCTTGTGTGAGGATTTCAAAGTGCCAGGACAGTGATCCCAGGGGTCTTTGGGGTCTACTGAGCCCATTGTCTTCCCCTCAGGTTCCCTACCCTTCAGCTTCCTGCACTCCAGGCCTTAGGGTCTTTTTTTACTTCTCTTTGACCGTGGCCTTTCTCTGTAGTTCTACTTCACAACACGGTTCATGTCTGCTCCTCCTATAGTTCCATTGCCAAAGTCCCAGGTCACAGCATCCTAACTGGTCCTCTTGCCCCTGGATCTCCCCTAACTGGTCTCTGCTCACAGTTTCCTGCCCACAGCAGAGCTCTGGTGTTGCCAGTTCCTTACTCAGAAACCATCACTGGCTTCCCATTGTCTCCAGAACAAAAGCTAACCTCCCACACTTGGCTGCAAAGTCCTCCACATATTGGGCCCAAGGCCCATTTCTGGCCTTATCTCCTGTAAGGCCCCTTCCCCACACCTATGTTCCACCTAAATAAAATGGCCCATTATCCCTGTCCATGCTTCCCTCCAGGCTTTGACTCATCTGAACACTGGTTTCTTAGTAATAAATGATTATAGCAAAGGAGGTCCTGTCAGAGTCCACTTATTGGCCAATGGTTCTATTTTAGCTTAGTTTCTCTGAATAACTTATTTGGGAACAAAATTCCAAGGAGCAGAGGTGAGGGGAAAGTGAAGTGATACAGAGAAGAAGGGAGAGCCAATACAAAGATGCATTATCCAGTTGTCCCCACTATGGCTCATTTGTTGCTTGATCCTGTGGGACCTTTTAAAAAGCCTTACGAAATGTTTCAGAGAACCATCTGTCCTGGGGATGGAATAGGAAGCATCTGTCCATTGCCTCTCATTCTCGGGGTTTATAGGTTGTTCCACTTAGGCACTAATATTCTCAGTTCTTTGTTGCTTATATGTGAAAGCAGGGCAGCTCTTGGAAGCATCCCAAGCCTTGGCATCAGGGAAACCCTGGGAGAGAGCAAATGGAACATGGCAAGGCATTGCTTCATCACTCCTGGAAAACTAGTCATCATAGCAGTGGCTGGAGTAGGAAGCAAGGCCAAAAGGACTTGAATGGTGCACAAAAGATGTTCCACCTACTGGCTTTCGGGAACACATGCTTTATCCCTCCAGCTCTTCCAGCCACAGATTTCTTCTCTTGCTTAGGAATGGAGGAGCCCAGGCAAAGAGACAGCCCTGGGCCCTGTTTGGAAGAACTCTCCTCATACATCCAGAACCTAGGATTTCTCTCCCTTCCTTGCTAAGGAGTGCTTTTCCAGTGAGGCTCTGTGGGATGTGGCCTCTCCAGTTGGGATCATCCTGTGGGCTTTGTAGAAAGCCCCAAGATGCTGATTTATGTGCTCTTTTCCCTTTCTTCTCTCAGTGATTTTTTTCTTCCAAATGTCCAGAAACCCCATCTCTTGTTATTGCTCCTATATCATCCTTTTTTTCCCCAGCTACATTACCTAGATTTAGGCTTACCCAAACTGAAGAGACAGTTTCTGAGATGTTCCAATACCAGTACAGCTTCCTCTAGTTGAGTGTGAACGTGTGTGCATATGTGCATGCATATTTCATTTTTATCTGGCCTTCCATCTTCCCTCCCTGTCTTCCAAATACCTTCCCTCTGAAAGTCATTTCCCTGGCAGCAGCATACTATTGGGGAAAAGCCCTGGGGAAACAGAGGCCCTACATTACAAGCTCTGCCTTGTAATTCAAGTTGAAATTACAGAAATAAATTCATATTCATAAGAATATCTAAAATTACAAGGCCTGATGATAGCAAGTGTTGATGAGAATGTGGAGCAACTGGAACTCTCATATGTTGCTGGTGTAGCCCAAGGTGTCACAATCAATTTGGAAAACTGTTGGATACTATATACTAAAGCGAAACACATGTAGGTCCAATGGCCCAGCAATTCCACTCCTAGATATATATATACATATACAAATGCAAATGCAAGACTGTTCATAGAAGCTTTATTCGGAATAGTGAAAAACTGGAAGCAATCCAAATGTCCATCAATAGGAAAATGGGTAAATTGTGATATATTTTATACAATGGAATACTATCTAGCAACAAAAAAGAATGAAGTACTGTTGCACAAAACATGAGTGAATTTCACAGGCATAATGTTTAGAAAAGGAAGCCATGAATGAGTGTATATTCATAATTCCATTTGCATGAAGTTCAAAAATAGGCAAAACTAATCTATGGTGATAGAGGTAAGAATGATTTGCGGTGGGGGGAAGATAGTGACTGGAAAGGAACACAAGGGAGCTCAATGCGATGCTGAAAGTGTCTTCTGTCTGAGTGGTGGATACCTCCTGGGTGTATACAAATGTAAAAATTCATCAAGTTGTATGCTACTTAGGATTGGTGTACTTTACTGTATGTGGGTTATACCCTAACAAAGAGATGAATGAACAAGTGGTCAAAGGGCTCTCTGGAGTCTCCTATACTATAGCCCAAAAATAGGGGTTAGGGTGGGGAGGGCCCATTCTCAGGTCCTTGCAAATTTAGATGATTCTCACCGCTTCTTCTGTGGTAGAGAAGGACAGGATCTCATCTAAATAATCTGTGCATACTCAACATTTTGAACTTGTAGGGACACACTTGGACCCCCAGAGTTGCTATAGAGATATTATAAAGTAGAAATGCTAGAGCTATAGCAGGTGTAGAAAGAAATGATATCTGATCTTCCCTTAAGTGACTAAAGCAGAGCCTTGCAAAAATACAGCTGCTATTAGTCTCCCTCTGAGTGACTTTCCAGCCAATCCTGCTGTCATAGACACAGACTGCCTAATAGAACTTTCCATACCCATGGAAGCTCTAAACCCCCCACCTCCTCCACTCCCACTCCTTCATTATGTTTGGTATAAAAACCTTGATCTATGGTTATTCAGTGAGTTACTCAATACTGAGCAACTTCCTGGTGCCTGTGTTAATAAACTTGGTCTTTTCACCTGTTCATCTGTCTGTTCTCAATTAATTTGCAGACGCTCAACTACAAGACCCCAGTTGAAGGAGAAAAAAGCTTTTTCCTCCCAACAAACCCAGAACAACTTAACTATGGCTTGGAGTTGGGCTATATCTCAGTGGTCTAGCAGATTTATAACCTTGTATTTCAACGACATTTGACCAACCTGACTCTTTTATCAGACTCTTGGCAGTTCAGTCCTTTGGGCTTTACTTGATAACCCTTGTCCTGAGTCAGATTTATCCTTACAATACGCACTAGTTTCGTTGTGGAGGGAGGGGTACTCTGATGAAAGAGCCAGACCCAAAAGGCATTGATGACAACTCCAGCCTTCCAGTTGTTTAAGCTGAGAAATTTGTACTTGTTCTTGACTTCTGTTTTTTTGCCATCCCACATCAGTGTGGCAGGAAATCACGTGGACTCTATTTTCAAAATATATCCAGAATCTGATCAACTCCCACTGCCTCCTCTGCTACCTCCACTTCAGAGCCACCCTCCTCTCTTGCCTGGACTAGGGGGAAAAGGCTCCCATTCTTAGAGCAGCTTCAGGACTGATCCCTCTAAAGTTAGATCCCATCACCCCTCTGTTTAAAACTCCCCAGGGGAGGTTCCCACCTCACTCGGAGTTCCAGCCCCAAGGCTAGCAAGGCCCTTTATCATCTACCCCCACCTAACCTTCAAATCTGCCCCTAGCATGCCTCTAGTCACATGGGTCCTTTGGTGCTCCTTGAATTTGCTCCTGCCTTAGGCCTCTGGACCTTTCTCTAGCAGTTCCCACTGCCTGGAATGCTCTTCTCCAGATATAACTAACTTTATCACCAATTTCAGGTCATTACTCATCTTTCACCATACTATTTCACACAGCAAGCTGCACCTCCTCCCTGCCTTCCCTCATTACCAGATTCCTCTTGTCTTTTTTCCTTCTTTTCCCCATGATATTCATCCCTACATAATTCAGTTATTTATTGTGTTTGTTTGCCATATTTCTCCACCAGGAAGTTCCATGAGTTTAGGGATCTGTTCTACTTGGTGACATATTCCAAATGCTGGCACATAGTAAGTATTCCATATATGTTTGTTAAGTTAATGAAACTAGCCTCTGATGCTCATTCAGGGTGAGAGCCGAGTTGAGCTGGAAAAAAAAAGTCCAGAAACTTTCTGGATAAGTTTATTAGGACTCAGTGTTCAACAGTCATGTGCCCAGGCTTGGAATTCTCCCAGATGTAGAGGAAGATGGACCAGACAAAATTCAGCCAACCCAGGGAAGTATTCAGCCAGGCTTCCCTCCCAGTGGGCTTCTGGTTAGGTCCCATCACAGGCAATTGGGCTGGAGCTGAAATATTGGTCACTTAAATGACAAATGACAAGAAAAAGGAAATGGTGAGGGGAAGTTCTTCGTGGGCATGAGAAAGGCACCTGAAATGTGTCAGTCTGCAGATTAAGCCACTGGCTGCTGGAATGAGGAAGTCCCTCTCCCAGCCCTGGCGGGGCAGAGAGGTAGTCTACAAGGGGAGGAAAGAGACAGAAAGGAGCTGCATTCTTGCTTTCTTTTTTTCATTTCTGTGATGTATTTATTTTATAACTGGAAGTTTACACCTCTTACTCCCTTAAATTTACCTATGCCCACGTCCACCTTTCCTCCAGCAATCACCCATTTGTTCTCTGTATTTAAGAGTTCTGTTTGTTTTTGCTGGAGTTTCTTCCGTCTTCTATAGGGGGAAGCCCCACACTAGATCTCATGCTACTAGACAGGGTCAAACAGAGTTCAGGTCATTGCTGTGGCCCAGGGCCTCCTCTCTTCTCCTGAAATCCCCCAAGGGGAAATCCATCCTCCCATTTGATGAGGTGAAGGTTGAATGGGAGGGTAGAATGGTTTAGCCCATTGGGAAAATTCTACAGATCAACCATGTTGTTGGAACTGGGATCCCATCCCATGTGCTAGACTGTGTCCCAGGTGGACCTGCTCACCTTCTTCTCATGGAATCTCCCCCCACGTTCTGGAACGACTCCCTCCTTCTTCCAGGCAGCAGAGTTCTTTATCTCAATGCAGGGTGAAGTTCTAGAAGACAGTGTTTTACACCTTAGACTGCATGGCCAAGAGGACCTTGTTGATAGAAGCCCAGAGGGGGCAAATAACTTGTCCAAGATCATACAGTTCCTGGGCCACACTTAAGGAAGGAGCTGGAAAGAAAACTAAGGTTTCCTGACTGCACTTTGAAGTTCCTTCCAGCAGTGAGATTTTGTGATTTCTTGATGCTGATCCATTCTACTCTAAAGTGGCTTTCATCACAAAATTCTGATCCTGAAATCCCCCAGGTACCTTGTCTGCTTCCACTGGCTGTGGCCACAGCAGCTCACTCCTTGGCCCCTGGAAGGGGTAAAATTCTTTTCTAGGGTATTTGGAAATATATTCTTCAGCCTCACTTCCCTAAGCTTCTGTAAGTCAGCACCCTCCCACCTCCCTCCCCTCAGGCCCTGTGACTCCCACCTGCATACTTTCCCTTTCCCTTCTCCCGGCTAGTGCCTTTCCCATCCTGCACTTCTAGTCTGGCCCTGGACATGGTCTTGACTCTGACAGGGACACAGTATCACGGGAATCATTGGAAAGATGTTAGAGATCAGAGTCCTGCTCCACACTGTCTCCTGCAGACCTTGAGGGACTGTTCCTTCTCTCTATTGCTTGAGGATCAGGATAGATGTCAAGGCTCTCATTTGTTGAGCACCTAAGATGTACGTGTATTCCATGAGCAACCAGTATGTAGCAGGCACTGTGTAAGAGATTTACTCTCTCATGTCATCCTCACAGAATGGTCCAGCAAGGTAAGGATTATACCCATTTTATAGATCAGGAAATTGAGCTTCAAAAAGGTTCTTTATTTTTCTCTAGTCATAGAGCTAATAGAGGCTAGGATTAGAAAGGAAACCCAGATGGCTTCTAAGTCTCCTGTATAAGGGGTGGAAGAAGAGGGAAGGGATGTAGAAAGGGGGGAAATGTGAAACACCATCTTCCATCCCCTTCCTGGCTGCAGGGCTGAGGGGGTGAATATCACTGTGGAAGTGATTCCATATCTTCCAATCAAACTTCAGAGAGGAGAGGTCACTGGGCCAGGGCTGCAGGAGGGTTAGCTTGCTGACAGCCCTTGCCGTGCACCCTGCTAGCTCTCAGTCTGTGCCTTTGCGATCACCTGGCTGCTTCTGGAAACTACCTAGTCACACCAAGGCAGGTGTTCTGCCCCTCCTCTCTGGGTTGAGGAAGCAGGAAAAGGTGGCAGTTAGAGGCAGTGGGCAGACGTGCTGGGCAACGGTGGCTGGAGCTCCTGTTAGGATGGGCTTTCTCTGGGGCCTGGCTCTGCCCCTTTTCTTCTGCTGCGAGGCTGGGGTCCCCGGGAGCTCTGCAGGTAAGGAGGTATGGGCTTCTCTCCTCACCGGGCTCTGGGTGTTTCTGTACCGGCAGCCCTTTGTGACTGATTAATTAGAATTAACCATAAAGCTACATCTGAAGTATTACTATTGTTGATAAAGAGTGTGCAAATAGCAGTGTGTCAGCTTACACATGTACGACGCTGCAGCCCTAGGATGAGTGATGGCCTTGTGCGGTGGCTGCAGGCTGTCCTCTGAAGGGACTGAGTGAGTTGGAGGAGTGGGAGGAGCCAGGGAAGTACAGGCTGGGGATAAATCTGAGTAGAGCCAAAGAAAGTGGCTCAACAAGATTCTAACGCCTCCAAGTTTATTTCCTAGCCCAAATTTCCTTCAAAAAGCAGTTTTTGTGTGAAAAGTCTAACAGTTACAGACTGCTTGGGGAGGGCGGATTCTGAGAAGGGCAGGGCTTTTATGAAAGAAGAGACTAACATGGATGTGTCATAGGAACTACGCTATGTTTGTCACATGCATTGTCTTTATTTTTTTTAATAAACTTTTTATTGTAGAGCAGTTTTGGGTTCACAGCAAAACTGAGCAGAAATACAGAGATTTGACTCACATATAACCTCTGCATCCCCCATACATAATCTCTTCCATATGATCAACATCCTGCATTATCTTTTCTTTAAAATTTTTTTGATGTTTAATTATTTTTGAGAGAGAGAGAGATAGAGTGCAAGCAGGGAAGGGGCAGAGAGAGGAGGGAGACACAGAATCCGAAGCAGGCTCCAGGCTCTGCTGTCAGCACAGAGCCTGATGCGTGGCACAAACTCACAGACCATGAGATCATGACGTGAGCCAAAGTTGGGTGCTTAACTGACTGAACCACCCAGGTGCCCTATCTTTTTTTCTAAAGACTATTTTTTAGAGCAGTTTTAGTTTCACAGCAAAATTTACAGGAAGTTACAGAGACTTCCCATATGCCTCCATGCACCATCTTTTTAATCCTCACAGTAACCCCATGAGAGAGACATGGTCTTATTCTTACTCATTTCTACAAGATGGGACTGAGGCTTTCCAGGACTAAGCAACTCATCTCCAAAGCCAGGATGTTATTCTGCATGTGGCTAGCCACTGGACCACATGGTCTCCTGCATGTACTCATGACCTGTCAGGATTGTGTTGCATATTTTACATTTAATTGAACCTAATCTTCAAAACCCTATGAAATAGGTACCTTTAGCTCCATTTTACAAATGAGGAAAATGCAGGCTGGAGCCAGGAGACTTGGCTGGGGTCACGTGATTGGTAAGCAGTGGAGCAAGCAGCAGAGAAGGGACTCAAACTCAGGGTCTATCATACACATGCCTTCCTCTCTGCCTGTTTGATCTGAGGAGTGGACCAGGAGAGCTGCAGGATTCTAGAGCCTTAGAGGACCAGGTAGGCTTTGCTGTGTCTGAGAAACCTCCGGTGGGTAGGAGACTTGGGTGGGGGGTGTGAGAGCCCCAAGGGGTGTGAAGAGGCTATGGGTTAGGAAGCATGAGGAGGTTTCACGGCAGGATGGTATCACAGGATTCCTGGAAAAGGAAGAAAATACTTCAAGGGAGATGGATGGCCGGACCCCAAGAGCACCCCTGTTTGGGCTTTAGGCTGAGTGGGTTGACATTGAAAGTCTTTGCTTTCACCATATGGGAACTGAGGAAGCTCAAAGAAATACCTTGGGCTTTGAAGTGGGGAGAAGAAAGTATATTCTGTAAAAGCACGATTGCAGAACAACTGAGAGTGCATTCCATGACTGACCTGATATGCATGTGAGGACAGCCTGACATTCTCATTGCATTAAAGTCCGTTGTGTGCTCTCAAGTAGCTTTTTGAGAGGACAAGGCATGGGAGGAATGCTTAGTAACACCTTGCAGTCTTTGAAATATAAGACTTTCCTATCCCCCTTCTCCTTGGTCCTCACCACTATGGCAAGGCAGGTACGGTAACCTTTTTTCACAGGGAGGAAATGGAGGCTTGGAGAAGTCTGGTGACTGACTTTGTTGGTAGGAGGCAGGGTCAGGATTTGAACCAATTAATCATTGGACTCCAAAGCTAGTAGGCAATAAGCCTGGGGCTGGAACCCAATCTCTTCCTTCCTGGCCCAGTGCTCTTTTATTGTTCAGAGAGAGGACCTGGAACCCTGTCCTGACAACCAGCCAGGGTAGAGGTGACCAAACAGTCCTGTACTTTCACTGGGTCCTTGGGTACTTTTGGGCCTGTAGACCTCAGTAAAGACCATCTCAAACCATCAGAACCCAGAAAAGGGAGGCTTATATTTTGATTCTTTTCCTTCCAAGAGTAAGGTTCCTGGATAAAACACAAGGAATGTGCTTAAATTTGAATGCCAGGTAACAAAGCTTTTTCTAGAAGTATGTCTCAAATACTACACAAGAAATACACATACTGAAAACATTTGTCATTAAAATTATTCCTTGTTTATCTGAAATTCAAATTTGAGTTTAACTGAGCATCCTGTATTTTTTTTTTTTTTTTTTTTTTGCTAAATCTGGTAACCCTCCCCAAAAGGGCCCCTGGCCCAGTTACAGAGAGAGCCATTCATCCTTAGTTGATGGGACAGGCACACTTGTCAGCCCATAAAAAGATCCTGCTGTAGCCTCCCCAGGGCCTCATGCAACCTCGCAGGATCCATCAAGTGAACAGGGATGCTCTGCCCTGTGGAGCAATACTAGTGGCATCTCTAAGAAGAGTAATTTACCTCACTTGGTTCCCTGTTACTGGAGGAACGTGCCTGGTGCATCATTTCTGTAGTTAATAGGAGGAGGCAGACTCAGGTGATGGGACCTCAGGGTCCCTTACTGGAGCCCCCAGGACTCTGCCTGCTGTTTTCCCTGTTGCAGTAGTCACCACCCTCTATCTCTCCCTCCAGTGCTCCCAGCTACCTCTAAATACAAAACCACAGATGTTTCCTGCATTAGAAGAGTTTTCACTTCCATGAGGAAACATTCGCTGGATGAGTAAAGTATCGATGGGAAAGTGACAAGGATTCTTTGAGAAGGCTCTGAGAGTTGTGGTTTCTGCTCTGTAGTTCTTGGCTCTCTTGGACTTCTGCCTCCTTTTCTCCCCACTTGAAGCTAGATCTTGGCCCCACGCATTCCCCTTGATGGCTTCAGACCAATAATCAGCTGGATTCAGAGGCTTGCTTGCCTCAGGTCATCAGAGGACGTCAGTCAGGTGATTCCAGTTCCATGGCTGATGCATGGGACTGGTCTTACCAATACCACCTCCTTTCTTGTATGTATAGTTGAAAAATGGAGTAAAAGCAACTTCCTCTCTCCACCTTCCTCCTGGTATTGCTCAGGGCATAAACACAAGAGCTTGTGTGAAGTCAGTCCAGAGGTACTAGTGACTTACAAAGGTGGTCTTACCTAATACAGGTCCCAGCACCAGTAGACCAGGTCCTTTGGTGCCAACAAACCATATAGAAGTGGCTACCATGACTCCGGGGATCAGGACAAGTTCACAGGGAGCCTTCCAGGCCACTGACCTTGTTGAGACCTCTATGCAAAGCCACATCCCTTTGGAAATTCAAACCCTGAGCACCCAGACCTTTGATAGGACCTCAATCATGACCAGCACCATTTCAGGAGCAGGCATCAGGGAAACCAAGATCATTTTTCCTCCAACAGAGACCAAGGCCTTCACAAAAATGGTACCTTCCAAACTCATGGTTGTGATCACCACTCCTATGGAGGCATCAGCCACAAGTGGCAGCCCCATGGGAATTGGAATGACCACAGTTGAGACTGTTACAGGCACTGATCTTGTGGAATCTGTCCTTGACACCCTTTGTACAGATGACAGCTCAGAGGAGGCATGGAGGATTGTAACTGACATCTTGACATTGGCTCACACTTCTGCAGAAGCCAAGGCCCTGGACTTGGAGAGCAGTGCCATCTCTGACAGCTCAGTTCTGGCCATTGCCACCTCACAGACCCTGACATCTGACGCTACTGCTCTGGCTAAAGCCTTGCTCGCCTATACCATCACCGACACCAAGGTTATCAATTGTAGCATTATAGAAATAGAAACAACTGCCACCACTCCCGGGACCTTGGACATAGATCATGACCCCACAGGAGCAAAGGCCCTGTCTCCCTCTGAGATGTCAGCTTTGCTTGATTCAACGGAAGCAGAATCAGACTCCCTGGAGACCATGACATCTGCTGAGACCTTGTCAGGAGCCACAGAACCAGCCATGCCTGATACCACAGTTGAGACCCCACTACCTTCTAATAGCACCATAGAGGGAGAAACAGCAGCAGCAAAGACCACCACCCCCAGCACAACTTTGGTAACTGTCAGCACGAACCCCTTGGAAGAAACTTCAGCCCTCTCTGTTGAGACTAGCCACACTGAGAGCTCAGTTACAAACTCCACACGGGCTGGGTCAACAGTGGGCAAAGTGACCTCCCCTGCTGGGCTCTCATCTATGGCCTACAGCCACACCCAAGTAGCCACTAGCAAGAACCCCATTCCCTCAGAGACTTCAACCACAGACAGCACAACCAATGGGTCCACCCCCATCAGCAGGAGCCCCTTTCCTCCTGTCCATCTGACTGTGGCTAACAGCAGCCCAGAGGCAAATATCACCTTAGTCAAGACCACAGCCTTAGCAAGGATCTTGAAGACAGCCAGCATGACTGGAGGGAATCTCCCAACAGCCATGCCCACCACTGCTCAGACAAAGTGGGCCACAGAAGTTACTGCAGGTAAGTGGCTCCTGGAGGTGCAATCTGGGGGTGGGGTGGGGGGGGGTTGGAGTTTCCAGGATGTCTACATGCTTAAGGAGTAGGGAGTAAGGAAGGAGGCTTATTCTGAGCCCAGTCTCTGAGGTCACCTCTTCATGATCTAGTGATTCTTGCCAAAATCAGAAACAGGCAGAGTTAGGATGACATATGGAAAAACTGTGGGGCTGGAAGTCTGTAGAAATAGTCTGAGATCCTGGTTTCACCCTTTACTATCTAGTGACCTAGGACAGGTTCTTTCCCTCTCTGGGCCTCAGTTTCTCCACTAGTAACTGTAGGGGGTTGTGAAGGATGAACAATGTTCATTCCACCTCTGCCCTTCTATGACACTAACCTTTGAATAACTAATGTGTGCCAAGTGAGGCCCCAAACTGTATTCAAAGGCCACAGTCTTCGTGCTCTGGAAGCATGAGCAGCCAAAGCCATACAGAGGGGCACCATGTAAACATCTGGCCCAAGTAGCTGCCCCCTGAGCAGCTGGGACCCCATAAGAGTCTGTGGCTGGGGTTGGAGCCAAAGATAGTGACTTTAAATAAATAAATATACTGGGCAAAGGTTTGGGCATTTAAAGCTACATGTCTGAGACAACATATCCTTCTCAGGGGTGAGGCACCCTCGTCAGAGGCTGCTGGGTCGGCCCAGCTCCTGGTCGGCTGGGAGCCTCCACCTCCACTTCCCATCACTGTCCTTGTGACTTACGCCTGCGGTGTCCTCAGCTAGCCCTGACTCTGTGGGGAGGTGAAATAAAAATATTGATCACAACCACCTTACTGAACATCTTTTGTATTTCAGGCAGAGGTGATATGAAAATATTTCACAACCAGTGAAGCATTGACACCGGCTGAATGTTCTCACTGATGTCAGGCAGTGAACTATGAGTTTTGCACATGTTATCTCTTCTAATTAAACCTTCAAAACCATCTTAATGTGTGGGTATTATTGCCCCACCTGACAGATGAGGAAACAGATTTAAAGATGCTAAAAAGAGGGGTGCCTGGGTGCCTCAGTCGTTAAGCATCCGACTTCGGCTCAGATCATGATCTCACTGTTTGTGGGTTTGAGCCCTGCATCTGGCTCTGTGCTGACAGCCAGCTCAGAGCCTGGAGCCTGCTTCAGATTCTGTGTATCCCTCTCTCCATGACCCTCCCCTGCTCCCTCTGTCTCTCTCTCTCAGAAATAAATAAAAAGCATTTTAAAAAATTAAAAAAAAAAGATGCTAAAAAGATAGCAGTGGGACTCCAAATGGAAGTCTGTTTGATTCCAACTCATAGTCTCCCATTGTGCTTTTATTTTTTATATTTTTATAATTTTTAACTTTTTTTTTTTGAGAGACAAAGACAGAGTATAAGTAAGGGAGGGACAGAGAGAGAGGGAGACACAGATTCCGAAGCAGGCTTCAGGCTCTAAGCTGTCAGCACAGAGCCCTACATGAGGCTCAAACTCACAGACCATGAGATCATGACCCGAGCAGAAGTTGGATGCTCATCCGACTGAGCCACCCAGGCACCCCTGTGCTTTTATTTTTTAAAGCTCAATTTATTAATATATCTTTATTTTAAAATGCTTTCCTTTATTATTTGTTTGATTAGATACTGCGTTGACATGATTTAAAAGTCAATAGGTTCATAAGGGGTCAGCATAAAATGTCTTTCTTCCACTGCTGTCTCCCAACTGCCCAGCTTCCATCATACACATAACCGACAGGATTAGTTTCTTGTGAATTTTCTCGCTGTGAAATATGCATGTGGCAGCAAAAACAAGGAGGATAAAATATCAATATTGATATCTCTATCGGTCTATATAAATATAGAAGTGCAACGACTGGATCAGTTCTGACAGTACTCTGTTGGGGGGAAATAACTAAAACAGGGCAGTGAAGGCAAGCAGGTTAGGGCTCAACGAAAGGCAAAACTTACCCACAGGGCTGCTAAATCGGGAAGGCTGGATGGAAACCTCCGCCAACTTGGAGCTGGAAGCATTGGCTGAGGGCATCCCCTCCAAGAGCCGGCCCCTCTCTGGCATTCTCCCTGTCTGGACCCTTACCCAACAGGCCATTTGTGACTGCCAGTCCTCAAGAACATTCTAGATTCACTTTGATTTCTCCTTCCTCACACTACTTTTTGTGGATGGGCCCTTTAGCCATCCTTTCTTTCAGTTTTGTTGGGAAGACACTGCACGGAGCCCAGTTATGGGAGAGACAGAATCCTCTTTCTCTTTGCAGTGAGTAAATGTAAGCTTCCAAGTGAACACAGACACATTTACACGTGAGAGTGAGCACATATGTGCAGAGGTGAGGACAGAGGCTGGGTGGCACAGGTCACGTCATGATTCCTGAACTGACTTACCCATAGTTTCATCTGCTGTTTTTTTAAAAACTTGCAGGTGGAGATGGAGGCTTTTTCCTTCTGCGACTGAGTGTGGCCTCCCCAGAAGACCTCACTGACCCGAGAGTGGTGGAGAGGCTGATGCAACAGGTGAGCGGGCATTTTCTGGGCCAAGAAAGTAGAGGAAAGAATTAGGAACTAAATTTAAGGATCCCTGCTTGGCATGGCTTCTGCCTGTTTTTCCTGAGTGCTATGTAAAGCAATTCTTTCCTTCAGCACCAATTTCCTCAGGCCCTAGGAAGCTCAGGCCTTCTGGCCCTTGGGAGAAAATCAATGATATTAATGGGCTGATAGGTAGGACTTCGGGTTACAAGTAGCAAAAACTAACTCATTGTAGCTTACACACAAAAGGAAAGGTATTATTGGCTGAGAAACCTAGAAGTGACTATTCCAGCTTCAGTTATGTCTGGATCCAGCAGCTTAAACATTTCTCTTTCTCTGCCTCTCTTAGCTTTTCATTCTTCAGAATCTTTCTCCATATTCATAGAGAGGCAGCTGTAACAGCTCTGGAGTCACAGGTACTTCCCTCTTCCAAGGTCTGCATATTATACTAAAGAAACACTGATTTCATTGACCTGCAAAGGTCACTATGACTGACAACTCAACCACATGGAATGAAAAGGACAGGCCCCAAAGGAAATAGGAATGCTAGACAGAGAAACACCCTATAGATGTATGACCCAGATGGGGGCCAAGATTGGGATATATTTGTATACGCTGGGAAAACTCTCCTAAGGCCTGGATCACTGGACAAAGTTTCCAATGGTGGAATTCTGGGGTCAGAGCTTGTGGGGATGGAATGAAACACTGGGAGGTTTAACCAGGTCAGCTCAGCCTCGCTCTTGTGCGCACATCTTGCTGCCAGGGGATGAGAAGAGGAAGTATCTGGGCTCATGAAGTTCTCTTAGGGGAAAGGGGCCCATCAGGGCTCCCATAATGAGATCTCTGAACACAGTATGGGGGTTTTGAACCAGGACAGCCAAGAAAATGACACATGCCTACTGCACTTGATAATCAAAGCAGCAGGTGTGAATCCTAGTCAAAGAGGGAAGCCAGAACGGTGCCAGATCTGAGTCCCCCAAACTGAAAACTATTTCAGGGTTCAGAAAGTGGGGGGAGGGGGCACCTGGGTGGCTCAGGTGATTAAGCATCCGACTGTAACCCAGGTCCTGATCTTGCAGTTTGTGAATTCAAACCCCACATAGAGCTCTTTGTTGACAGCTTGGAGCCTGGGGCCTCTTTTGGATTCTGTGTCTCCTTCTCTCTCTGCGCCTCCCCCACTCATGCTCTGTCTCTCAAAAAGAAACATTAAAATGTTTTTAAACATTAAATTTTAAACATTAAAAAATATTAAAAAAAAAAAAAAAAAAAAAAAAGAAAGAAAGAAAGAGGCCAGGAAGAGAGGACAGGTCAGGAGCTGAAGTATAGGAATCAGGCCATACAGGTGTTAGGCACGAACTCTTGTTGGGAGCAGGACACTGATGTAGGGCTCAGGGTTCAGGACTCAGACAAACAAGTTTGGAGCCATATAGATCTGAGGGTGAATTCCAGTTCCTAACTGTGTGACTTTGAGTAAGTTACTCCATACTATTTTCCTCTCTTATAAAATGAAGTGAATACTACCTGCTTTGTAAAGTTATTGTGAGGTCAAACGGCATTATGTGCATGAAACACCTAGTTCATGCCCCGCCTGTGGGGGCCCAGGAAGTGTTGCTGGCCTCCTCATACGTTCTCTCCCACTGTCCCTTCCTGTCCCCGGCCTGTGCTGAGCTCATGGGCCAGGCGGGCTGGAAGAACCACCTGCTCCTTTTGCCCTGCAGCTCCTCCATGAACTGCGTACCCTCATGCCTCCCATCCAAGTGTCTCTGCTGCGCGTCAAGAGGGACTAACCATCATCTGCGGCCAGGCGTGGTTGTGTGCCAAAGGGGGCAGTGCTGCCGGCGTCTGGGCCCCCCACAGCCTGGAGCCACGTCACTGCTACCGCGTTGAGATGCACCTGGAAGATTCCCAAGAGGTCAGCTGGCCTAAATCCTTACCCCAGACATGGCAGCGGGACCCTAAGGCACATATGCCTGAGTGTATGTGTGTGTGTGGGGGGGGGGGTTCCAAAGATGTTCTCAGACTTCCTTTGGATCATGTGTTGTGTATCAGTAAAGAGTGACTTGATCACCCACTGTCACCTGCTTTGTGCTTCCATCGGACATCAATATTACACTCAGTGTGGTCCAGAGATTATCTATTTGATCAGTATGTGGTGTGTGTGGTTTTTTTTTAAAATTTATTTCTGAGAGAGAGACAGACAGCATGAGCAGGGGAGCCTCAGAGAGAGAGAGGGAGATACAGAATCTGAAACAGCTCCAGGCTCTGAGCTGGCTGTCAGCACAGAGCCCGATGCGGGGCTTGAACCCACAAACTGTGAGATCATGACCTGAGCCAAGTTGGACACTCAACCGACTGAGCCACCCAGGCGCCCCAGTTTTGGGTTTTTTTTTTAATATTTATATGATACAGGGGTTTGTGCATCCTCCCCTTACATTCCTTCATTCGCTCCTGATTTTTGGTTTAGACCCTTATTACAGCGCTTGCTGAGGCTGGTCCTGGAGGCTGTTGAACTTTGAGCTCCTTCAGAGCAGGGACCATATTTATATCTTACTATCCCCTGAATCTAGCAGAGTGCCTGGCCTGTAGGGGGATGACAGACAATGTTTGCTGAATTGACTTGAATTTCAAGTTCTGGACACAAGCAGATCACAAGAAAATCTGCAATCCTCAAATGTTCCTCCCCTCTAGCTTGGCATAAGTCAAGTTATTATTATTAGAAAAATTAAATGTGGCTAATCTTTTTTCTATTGTAAAAAACTTGCTTATGATTTTAAAATTTTGAAAATTTTCAAAGCACTAAGAAAAGAAGACAAAAATGGAAAGAGGAGTAGAAGAGAAAGAAAAAATATTTCTAAAACCCCACCTCCTATATACAACTATTGTTAATGTATATATTCAGCCTCTCTGGTCTGAGATACCTCACATTCAATATTTCCAAAATCAGAGTGTGTATATGTACACACACACACACACACACACACACACACACACACATACATATTTTATTTGAAAGAGACAGTGTGTGAGAGAGAGTAGGGGAGAGGGGAAGAGGGAAAAAGAGAGAGAGAGAGGGAGAATCCCAAGCATGCTCCATGCTTAGCATGGAGCCTGATACAGGGTTCGACCCTACCCACGACGCTGGGATCATGATCTGAGCTGAAATCAAGATTCAGACACTCAACTGACTGAGCCACCCAGGTGCCCCCCAAATCAGTCTTTTTTTAATGTTTTATTTATTTCTGAGAGAGAAAGAGAGACAGAGTGAGCAGGGAAGGGGCAGAGAGAGAGGGAGACACAGAATCTGAAGCAGGCTCCAGACTCTAAGCTGGCTGTCAGCACAGAGCCCGACGCGGGGCTCGAACCCATGAACCATGAGATCATGACCTGAGTCGAAGTCAGACGCTTAACCGACTGAGCCACCCAGGCGTCCCCCAAATCAGAGTCTTAATCTTTCCCCCAGACTTGCTCTGTCTATATCTTCATCATCATGTCAATTATATCCTTCAGTTGCACAACTCAAAATCTTTGAAACCATTCTTTATTCCTGTTTCTTTCACACTTTACATCCAACTTATCAGAGAATTCTGTTGGCTTTGCTGTTGTCAAAAATATGCCCACAGTCTGACCCTTCTTCACCATCTTTACTGCTCTCACCTGGTCCAAGCTGCCACGATCTCTCACCCAGATTACTAGCATCCTCCTAACAGGTCACCCTCTTTCTACCTTTGCTCCCCCACCCCCAGTGTAGTCCCAGCACACCAGCCAGAGCTGTCGCTCTATAATGTAGAGCCACTCCTTGGCTCCAAACCCTCCCATTTCATTCAGACAGAAAGCAAAGGTCCAAAAGTGACCTGCAGAGCTGTATGCAATCTGTGCCCTTCTACCAGCCTCTTGAACTTGCTCATTGAGCTCCAAAAACACTGACCTCCTTGCTGTTCTGTGAATGCCTCAGGCCTTGAATGCATGCTCCTTCCTGGGGACATTTGCATGCATTGCTCAATCTGCTTAATATGCTTCTCCTGCAGATATATACTCGGCTAACACTTCTGCCCCTTTCACTCTCTCAGTAAGTCTGCTTGACCACCCCCTCTACTTTGATTTTCTTTGTAACGCTGGTTACAACCTAACATAATATATTTTTTATTTATTTGTCATGTTTACTATCTGTCTCCCTCAACTAGAACGTAAGAGTTTGCTCACTCTAGTATACCTAGCATCTAGGACAGTGGTGCTCAGTAAATATTTGTTAAATGAATGAAGTAAGGCAACTTTGGATATTCCTGTGCATAAGGGGAGTGTGCCTATTCAACTGATCCCCTTCTTGCAGAGTGGGGTAGAATGAGTTTTATAAAGTAGGTTGGACAAAAATAATGGAAACCTTCTTCCCCGCGTATTTGTTGAGCACCGACAACAGAAGAGAGACCATGTTGTGTGCTGTGGGGGAATTCAGAGATGTCTCTTCCCACAGGGGCTAAAGTTAGTAGGGGAGGAAAGACATGTACAGAAATAACAAACTGAAAGAACTTATTTACACCATATATAGAAAACCAGAATCTCCTTAATACACAAAGAGCTCTTACAAAGCAATAAAAAGGCACACATACCAATAGAAAGTAGGAGTATAAATGCCTTCCAAAAGCAGGAATATAAATGCCGATTTTCCATGAAAAAGAAACTTCCCTAGCAAAAAAAAATTTTTTTTTGATACAATGAGATATTGCTAATTGTTTATCAATAGGTAAAGAATTATAAAAATAACAATTTCTATGTTGATGAGGGTGTGAGGGAGGGAAAGAATACTCTTAAACACTGCTGGTGTGAATGAAATTGGTACAGCCTTTCTGAAGGACGATTTGACTATCTAAGGCCTTAAAAATGCGCATCCCTTTAACTAATTTGACTCCAAAGGGCTTATCTTAAGGAGATAATTAAGAATCTGTGCAAAGACCAATAAACAAATGGGTTCATTACAGGACTGTTTATAATAGCCAATAAAGGTCAAAGACAAAACAAAACACAAAAAAGCTATCCCAGTACAGTCATTTGGTTAATAATGGTGTTTACCTTTCACACTCTCTTTAGAGGTTCCCTCTCCAAAATCAAAGCTAGTCCTGTTTCTTCCAAGGGAATCAAGCTCCCAGCTTTGTATACAAGGGTCTTCATGGTACCGAGAACTTTCCCAGGTCTGTGTCCTATGTTCCTTCCACAGGAAACTTCTCACTACTTCCCAGTCGCACCTGCTTTCATCCAGAGAGTTTGCACATCATGATTCTTGTCTCCTAGAATGTTCTCTTGTCTGGTCCCTTCAGTCTGGAAAACTTCTATTCAAGCCCAGAAGCCTTGTTCATTCAGTGCCTCCTTGTGGTAGTTTTCCTCAAATTCCCTAACAAGCAGGTTTCTCAGTGTCTTTGTGTTTCTGCTATGACACTTACCAAACTACATCATGCTTCGTTTATTACAAGGCTGTTAAGTCATATGTGCTTCAAGACAAGTGTCATGTAGTATTCATCTCTGTTACCACAGAACCTAGCACAGAGCCTGTACATGAAAGGCACTGGACTGTTTGCTGAGTAACTGAGATGGTGGGCCCTGTGAACAGGTGACCATGAAATATGGGCCTTGGGCTCTGAAAGTTGAGAAAATGGCATTCAGTGCTGAAATCAAACAAAATATAAATATAATGATATAATTATTAAGCTGTACTATAACTAGGCGTAAATAGGTAACACTGCAGTTGTTAGGGTTTTTTTTTTTCTTGCTTTGCACTTATTTTTTTAAATGTTTATATTTGAGAGTGAGAGAGACTGAGTGCAAGGGGCAGAGAGAGACACACAGAATCCAAAGCAGGCTCCAAGCTCTGAGCTGTCAGCACAGGGCCCAACATAGGGCTCGAACTCATGAACCACAAGATCATGACCTGAGCCAAAGTCTGATGCTTAATTGACTGAGCCACCCAGGTGCCCCTACAGTTATTTGAATCAGGGAAAACTGATAAAGTAGATAATTTAAACTTAATTATGCACATATAAGGACATAACATGCACATGCAATGCTGATTATTGTTATTGGTAGCCAAAAAATTTGTAAAATATAGGCTATACCAATTAGAAGCATTTGGGAATAAAAGTGTGTAATTATGCTTGCATGGTGTGTGTGTGTGTGTGTGTGTGTGTGTGTGAGAGAGAGAGAGACAGAGAGACAATGAGAGAGAGAGAGAATTACTGGTGTTGACCAGAATTAGCTGAAGTAATGTTACCAACCAGCAAGAACCAGAAAGCCTAGAGAAAAATTCTCCAGTTATTTAAGACTCAAAGGTGTGTGTATATGAGGTGAAAAGGCTATGTATTTCATGTAGACAAAGGTGGGTGTGGACCTAAACAAGATAGCCTGTCTAAAGTCACCCGTGACTCAGCCCAAACCCAGAAAGCAAAAACACAAGGCCATGGTGACGACAGCATGAGGTGGGACTATTCTGACGAGAGACTTCAGCTGAATCTCCTGCCACAGCCAGTCCTTCCTTCAACCTTTGTAAGGGGGACTGGCTGCCAGTTAGTGGAAAGCAGTGACTGGTAACTGATCCCATGGGTGTGCCCCAAATTCAAATGAGTGGGCATCATTTTTCTGGTAAATATTTACACTGCTATATCATGCCAGTTATCTATTATTTGCCATCCTGGTCTTTATTTTTTTAATGTTTATTTATTTTTGAGAGAGAGCAGGGTAGGGGCAGAGAGAGAGAGATGAGGAGAGAGAGAATCTCAAGTAGGCTCCACTCTGTCAGCACGGAGCTGAAGCATAGAACCCAATGCGGGTTTCAAACTCACAAACTGACATTGTGACCTGCTGAAATCAAGAGTCAGATGCTCAACTGAATGAGCCACCCAGGTACCCCTGCCACCCTGGTCTTTTAAAGCTGCTTATTTTACACTCATGAAGAGTTTCTGGAAGGCTCCTTTGAGAGCAGGGAAGGATGGGCAAAGGATCTGTATGTCTGGCTCAGCCCTTTAAGAGTGCCCAGTGCCTAATGAGGGCGTCACACCTGTCTACCTCCCCTCTGCCAAACCAACACATGCCTGGAACCCTGAAGAAGGACCCCAGTTCTTTATTCCAGGTGCATAAGTGACAGAATCCAAACCACACAGATCCAGAGAGCAGGCTGATGAAAATTTGCAGTTGTATCCTTGATCTGAATGGCACCACTTACCAAGAAGCCCTTTTTCTTTTTAACTTTCAATTGTTCTTTTTAAGATTTTATTTTTAAATAGTATCTATACCCAACATGGGGCTTGAACTCACAACCTTGAGATCAAGAGTCACATGTTCTTCTGACTGAGCCAGTCAGGTGCCCCAAGAGGCCTTTCCTTCCCACAACAGACACTCCCTTCCTTTCTCAAGACACCCCTTTCTCTACACTCCCAGTGCCTCAGCCATTTTAACCAGGTTGCCAGGTAAAATATAGGACACTCAATTAGATGAGAATTTCAGATAAGCAATGAATGCTTTTTAAAATATATGGGCATCCCAAGCATTTCATGGAACATCTTATACTAAAAAAGTTATTTGTGATTTTTCTGAAACTCTAACTTAACTGGGCTTCCTGTATTTTCATTTGCTAAATCTGACAGCCTTACTTTGAATGCCTCCTCTTCAACCAGTGTCCCCACCTCCTCTTTTTTCCCAATCTGCGGGTTTCCTTCCCTGTAGCAAGCCCTTGAGCTTCTCTTAGGCTTTGGATATCTCCACATCTATGGCAGGATAGTCTGCAACACTTACTCTGCCCTCCGCTCCCCTCCCCCCACCATTGCCCAGTGAGAGCAGAAGAAACTTAATGTCTGAAGATGGATGAGGGGAGGAAGGACTTTGGGTTTGGGTGGGCTTGCCCCCCATTTGCCACCTTGTTTTTGTTCTTTTGGGTTCCCTCTTCACATGCTCATGACGCACAGTATCTATAACGATCACGGTCTTGCACGGTGCGGGTCAATCCCTTGCCAAGAGTCCTCGCCGGGTTTAGAGTGAGATGTAATTTTTGGACCTTATGCTCAGAATGAGCATGCCATCCCTGTTCTTGGGTCACATTATAAAGTCCTCATCACATAACTTAGTTTTGGGATTGCAATGGTCAGGGCAAGGGCCATCTCAACAGTCCACCGCGTTTCGTGTTTACGCCCCCCTCCTTGTTTTACATCCCTTTCTTTCTAATTGCTGGGCACCACTCCCCAGCCCACCCTGTATCCTTGTAGTGTCATATGTGCTTAATTCTTTTTATTTAAATTTGTACAATTTCTAAATTAATAAACCCAATATTTGGCATAGTTTTATGTTCATAGCAAACTGAGCTAAAAGTACAAAGTTTCCATATGTCCCTTTCCCCCCAACACACAACTTCCTTCACTATTAACATCTCCCACCAGAGAGCATTATTACAATCAAAAAACCTACACTGAAATGTCATTATTCATCCAGAGTCCACAGTTTACATTAGGATTCATTTTTCTTAGTTGAAGTATAATTGACATACAATATTAGATTAATTTCAAGCCTACAACATAGGGATTTGACATTTATACATACTATGAAATGATCACCATAATAAGTCTAATTACTATACAAACTTAATACAATATAATTGTTTACATTCCCTGTGCTGTGTGTTACATTTCTATGAGTTATTAATTTTAGAACTGGAAGTTTCTACTTCTTGATCTTCTTCACCCATTTTGCCCACCCCTCAGCGCCCCTCTCTTCTGGTGTGTAATTCTTAGCTATAGGGTTTTTTAAAAAATCAAGGTGAGGAAGTTCCCCTCTATTCCTAGCTTGCCAAGAATTTTGGTGTTTGAATTTGTCAAATGTTTTTTCTGCAACTATTGGTATAATCACATGATTTTCTTTATTCTGTTGATGTGATAAATTACACTGATTGATTTTTTTAAATGTTTATTTAGAGAGAGAGTGAGAGCATTCAAGCAGAAGAGGGGCAGAGAGAGAGGGAAAGAGAGAATCTCAAGCAGGGTCCATGTTGTCAGCACAGAGCCTGACACAGGCTCCATCTCACAAACCATGAATTCATGACCTGAGCCAAAATTGAGTCAGATGCTTAACCCACTGAGCCATCCAAAAACCTCTTAATTGATTTTTGAATGTTAAATCAGCCTTGCACCCCTGTAATAAATCCCACTTAGTCATGGCATATAATTCTTTGTATTCATTGTTGGGTTTTATTTGCTAATGTTTTGTTGAAGTATTTTTGCATCTTTGTTCATGAGAGATATTGCTGTATGGTTTTTTCCTTATGGTTTTTTTCAGAAAAAAAAAACATATCTTTTGAAATCAATCTTTTGAAAGAGATTATACAGACATGGTAGAATTTCTTCCTGAAATGTTTGGTAGTGAATCCATTTGGGCTATATGCTTAATTCTTGATAAATTAATGCTAGGACTAAATACATTTTGTTTGTTTGTTTGATTGATTTTTTAAGTAGGCTCCATGCCCAACGTGGGGCTTGAACTCACAACCCCAAGACCAAGAGTCTCATGCTCTACTGACTGAGCCAGCCAGGCACCCCAAATAAAAATGATTTCAGAAGGAGCTTTGATTACACTTTGGGTGTTTGAGGTTAAAACCACAACTTTGTACATATGGGAGGGGCCTTCCCTGCTGGGAGCCGTCATTCTCTGTGAAAAGCAGACAGTTTGGAGTCTCTGCTCAGATCAAAGATCACGTTTCTCCTGAACTTCCTACAACACCACTTCCTCACCTAAAAGAATGAGCCTGAGCACCAGGTTTGTATCATGTGACCTCCTTTCCTACCCTTTGGCTACATTGGTTTGGACCAGTGATGGACAATTGGCATAAACTGGACTAATGAGATTCTCCCTTCAGAGATTTGGGATTTAGGAACAAGAGGCCCAGTTTCTTTTCTTTTCTTTTCTTTTCTTTTTTAATGTTTTATTTATTTCTAGGGGAGAGAGAGGGAGAGAGACAGCATGAGCAGGGGAGGGTCAGAGAGACGGGGAGTCACAGACTCTGAAACAGGCTCCAGGCTCTGAGCTGGCAGTCAGCACAGAGCCCTACACGGGGCTCGAACCCACAAATTGCGAGATCATGACCTAAGCGAAAGTCAGACGCTTAACCGACTAAGCCACCCAGGCGCCCCGAAGAGGCCCAGTTTCTGCATAGAGTTGGAATTGAGGTATTTGAGACATGGGAATTGTGGACCCGTTTTTGTTGGATGTGTTCCACCAGAGAGGCATGAAGTTCTGCCTGCTAGGAGAGAAGGGTGAGGTGGAAACTGGTCAGGCTGCTGGGAACAAGCAGAGTGGCGCCAAGGGACTGTAGGGTGGAGAGGCTCACAAGACTCTGCTGGGGCCCAGGAAAGGACAGAGAAAGTATATGAGGGATTGGGTACTTCGGGTCTAAGGAGAGGGTGGGTGGCCTGCTTCTCAAGTTGGTTCTTGGAAAGGGGGCTGCAATGATTTAATCCCTCCTGCAGGGGACACAGGCAGTGGGGACAGAAACCAGACAGGTAAAGACACTGAGTGTATTTATCCTCTCAGAACCGATGGACAGAGACCAGCAAGGCAGGGAGGGTTCCTAGGTGAGTCTGGGCTACTCCGTATGGGAGTATGTCTACCATCCTCCTCAAAGGCCAGGCTGTGGCTCGTGTTCTTCTCCTCAGGGAAAGAAAGTGATGTGGGGGCTGAAGCAAGGATTTGCCTGAACTGGAGCAACATGCTTCCCCGCAGAGAGTGGCTGAGGGCTGAAGCAGGCCTGGGTCCAACCCACCTCTTCTCTTCCGCTCCCTGTGCCTAGCCCTTCAGGCCCCAGAGGAAAATCACAAGTGGAATCCATGGCTTGGGAAATAAAAAAAAAAAAGTCAGAAGGATTTTACTTAAACAGACTTTAATTAGAAGTAAATTGGAGTTTTGCATACAAATGCATTTTGGTTTTTAGCTTAGACATTATTAACTCTGAAGTGTGTATGTAGGTCAGTGTCCTTTTTGTGTGAGAATCCATCCTTTAAGTAGGTGGTCTTTATGGCCCCTTCTTGTTTGCCTGTGTCTACTGACAAGGTGTGATCTTGGACCAAGAATCCTGAATCTCCTTCAGGCACCTTCCTTTTCCCAGCCTCCTGAAAGCAAAGGCTCTGGCAAATACATGGGTGAGGCTGGGGTGGGTCCCGAGGTATCTTAAGCGACAGCTACCCCTTTGGGGAGAGGTCTCAGCTTTCTGAGTCCAGAGGGTAGGAGTACTGGCTCCCGGGGTAGCTCCAGAAGCGCAGGGCCACAAATACCACTGCCCCCAGCAGCAAGAGGGCTCCCAGCGCTCCGAAGAGGATCCCGAAAAAGGCTCCAAGCTTCACGCTCAGGTGCTCACAGTGTTCGCCCCAGGGCATGTAGATGGAGAAGGGCACGCAGCTGGGGACAAAGAGAGGGGACACGGTCAACAGGTCAACAGCGAGGAGGCCCCAGGAGGTTTTCCACCAAAGGCTGGCCTCCCCTCTGGGGAAGGAGGCGGAGCTGAAGTGTGGCCACTGGCTAGCGGAGACTGGCCCTGGGGTCAACGCCACCTGGCCACAGGTGAGCATGCGCAGGCACAGCCCTGTCTCCTCCTGGCGCTCCTTGGACCCGGGAGGCAATAGGGCTGGGTGGATCTGGGATTGCAGTGGGCATGAGGGTAGACACAGGGCACTGATACGACGTGAGGGCCCCGGGTGGCACTGCCCTTCTCCTCCTTAGCAGGCCTGTAGGCTTAGTGCACTCCCTCACGGGAGCCCCTGAGATTGCTGATGAACCGAGGGGCTTAGGACACCAGTTGCAGAGGGCCTTCCCTGACAGGTACTCTTAAGGAGGGGCAGGGAGGGACCTAGACAGAAGGCAGTGGGTGCCTCTCCCACAGGCAGACAGTAGAATGTACATTCCAGAAGCAAAATCAGGTGGAAGAAGTTGCTTTTGGAACCCACATCCTGCTCCTTAACTTACCTTGGGCAGGTGCTTTACCTATCTCTTCCTTAAAATGTTCATAATACTGGGGCACCTGGGGAACTCAGTTAAACACCCTACTGACTCTTTTTTTAAAATGTTTTTATTTATTTCTGAGAGAGAGAAAGAGACAGTGTGAGCAGGGGAGGGTTAGAGAGAGAGAGAAGGAGACACAGAATCTGAAACAGGCTCCAGGCTCTGAGCTAGCTGTCAGCACAGAGCCCGATGAGGGGCTCGAACCCACGGACCGCGAGATCATGACCTGAGCTGAAGTCGGATGCTTAACCAACTGAGCCACCCAGGTGCCCCAACACCTGACTTACTCTTGATCTCAGCTTTGGTAGTGATTTCCACGCTGACCATGGAGCCTGCTTGGGATTCTGTTTCTCTCTCTCTCTACCCCTCCCCCGCTCTCTCTCTCTCTCTCTCTCTCTCAAAATAAATACATAAGCTTTTGGGGCGCCTGGGTGGCTTAGTCGGTTAAGCGTCCGACTTTCGCTCGGGTCATGATCTCGCGGTTCGTGGGTTCGAGCCCCGTGTCAGGCTCTGTGCTGACTGCCAGCTCAGAGCCTGGAGCCTGTTTCAGTCTGTGACTCCCTTTCTCTGACCCTCCCCTGCTCATGCTGTCTCTCTCTCTCTCCTAGAAATAAATAAAACATTTAAAAAAAATTAAAAAAAAATAAATACATAAGCTTTTAAAAAATGTTCATAATACCTACCTAGTAGCTGGTTAGATTATTAGAGGTAATGTAACATCTTTATTCTGCACACAGAGTAGGCACTCACACATCTTTTTCCTGGTTGCTTTTTCTCTGATCCCTATTCTCTCAGTTACAGAAGAGCCATCCTAACTTTCAGACACCACAAAATACCATGGGGTTTGTGGGCCCCTTGCAGCATCTTTGCCCAGCTCGGATTCCCCAGCACTGCCCTTCCTGCCCTCTCCCCGACTCACCTGCAGCGGGGCCCTTGGGGCAGGTGCTGGCACTGGCCTCCGTGCTCACAGTAGCCCTCACTGCATGGAGACACACAGGTCAGGCCACTCTGGGGGCTGTAGACCAGGTGGTAGCCCTTGTAGCCATTGCATTTGAAGTAAGTCTCCAGTGTGCTCACGTTCACTGTCAGGTAGGACACAGAGGAACATGGAAAGCAATCAGTAACACCAAATATATACCTTTCCAATCAAGAATTCCATTTTTAGGCATTTATCCTGAGAAATAATAGGAAAAGTGTGCAAATACATATGTTCACGGAAGTCTAGAGCAGCATGGTTTATAATAGCACCAATGTTTAATAGGAGGGACTTTGTTAAGGAATATTGTGCAACCACCATGGTATGGAAAGTGCATTGGTTAAGAGCAGATGCTTTGAAGAAAACCAGACCTAAGATGAAATTCAAACTCTACTACTAACAAGTTGGGGGAAATTTCTTATCTCTTTCAGCCTCGATTTCCTTATCTTTTATAATAAGGAAACGATAATAAGAGTAACTACCATGCTGTGAAGGTTAAAGGAGATAATAAATACAAAATATTCAGTACATTGCCTAACACAGTAAGCACTCAATAAGTGGTCACTATTGGTATAACACTCTGTTTCAATAAAGTATAGCACACTATGCTAAAATGTATGATAAAATAACAAATCAAGTGGGAATACATACATAATACACAAAGTGATATGTTCACAATTGCTTAAGTAATGAGGTTATCAAAACATTAGGCACTACTTTATCTTTTATTATAAAAAATATTGATAGGTGTGAAGATCCCTATGTGCAAAAGGAAATTCAGAAGGCTATGTGCAAAATGGACTTGTCTTTGGGGATTGGAATTACAGGAGATTTTTTTTTCTTTTTGTTAATTTGCATTTCCTAAAGCTTCTACAAAAAAACATATTGTACTTGTATAATAAAAATGGTGGGGGGTTTGGTCTGTTTTCTTTAATAAAAGTCATAGTCAGGTCTAGGGCAGTTGTTCCTTTACCCTGACCCCTACCCCGTACTGTACATACACAGAGTAGTTCAGAGGATTTCACACTGTTGCCCCCCGGAGGGAGGAGGCCCAGCCCGGATTCTAGAAGAAGCTCTTGCTTGTTCCCACCCTCCAGTAACACACTGGCTTCTGTTGGGTTTGGCGTGGTCACTGCCCTGTTCTCTGCTTCACTCCCAACATAGTGAAAGCTAATCCTTTCCTTCCCTGGTAAGCTTACCAACTCATCTCACTCTTGTTCGAGGATAACAAGTGGCTATCACAGTTAAGGGAACTCAGAAATCCCACCTCCCTGTCCAGATGGAGGTGTTAAAGTTTGGCTTGGGCATGGCTTTTGCATTGGGTCACACCTTTCCAGGAGGGGATATCTCTGTCCCCAGGCCAGATCTCCAGTCTTTAGCTTAATATCCTCCAGCTGGAGGGCAAAGGTAAAAGGGATGTCCCTGCTTATGTTTATAAAATGCAAAGGTATTTTAACAAAATCATTAACAATTTTATTAAAAGAAAGAAAATCATTAGTGGTGATGGTCAGAAATTGGCAATTAGAGTAAATGCTCCATGAAACTATATCCCTGGGGATTCATCAAGCAATATATTGTGCTCTGCTCTTGTATCTATAAAGCTGGTAGGTAAAATGCTTATCATTTCCTTCAAAGGAGTGCCAGGGTAGTTCAGATGGTTAAGCATCTGACTTCACCTCAGGTCATGATCTCACAGTTCGTGAGTCCAAGCCCCGCATCGGGCTCTGCTGACAGTTCAGACCCTGGAACCTGCTTCAGATTCTGTGACTCCCTCTCTCTCTGCCCCTCCCCTACTCCTGCTCTGTCTTTCAAAAATAAATAAACATTAAAAAAAAACTTTTTTAAAATCACAAACAAAAAACTAAGTAAGTTACTTGCTTCTTGCTTATCTGTGGCTCTCCATAGAAAACTTTTCCACCCTGGCTTTGTGTGGGCTGAAGATCTGTGATAGGTCCCCTTCATTCACCTCCTCCCTCAGCTGTCCCTGTGACTATCCCCAGGATAGTGACTCACGAGCCTTCACACTGTACACATCTTCTCTGGAGATGGAGTGGAAGTTCACGTTGGTCCTGGGCTCCTCACTTCTGTTCCATCTCTTCCATGAGGCCTGGGGTAAGAATGCCTCTACCACTGCATCCAGCAGCTTGGTGTTCAGAAAGTCGATAACAGGACCCCGAGGGAGGTACTGGAACTCCGAGATGACATTCCAGCGTTGAAGGTATCTTCCCGAGGCCTGTGCTGCCCCGGAATTGCTGTGAGGGAAGGGTAGAGTGAGGCATTAAGGGTAGAAGGGGAAGGGAGGACCTGGGGACAGGGCAGGGACAGTCCCACTTACATTTGCACCACTTGGCTGTTCTGGAGAAAGGCCCACACATCCAGCTTCCTCAGTCTGTAGGCCACCTAGGGAGTGGGTGGGGGGGTGGGAGTGAGGCCCAGTCCAAAGAGGAGACCCTTCCCACTTGAATGCATTTATTTATCCATGCCTCGCTCCTTTGCACATGAGCGCCAGGACCTACAGAATATTCCTCATCCATTCCTACTCCCCTACATCCCAGCCTAACCTGGTAACTGGCATGGGTTCCTGCTTAATAAAAGTTTGTTGGTGCAGGGCACCTGGGTGACTCAATCAGTTAAGCATCTGACTTTTGATCTCAGCTCAGGTCATGATCTCACAGTTCGTGAGTTCGAGCCCCACACTGCACCCTGCACTGACAGTGTGGAGCCTGCTTGGGATTCTCTCTCTCCCTCTCTCCCTGCCCCATTCGTGCTCTCTCATGCCCCCACTTGTGCTTGCTCTCTCTCAAAAATAAATAAGTAAACATTAACAAAAAAGTTTGTTGGTAAGTGAAGGCATACCTCCTTGCCTCCAATGACAAGGGGAAAATCTGGAATGAGTGCCTCCTGCCTTGCCTCGCTTCTGTGACTCATCCAATAATTCTCTCCCCACGTGTATATTGAACACTGATTATGTTTAGCCAGACGTAGGGGATGGTCAGGTGCTGGGGACTTCAAGCTGACTCAGAAACAGTCTATACTCAGAGACCCATAGTCTGGTGAAGTGAATAAGCATGAACAGATTTTACTATTCAGAGTGTGGAATGCTATAGTATTAGCAATAGTAATAATAACTATTATTATAATTTTTTTGAACACTTGTGTTTTAGGCACTGCAGTTAGTGCTTTACATACATTATCATTTAAAACTTGACACAACCCATTGAAATAGGTACTATTATTATTTCTGTGTTACAGAGGAGACATCAAATAATTTGTCCAATTGTTACACCTGCTCTGGGGAATGGGAGAGCCAGGATTTTAACCTGGGTATGTAGGATTCTAGAGCCTCAATAATTCAACTACTGTGGTACTCTCTCTGAGGCTGAGGAATGGACAAGGGCATAGTAGCCAAGAAGAGGGAGATGCTAGCCTCCTCTGGGAAGTCAGGGAAAGCTTCCTGGAGGCAAAATGGCTTCTCATGTTTCTACCATATCCTGCTCAAGTGCAGGTCTCAGGGGATACTCAGAAGGAGAGGCTGGGGTGACATGACCCCCCTAGACAATTGTGGTCTAGTTATTTCAGTCCCCTTAGAGGGCTCTGTCTGGGGGATTCCATCCCCTGCTTTCCCTGGGACAGGAGGCTCCAGCCTCCTCTGGCAACTGAATCTAGATGGATGGTGAGATGTAGAACATATAAGTGATGTCCAGGACCAAACCCTAAACCTGCCAAGACCCACCTCCCCACCCAGAGCTGGCCTGGAGCACTGACCGAGGCATCGACATCTGTTACGGAGGCATTTTCTTCTTCCCTGAGTAAGAGCCGGATGATTCTTACGGGAAGCTCTGGAGATGGGAGAAGCAGATTCACAATCACCTCACGGTTTATGCAGACTTACCCAAGAAGTTTGCTGGGTCAGCTCAGGGAGGCTGCCCCATTCTACAGTGACAAAAGGTCACCAGAGGAGTCAGAAGTGACTGATTCTGCTGAACCTCACCCTAGTGCCCATTCCACTATGGTCAGGGCTTCCTCACTCTCGTCTCTCTGGGCCGTGAGGTCACCTCCAGTCTTTCCTCAGCAGACTGCTCAGGCTTGGGACTTGTGCCTTGGCCGCTGCCCCCCAACCACAGCTCCCAAAGCCGGTGACCTACTACAACCTGAGAGATTTGGAGCTCTGCCCTGTTGAGTTTGAGGAACGAAGCTCTGACCCCCGAGTCCCTCATCTTCTGCCGAGTGAGAGACATATGAAGGCAGAGGGCAGCTGTTGGTACCTTGGTGGATGGTTGGAGTGAAATTGTTCCCAGCCAGGAAGCAGCGAGTGTCGGTGAAGGCTGGGGGGCAGGTGCAGGTGGGATGGCAGTCTGGCGTCTGGGAGATGTAGCAGTGGCCCTGGTTGTAGCAGTAATTCACAGGGCAGGACACGTTCTGACAGAGGGGAGAGTTCTCCAGAGCTGCAGAGGGAGCGGGGAGGCTGGCAGCATCAGGCTGGGCAGCCGTGGGGAGACCCAGCCCACAGAAAGCGGCTCTTAGGACAGGCTTGTTTTCCTTCCCCCAAAGCCCATTCAGTCTGTGTTTTGCTTATGAGTCATTCTGAGCCCCAAGCTATCCTTCTCCTTTTCCAGGTATTTCTTTGCTGGGAAACCCCAGCATGTAGGTGTTTTCCCATTTCTGCCGAGGGAATGGCGTGTTTGTCAGACCCCCTGCATCAGGAAAGGACCCAGAGGCCTGGCAGGAGAAGGGCCCGCCAGCCTGCTTTCCTTACTTCCGTCCTTCTGTCTGCCTTGTAAAGCTGTGGCTCTACCCACTCAGGCCTCTGCTCAGAAGACCCAGTGGCCTCTCCATTTCGTTTGGGCACTTTAGGGGACTTCGTGAAAGTCTCACTGTGATCTCCTTCATCATGACTTCACTGGAGCCTTGGCTTGCTGGCTGCTGCGGGACGTCTCCCCCCTTCCCCAGGCCTTCTTCAGTCTTTTGCCTTGGGTTTCCCCCATCAGGGCCTTAGGTCTGCTCTGCCCTTCCTTCCCCCTTCCTGCACAATCTCTTCTCCTTCAGCCTCATACCTCACCATGTGTCCTCACCTCCTTACCATACCCCCTTGTAGTGAGTATTCTAAAGACCTACTGGAAGAGGGGGGGAAATGGTTTGCCCTAGGCCCTCAAGGTGTCAACTGTCCCCAGGCCCTCCTCCTGCCAGGGCCCTGCTCCCGGCTCACCTGCACAGTGACGCCCATCTCCAGTCAGGTTTTGGGGGCAGGCCTCGCAGCCCGCCCCAGGAATGCACTTTACATTCGGGAAGCACGGCTCCTCACAGGGGTCCCTGGAGCGTTTGCAGTAGGGGCCAAAGGTGTTCCCATCACACTTGCAGCTGGCCACCTGGAATGGGATGCTGATCACCAGGGAGCCGGGAGGCTGAACCATTAAAGGCTTCTGGGTGGCTCTGTACTGACCCCTCTGGTCTGAGAACCCATGAACCTTGAGTCCTTGTCTTAATTCTGCCAGCCTCTGCTTAGCACCCTCTTGACCAGGCTGTGGTCCTGTACATTCTTGCCAAGTGCACTGGGCCTCCCCGGGGCATTCGTTCCCCTGACCCCTCTGCCTGGTGCCTGCCCTGGGGTCTCAGACACTTACTTTCCTCTCACACCGCATCTCCTTGCCTGAAACCCTTTCCAGACTATGACAGGCACTAACTAAATATTCTACTATCCTACCCAACCTCAGTTTCCTCCATCACCTTCCCTTGCTGATTCTCAAATCAAGAAGACAGAGCCTTACTGCTAAGTACAGTGAGAGCACACAGCAACCAGAACAATGGCACAGGGGTGGTACGGATTCCCAAAACCTTATCAACACCCATGCTCTTTCTTTTCTGACACCCCTACTCTTTCCTCTCTAATCTCTAATCTCCCTAAAATGAAACCCACCAACACTGTCTACTTCCAAGACTGGATATTTTGGGATACCTAAAATAATATATTGATTTTTATCTCTGTTTTTCCCAGCCCATATCTTTTTCCTTTTCTACCCCTTGGACTCCTCCACCTCTACGTCTCTCAGGTAGGAATTCTTGGTTCATGCCTCAGGAGAAGGGTGTGTGTGTATAAGGGGTGAAGGGGATGATGTGGTATTGCCAGTCAGACATTTTCTTTTCTGGCTCCTATTTTACAACCAAAACAAAACAAACAAAAACAAAACAAAATTTTTTAAAAAGCCCATGGGGCACAATTCATGGACTGAGGCCAATAACAGAGAGGAGGGGCACCTGGGTGGCTCAGTTGGTTAAGCGTCCAACTTGGGCTCAGGTCATGATCTCACAGTTCGTGGGTTTGAGCCCCGCGTGGGGCTCTGTGCTAACAGCTAGCTCAGAGCCTAGAGCCCGTTTCAATTCTGTGTCTCTCTCTCTCAGAAATAAATGAAACATTTAAAAAATTTAAAAAAAAAACTTGAACGGAGAAAGATTTTTATCCAAAATGAAGAGATCTTTCTTTTAGCTGGGAGGAGAGAGTAAAATAGAAAGCAAGGGGTTCTGGGGTGTCAACATCAAAGGGGACCTACACCTCTCTTTGCAACACCACAATGATGAGACCTCAGAGAGAAATGGCTGTGGGGTGCTTCTAGGCAGATGGAAACTTAGACCATCTTATGAAAGTTTTCCCATGTCTGAGCAGGGCATAGAGGCCACAGAGCACCTCTGTAGGCCTGAAGAGGAGGGAGTGTGGAACCTGTGATCTGTGTGGGTTCATGCCCAGGGATCACAAGGACACCTTCCTGCCCCACATCTCCTTGCCTCGTTCTAGAACTGTGGAGCTGGGAACCCCTGGGGAGCTTTAAGGGAGGCTGAGGTGGATGTCTCCTGTCAGCCTGGCAGAGTGGGAGCTGGGAGACAAAAACTCAGTTGAGCTATAAGCAGTGAAGAAAGTTCTGTTTCTTTTTTTTTAATAGTTTATTGTCAAGTTGGTTTCCATATAACACCCAGTGCTCATTCCAACAAGTGCCCTCCTCCATGCCCATCACCCCCCTTCCCCTCTCCCCCACCCCCATCAGACCTCAATTTGTTCTCAGCATTCAAGAGTCTCTCATGGTTTGTCTCCCTCCCTCTCCCCAACTGTTTTTTTTTTTTAATTTTTTATGTTTTTTTTTTTTAATTTATTTCTAGGAGAGAGAGAGAGACAGCATGAGCAGGGAGGGTCAGAGAGGGAGGAGTCACAGACTGAAACAGGCTCCAGGCTCTGAGCTGGCAGTTAGCACAGAGCCCAACGCGGGGCTCGAACCCATGAACCGCGAGATCATGACCTAAGCAAAAGTCGGACGCTTAACCGACTAAGCTACCCAGGCGCCCCTCTTCCCAACTGTTTATCCCCTTCTCTCCCCCATGGTTCTCTGTTAAGTTCCTCCTATTCCTCCTATACGTGCAAGAGTTCTGTTTCTTATACATGTACGTTTATGGACTAAGATTGGGATCGGCTCTACTCACCCACCACAGCTCCCAACACACAGAGTACCACAGAGGGACTGAAGTATGACATCCCTTCAGTTCCCACCACCTTTCCCCTCAACAAGGAAACTTCCCTCCCAACCTCCTCCCAATACTCACCTCCAGGGAGGAATTGCCCACCCAGCTGGTCTGGTTGTATAAACACTGGCTCTCTTCCCTGCAAGCACAGACCACTGTCTTTGGCTGGAGTACAGATGACAAGTTGACTTTGACATTTCTTGCTAGAATCTCCAGAGTGAATGGTTCCAATAACTTTGGTGTCCATAACAATGTCCCATTCTCTGCCCCAGGGAAAACAAGACCATTGAGAGCTCGGGGCCTTGACTGTTGTGCCGTCTGACACATCCTGGAATCTAATACCCTGGGTGCTGACACTGGCCTTCCCCCACCTTTCTCAGACCACCCCTCAAATGTCATTAGACATTTCTTTGAACAAGGATGGTTTCCTGGAGTGATCCTAGTCACGTCCCAAGCTGGAGGTAGCATGAGCCCCAGTAACTGATTGTAGGGTAGAACTCCACAGAAGGGAAGGGAGATAACCCCTGAATAGACCCCAAAGGGCAACCCCTTCCTGGGCCTGCAGCAGGATGGGACATCTAGGAGGGAAGAGAAAAGGACCAGTATGATGCTTCTCCAGGCTATACTGCAGACTAAACTGGCTTCCCCTTTACATTCCTTGTCCCGATTTCTCGCCCACTCCCTCGCTTCTTGGACCTTTGACTTTCAGACACCTGACAACAGTAAAACATTGTCAACAAGGACTCCTATGATCAAAACCCATCTTGTTTTCCAAGAAAATAAGAAAGTCTCCTTAAAATAGTAGGTTGAAAGTTACTGATAAGAGGGAACAGATGAGAGAAACTTGCAGACTGTCACTCTTCAGAAGAGGAGCCCAGTGGAGGAGAAAATCTCCTAATGCCATTGGCTAGCATCTGACAGAATGCCACATAGAGCCAAAGGATACAGACAAAGAAGTCCCTTCTTATGCCCAGAGAAAGAAAATAAGGCAGATGCTCTGAGCTCAAAATAAGGTCCCTAATAGATTTGGTTTAGCAGAAAATAGTCACTAGCATCATTGGTCCTGGCAACCAAAGGCAAGTTGCATCCTGTGGGCTTTGGCTTTTTGACCCAGATCATGGTTGCAGGACTGGGGGTCTCCACACCATTACTGACAGAGAGAGATAAGACTTGGCTTGGTTCCAGCGGAGAAAAGCCACAAGGAGAGACAAAGTTAGGTAAATGTGGTTGACAAACATAAAAGTAAATGAGAAACATACCAAATGAAGATACTTGTATCTTTAAATCATGTTCCACATTATATCCTTCTTTTAATAGATTTGAAAATGTTTTAAATTCAAACTGAGGGCTGATGGGGGAGGTGGGGAGGGGAAGGGGGGTGATGGGCACATAGGAGGGCACTTGTGGGGATGAGCACTGGGTGTTATATGGAAACCAACTTGACAATAAACTATTTAAAAAAAGAATATGTTTTAAATTCATATTTTTAATGGTTATATTTTATTCTAATAATTTGGTTATTGCATAAAGATGGTTAAAGATCATTGCATGTTCTTGGATTTGAGGTGAAATCACCTTTGAATCACTTGAATTCAAGTTCAAGTGCAGCTAACTGGCCAGATTGCTGGAAGCCCATCACTGTTATTCACTGGGGGCACTATCTGAATCTTAGGGATTACTCCAAGAAATGCTAGTCCTAGATTTTCCAATGGAAAAGTGGAATGAAGTTACACAGGATATGATAATGCAAAATTACCTAAAGTTTGACTCTGACCACATTCTTTACACCTGCAGACAACTGTTCTTACCAAAGAGCTTGAAGTCAGTGTTGCTGTTTCTCAGGGTGAATACGACGTTTTCAGAGCGGCTGGTGTACTGAGTCAGCTTGGTCTGCCCCAGGTAGGCTCTCACCATTTGATCACCCTCAATAGAAGGTGGATACTTACCTGAAACACAAAGAGGGATTCAAGGTTTGGGGCAGAACACTTTCTTGCCTCATAGGCAAGTCCTCTGGTTTGTGTGAGGCATTCCGTGGGCTGTGACCCACCTCTGGAAGCAGGAATGATTCTGTGTATCTGCTTTCAGATCTATATAGAGCAGGTTGGGGTTGTACTGCCCACTTGGCCAAATCATTATTTTCTCTTTATCTTTTCCCCACACAGGATTCAGGTCAAGTTCTCTCTTGATCAGAGTGCTATGCTGGACATGGTACAAAGGGTTGTTCAGACCATTACAGAGTTTTACCTTTGGAAGAGGGCTGAAAACCATGAGGATAATCTCTAGATGGGCATTGCATTTGTCAGTAAATAGAGGAAAATGCCTTTTCACTGGTTGGGGCACCAGGGTGGCTCAGTTGGTCAAGCATCCAACTCTTAATTTCTGCTCAGGTTATGATCTCACAGGTCATGAGTTCGAGCCCTACATTGGACTCTGCACTGACAATGTGGAGCCTGCTTGGGATTTTCTCTCTTCCTCTCTCTCTCTCTCTGCCCCTGTCTTATTCTCTCTCTCTCTCTCTCAATAAATAAACTTAAAAAAAAAAAAAAGACCTTTTCACTGATATCTGTGTTATGGAGCCCTACTATTTCCATTTCATTGTTCATTCATTCATTCACTCAGTCAGTCAGTTAACACATATTTATTGAGTCCCTCACATATGGCTGGCACTATTCCATGTAGTGAGGACACAACAATAATAAATAATAAAAAAGATATCTGTGCAAATTAGAAAATATGCTAGGTAGTTGTAAATACTAAGGAAAAAATTAAGCAGGAAAGGTGAATAGGAAGTATGGGTAAATGTGAGCTTTTAGACAGGCTAGTCAAGAAAGGCACTGCTGATGGGGCTCCTGGGTGCCTCAGTCGGTTAAGTGTCCAACTTTGGCTCAGATCATGATCACACAGTTTGTGGGTTCGAGCCCCGCGTTGGGCTCTGTGCTGACAGCTAGCTCAGATCCTGGAGCCTACTTCAGATTCTGTATCTTCCTCTCTCTCTGACCCTCCCCTGCTCATGCTGTCTCTTTCTCTCTCTCTGTCTGTCTCTCAGAAATAAATAAAACAGTAAAAAAACCGTTCAAAAAATTTTTTAAAAATAAATTATTAAAAAAAAGAAGAAGAAAGGCACTGCTAAGGAGACAACTCTATTTGCATAAGGTCTTGAAGGAGTTGAGGGTCTGTCTGGAGGGAGGGGGGCCAGGCAGACCACAATAGGTGTGGAGTTGGCAGGGAGCCTGGTGTATTTGAAGAACACAGAGAAGCCAGGGTATGTGGAGTGGAGGGTGCAGGGTAGGGAGGAACAGAGGAAGAGTTTGAGAGGCCTGGGGGTTAAGTTGGAAAAGGCTGTGAAGGTCATCACAGAGCGAGCTGGAGAGTCATGGGAGGATGAGTAGAGTAAAAACGTGAACAAAAGAATCTGTTATGTTTGAAAAACATGCAGCTTAAAAGAATATCACGAAAGGGGGGGTACTCCTCATCTGCCATCCAAGTCTGCAAATGCCTCCCTGAAAATGCCACTTACTGAGGGTGGTGTTCATCAGCTGGTATCTGCTAATGAGCATCTTAGTGTTCAGGCCGGTCTTCATATTTCCTGTGGCCAGGCTGTCATAGATGCACTGCTCATCTCCATCACAATCCGAGGCCAGACTTTCACTTGAATGGTTGTTCTTCAGTTGGAAAAGGAAGACAGGGGTGAAGTTGGAAGGCAGAGTGTTGTCTCTCTTGCCAAGGAGTCTTGTATCATTGATTTCCCCTAGAACACACAAGGTTAAATGGTACAGGTACCAAGGATGGGATTCCAGCTATACTTCTGCTATGTCCACTCCTTACCCTCACTCTATATGCCTAGGGGGGAAGGAGGGGGATGTGGGGGGGTGATGTGACTTCAGCTTTTGAGGCTGGAAATCTCTGCTCTAGTGAGTGAGGGCCACCATTTTCCTTGCCTTCTCTTCCAGGTAGAGAAACACAGGTGAGATGGGGATGGAGAGGATGACTCTGGGGTGGCAGGCACCAGCATCCTCAGCATTTCCTCTTGGCCTTTCTAACCCTCCCTTACAAAGGATGGAGATCTGGCTCCCACAGGCCTGAGGGAGACAATACTACCTTCATCCCAACCCAGCCACATCTACCCCAAGGACTCTGAGGCCCGGACTCACAGGTCATTCCAAATTGATAAAGCTGCCACTCATCGCTTTTGTTGAGAATGGTGGAGCCATTGGGCATCTTGAAGTCATCATCTGGATTGTCATTCCAGACTCCTGAGGGACAGAGTAGAAGGTTGGCCTTCCCTGAGGAGCATCCAACGGGTCACATTCAAGGTGTGAGGGGAAGTAGAGGGCCAGGGAAGCCCCTTCTGGTTGTATCCGTTCTCAGTTCAGTCGTTCCAGAGGAAGGACTCATAGCCCACCCCTCTGTCTCAGGGATAGAGGAGGAGAAAATGGAGGAGGAAGGGGGAGGAAGTAGGGCTGGAGGGAGAGGAAGGGCATCCTCAAAGCCCCCTCGGCTGCCCTGGAACTAGAGCTTTGGGAGAATAAGAAATGAGCCTCAAAGGAAGGTGAAGAGGTCCCTTGTACCTCCCCACCTCTCTGCCCTCAGGGTTCTGTCCCAAGGAGGCTGAGAAAGGGAAGCTCAGCCTGGGATGTCCACAAGCCAGCTGGATGCGGAGCTGCCTATGATCTGGGGCCCAAGCTCTTGATGCTGCTGCTGCTGCTGCTGCTGCTTCAGAGGCAGAGTCCTGTCTGCTTCTCACCCAGAAGGCCCTCTGTGCTGTTTCGATACTCCTCCGGGAGGCTGCAGGAGGCATGGAGGATGTTGGAGAGGGCAATCACAGAGATGGTCACAGTCCCATCAAAGCTGGCTGACACCAGGGAGCCGTTGCGGGTCACTACAATGCCAGTGGTGTTGAATATCTCCTGGCCTGGGATGTTGGGAGACAGATGAAAAAGAAACCAGCGTTGGAACCCTGCAGACCCAAGACTTGGTAGTAGTGGAGGGTCAAGATGTTGAGGGGGGAGACTGAGAGCAGCTCTGGGGTGTCCTGGGAGTGCCTTCTCCAAGGGTCAAATGCCACACTCACAAGACACCCCCTTCTTCTTGGAGACTGGAGACAGGGGCCACTACAGACAGGCCATCACCACACAGGAGGAAGGAGAGAAGGGAGCAGAGAAAGCAGTGAAGAAGCTGTTCAGGTACAGCTGCTGAAAGAACAGGGGGTGAAGCAGGGCTGCCAGCCCCTCTCCTCTGCCCCAGTGCTGTTGCCTCCACACTGCGCCCAGGCACTGGGTTCCCTGCTGAAGCCTGACCCTGGAAAGCAGGACAGCTGACAGCTGTCCCCAGCCTACCTTCTGAGTCTTCATGGTTAGTCTCAAACGACACAGTCTGGTTATTGACCTGCACGTGGATTGTGTCATTGGGTTTGAGGAGCCATCGAACCTGGAAGAGAAGTGGAGGAGGCTTAAGCCTGAGGTAGTCCAAGAGGCTGAGAGAGGAGGCTGCAGAGAGTCTGGACTTGAGCCCCAGAGGAACATGTAGGTGGGTGTGATGAGGTTATGGTAGCTAACATCCTGGCTTTGCATAGGCCAGGCTCGGAGGGAGGCACATTTCTTTGATTATCTCATTTAAATTGCACAATAGCCCAGCAAGGTAGGTAGTATTATCTTCATTTTACTATAAAAAAGCTGAGGCACTGGAAATTCAGTTGTTTCTTCAGAATCACATGGCTGGTGGAGCCAGGAGCCAAACCCCCCTGTCTCTAGGGTTGAGTTTCAAACCACTACACTGGTAGGATGTATCCTCCCTCCTTGCTGCCCTGTTTCCTTCTTCCTTCTCTCTCTCCTCCTTGGCACCCCTGCCTCACTCACTGCAATGGGGTCCAGGCTGCTGCTGTTGTATGTAGCTGCAAAGGCAATGAAGTTGGTGGCCTGGGCTGAGCTGGTCTGAGCAGTGCGGCCCTGCAGCAGGAAAGAGGAGTTTCCGTCCCAGGCCCGGACCAGCAGGAAGTCACCCAGCCCGTTGAAGGTATAATTGGCACCATCCAAGGTGGTGATGTGGGGGTCCCCAAACATCCAGGCTGGAAACCAGAAAAGACCACATTGGCATGGCAGTCCAGGGAAGGGTCTGAGATTCCCCTGCTTCCAGGCAGACTCAAGGCTGGGAGGGGTTCACTAAGTGTAGAACCATCCCCTACCCAAGTTCACACAGACTCATTACCTCTGCCCCCTGCCTTCTCACCCCTTCCCCAATGCCATGTACAAAACCCCTCCGTTTGCCATTGGCCACACATTGGAACCATCTCCATCTTCCCCTGTGACCATAGCCCATCCCCAGGAAGCTAGTGCTGCCCTGGTCCAGGCCCCAAGAAGCTATGCCCTTACCCCAGATCTCTGCCTCAGCCCTGCCCCAAGGCCAGCCCCAGCAGCCTCACCAGGCCTTGGGGGCCGGTACCCAGCACAGCTGATGCGGGGCCGCCTTTGCTGGTACAGGGCACAGAAGGAGGGCTTGTCACTTCCACGGCAGCACCAGTCCCACGGCTCCAGCTCTTGGTCTGTGGAGAAGAGCAGCCTATTGCTGGCAGACAGAGCACCTGCAGAGCCCGGCTAAAAGATTTGGTAGGGCCAGATGACATGAGCAGCAAGCGCATGGTTTGGGAATCAGGCACACATCAGGTCAGATCCTGCCCCACTCGGTAACCTCAGGTCATTGACAATTACGGTCTCCCTTGCAGGCTTGCTGGAGCTGTGTGCTAACGAGCTTTCTTTTTGAGCCCCTGGGCTCTCAAAGTGCAGGGGTGGGAGCATGCAGCTGATGGTCTGGGGGCCATGGAGGCTGCTGTGTTTTCAGGGGCAGGGGGCGGGAAGGGGGAGGACGAGCACTACCCTGGTCCCCCAACCCTGTACTTCTTAGCTCCTCTAGAGGGTCTCTGTGGGAGATGATTCCATATCTCCCCCCAGACTGCCAGCTAATCTGGGTCCAGAGAGACAGTGTCAGACTAGGTCCCCTCCTCTTCCCTAGAAAGATGCCCCCACTCTTGTCTGGGGCTATGGGGACAAGTGAAGATGGGACAAGGGGCACTTAATCATAAATCCCTAGGATGAAGCTTCCCAACATTATAAGATCAGAAAATCAATGGTTGGAGAGGGGAAGGAGCTGGGAGGGAATGAGGACAAAAGACTTCTTTCTTTGGGTTCCACTGCTTGGCTTGGTGCCCAGGCCTGGTCTCTGACAGAGAAGAGGAGAGAGCTCCAGAGAGGGTGGGGGTGAGATCTCGGTGGGACACACGTACCAAACTGCCAAGGAGTGCTCACTGTCCAGCCTTGGAGAAGCTCGCCCCAGGGCCCGTAGCTGCAGCACACACCCCCGCGCCAGGAGGAGACGCGGCACAGCTGCCTGCCTCCGAGGCCCCACCAGCCTGTGACAAGTACACATACTCAGGCCCAGTGCCTGCGGGAGGGAGGGGGGAGGCGGGGGGGGTGTAGGGCAGGGATGAGGGAGGTTCTGGGGAGGGACCCTGGAAGGAACAGGTCGGGTGTGACCAGAAGGTTGGTGGTTGGGCTTATGGGGGACAGTGGGGGTGCCCCCAAGAGATGGGAAGGAGGTGTTACCTATGTTGATGGGCTGGAATCGTAAGTCCCACAGTCCCTGCTGCCAGGAGCAAGGGCAGAACATCTGGTTCCAGCCCCATCGGGGCCACTGAGGCTGTCTATTCAACCACTGCAGGCACCTGAGACGGTAGTTGGGCCTTTCTCCCCTGTGTAGCCTATAGACCTGCAGGCCCCGGAGGCCTAGAGAAGCACAGGAAGAAGGGGTTACCCCAGGGCCACAAGCTCTGCTTTAGCAGCCCAGTTCATAACCACACCTTGCCCCTCCCCTACTCTGGATGGAGTCCCTACTACTTCCAGGGACGGAACCCAGTTCATATTGGCCCCTTTCAATGTGACCTCCAAAAGCCATTAAAGCTTGACTCTTAGGGGAGAAACCCTAGGACAAGTGCTGGGCAGGGAGGCCTTGCCTGCACCCACTCAGAGCCAGACCCTAGCCCTGATCTTCAGTCCACCGAATCCTCCACCCTCCCATCTGCCACTCTAAGCTCCAGCACCTTCCAATCTCCCTAGACCAGTTCCTCTTCAGGCATCCTCTACCTCACTAAGTGACACCACCGGCCACCAGCTCAGACACCTGGCTTCCCCTGACCCTTCCTCTCCCCCAGTGCAGACATGTCAGTGGCCAAAGTAGCCAAGACAGAGGCCAATATCCAGAAGGCAGCTGAGGAGCCATGGAGAAGCTGACACGCAGAGCAGGAGCTTACTCCAGCACCATGAGGCTGAGGAAGCTTCCGCTGTGTACAGATACCATCCTCACAAGGGAGAAGTAGCTGGGAGAAGAAACCTTGACAGGGGGTTGAATTTAAATTGCTCTTTAATTGTAAGTTACATACTGTCCACCCCAATTTCCATGAGTGACAAGGGGGCTCCAGGATTCAATAAGACACAACAGGACATAATTGATTAGATTTTGACCCTGTTCCCACATAAAAGAAGAAATTATCAAGATAACTACAATTTGTTAAGGTTTTGAAGAAAATAATTATTGTTTATGATTTTCTGTTCATGTATCTTCTCCACAATGGCCTGATATCATGGGAAACAAATTAGATACTCCCCCCAACACACACACACACACACACACACACACACACACACACACACACACACACACAAGCACGCAGTCACAAGGGGATGCATCTTGATAGGAGAAACCGAATCTGACAGGACAGTTCTCTCCACAAGATGGCACCATGACTTGATTTAGCTTCTGTTTACTACAAGTTCTTGTCACAGAACAATGGAAGTAGATTTATACTTCACAATCTACACAGCTGATTTCTAATGCTAAAATGTCCTTCGTTCTACTCACATTTTGGAAACTATAATTTCTTTCCCTTTGGGGCCTCTGGACAGTATATCGAATCATGTTCCATGGGGACTCCTGATACTGAAGTACTGACCTTACTAGAGTGAGAGCTATTTGAGAGCAAATAGTCAATCCTTTTCCTTTTTTTTCCCCCTCCATATTCCTGGCTCTTATCACAGAGTCCAGCACACAGTGGGTGCTCAATAAATGATAAGTGAAAGAATGTCAGACCTCTGGAACTCCTCTTGGTAGATTCCCTTAAGGGATCTCATCTGGATTCTCATTCCAGCTCTGGGACAGGACTCTTGGAGTATTGTCCTCACTGCCTATTCATATTCCCACCTCCCACCATGCCCCTGTCCTCACTCCCAGACTCTGGGCGCCCCTGAGAGACCTGGGTTTGGCTCATCCCAGGGAGAAGACATAGCTCCAGTTGAGACTGTACTACATTAGGGCACAGAAGGTACCAGCTGTGCCTTGGGTAGTGCCAAGTCCCGATTACATTTGGGGGTCAGATGGTGCTGAGGACACCCTTTAGGATGGTAGAAATGCTACAGAGCTGCCTCTCTAGGACTGTCATGACACATGGAGTTGAGGACAGAAGGACTTGAGTCCAGCTCATGTGTGGAGAGGTGGTGCTTTTACCTGAGTTAGAATCCGGGAATTGGTCTGGATGATACTTCTCCCATGCTGGCTGGAATGTCAGTGGGCTGTTTTCAAAATACCCATCACCACTGCAAACAAAGAAAAGAATTGCAGGCCTCTGTCACTCACAGGGTTTTTCCTCTCAGTCGGCAGGTTATACACTCATGCAGCCGGTTGGAAAGACAGTCACTGGGTCTAGCTAATCATTAGGTATCAGCTTGTCAGTGAGTTATGAAGTCAGTTCACCAGCCAGCCAGCATCACTGACTCCCAGCAGTAGGCAGGAGAGGGCAGAGATGGGGGCGAAGGGTGGGACGACCCTAATTTATTCTACATCTCATCACTAACTACAAGAAGCTGGTTATGAGAAAGGGGTGTGACAGAGTTCAGGCCTCCTTCTGATCAGTTTTCCTTCAACTGGGGATGGGACAGAGGGCTGTGTAGGGACAGTATGTGGTGAGGGCTAAGAGCCAGTCTCTGCATTTAGACAGGCATGGATTCAATGCCTGATTCCAGCACTTAGTAGCATGGTAGTCATGAGCAAGTTACTTAACCTCTTGGATTCGTAGGTTTTACATTGGTGGAAAAGAGGCAACAGTAGCATCCACCTCACAATATTGTGAGGATTAAGTGCTGTAACAGTTGTGGATCCTTCAGAAGTGAGTGAGGACCTGATGCAATGGGTGCACCACCCTCGGTGTTGAGGTTCATGGCATTGCTCCAGGAAAAAGGAAATCCTAGAGAGGAGTTTGTAGCCTCACTGAGTGCATGCCTCAGAGCGGTGACTCCTTGTGTTTCCTCCTCTCTGACACAGCTTAGGTGAGGCACCAGGTGTGACACCTTTCACGGGCTACTCAGGAGGGTGTGAAATCCCTAGCTACTTGGATAATTCCACTCTTTTCTCTTTTACAGCAATCAGAAACCAAGTGAAAGCAGTGTAATTATAGGGACAACCCTGAACATGATCTTGGAGAATTTGCAGCAATTACCAGTAACAAATTACATGTGACCTTCACAGTTGATTGCACACACCAGCATCTGGAAATACTGTGATTGAGAACTGTTGCCAGAGACTGAGTCACCTTCATACAGAGGAATCCACAGCCCCATTGACAGCCCCATGCCTTCACTCTCTGTCTTTCCCACTGACCCCTCACAAGCTGTTGGTACCTCTGGTTTTGAGGGGCTAATTCTCAGCCCACAGGAAGTCAGGAAGGCAGATTTCAGCCTCAGATGTCTGGGGTCCAGTTCCTGCTTTGCTACTTCCCAGCTCTGTGACTTGGACAATTACTGATAGATTTTTACCTCAGTTTTCTTATTTGCAGAATGGGTAACAAAAGCATATCTCTCTCATGGGGTTGTTGTGATAATCAAATGAAATAATGCATAGTAATGAGTTAGCGTAATGAATTTTGGCTGTTACCACTGTAATATTTGAGAAGTCAAGAGAGGTTGACTAATGTCCGTAGAAATCAGAGAAGTCAAAGCTCTGGGAATTATTACAATGCATGGGGACTGGGATGGGAAAGAGAATGGCCGGGTGAGTGGGTATCTATCTTTTAATTTGAAACAGCAAGAAGCAGGAGGAGGAATAGGTGTGAGTCAGAAGCAACAGCAAAGAGGCTTCATGCCTGTCCTGGGGGACAGGGGTGGGTGCACAGCAAAATCCCTGCCCTGCACCACTTCCTATTGTCTGCTCAGTGCTGACCATCCATCCCTGTCCTACCTGGAGAAGCCCATGAGGACCAGGTTGCCTGGGCGCTGGGTCACATCCCACTGCATACCACCACTTTGGTAGAGAAACAAGGCATAGGACCTGCTCCCGTCCGTGGAGAGGATGGCCTGGTAGGTGTTGGTCTGGAGGTTGGTTGGAGACAAACATAAGGATGCCTGTGAGAGATCTGGAGTCTCTTCCCTGATGTCCCATCTCACTTCCCACACCTCTGCCCAGATGTCCACATCATCTTTTCCTGGCCTACGCAGAGCAAGTTAGGGATTGTGTAGGGCAGCTTTCACGCTGGGCATCAAAGCCCCTTCCATGGTGGATTTGTCTGCTTTGTGGCTTCTGTACAGGGAGGGATGATAAAGGGCTCTGGTTTAGGATCCAGTTAGAAGAGAGTTTGTGTGAGAAAGCCTCAGGGCTCAGAAATAGTGGCCATGACCCCAGAGAGCTGAGAGAGGCCTATTTAGCTTCTGCTGGGATATTTTCAAGGACATTGTCCAAATGGTCCCTTAGCCTAAATATTGTAGATGGACCACAGCAGATGAGACTGGAGGTTCTCTGAAGGCAGATGCCAAGCATTGTGCTTGTACAAAGTACGTAACTAATGAATTTGTTGACCTAATGAAGAAATAAGTGACTTTAGATTACACACAAGGACTATAAGAGCTGAGTCCCAGAGGGAAGATCAAGGACACTGTGTGTTGCGACCATTTCCATAGGATGGCTTTGCAGCTGAAAACCAGAGGTGGAAGTGCGAAAAAACCTCAGTTCCAAGCCTGGTTTCATCATTTGTTAACTGGGTGACCTTGAACAGGTTGCTTAATCTCTCTAACTGTCATCTTCCTCATCTCTAAAATGTGGATAACAATCAGGTTGAGCCATATATAACTGCTAATAACCAGCAAAAATTCCATTTCCTCTGTTTCAACCAAATAAATATTAGGTGAGTGCTCAGCAAACAGGTTGAGGGTGAGCAGTGCTATAATCAACAATCTGTCCTTGAGTCAGAGAGGATGTTAAAAAAGCGGCCCCTGCCTAGGATTCTGGGATATCTGGCTTCCAAATGGTACACAAGGAGCTATCCATTGGTCCACTCACGCCAAAGGTCCACTGGGCAGGATAGGCGGGGGCCTTGACCCACGTGACCTTTAGGGTCCACCTGGCTTTGTAGTTCCGGGTCTGTGTGAACTTTTTAATCCAAGACTCCACCTGCCAGACTAGCAGGTTGTGCTCATTATAGAGTGTCTCATATTCCTAGGAAAGGAAGGCAGAAGAGACAAGGAATGAAGGTCCAAACTTCATGTCTACTCATGGTTGCGATAGGGTATTCCTGAGTCTGTGTAACAGTCCTTCTGTTTCCTCTCCACCCTCATATTTAAGTATCACTCCCTACCCACACTGAGCCCAGGCTCTGACAGCAGTAATACTTGCACACCCTCAGTATAGCCCTTTGTCTCTCCTTGCTGGCTCCTGGGGGATCCTGAGTGCTGGAGTTTGAAAGGCTTACCTGGTAGAATATGGTTCCAAGGCTGCTGGAAAAATCAGCATCATCCCAGAATGGAGCCACCAGGGCCACAGGATCCCAGCCTGTAAAGCCTCTAAGGGGAGGATTGGGGTAGGAGAAAATCTGGTACTCCGACTCTGGAAATATGATCTGGCCATTATCTGTGAACTGGGCACAAAGTTTCTTCTGATTACTGTTCAAGGAGTGAGGTAGGAAGGAAATGTCCCAGCTTCGGGCCAGCTCCTCGGAGCTGTGACCCCCAAGTTCTAGATAGAACTTTAGAGATGTCAACAACCTCTGCAAGGTCAAACATTCATCTCCCTGCCTGATGGGATAGCCCACTTTACATAGTTCTCATTCAAATGCTCATAACCTGCAGGAAACTTCTCTGTTCTAAGTCTTTCCTGACATGGTAGGTTTTGCTCTGCTTCAGTGGCTGACCCCATGCATAGATATAAATACCTATACATGGGCCCATCACAGAGTAGAGCCCTCTGGGTGACTCTCCTCAGCCCCATCTTGAAGCTCCATCCACATCAGGAGGAGTAAGAGGATTGCTACTCTCACTCCCACACCTTGTTGCCCTATCTTAGCATGTCCTGCCTCAGCTCCCCACCCCCACCACTGAGAGCTCCAGGGGCCATGACTGCCATTCCAACTCTTTGCCAGGAGACATGGGGAACTTGGACTGAAGAACTAGGAAATAATTATAGAAAATCTAAACAGCAACAGAAGGTTGTTTCCCAAGTAGAGCTTCCTACTCATAAAAAGATCCCCTGAAAATAGTGGAGAGATTATTAGACTCCAAGATCTCTATACTGAGGTAAAGACACTTTTGTTAATGAGGGTAGGGGGGCATTGCCTAGCCCCCAGTCTTCCTCAGCTGGCACTGTGACATTAAAGAATGTAAATGCAAACTGAGCCAGTGGCAGGGACACAGTAGGTGCCTAGCAGGTATTGGCTGTTGCATTCGCCCTTCCTTTCCACCATGGTCATTGTCACAAGGCCATCTCTTAGCCTTAAAGAGAAAAGCAGGTCACATGCCCTGCCCTTTGGGCTGCAGCTGCAGACTCACATAGAGGTAATCCCGAAGAGAAGAGCCAAAAGGAAAGCCAATCTGGGGCTTGAAGAGCAGTGAAGTGAAGTCCACAGTTCTCTCGACAAACTCTTGATCTCCAACACTTGGCCCGTAGGGAAAGAGGGAAACACCTGGACCAGTACAAAGAAGAGCAGGAAGTTCTCATGGGCCCTGACTTCTTTATGGCTGACAGAGAGCTTCCCCAAGCTGCTCCTCCACCCAACTAGGAGCCATCAAGAACTCCTCTCTCCCCCTCTCAACTTGCATTTAATCCATCTCTTCATTTTACCCCTTCAGTGGGTATTCCCACTTGTTTCCAAATAGGTCCTGCTGTCAAAATACCAACAAATTATTCTGCATCTGTTATGGTTCTCATAATTCTTTCAAGGATTAAAAGACAAAACTCCTCCAATGGTATGAAGATGAATACTTGAGATATCATTTCATAGAATGAGACTTGTTTCCCAAGATGGTATTTCTATAGATAACCTGGAAGACCTCCCAGAATTTGTCCTCAGACCCCTTAGAAGTACTTGGGTTCTAGTTTGAAAAACTTTATCCTAAATATTTCTCCAATGGCTCTCCTCCTTTCTTTCCTAACAGTCCTCTCCTGGTTTGCTTAGAATACCACAACAGTGTGTATATAGTTCTCCTGGCCTCCTGCAAGTTCATCCAACATCCCAACCACCATAGCATCATTCATAAAAACAACTCTAGTCGTGTCTTCCCTGGCCCCTCACATGGCAGCCTCATTTTTCAACACTCTTCACCTTGCTTCCAGCATCCCTAAGTGCTTTGGGGAATCTCCTCCCTGTGTAACACGGGGACTACTTTTCACGTCTACACCTTTATTCCAGCTCTTTAAGCCTCCTGCCTGCTTGGAATGCTTCCCCTTCCCCAACTCCTATTCATTCTTTCCAGGAGCCTCCTCTTTACCATGAGCACACCCCAGTGCCCTCCAGAGGCCTTCCATTGTGGTTCTAATACCCTGCACTTATTCCTCTAATTATACCTACCCAGGCAGTAGATCTGTCTCTTACTGAACAGCACCTTAATCATTTCTCTATCTCAACCTCCTAGCCTAGTGCTATGTCCAAAGCGAGCCCTCAGCACCCAGCTCTGATGCTGTCTCACTGTCCCCTGTGAAAGCGTACAACCTGAGAAGGCAGCCCATGAACAAGCACACTGAGTCTGAATATTCAGTTACATCACCCTTCTAAAGTGGAGATGGGGAACGGCTGGACTTCCCACGGCCCAGATGAGGCAGTAGAGGTGGCCACAAAACTGGCTCCCCCAGCTACCCACAAGGGTCCTCACTGGTAGATCCAATCAAGCTGCTACAACTACAGCATCCACATCTAGTCCATCTTCTCCAACCTAAGGTAGAGGGGCCCCAGGTCTACAGAATCACTTACCTTTCTCAGGCTTGATAGGAGCCGGGGCAGCAGTTGAGTATGTGCTTCTGGATGTGCTGAGAGTGGACGTTGTAAGGGTCTGGGATGTTGTGCTTCTCTGGCTGCCTGTCCTCAGTGAGGCTGTGATTTTTCCTGGGTGTGCAGGGAGAGAAAACTGGAGTGGGTCTTACAGTTGGAAAGCAGCAGAATCAAAGACTCACAGACTTCAAGAGCTGCAAGAGACAACTAGAAAGTCTCTCGCCTGTCTTTTGGTCACAACCAAATCACTATGCACATCAGCAGTTGTCTGCTGGAGCAGAGGGAATTGTGAACCTATCACTCACCACATCCCCATTCACTTCCTCCTCTTTTGGACCTGCCCTCAACACCAGCCTGGTAGTGCCCACTCACCATTCTCTCTCAAGCACTCCTCCAGGATGAATTGAGCGAATGGGGTCACTGTAAGAGACGGAGATGTTGGAATCCCCACCTACCTGGTGTCTGAGTCTTCACAGTGGGGCCTGAGGATGCAGTGGATAGTGGGAAAGTGCTGGTAACAGATAGAGGAGCAGAGTGTCCTGTGAATAGAGTGGTGGAGCTCCAGGTGACTGCAGGGCTAGAGGCTGATGGAGAGAATGAGGAATCACTAGTTGAAGTAGAGAAACTTGATGTGGTCTGAGGTGTGCCCATATTACCAGAAGAAGTAGAGTCAGAGGAAGCATAGTCTGTGGATGGCCGTAGAGTAGGGAATGGACTCTTAGAATACTTAGATGCTGAAGTAGTATCAGGAGTGGTCTTGATTGAAGAGTATGTTGTAGGTTGAAATGACAAAGTCGATGTGGATCCAGCAACACTGTTGTGATTACTCTTAGAACTCATATACATTGGCCTTGTAGTAGGGTTAGTAGTAGAGGCTACTGTTTGAACAGTTGCAGGTTGCTCAGAGATGGGTGTACTTGATTTGCTCACTGAGGAAGTTGGAACTTGCATTGTATTTGTCATGGAGTTACTGACAGAACCCATGGAGGGAATGGTCACTGCAGTCATGTTTTTATGGATGGCTGAGCTTAGGGATGTTGTCTGAACTTCACTTGTAACCAAAACTGTAGAAGAATGAGAGGCTGCATCACTGAGGGTGGTAGAGAAAACTGTAGTTGGCCCTTCAGTTGCCCCAGATGACAAAGTTGGCATTGCCGTTTGGGTTCTGTGGCCGTCCTTGACTGGGCTGGAGATAAGTGTTGTGCTGGTGCCTGAAGGTGACAGAGTGTGTGCAGTCGTTTTTGGTGATCTGTGCACATTTGATGTAGATGAAGGAGGTGAAGATGTAACTGTTGAGAAGGTGTCAGTCACCTGGGAGACTGAGGTTATGGCTTCAGATGCTCTGGTGCTTCCTATAATTTGAGTCTGAGCCTTCTGGGAAACAGCTGATGTTTCTTGAGAGGTGCTGGGGACAATAATGGATACCAATCCCATGGTTCCTAAAGTAGTGTCATGACTTGCTGCAGTGGATAACAAGTCAGTTTTTGATTCAGTTATGTGGTTTTCCCTGGAGAAAGTTGGTGAGATCATATCTGAGGTGGATGTTCCTGGAGAAGAACTTCCTAAAGTTGTTTGGCTGCTTGCTGTGGATGAAGAAGTTGTAGCTGTGCCCACGAAGATGGTGTCTACCAATAAAGTGGTATCTGTCACCAAGGAGGCTGGTGTCTTGGTGTGTGGTTCTCCAGTGGTCACTGTGCTTTGTGTCTGGTGGATTTGGGAAATGGCTGATGTGTCAAGTGAGGCACTAGAAGCAGGGGATGTTGATTGTCCTCTTGGGCCTAGTGGTGTTGAAACTACAGAGCTCTGAAAAGTGGTGCTTTTTATGGGAAGTGATGTGCCTCCTGAGGTTCCCAGGGTGGTGTCAGGACTGCTTGGTGATGTCCACAGTTCTGGGGTAATGGCAGTGGCCTGAGTTATGTGTCTGTTCCTGGAGGGTGCTGTTGTGTAGGTTGTCACTTCACCTGTGGTGGATGTATCCTGAGGAACACTTTCTGAGGGCAAAGGTCCACTTGATTTGAAAGAAGAAGTTGAAGATGTGACTGTCTTGATTGTGTCTGTCATAGAGAAGATTAAACTTGTGGTTTGGGATTCTTGTATGGTTTGTGGACCTTGAGTATGACCTATCTGGGAAACAACTGATAATTCTTGAGAAGAGGTGCTTGTAGAGAGTGGTGTTGACTGCCTTGCTGGGTCTACTGTTACAGTTTGTTGGGATGTGTGTTCATCTAGTAAGGATGAAGATGATACAGGTGTAACTGTTTTGATGGTTTGTGTCACATTGGAGCTTCTGCTGACATGAGTATCTCCAGTGGTCAATGTGCCTTGTGTCCAGCGAGTCTTGGAAATTGCCACTGTTGTTTCCTGAGGCAATGTGCTCAGATAAGGGTGTGTGGTTGGCACTCCTTCTTCATCCATTGTTGAGACTCTAGAGGTAACCCAAGAAATATTGCTAGTTATTGAAGAAGATGGGCTTTCTGTAACCAATACAGTGGAAGCCATTGGTGTTGGAAACAGTTCTTTTTGTGACTGAGTTGTGTGACTGCTATCACTGAAGGATGAGGAAGTGGATGTTGTTTTACCTGGAATGAATGAGATTGAACTGCTGGAATGAGGCCATCTTGCTGTCTCTGTGTCTTCATGTGGGTGGGTATGGGAAATTGTAGATGTTTTTGGAGCTGGAATACCGGTATACCATGGTGTTGATTGTATTTCTGACTGCCATGTTGTAGAATCATTAGAAATAAATGGAGGAAAACTACTAGTTATAGGTAGTGATGTGTCTCCTGTGTTTTCTACAGTGGTGTCTATTGAGGTTGATGCTGTCAACATCTCTGATGCTATCAAAGGTGTTTTACTGTCACTAGAAGTAGATGAAGCAACTAATTCATTTGAAGAAGATGTTGCCAGAGGAATTCTCCTTGACAGAGTATGTCCACTGGGTAAAGATGAAAGAGCTGATGTGGTTATTGCTGTAATTTTGCTGTTTTCAGATTTTCTGGTGGTCTCTGTGCCTGGAGTCAGGTATTTCTGAGTAGATGCTGATGTTTCTGGAGTAGATGTTCTGGAAGGGGCTACTGTTGATTTTACCTCTAGATCAGTTTTCATGGATACTGTTGAAGTGGCTGGAATAATAGTTTTAGTAATAGGAATTGATGTGTCCTTTACATTCCCTATAGTGGTATCTGTTGAGGTTGGTACTGTCAATGAAACTGATGTTGTTAGAGGTGCAATGCTGATCTTGGAAGGGGATAAAGTGCTTGCTTTCCCAGAGGTGGATATCTCCTGTGAGATGATCTCTGTAAAGGTATGTCCACTTAAGGAAGACGAAGGAGTTGAAGTGATCAAGGCCGAGATAGTACTGGTTTGAGATTCTCTGGTGGTGTCCATGGTCTGAGTCCTGTGGCTTTGAGAAGATTCTGTTGTCTCTGGAGTAGAAGTGATGGAAGAGGGTGCCGTAGAGTGTTCCCCTAGTCCAGCTGTCATGGAGATTGTTGAGATGACAGGAGTAAAACTTCCAGGTTCAGGGTGTGTTGGGTGTTCTGTATTTCTTACAGTGGTGACTCTTGAAATTGGTGTTGAGGAGACCTCAGATGTCATGGGTAGTGTGTTGCTTGCATGGGAGGAGGCTGAAGTGTCATCTGTGGAAGTTGTTGACGTGGACATTTCTGAGGGTGTAGAACTTTTGTGGCTGACACTGGAAGGAGATGAGGTCCTTGCTTCCCCAAAGGTGGATGTCTCCTGTGACATGTTCTCTGTCAGGGTGTGTCCACTTAGGGAGGATGAAGGAGTTGTTGTGATCACTGCTGAGCTAGTGCTGGCTTGAGATTCTCTGGTGGTGTCCATGGTCTGAGTCCTGTGGCTTTGAGAAGACGCTGTTATCTCTGGAGTAGAAGTGATGGAAGAGGGTGCCGTAGAGTGTTCCTCTAGTCCAGCTGTCATGGAGATTGTTGAGATGACGGGAGTAAAACTTCCAGGTCCAGGGTGTGTTGTGTGTTCTGTATTTCTTACTGTGGTATCTGTTGCTGTTGGTGTCAAGAGGTTGTTGGATGTCATGAGTAGTGTGTTGCTTGCATGGGAAGAGGCTGGGGTGCCATCGGTGGGAGTTGTTGATGTGGGCATTTCTGACACTGTGGAAGGTTTGTGGCTGACACTGGAATAAGATGAAGTCATTGCTTCCCCAGAGGTGGATGTCTCCTGTGAGATGCTCTCTGTCAGGGTGTGTCCACTTAGGGAAGATGAAGGGGTTGATGTGATCATTGCTGAGCTAGTGCTGGCTTGAGATTCTCTGGTGGTGTCCATGGTCTGAGTCCTGTGGCTTTGAGAAGACGCTGTTGTCTCTGGAGTAGGAGTGATGGAAGAGGGTGCCGTAGAGTGTTCCTCTAGTCCAGCTGTCATGGAGATTGTTGAGATGATGGGAGTAAAACTTCCAGGTCCAGGGTGTGTTGTGTGTTCTGTATTTCTTACTGTGGTATCTGTTGCTGTTGGTGTCAAGAGGTTGTTGGATGTCATGAGTAGTGTGTTGCTTGCATGGGAAGAGGCTGGGGTGCCATTGGTGGGAGTTGTTGATGTGGGCATTTCTGACACTGTGGAAGGTTTATGGCTGACACTGGAATAAGATGAAGTCATTGCTTCCCCAGAGGTGGATGTCTCCTGTGAGATGCTCTCTGTCAGGGTGTGTCCACTTAGGGAAGATGAAGGGGTTGATGTGATCATTGCTGAGCTAGTGCTGGCTTGAGATTCTCTGGTGGTGTCCATGGTCTGAGTCCTGTGGCTTTGAGAAGACGCTGTTGTCTCTGGAGTAGAAGTGATGGAAGAGGGTGCCGTAGAGTGTTCCTCTAGTCCAGCTGTCATGGAGATTGTTGAGATGACGGGAGTAAAACTTCCAGGTTCAGGGTGTGTTGTGTGTTCTGTATTTCTTACAGTGGTATCTGTTGCTGTTGGTGTCAAGAGGTTGTTGGATGTCATGAGTAGTGTGTTGCTTGCATGGGAAGAGGCTGGGGTGCCATCGGTGGGAGTTGTTGATGTGGGCATTTCTGACACTGTGGAAGGTTTATGGCTGACACTGGAATAAGATGAAGTCATTGCTTCCCCAGAGGTGGATGTCTCCTGTGAGATGCTCTCTGTCAGGGTGTGTCCACTTAGGGAAGATGAAGGGGTTGATGTGATCATTGCTGAGCTAGTGCTGGCTTGAGATTCTCTGGTGGTGTCCATGGTCTGAGTCCTGTGGCTTTGAGAAGACGCTGTTGTCTCTGGAGTAGAAGTGATGGAAGAGGGTGCTGTAGAGTGTTCCTCTAGTCCAGCTGTCATGGAGATTGTTGAGATGACGGGAGTAAAACTTCCAGGTTCAGGGTGTGTTGTGTGTTCTGTATTTCTTACAGTGGTGACTCTTGAAATTGGTGTTGAGGAGACCTCAGACGTCGTGGGTAGTGTGTTGCTTGCATGGGAGGAGGCTGAAGTGTCATCTGTGGAGGTTGTTGACGTGGATATTTCTAAAGGTGTAGAAGTTTTGTGGCTGACCTTGGAAAGATATGAAGTCTCTGTTTTCCCATAGGTGGCTGTCTCCTGGGAAGTGCCTTGTATAAAAGTTTGTGTACTTAGGTGGTATGAAGTATTTGGTATGCTCACATCTGAGTTAGTGCTGCTTTGAGAGTCTCTCGTGGTCTCTTTCATGGTGCTGATTTGAGGTGTTGTAGTCTGATTTTGCGTAAAAGATGCTAGGTTGGAGTAGAAATGCCAAATTAGCATGCTGTTGATTGTACCTCTAGTGTACTTCTCATACAGGCTATTGAGCTGACTGAATTACAATGTTTTTTTCAAAGCCACTTAAATGTCTACTTTTCCTCCTCATTTTTAACATTTGTTCCAGTCTAGCAGATACCTAAATAGTAAGAGTACATCCTCCTTCCCTGGTCATGTCATAACATGATGGTAATTTAATTAATCATGTCTGTTTTTTTTTTTCAATTTTCTTGCCAGGCAGAATATTTACATATCAATCTGTTTGTTTAAAATATTTGACTGCACTCCCAGTAGTGCAAGACAATCCTCAGTCAACCAGTATAGCAGATCATCCTTCTGAATTTTATTTTTAAAAACTTGATTCTTTTAAACAAAAGAAGAACTTAAGAAACATTCAGTAGTTTTTTGTTTTTGTTTTTTTTAGATAGTTATCCTTTGTGGTTTTTATTAGTTCCCTGTTTTCAAACTTTTTTTAGTTATTCAAACATAACTAGTTGTAGGGATGATGTTGGTGAACATAGTCAAAAAGATGTGGGTTGTGTTGCACCTCCATTGCTCTATGAGCTGGGCCTGGGCACCTGTAGGCTTCTCACCCCTTCCCTTGTCCTTGGAACATGGGTTCTACTTGCTTTTTCCACTCCTGGAGGCTGCTGCAACGACATAGCCTTGATATAATGATGTGGTATCAAAAGCACCTGAATGGTAAATGTGACTGAGCTCAGATATGGCCTCTTCATAAACTTTTAGGATTTGGTGGGCAGGTGCAGGGATTTATTCATCTTGCTGCTGCCCAAGCCTGAATGCAAATTCCCTTTGGTATTATGAAAACTGCCACCTACCAAGCTGGAATGGCCTATCCTTTTCTTAGGTCTTTCCCTGCTCTCTGAGTACAGGGGCAAATTTCAGATTATATCTAGGAACCTCCGAGGAAGGTTGTGAATCAATAGATGAAGTTCATGGAGACACAAGCTCCCAACAAATAAGGTTTGAGTGTAGTTCCTAAAGTTGACTATAATTCTACCACTTTCTCTTCTTATGAAAGTAATTTAGACTTTCAGGTTAGTGAGAATGATTATGAGTCAGCTCTAATTTACTGAAATATAAGTGACTCACGTGTCACCTTCTATGCTTTGTTAATAGTAATGAATGACACATGACACATTTCTAAGCTGGTGTGGACAAACTGGCATGGATTGAGCTGGAGAGCTGAGCTAGGAGGTCCTTGGTTCCCCATTAACCCCAAGATGAGTTTGCTTCAACCTTATTTTTTTAAGTTTATTTATTTTGAGAGACGCAGAGAGAGGGAGAGAGAGAATCCCAAGCAGGCTCCACACTGTCATCACAGAGCCCAAAGCAGGGCTTAATCTCACAAACTGTGAAATCATGACCTGAGCCAAAATCAAGAGTTAGATGCTCAACTGATTTGAGCCACCGAGGCACTCCAAGTCGCTTTTACTTTGAAAGGAGACCACCTTTATTCAGAATCATGAGTAGGTTTGCTTATAAGACTTTCAATTCTATACCTGAACTCTCTTCAATAAAGTTCAAAAGCTTGGTTTATTCAGATAAGGGTTAGATAAGAAAACATTCCCTACATAATTATTATTAACCTTATTTCATTTTCATAAGCATTGCTCTATTATCTGGCTTTAAGTCACCAGACAGAAGCCATACACATGCCAAACTTACTAAATTTATTATAGAATCTTGGCAATTAATATATTTTCAGAGCCTGTATCATCTCTGTTAAAATCAATCAGCAGCAAAAGTTTCACAATAGCATAGTCCAATTTTTAAGCAAATATTTTTGTTTGTAACAGGGATACAACTCCATTTCCAGCAATATGGCAAGAGAGAAGCCATTAGCTATAAAACCTGTGAATGTCAGATAATGTGTAGAAAATATTTTCTGAATGCAGAGCTGAGATCAGAAGAAAGAAAAGAAAATACTCAAGAGTGAAAGGGTAAAAATCTAAGATGTTAAGTCAGTGCTCTTGAGAGATCTGCAGATTTCTGAGATCTAGAGTGTTGAGAGTTAAGGACTCCATGAAAAAAGTAGACACACAATCTTAGATCAGGACATGGTAAACTGAATATTTTCTGCAGAAATCTAGAACTCTCAGAGAAAAGGTGAACTAGAAAAATCAGAAAGAAAAGAAAAGCTGAATGAAGCATATAATTAAGAATAAAATAGAACGTAATGAAACAGAAACAATTGAAAGTAGAGTCAATAAACCCAAAGGTTGGTTCTTTGAAGATACACAAGACAAACTTCTAGGCAGGTGAATTAAGAAAAAGAAAAGAAGAAAAGTAGATTACAAAAGGAAGAGCATTAGGAATGAACTAAAGTTTGCAACTTAAAGAACTACAAAAAAAAAAAAAAAGAACAAACTAAACCCAAAGCTTGCAGAAGGAATGAAATAAAGATTAGAGCAGAGATACATGAAATAGAGAATTAAGCAGAGAAAATCAATAAAACCCAAAGTTGATTTTTTTGAAAAAACAAAAAACAAAAATGCCCAGCAGAATTGATATACTTATAGCTAAGTGGACTAAGATTTAAAAAAGGGAAGACTCAAATCACTGGCACCAGAAATGAAAATGGGGACTTTGCTGCCAATCCTACAAAGATAGAAGGATTATAAGTGAGTGTTGTGAATAGCTATACACCAACAAATTAGTTAAGCTCGATGAAATGGTTAGTGTGTTTCTAGAAACACAAAATCTGTCAGGACTAAACCATAAAGAAAAAATCTGAATAGACCTATAACTTGTAAGGAGATCGAATCAGCAATCAAAAATCTTTGAGCTCAGAAAAGCCCTGGACCTGATGGCTCCTGGTGAAGTCTACCAAACATTTAAAGAAGAACTAACACCAATTCTTTTCAAACTGTTTCAACAAATTGAAGAGGAAGGAACACTCCCTAACTCAATTTTTTTAGGCCAGCATTACTCCATCTAGGATACTACAAGAAAGAGAAAAAACCTTATCCGTTATAACCTGTATTTCTTATGAACATTGATAAAAAAAAGTCCACAACAAAATAGTAGCAAACTTCATTCAGGAGCATGTTAAAAGGACTATACACCGTGACCAGATGAGATTTATTTCTGGAATTTAGGGATGATTTCAACATACAAAACTTGATCAGTGCATTACACCATATCAGTAGAAGGAAGGAAAACAAGCAACATGATCATCTCAACTGATGTAGAAAAAGCATTTGACAAAATTCAACAACTCTTTCATGATAAAAACCACTTAACAAAATGAGGAGTAGAAGGAAACTAACTACCTCAATATAAGGCCAGTCATATATGAAAATCCTACAGTGAACATCATACTCAATGGTGAAAGATTGAAAGGTATTTCCATAAGATCAAGAACAAGGCAAGGATTCTTGCTTTCACCACTTCTATTCAACATAGGTGCTGGAAATTCTAGCCAGATCACTTATGGGAAAAAGAAAAAGAAGGAGAAAGGGAGGAGGAGGCAGAGGAAGTGGAGGAGGAGTAAAAGGAAGAAGAAGAGGAAGAAAAAAGAGAAATAAAAGGCATCCAAATTACAAAGGAAGAAATAAAATTATCTCTGTTTCCATTGATATGTACAAAACTCTATGTACATGTATACATGTATGAAAGTCTGTATGTACAAAACTCTAAGGGTTCCACACAAAAAATTGTAAAACTAATAAGTGAATTCAGTAAAATAGTAGGATACAGAGTCAACACACAAAAATCAGTTATGTTTCTACATACTAGTAATAAACAATCCAAAGAGGAAATGTAAAAAAATTATTTCCATTTACAATCAAAAAGAAAAAAATACTTAGGAGTTAACTAAAAAAACGTGTACAATAAAAATTAGAAAATATTGCTGAAAAAAATTAAAGAAGACAAATAAATGAAAACACATCCCATATTCATAAATCGGAAGGCTTAATATTGTTAAGATGTCAGTACTACCCAACGTGACTTACAGATTCAATGCAATCTCTGTCAAAACCCCAATGATACATTTTTCAAAAACAGAAAAATTTATCTAAAATTCATATGGAACCTCAAAGGACCTTAAATAGTCAAAGCAATCTTGAAAAAGAAGACCAAAGCTGGAGGACTCACACTTCTGATTTTCAAAGTTTACTACAAAACTACAGTAATCAAAACATTTTGGTCCTGACACAAAGACAGGCTTACAGACCAGTGGAAAAGAATAGAGACCCCAGAAATAAACCCTTGCATATATGGTCAAATGATTTTTGACAAGGAAGCCAAGACCATTCAATGAGAAAAAGACAGTTGGGCAGTCTTTTAAACGGTGTGGGGAAAACTGGATATCCCATTGAAAAACAATGAAGTCAAACACTTAAAGAGGTATTTGTATACTTATATTCATAGCAACATTATTTATAATAGCTAAAACAGAGAAGAAAGCCAAGTATTCTTTGATAAATATCCATTGAATAGATAAGCAAAATGTGGTGCATACATACAATGGAGTATTATCCAGCCTTAAAAAGGAACACAATTCTGGGGCATCTGGGTGGCTCAGTCGGTTAAGCATTCAACTCTCGGTTTCAGCTCAGGTCATGATCTCATGGTTTTGTGAATTTGAGCCCCACATCAGCCTCCATGCCAACAGCCCAGAGCCTACTTGGGATTCTCTCTCCTACCTCTCTGCCCTCCCCCACTCATACTGTCTCTGTCTTTCTCAAAAACAAATAAACTTAAAAAAAAAAAAGGAACAGAATTCTGACATATGCTACAACATGAATGAATATTGAGGACATTATGCTAAGTGAAGTAAGTCAGTCACACAATAAGTATTATACAAACTCCACTTACATGAGTCACTTAGATTAGTCAAAATCATAGAGACAGAAAAGTACAATAGTGGTTGCTGGTTTCTCCCAGAAACTAGGAGAAAAAGTGAATTAAGGAGTTATGATCTAATGGTTATAAGTTTCAGTTTTACAGATGAAAAGAGTACTGGAGATGTTTGGTGGTGATAATGCAACACATTATGAACATATTTATTGTCTGTAGATTGTACACTTAAAAATGGTTAAGATGGTAAGTTTTATGTAGGTGTATGTTACCACAATTTTAAAAATTGAAAATAAGATTAACTGAGAAAAAAATAGAAACCTGATATAAACTATTTTAAATTGAATCAGCAGTTAAAAAATAAACTCATCTTGGGGCGCCTGGGTGGCCTAGTCGGTTAAGCGTCCGACTTTCGCTTAGGTCATGATCTAGCGGTTTGTGGGTTCGAGCCCCGCGTCGGGCTCTGTGTTGACTGCCAGCTCAGAGCCTGGAGCCTGTTTCAGTCTGTGACTCCCTCTCTCTCTGACCCTCCCCTGCTCACGCTGTCTCTCTCTCTCTCCTAAAAAAAAAATAAATAAAACATTAAAAAAAAACAAACTCATCTCTTACATATGTAGGTAGAGATGATATTATAGGCAACTGGGTAAATCCACTTTATTTTTTTTTATGTTTAATTTATTTCTGAGAGAGAGACATACACACACAGCACGAGCAGGGGAGGATCAGAGAGGGAGATACAGAATCTGAAACAGGCTTCAGGCTGAACCACCCAGGTGTCCTGGTTAATGCTATTATAAAAACTTTTGTGTCATTAACACATATTGCCAAATTTCTTGGCAGGGAAGTCATGCTAAATTACAGGCCCATTAGCAGTATATGTGACAATACCTGTTTCCCAATACTCTCTCCCTTTGGAAAAAACTTATACTTGGTAGCACCAGTTTTACATCTTGTCAAAGTGGGCTATGTCTTCCTTTTGAATCTCTGTTTAAAAGACTTTCCAGTCCTGGGTTGAAGTGATTAGAATCTCCTGCTCCAGTGAATAGGAAAGAAAGCAAGTGAGTCCCTTCATGCTGAAAACCCAGTTTTATCCTGTAGGCACTGTCTTAACAAATCTCTACATCTGTTGGGACTGTTTTATTTTTTTATTGTTTTATTTTATTATTATTATTATTTATGTCTTTAAAATTTTTTTTTAATTTTTATTTATTTCTAGGAGAGAGAGAGAGAGAGACAGCGTGAGCAAGGGAGGGTCAGAGAGAGAAGGAGACACAGACACCGAAATAGGCTCCAGGCTCTGAGCTGGCAGTCAGCACAGAGCCCGACACGGGGCTCGAATCCACAAACCGCGAGATCATGACCTAAGCGAAAGTCGGGCGCTTAACCGACTAAGCTACCCAGGCGCCCCTATTATTTATGTCTTTATTTTATTTTGCGAGACAGAGACGGAGAGCAAGCGGGGGAGGGGCAGAGAGCGAGCGAGCGAGCGAGCCAGAGAGAGAGAGAGAGAGAGAGAGAGAGAGAGACAGGTACTGAAGCAGGCTCCAGGCTCTGAGCTATCGGCACAGAGCCCGACACGGGGCTTGAACGCACAACTGTGAGATCATGACCTGAGCCAAAGTTGGACGCTTAACTGCTTAACGGACTGAGCCACCCAGGCTTCCCCTGTTTGGCTTGTTTTAGAAGGAAGAGATTAGCATTAGTTAAATAAAAACTACAGTGCTGTGTTTGTCTTTCCCCACCATTTAAACAATAAATTTTAAGCCACTCCTCTAACAAATTAGTCAGCAATTTAGGAAAACAGTTTGCAAATAACCCAGTCTACTAAACTTGAGTGGGTTATTCTCGCACAAGAAATCCTGGTAGAGGAGAGAGCCATAGAAGAGCTCTTTTTGGTAAGAAAGTGGTTCTCAAGGAGAGCCTGGGTGGTTCAGTCTGTTGAGCGACCGACTTCAGCTCAGGTCATGATCTCACAGTTTGTGAGTTCAAGTCCCACATTGATGTCTCTGCTGACAGTGTGGAGCCCACATCAGATCCTCTGTCCCTCTCTCTCTGCCCCTCCCCTGCTTGCACTCTCTCAAAAATAAAAAAAAACATTAACAAAATAATAAAGTGGTTCTCAAAAGATAGGGTGCATCCAAATCCCTAGGAGACCCTGTGGAAGTGTATTCTGGGGCCCACAACCAGAGTCTGATTCCCTGTGCATGGGGTGGGGTCCAGGAATCTGGGTTTAATCCATACTCAGGGTGATTTGAGATCAGTGATCTATGGACCACATTTTAAGGACCTTAAAGGAAAATGATAGCATCTGCTCTTAAGATTTTTTTGTAAGCTAAAACCACCTACTGAAGTTTTAAGACACCAGAAATTTGGGGTCTTGATCAAGCATGGTTCCCAAGAATATTTTCAGCCCTATTCTTGGTGCTCAAGTTTTGCTGGAATTAACAGACCTCCTCTTTTGCCAGTTCTTCAGCTCCCGTCAGATTGTTAGACAGCTGAAGCTTGTCTTTCTCATGCTGGCCAAATACATACATATTTGCAGAGCTGAGAGCTAGGGATTTGAGTGCGAAGAATTGGTATTTGAAAGAAACAGGTTTTCCCTCCTCTCCCTTCCCCTCCCTTTGCATCTCTTCCCCTCTCCTTCCCTCCCCTCCCTTCTCTATGACAATCCATCTTCTGTTTCACCAAAAAGACCATCTAACTTGATCTCCTCTGTCCCAGAACCCTCTCCACCAGAAAACATCTCTGCCTTCACCGGGCCCCTCGTCTCACCCGGGAAGACAGGCTGAATAGCTATGAGAAGGCTACAACATACAGAGACACACAGAGACACACCCAGTGCCCTTTTTGCTCCCCGCCTCCCTCCTTAGGTGGCTTGGCCCATCACATCTCTGAGAGTCTCCTTCTCTTCTGCTGACAAACACATTTAGGTCTCTCTTGACATGAAATAAGTCTTTGTCCATCTTGTGTCCTCTTTATCCCTATCTTTTGTTTCACCACAAGCATCCTGAAAGACGGATCTATACTCTCCACCTCTTTTTTTAAATCATCAATCTGCTCTTTACACTCTGCCTCCACCTCAGTCACCTCACCAAAAACAGTTTCCTAAAGTTATTTTAAAAACTTCCTTTCTGATCACCAAAACGATTTTTTTCAGTCCTCGTTAGCCTCTGTGAAATCTGGCACCATGCATTTATCTGGTCAACAAGTATTTATTGAGCGTCTACCTCGAACTTCTCCTCAGCCAATGTTCCCTTAATATCTGCACCGATTGCCCTCCTTGAAGCCAAACAATTCTGCTCATCCAACACTCTTCCTTGTTCTTTCTGTCCCCCTGGGCCATTTCTCTTCTCCTCCCAGCCCCCAGATGAAGTCAGGTTCCTGCATGTCATCTCCAGCCCTTGCCTTTCTTTCTATACTTTCTTTCTGTCGAGACTTTCTTTCTGTCGAGACTACATCTATTTATATACCTTACAAATCTGTAATTCTACCCTGACTTCACACATTTATCCAGATTCACCCTTCCAGTGATTTCCTGCCTGGCCTGTCAAATGCAACATATCCAAGGCAAACTTTCCCTCAAACTGTTTCTTCTATCTTCCTTCCTTATGTTAATTGTAACATCAGTCCCCCAGATGCTCAGGACAGAAACGCCTGAGTCATTTTTTATTCCTCCTCTTCCTTGTCCCCAGCATCATAGTTTGGTACCAACTATTACTCCTCCGAATTATTTCTTCCAACATGATCTCTTGTTCACTTTGCGGTATTATCTTCATTACTCTGACCAATGCCACAGCCTCTAACTGCTCCTCCCGATTGCTCCACAGCCCGCCTTGACCCCCTGTTGGCTTGACGTTCAGCGATGAGAACCATAAAGGAGAGTTACTTCCTTTGCAGGGATCTCTTTAGAAAATGCCGGTACTGCCCTCCTTGGAAGGCAGTTGCTTGGATCCTGGTTGTCTTATCAGGGCCACGGAGACTGGTGACTGGAATTGTTCTTGTCGCCCTTTCACAACTGTGATGAGGAAATTAGGGACCTGAAGCATGTATCCTTAGAGGGAGGCCATTTAGTTCTGGCTGATCTTCCTCTGGTTGTGGCTCAGAAGAGTGTTCAGTAGTCTCGAGTATAGGCCTGACTGTACTGCAGTGTGGTTTCTGTAAGGAATACCTATTACCAAGGTTTCTCTGTGGGAGACATTGTCTCCTTTTTGAATTCTTGAGTGTCAACTGACTTGTGGTTACTTGATCCATACAGTTGGGAATAGGGATTTCTTTTGTACTGCTCTAAGTACATTTTGACTCTATAAATAATATAAATGTCAGTACCACATATTTGTATAGTGTTTTATAGTTTCTCTTAGTTAATAGCGCTCCCATTTCACAGATGAGGAAACTGAGATTTGGAGAAACTGAGTGACTTGCCTAACATTGCATGCCTTGTAAATGACAGGCCAGGGGCTCAGAGGTAAGAGTCAAGGCTTGGAAATTGTGAGCTATTGTTCAGCTGCGGGACTGTCATTGAGAGCATGGCCTTTCCATAGTTTGGGCTCTTCTAACCATTCCTCAGGAGAGATGAAGTAGAGGGATAGAGAAAAGGTGAGTAACCTGCCATGAGTTCTTGGTCTGCCACAAACCGAGTGGTCTGAGCCCTGGGGACAGTTTGGCACATTTTCAGGGGCAAATGACATGATACTAGGCTATTTCTGCCAATCTTCCTGGGGTCTCCTTTTCCGTGAGAATGTCAGAGTGAGTTATGATGATTGTTGACCCCTTGGAGTGACAAAACTACTGTCAGAAGACACATGTGTGATATTGCCTAAAACAGATAGTTTAAAAGAAGCTCTCTCAGAGAAGGAGTCTGCCTCAAGGGCCAGTGAGGGCACCAGAGCTGGCACTGAGGTGGGGCATTACTCTGAGTCCTGGAACCCTCCATGGATTTCTTGGTTACCACTGTGATGAGAGAGCTCTCAGAAAGGCAGTTATTAAGCTGTGTCTGGTGGAGGTGTCTAGCACTGCTCTGAGTCCTCTCAGGGCTTCAGGGATAGCAGAGGTTGATCGTATTGATAGGCATTGTTTCTCCCGTGTGGCCCTCTGGTGACTCGACAGGTATGAGGAGGCAATGGGTGTGTTGTTGACTCAGGGGAAGGAGTGGTGGCTGTAGTGGTGATGCTGGGGGAAGATAACATTCCCACAGGGTGATGAATCACCCTTTGAAGGGAAACAAAGCTTATGTCTTACGTGCCTGTGTTGCAGGCAGAGGGTTATTCTTAGTGCCTAGTCTGTTTGTCTTGAGTTGTTCCTGGAATTGGAGGTGAAAAACCCATAAGCCATATTACCTACCAAGTTTCACTTTTCTGCTGTTATTTCCTGACTGGTGGGGCTCTTTGCCAGGCTGTGCCTGGGGCAGTATAGAGTTAAGGAAGCATCCAACTGTGAGGATAGCCTTGAAGAGAAAATGAACTCAAGGATGGGCAGCAGGGACCCTGAAAGGTATAAAGAGGTTGGCAGAGGGAGGCAGGACCCCCTGCCTTACCCACCCTACGTAGGGAGCCAAGGACCATTTGTGTGTGTATCATCCTTAGAATCAGCATGGTTCTCACCTTCATCATGGTAACTGGGCTTCACGTGCAACCTCAGAGGAAGAACAAGGTCATGGAAACTGTTGCTCATACACAGCTGGGTCTGTGCTTTACAGGACTGAAGACTGTCATTCCCTTGGAAATTCTCAGTGACCAAAGAATGAAATTTCTGAGCAGTTCCTAGACTGTGGGTGATTTCAGGCTTCTGCCCCTCTGTGTTCAGGGTTTGGGAGCTGCAGACTTCCAAGAGCTGTCCCTCAGGGAGCTTGTGTTGGTGTGAGATGATAGATACAATGGCTGTTGGAGCTATGGCTGTAGCAACTGCAACAGGTGACAGCAGAGGTTGTAGCTATGGTTTCTGTTTCTACTTTTTTTTTTTTAATGTTTTATTTATTTCTAGGAGAGAGAGAGACAGCATGAGCAGGGGAGGGTCAGAGAGAGAGTCACAGACTGAAGCAGGCTCCAGGCTCTGAGCTGGCAGTCAGCACAGAGCCCGACGCAGGGCTCGAACCCACGAACCGCAAGATCATGACCTAAGCAAAAGTCGGACGCTTAACCGACTAAGCCACCCAGATGCCCCTCTGTTTCTACTTTTATCTTAGAGGAAACAGAAACTGTGACCAGTATTGTATCTGTTGGGTATGTTTCCTCCATTGTTCCTAGAATTCAAGATGAGGAAAGACGCTAACTCAGAATGCCCTTAGGGTTACTTATTTCATGATATCTTCAGCACCTAGAATCTGGCTGGCATATAGGGATTACTTCATAGACATTTGTTGAATAAATGAATTCAGATGTCCCCATCCCCTGATCTTTGGTTCCTTCAGCTGAGATTTGAGAGAGAGGGTGAAGCTGCACCTGTTTCTCCTGTCACTGACACAGTGGTCCCGGGGCCAGCAGGAGGCCAACACCACAGCTGTAGGCTGGGATGTGTGACCACCACTGCAGCAGAAGGAAGCCAAACTTCTGAGGGCAACCCTAGGCTAGGAGGTTGTGCCTGCTTCAGATGGAAGCTAGGGAGAGATGAACTCCAAAACCAAGATGGTGGAGCCGAGAGATAGAACTTCTAAGGAGAGGAAGGAGTGGGGAAGAAGGAAGTTGGAGCTGTGCTTGTGAACATCTGGTCAAAGCTGGGTCTCAACATCTCTTGGCTTGGTTCTTGAACTTCTGGAGTTTTCCAGGGTAAACTTGGTGCTGCTACACAGATGCTGACAGAAGTTTGGTCAAATGACCTGTGACAATAACCAAGGTGAAGAAACACCTTGTCGATAAGCATTGTTTGGGGCATGACTTCAGTTGGTGTAGTTGGAAAGGAAACATAAGGTTCCTGCCTTGGAGACAACTGTGGAGGTCAGATTCTAATATTTTTTTCCATGGTGTTACTGACCTAGATGTTTGAGACCATCTCAAAGGAGGTGGCTCTGTTTACTAAGGAGGAATAGGAAAGAGATGTTTGAAGAAGCTGTAATGATGTAAGTGACTTTTTCAATACCCCAGTTATCTCAGAACACAGGTCAGCAGGTCTTCGACTTAAGGAAGAAGGACATGAACCAAGGAAACAAGTTTGTAGTAACTACTGTGATTTAGTGTTCACTTGGTTGTTTTAGCTGTGATTCTTGACAGACATGATGCTTCTGGAATCCCCTAATGAGGTCCTTTCTGAGCCTGACATGGACAATTAACAGCAGAATCTGACAAGGCTAGAGGGTTGTTAAAAGTGTGGATTCTAGAGTCAAACTGACCAACATTCCCTGTGTGACTTGGGCAAGTCACTCGATTTCTCTGAGGCTTAAGGTCCTTATCTATAGAAGTGGGATGATGGTAGATAATAGTAATACCAATGTGTGTGATGCATGTAAAATGCTTACCCCAGTACCTAAGCTCAATAAATGTCACTTTGTACTGCCTGTTACCTTGCTCATCACAAAGTTCTGAGATCCTGGGGAAGGCAGCAGTCCTTGTGACTTGATGCTGTTTTCACAACTGTCTGTTCCCTTCCCAGATCTCCACTTCTACCACCAGGCAAGTCAAAGCACCTTCTGCCTGGACTCCTGCAGCCAACAATGAACTGGTCTCCCATTTCACCCTTGTCCATTTCCAATCCATTTTCCTCTATTGTATCCAGAGTAATCATTCCAAAGGTCAAATATGCCTATGTCACTTCTTTACTTAAAACCCCTCACTGTCTACCCATTTTAGTTCCTTAAAATGTATAATCCATTCCGTAGCATACAAAGCCTTACAAAGCAGGTGATCTAGCACCTGCTTACCTCTTTCAAGTCCCTCCAGGTCAAGCTTTTTCATGCCTCTGCATGTCTTCCCCAGCCTGGCTTGTACTTCTTCCTTCCCCTACTCCACCAGACTTACAACTTACTACTCAGCCTTCTTATCTCAGCTCAAAGGGCAGCACTTGGTCAGAGAGACCTTCCTGGACTTACTAATCTAAATGAAGTCTCTCTAGTTTACTCTCATCAAAACGTTTGTTCAACATAACACCACATTTGTTGTTTGGAATCTTTCTATACTTAGGTTATGTCTTTCTGCATACTAGATCTTAGCTCCAGGAGGCTGAGCCCTGTCTGTTCCATCCTTTACTGTGTACACACAACACTGCTCTAGAACAATGTTGGGCACTCCTAAAATAGTTGTTTAATTAACAAATGTATGAACAGATGAATGAATGAATGGATGAATGACTATCTCAACAGGGGTTGTGCCTGTTTCTGTTCATCCTCATTGGTGGGGTTGGCCAGTTTGGAGATTTGTTTGTAAAAGTTTGTGTTATACAGTGTTAACCCAGTGAATGAAGAGTATGGAAATTTGGATTCTAGTCACAGTTGACCAACTTACTGGCTGTGTGACCTTTGAAAAGCTTTGGAGGCAAGAACCATGCGTGACTTAATTCATCTTTGTTTCCAGAGCCCTTGGCATGAGTAGAAGTTCAACAAGTGAATGAATAACTCCAAACCCTTTCCTACTTTGAAGTTCCCAAAGTCCATCACCAATAGAACTTTTGGAACTCAAACTCCTATTTTCATTGGGTGCATTTATGTAGAGAATAGATAACTGTGCAGACCTTAAAAATGCACACTGAGGGGCGCCTGGATGGCTTAGTTGGTTGAGCGTCTGACTTTCACTTGGGTCATGATCTCACGGTTTGTGGGTTCGAGCCCCGCGTCAGGCTCTGTGCTGACTGCCAGCTCAGAGCCTGGAGCCTGTTTCAGTCTGTGACTCCCTCTCTCTCTGACCCTCCTCTGCTCGTGCTATCTCTCTCTCTCCTAGAAATAAATAAAACATAAAAAAAAATTTTTTTTTTAAAATGCACACTGAGCTGCCTACAGCATAAGACAGTGTCCTCTGTAGGGCCATGGTCATGATTGTAGAGGTCTCATGCACAAACACAGACATCCAGCTCTTAGAGCGTCTTCAGAGTCTCAAGTAAGATGTTGAGTATTTGAATCTCTGTAAAATGCCAACAGACTGAGCTCATTTCCTCTCAACTGATCCGTTCTGTGCTGGGGAATGGGCATACAATGATGACTAAGTGTCTGTTTGCCATGAATTCAGCCTAGTAGAAGGAAAGATGAACATTCAAGGAAGAAGTTTGGAACTAGGAGGAGAGACTGACTATAAGGTCTTCAGTCCTGTCCTTTGATGAAGCGGCTCAGAAATCTGCATTACATGCCTACCTGAAGCATTTAGCAGTGTCATGAAACCAGGGAATGGACAGCAAAACACTTGTTTGAGCACACAAAAAGCCAACTGCTTCTTGGCCCCTCCTGGGAATGAAGCCCTAAATCACTTACATGTCAAGCACTTCCAGGACAACCTCAGCCTCCAGAGCTGAGCCCAGAAATCAAGGGTAGGGAGAACATTGCTGGGCAAGGAACCAAGAAGCAGTCATGTTATCTCTTGTGGGGGCTCTGCCCAATGGCAGTGCTGGCAGTCAGTTCACACGATAAGCCACATTCTAAATAAACCACATCAGCTTTTGTAAGCCCACAGGAAGGACAGGGATGACCTTTTAGAGGCTCCTTGGATGAATGGAAATGCCTGAGCCAACAGAAGGGTCCTTTCCATTCCTGGCTTCACCCTCCTCATCCCCAAAGGGGATGCAGGCAGCAGCCCTTCTCTCAAACAAGATTTTATGGCTCTTCTACTTTCTACCAGATACTACCTCATTTTATCCTCACCACAACTTTATGAAATAGTCCTTTCCCATTTAACTCATTTTGCCAATAAAGACACCAACCTAAAGGGACTTTTCTCATGTGCCCCTAGGCTGGCTAAGTGGCAACATTCACTCAGCGTCTTCTAATTTGAAGTTCCTGCTCTTCACTGTAGGTTTTGCTAAGCCACTTGCCTATTTTCTTATTCAGACCTCTGATTCAGGGGTTCTCTCCTTTTCAGTGTCCCCAAGCACAGAGTTTCCTGGGTTGGAGCAGATGGCCTGTGCCCTTGGTGGCAAGGAGCAGGAGACCCTTTCCTCTGGGGTGCTCTGTGACAGCAATCTCCTCTATCCTACACTTGCAGCAGCCCTGTAACCTCTCTATGGGGGCACAGGGCAGAGCAGCAGCCCCTCAGTTACTGGGCCACTGATAGCATTGGCAACTGTTTTTTTTTAATTTATTTATTTATCTTTGAGATAGAGAGAGCTGTGTGCACACAGTCGGTGGGGGGTGGGGGGGAGGCAGTCGGAGAGGTGGGGTGGGGAGAGAGATTCCCAAGCAGTGTCTGCACTGTCAGCACAGAGCCTAAAGCAGGGCTCGAACTCATGAACTGTGAGATCATGACCTGAGCTGAAGTTTGAGGCTTAACTGATTAAGCCACCCAGGCACCCTGGAAACTGAGTTTTATTTTGACCCAGTTTCCTTGCCATAGGCTGTGGAATCAGGGTTGCCAGGCTTCCTTCAGAGTCACTCTTGCTGGGAGCCACTAGTAGCCACTGAGTTTCCACTGACTCCCTGTCCAGCCCACTTCTGTCCACCCTCCTTTCCCCCTTCACATTTGACAGCCGGGCTTTTCCTTAAGGGAGCCCTTACCACTGAAGCATTTTTGTGGAAACCTCAGTGTTTTTCCCTCTGCCAGAGGAAGAGTTTCTGACACCTACTCCAGGGATGAGCCAGCTCTGGGTGAGGGCGCAGGCAGCAAGTGTGGAAAGAGGCCCCAGATTCTGTTAGGCAGTTCACCCGTATGTCACCCTCACCAGTCCAAGGGAACGGAACTGACCACTTTCTACTTCCCCAGAAGCTCCTTGAAGCACATGGGCGGGTGGGGGGGGGTGTCAACTACCTGTCCGATGGAGACTGTTTTTCCCTCACATCCTCTAAATGCTCAATCAGATGCTTCAGGTGTCACTTCCTACCCTAAAGCCACTTCTTTTGTGGGCCCTACTCCATCTTGTCCTCTCAACAATGCACAGGCCCCAGCACTTCAAGGCCCCTCTTCTTCCAGGTCCTCGCTTTCATGGTCCTTTACTCCCTCTCTCGCTCATACCCCATGGCTCCCCATGGCTTTTCCTGCCCACTCCCACCTCAGTTCTTATCCTCTGGGCTATTCTTTATAGATTTCCTGGCTCCTCCTGAGCTGGAGGACCCCTCTGTACTTAGGACTAAGTACAGAGCTGGTACTGAACACTTTTTCTGTTAACTTTACATCACAGAACATCAAAACTTAAGAAGTTGGAAATCCAGAGGTTATGCCATTCACCACATCACTTTTTATATAGGGAAACCAAGGCCTGGAGAGAGATAGGACAACAGGACCTGGACACAGGGAGCAGATCAGTTAGTGGCCAAGCCAACACTGGGCCCCAGGGCCCCTAAATCCAAGCCACTTGCTCCTCACTGCCTATGGTCATTAACCCCCATGGAAATTCCTTCTTCCACATCCCTCTCTTCTACCCCTAAGAAGCTGCCCACAGCAGGCTGCTTCCAGCCTCCATTCCCTTACTACGTGATGAGTAGTTGGGCAAAGGTAAAGGGGGGGGGTATGATGGGAGGGTTGGAGGGTTGGGGAGGTGGTAGTTGTTTTATTTGCTCTTAACCAAACCTTTAAACATATCAAGGAGGGCAGAGTATTCCACCTCACCAGTACTATGTCTCTTAATATCTGTAATAGAATGTACTCCTTCTGGCCCACTCCCAAGAAACGATCCCTTGGGTGAAATCATCCCCAGTCCTACTGAGGAGGGAAGAGAGCTCTGATTATTTCTTTGGTTTGGGCTTCTGATCCCTCATCGTCTCCTGGGCCTCAGGGCCTCTCAGAAGCCTCAGACACCCAGAAATTCAGAATAAAACCTGGTCCTGGAGGCAGGGGCAGCTTGGAGGAGGGAGGACAGCAGGATACAGGGCGGGCTCCTCCAACAGGCCTTGCTTCCACCCCATTCATAGAAGGAAAGTGGAGTGTGGAGGAGGTCAAGGCTAACACCAGGCCTAGGAGCCCTACCCAGAAGGCATTAGCCCAAGAGGGGGCTTTTCAAATTCAGATCAGAGGCAAGAAACCAACCTTCCCACACTTCAGCTGCCCTCTGGTCCCGCTTGTTTCTTAGCCAGTCTGCCTCTTTTCTTCCCCGCCCTTTACTTTCAGGTCTGCCTCCGGTTTTCCCCACTTTTCTCTTTCTCTCTCTCTCTCTCTCTCTCTCTCTCTCTCTCTCTCATTCATCTGCTTCTCACAGTCTTTTCCTCAGACTCTGCACCTTTATGTCAGTTTTCCTTCACATTCTGTCACCTGGCTTTCCTGTTTTCTCTGTGTCGGTCTCTTTCCTCCACTCTCTCTCCTTCTACATTTCCACCTACCTGTCTCTCTCCCCACAAAATACAGCCCTGTTTCCTCCAGTGGGTTTCCCCAAACCAGGCTACTCCTGCCCCGTAAGCACCTCTCTTCTCATTATCTCTATCTCCTCTTGTCTCTGTCTCTCTAGTGTTCTCCCCACTTCTCTTCTCCACTTGTCCCATCACTTCTCTCCCTTCTCTCTCCCTCCTTCCCTCTCCTTCCCCCATCTCTCTCGCCCTCTCTCCGTGACAGCCCTGGATCCCTAAAATCACCCATTCCCTGCCCCAGAATGCTGCCCCAGGTGCAGCACTTACCCTTTGGCCAAAGGAGGCAGGAACATAAGCAGCTTAGGAACGCCCAGCGGACCCTCCTCCACTGGGCCCCCCTCATGGCTCCAGAAAGAGTCCCTCAGGTTCCCCCAGGGAAACTCCTCAGCACAAGAGCAGTGGATATGAGGAAGAGGTGAGGAACAGAGGTGAACTTGTCTGCACCAGCTGCTCACCTGAAACAGCTGTATTTCCCTAAGGGGCCAGAGTACCAAGGGAAGAAGACAAAAGAAGGCGGGGCCTCATGCCAATCATCTTTGCCCCGTCTTTTCTTTCCTCAAACTCCACCTCTTTCCCCTACCAGGAAAAAAAAGAAAACACTGATACACCTATTGCTCTGCCTCTGGTTAGCGTGAGCCAGTTAGGGCCAGGGATAGAAGAAGGATGTGGGGGATAGAAGCCAAGGCACACTGGGAATTAGTTGGCCACCCTCCTGCCAGGCATCCTGGGCCTACCCCTCCTTCCCAAGGGCTGCCCTGTCCCTCCAGAGTGGACTGCTGTGGTGGGAGGCAGCTGGGTCCTTTCAGAAGAAAGGGCAGAGGAGAATGGGGAGCGAAGTATGGCAAGAAGGAGTGAGTTTGGGGCTGTATGAATTGGAGAGTGAGATTTGAGGAGAGCCTAAGAAACACAGGGAGTGGGAGGAACATTGTAGGGTGAGAAGTAGGCATCAGAAATACCCTGTATGCAAATTTTGGAAAGAGGTGTTGGGCTCAGAACACCTGCTCAGCACCAGGCATGTGGCAGACTCTCACCAAATGGTGGGTTTCTTCTTTCCAGAAGAGGGAGCACGGAGCCAGGGTCCAGAGAGCCCAAGGCAACCTGGGAAAGTGGCTTGAAGGATCTGGTATGGATAGTAGGGATGAGGGTAGAACCAGGGGAGAAATCATAGTGACCCCACAAGAAACTGGGATTCTCTTGGAGATCTTAGGGCTCAGGTCACCCCATTTTTACTTATTATGACTTGCTCACAACCAAGAAAGGACAGAAACCCCAGACAAGGTTGTTGGGCAAAGTTCTGAAGGGAAGGTAGTTGGCGTAACTCCATAAAGGAAAACAGTGGAGACCTTCCCCCACCATTTGCCACAGCATGAACCCCTGATTCTGGTTCCTCAAGACTTGGTTTCCTGAGTGTGGGGGTCTGTGGAGTGATTGGTCACAAAGCAGGGAGCTCAGGCTCTCAGACACCATACAACCCAGGATGAGGAATTAGTATTTCCACATTCCCAAGCAGAGGGAGCCATATCCAAAAAGAAGTAAGTGGCTGACACTGTGAGGCCATTTCGGAGGACCATGAAGGCCCCACCCGTTGGCTTCTTGCTTGTTGAAACAAACGTCCAATTACAGTCAAAGCACAAAGGCCAGATCTTCCAGTTAGAATGCAGATGCTGCAGAAAAGTAGCATGGTGTCCCTACCAGTCCCTCTACCTCTGTCTGGCTGAGTTGATCCCATTCTCTCCTGGGAGCAGGAAACCCATAAAGGTAAATGGACATTTTAGGCATAGAGTACCTAGACAGAATAGGAGGAGGATATCACTGAAGAGAAATTACGTAGATACAGAGGCCCAACTTGGCCTTCTTCATAATTTTTCTGTCACGACTTTTCTCTATTAACCTGCTGTGTGTTTTGTTTGGTGACACTCTCTGGACTACAGTTGTCCATATACAGACTAGAAAAAAACTTTCCAGGTTAGACCAAAGTAAGAGTTGGACATGTTGACATGACCTCACAGATGACCTCCCACTTTCCAATGCAACGAAGACCAGAGGTAGACGTTAGAGTGTTTTTCAGAGCCACTGTGGTGGCCACAGTTCCCCTGCATTAGGACACCTGGGCTTGAATCTGTCACCCAAGATAAGTCACAGCCTCCCTGAACCTTGTTTCCCTCGTCTATAAGACAGGGATAATACATCAAAGGAAAACTACAGCTGGACAGTAGTTAAAACAGTAAACACAGATATTATTCAAGACCCCTGCAGTAAGGGAAGGCCCTCAGGATAGAACCAGGCTCAACTTCAGATACAGCATGGACAAGTAGAAACTTATAGTTAAAGAGCAAGGGGCTGGGGGGTGAGGGTGGGGGGTGGTCAGTGGATGGAAAAATACTAAGAGAAAACATCAGCAATAAGTGGGATTCTGGCTAAACCAACCTAACAGGAGTCTTGCCAAAGACAGGCCAGGGAGATCAAACATCACCTGTGGGGCAGTGGGGTGTGAGGAACCAGATCAGACATTGAGGTGATCAGGTATTAAGGATGGAGCACTCTTGCTGAGCTGATTTGGCAGAGTTCTTGCTAAAACTGGATTTTACAAGGAAATGCATAGACGCATCTAGAAGAAGGTTCCAGAGCCTAAGATGTGGTCAAGCAAAGTATCTCTGTCAAATAACACTCACCTCAAAGGTTGTGTTAATATGTTCATACATATTAAAATGCTTTTGAAATGTTAAGACACCTAGAAAGAGCAAATGACCCCTCATTCCATCCTAACATCATCCCTAAGGCTAGAAATTAATGAGGGCAGCCAGGCGACAAGGGGGAGTCTGGAAAAGAATTTCCAGGCCCACTTGCATGTCAGGGTCCTTGCTGTGTCCCATGGGGTTTTAGACATTGGCACGTGCAAGTCTCATTCATCTTTTCCCTGCCTGCCTCAAGTCCCTTCTTGGTTTCCTTTCTAGCCTGGCTCCTTTTTTTTTTTTTAAGGTTTTATTTTATTTTATTTTGTTTATTTTTTACTTCCATGTATGTGTTTTATTTTTTTTTCTTTCATAGTTTATTGTCAAATTGGATTCCATATAACACCTATTGCTCATCCCAACAAGTGCCCTCCTCCATGCCCATCATCCACTTTCCCCTCTCCCCCACCCCTATCAACCCTCAGTTTGTTCTCCGTATTCAAGAGTCTCTCATGGTTTGCCTCCCTCCTTCTCCTCAACTATTTCTCCCCTTCTTCTCCCCCATGGTCCTCTGTTATGTTATTCACCCATATTCCAGAGCAGGGATGTTTCTGGGACTCTAACAAATGCTTCTCTCTTTGTCTTCTGTCCTTACTTCTCCCCTCCCAAGGCATCTGATGGGGACTCAAAGGGGTGAGTAAGAGGGGAGTCAAAGAATGGATTCTCTCCATTTTGTCAGGTGGAGATCTTCTAGAACTGCAGACTGCGGGGTTTATTCATGGGCAGGAATCTGAAATCAACTTTAAGCTGTTTTGTGGGGTCACTAAGAGAGCTCAGTCTGGACTTGGGGTATAAGTAAATTGGAGCAAGGATAAGATTATGACTTTTTCATATGGAGGAAAGATACAGATTTGGCTTGAACAGAATCAGCCTGGGTTCTGGGCAGTGAAGTCAAGAGCCTAAAGGGAGATTTCTCTTCTAAGCTAATTGGAGCAGGAGGTCCTAGGTTTTTTTGGGGTTGGGGGTTGGGGGTGGCTAAAATTGCTTACATCCTTATAATTTATGCCCTGATAGAGGCATATTATGATAGAGCTTCATGCTGCTAATAAAGTTACCTCTCATCAGACTTAAGGGACCTAGACTGAGATAATGCAGGAAGGCAGACCTTCTTAATCTGATTTATTAAGTCCTGAACATAAAGACTTATAACTAGACTGCCAGGCCCACGTATGTCCCCATAACCCTGTGAGGTGCATATCAACCCCCTATCTCATGCGGGAGAGAACCCAGTCTCAGGGAGATGAAGTCCTGATCCAGGTTGGGTGATCAAGTGAAACAGGAGAGTGCTAGCTCTCCTGACCGCTTGGCCCAGACCACAGAACATAAAGCTGCAGCCTGTGGTCAGCATGCCTCCAGATGAAAAGAAGGGATTGAATGTGCGCTGAGTGCTCACTCTATGCTGAATCCTTTGTTAATTCCCCCCAGAGAGACATGGAGATATGTCCGTGGACTGTGGTCCAGCTGCAAGGGGCGTGGCTAATTGTCAGCCCCCAGCTGTGAGCTCCTTCTCAGCTTTCAAGCCAAGGCAGTGGTGCAGGGTCCTGGTTCTTCATCCCCCCCGCCCCCACCAACTCAAGACACCTCTAACAGATGTTGGGGTTGCCAAGGTGATGAAGGGGCCAATCTGTTCCCAAGGCCTTGGCTCCCAGACCCTGGTGAAAGCAAGAGTCTTAGCCTTTTGGGTCACATAAAGGCCCCTGTCATTTTCCCAAGATAGGGTTTCTTAGTCCATTTCTTTAAAAGTGCCGAGCATTTTCACAGCAATTAGCTCATTTCCCTTCTCATTTTACTCATGAGGGGGGTGGGGACTGGGAGGTGGATAATATCTACACAAGCAGCATCTTCCTGCCTGGGGCCCCTGTGAAAGAGGAGCCATTCTGAGTGTGAAGACAGAGGCAGAAGGGAAGTACTGACCTGAGCCCCAGAAATTGAAATTTATCCACTCACTCTTATTTATTTATTTGTTTATTTATTTACTACACAGCCTTTATTTTGTGCTCATCAAAGCTCTTGATGTAAAAAGGCAAAAATAAAATAAAATTAAAACCAGTGGAAAAATAGAAATCGCAATATAAACAAATTTCTAACCCAATTTTTTGTTGTATTTTAGGGGAAAAAACGGTGTAAACATGAGGCCAAGTTCTGATGGAATACAGTAAAAATGGTCATTTTTAGAGTGTTTATGCTAGAGATGTCAGCTTTAGACTGACAACTTGATAAGAATGATTCAGTTGTTTGGGGTGCCTGGGTGGCTTAGTCGGTTAAGCGTCCGACTTTCACTTAGGTCATGATCTCGCGGTTTGTGGGTTCGAGCCCCGCGTCGGGCTCTGTGCTGACTGCCAGCTCAGAGCCTGGAGCCTGTTTCCGTCTGTGACTCCCTCTCTCTCTGACCTCCCCTGCTCATGCTGTCTCTCTCTCCTAGAAATAAATAAAACATTAAAAAAAAAAAAAAAAAAAAAGAATGATTCAGTTGTTTAAAACATGTTACCAATGTATTCTGCTTTTAGAACACGTCCAAACCTAAAATGTCAGCAGAAAGATGATCTATACTAATTCAAGGAGTGGTGCTTTTAGTCTAAGAAAATTTAAGATCTCTAAAGGAAAAAGTGCATGTATTAAATGAGTCCTTCTTGTTTCTTCATTTTGATGAGTTTATTTTATTTTATTTACTTAAAAAAAATTTTTTTTTATTTATTTGTAGGAGAGAGAGACAGCGTGAGCAGGAGAGGGTCAGAGAGAGAGGGAGTCACAGACTGAAACAGGCTCCAGGCTCCAAGCTGGCAGTCAGCACAGAGCCCGATGCGGGGCTCGAACCCACGAACCACGAGATCATGACCTAAGCGAAAGTCGGACGCTTAACCGTCTAAGCCACCCAGGCGCCCCTTGAAGAGTTTATTTTAGATAGAAACATCCTCCTCACTACTATGAGCTTAAAATGTTCTGTATGTTTTAACTGGAGAGAGAAACTAACCAGAAATAAAGAAGAGAAACACATTGATTCAGTAGATTTTCCTCTTCCAAGCAAAGCTACAGGCAAACTGTAACAAAGAAGAAAAAGCAAAAGGCATGAAAGGTTTGCAGTTCCAACCCACCTAAATGAGTATTGGTGAGAGAAGGAAAGTCTTGCCATTTACTGAGATGAGCCCCGTTTCCAGCGTGGCTACCATCACAGTGACACAGTCTTCACCATAAAGGGCTGATGTCAATAGGGACTGACGGACTTTGGCTCATTCTTTAAATTTTTTAAAAAAAATTTTTAATGTTTATTTATTTTTGAAAGAGAGAGAGACAGAACGAGAGCAGGAGAGGGGCAAAGAAAGAGAGGGAGACACAGAATCTGAAGCAGATGCCAGGCTTTGAGCTGTCAGCATAGAGCCTGATGCAGCCCAAACCCACGAATGGTGAGATCATGACCTGAGCTGAAGTCCGATGCCTAACCGACTAAGCCACCCAGGCACCTTGGCTCATGCTTTAATAAGGCTCTGGGGAGCCTGACTGCCTCATTCAGTTAAACATCTGACTCTATTTCAGCTCAAGTCATGATCTCATGGTTCATGAGACCGAGCCCTGCATCAGGCTCTGTGTTGAAAATGGAGCCTGCTTGGGATTCTCTCTCTCCCTCTCTCTGCCCCTCCCCCACTTGTACTGTCTCTGTCTCCCTCAAAAATAAATAAACAAGCATTTAAAATAATAATATATAATAATAATAATAATAGTGATGTTCTGTTCTAAGAGGTTGGTGTACACTAACGCATTTCATCTCCATAGCTATTTCATGAAGGAGGCACTGTCTATCTGCAGGGGAGGGGACTAGGGCATGGAGATCGCACCCTGCATCAATTCACTCAAATTTAAAGAGCAGAACACTAAGGCCAGGAAGTTAGGCACAGTGCTAAGTCAAACCTCCAAGGGCCCAGATTTGCTCGCTGTGTCCTACAGTTAAGTTTCCCTTTCGAAATTCCAAATAAAAAAATAACTCAACATAACTTTAGAACTGGAAGCGACTTGGGCAATCCTGTAGTCACACTTCCCATTCTACCAGGGAAGAGGCGCAGGCCCAGAGACAAGGGAGGGTCCGAGTTCACGAAGTCGGTGAATGGCCGATGTGGGCTTTGTCCCCAAGTCTCCAGTGCTCTTTCTGCTTTGCTGTCCTGCCTCCTGTGTTTATTCAGTTGTTCTGGTTGTTCTCGCACTTTCCTGGCACCCCAACCAGAATCTTTGCCTGTAGGGTAGACCCATGATGTGTTGTCATTATGGGAACTGAACAACGACAGATTGTCTCTCAGACAGGACAGCCAACAGACATCTCCAAGTCAGCGTTCTGACAGAAAGTTCAGGCCAGGTCCCAAATTGTCTTTTAAAATAAAGCTTACATGATGAAAACTATAGAAAATGTATGAAGGAAATTGAAGAAGACACAAAGAAATGGAAAAGTATCCCATGCTCATGGATCAGAAGAATAAATATTGTTAGAATGTCATTACTACCCAAAGCAATTACACCTTCAATGCAATCCCAATCAAGATTGCACCAGCATTCCTCTCAAAGCTAGAACAAACTATCCTAAAATTTTTATGGAACCACAAAAGAGCCAGGATAGCCAAAGTAATACTGAAGAATAAAACCAAAACGGGAGGTATCACCATCCCAGACTTAGCCTCTACTACAAAACTGTAATCATCAAGACAGTATGGTATTGGCACAAAAACAGACACATAGACCAAGGGAATAGAATTGAGAACTCAGAATTGGACCCAAAAGTATACAACCAACTAATCTTTGATAAAGCAGGAAAGAATATCCAATGGAAAAAAGACAGCCTCTTTAACAGATGTTGCTGGAAAAACTGGACAGCAACATGCAGAAGAATGAAACTAGATCATTTTCTCACACCATACACAAAAATAAACTCAAAATGGATAAAGGACCTGAACGTGAGACAGGAAACCATCAAAATCCTAGAGGAGAAAGCAGGAAACAACCTCCTTGACCTCCACCGCAGCAATTTCTTACTTGATACATCCCCAAAGGCAAGGGAATCAAGAGCAAAAATGAACTACTGGGACCTCATCAAGATTAAAAGCTTCTGCACGGCAAAGGAAACAGTCCATAAAACTAATAGGCAACCGACGGAATGGGAAAAGATAGTTGCAAATGACATATCAGATAAAGGGCTAGTATCCAAAATCTATAAGGAACTCACCAAACTCCACACCCGAAAAACAAACAATTCAGTGAAGAAATGGGCAGAATATATGAACAGACACTTCTCCAAAGAGGACATCCAGATGGCCAACAGACACATGAAACGATGTTCAGCATCGCTCCTCATCAGGGAAATACAAATCAAAACCACACTGAGATGCCACCTCATGCCAGTCAGAGTGGCTAAAATGAGCCAATCAGAGAACTCTAGATGCTGGCGAGGATGTGGAGAAACGGGCACCCTCCTACACTGTTGGTGGGAATGTAAACTGGTACAGCCCCTCTGGAAAACAGTGTGGAGGTTCCTCAGAAAACTAACAATAGAACTCCCCTATGACCCAGCAATAGCACTGCTAGGAATTGACCCAAGGGATACAGGGGTGCTGATGCATAAGGACACATGTACCCCAATGTTCATAGCAGCACTCTCAACAATAGCCCAAACATGGAAAGAGCCTAAGTGTCCATCAACAGATGAATGGATCAAGAAGATGTGGTTTATCTATACCATGGAATACCACATGGCAATGAGAAACAATGAAATCTGGCCATGTGTAGCAACATGGATGGACCTTGAGGGTGTTATGCTGAGCGAAATAAGTCAGGCAGAGAAGGACAAATATCATATGTGTGCACATATAGGAGGATTAGGAGGAACTTAACAGAGGACCATGGGGGAGAAGAAGGGGAAAATAGTTGGGGAGAGGGAGGGAGGCAAACCATGAGAGACTCTTGAATGCTGAGAACAAAATGAGGGCTGATGGGGGTGGGGAGTGGGGAAGGAGGGTGATGGGCACGTAGGAGGGCACTTGTTGGGATGAGCACTGGGTGTTATATGGAAACCAACTTGACAATAAACTACTTAAGAAAAAATAAACATATCTCTGACACAGATCATTTACAAAACAAATAATATAATAAAAAAAAGCTTACTAGTCGTTGTATTTTTCCCCATTATAAAAGCAACACATGCCTATTATAGCAAATATGGAAAATATTTAAAGTAGAGAGAAGAAAAACATCAACATTTCACCACCAAGAAAAACCTCTCTTAATATATTGATAGGTTTCTTGCTTCTTCCTCATACATATAGTTTTCATCTATCGTATCACGGATCAAATTTGTATTCCTACTTTACCAGTAACCTTAAACCCAGCCATTTTCTCCTATTATTATAAACACTTCATTCACATATTTTTCTTTTTTTCTTTTTTTTTTTTAATTTTTAATGTTTTATTTATTTCTAGGAGAGAGAGAGAGAGAGACAGCGTGAGCAGGGAGGGTCAGAGAGAGAGGGAGTCACAGACTGAAACAGGCTCCAGGCTCTGAGCTGGCAGTCAGCACAGAGCCCGATGCGGGGCTCGAACCCACAAACCGTGAGATCATGACCTAAGCGAAAGTCGGACACTTAACCGACTAAACCACCCAGGCGCCCCATTCACATATTTTTCATAAAATTTCATTTAAGTGGACTGCTACCATATCTTATTTCACTATTTTGGACACGGGGTTATTTACATTTGTCCTTATTATGGTAATGCAGGATGGAGAGTCTTTGTACCAGAAGCTCCTTGCATATTTAGGCTCATTTCCTTAGGCGAGAATCAGGCCTTATATGTTCTTGTAGACTGCTCTGAGCTTCTTTCTAGAACAGGGAGTCAATGAGCATGAATTAGCTGTGTCTACAGGATATGAGGTCCCTCAAGTCTCTAACCCTAACAGTCTAATAGTACAGATGAACCCAACAGAATGACATAATTACTCAGGTGACCTAAAAATGACAGGCTGATTAAGGACTCTGCAGGTGGGTTAAGAAACAGGTAGAGCCCCTTAAGGATGCCTTCCTGGATTGGTTCCCAGCCATGATCCATGACCAACTGCCAGGCTTCTCATTTGAATACATGACACTTGATACAAGCCCAGGTGAATGTTCTAGAGGAAGTGCTTCAGAAGGAATTGGAAAGAGAGTGGGGGTTGGGGGTGGTACTTAGTCAGGGGGTTAGAGCAGAAGAAAATGGAAATGGTCCTGAAACAAAATCTAGCTGAGTGAGGCCCATGCTCCCCTGAGGAAAGAAAGCAGCTGGAGGGGAAGGCCAAAAGGGGGGAAGGGGACAGAGGCAGGGAGCCCCAGCAAGCCCTGCTCCTCAATGTGCAATGGCGGCAACAGAACTCGGAACGTTAGCCTGGCACTCCAACAGCCGAGTTATTTGTGTACCGGGCACTGTGCCTGACACAAGGAATGCTGGGATGACCCAGCTACAGCCCCTGTCCTCACAGGGTTGCAATCTAGAGGGATCTAGACACGGGCGGAAGTGACAGGCCCTCTGCATGGGCGCTCTGAGCTCTGGGGGTACATTGGGCAGTGGAGGAAGCTCACTGAGGGCAATGCAAGAGGATCTCGGCAATTGTTTCCTGGGGCTACTGTAACAAAGCACCACAAACTGGTGGCTTAGAGCAACGGAAATGTATTCTCTCATAGTTCTGGGGGCCAGAAGTCCTAAATCTAGATGATAGGAACATGCTTCCTCCAAAGGCTCTTAGGAAGAACCTTTCTTGCCTCTTCCAACTGGTGGTTGCCGGTATCCCTGGCATTCCTTGGCTTACATTTTCCAGTCTCACATGGCCATCTTCTCCCCTGTGTGTCTGTGTCTGTTCACCCTTCTTGTGAGGACATGAGTCATTGAAGTAGTGCCCACACTAAGCCAGCATGACCTCCGTTTAATGTAACTGATTATATCTGCAAAGACTCTATCTCCAGATAAGGTCACAATGAACTTCTTGGTGATATGAATTTTGGGGGACACTTATCCAACCCAGTATAATCTCTGAAGAAAGTTTGGGAACGGTAAGTGTATGAGATGACTTCTACAGGGAAGCCCAGCAGGAAGGCCACTTCACCCTGGGCTAGCCCTGGCAACTCCAAACGCCTCCCTCCATCACGGTCACCACTGAGCTATTAAGCCAGTTGGGTGGCCAAAGGAAATGGCTGTACTTGAGCCCTTGATCAAACTTCCCACGGGTGGGAAGCTGGGCAGGCAGCAGACCCAGGAGTTTCTAGCCCTGCCTCCTTGTGTCCATGCAGAGGCCACCCCCCACTGTCCAGGAGGGCTGAAAAGTGGTAGGAAATGGAGGTCAAAGCCCAGCTGGAGCTGACCACACCTGCCCCCTCCCCGTGATTTCAGCCCTGCTCTTTCAAAGGTGGAATGTTACAGCTGAGTGAAGGCTTTGTTCTTCCTGGTCTCCTTCTGAACCCAGAGAAGAGGATAAGGGTGGGGAAGGGGAGAGGGACAGGATCTATAAATATAAATTAACCCTACCCTGCGCCCTGGCATTCCACAGCGGGGCATGGCAGCCAACTCCGCACCCTCCACACCAGACCCCTCCCTGCTCTCCAAAGGGTGCGGGAAGGACCTAGACATTTTCTTTTTCACCCACACAAAGCAACTTCTCACTTTGCTGTGTCCCCTTGAAATTACTTCTTCAGGTTCTCCTAGAATGTTGTCTCCCCCACTCTAGCCCTCAGTTGTCACCAACTCTTCCTGGAGCCCTGGAGAGCGGGGGAGTCATGTGGGAAGAGGAGCCAGAAGGATTGTAAGCACTAAGCCAGTTTCCCATGCAGGTCTAATGCTGCAAGATAAGGTTTGCACTAAGACAAGCATGAGACTTTTGGGGTTTTAGAGACTGCTTTAGGTGTGAGGTGGCGAGGCTGGAGGAGGGGTCACCAGCTGGTTCTCCTTCTGAGGAAGGGAGATGTGAGAGGGACTGTGGTCAAGCCCCAGAAAGCAGAGCAAGAGCACCAGGGGAAAGAGCAGGACTTTGAGTCACCATTGGCAAGCTACTCCCTGGCTGAAACTTGATCTCCCCATCTGTGCAGTGGGAATAGTAATAATTTCTATTAGCTTAACACATAGAAGGTTAGTGTTAACGTTCCCTCCCTCCACCACCTACCTCTCCGTCCCCACCCTGGCCCAGGGAAAGTGACACAGAAAGAAAGCCAAAAAGTTGTTTGGAGCAAGAGTCTGGGGTTGTTCTGGGTGGCGGCGTCAGCTTTTGGAAGTGAGGGGTTACAATATAATTTGTGCTGAGTGACTAGCTTGAGGAGGGAAACAGGTCGGGGAGGTCTGGCTATAGGGCTTAGGAGTCTACTGTCTCCACCAGGCTCCTGATAAACTGGGAGGTGGTCAGCTTGGCTAGATCAGGTGAGTCGGTGTTAATCATATACAGATTAGTTTATTTTATGCAATGATCATGTAAGTTCTTAAGTTCTTCAAGAACCATGGTTTAGAGGCTGGGGGAGAGGACCCTATCTGAAAGAATGAGGTTTGGAGAATCAGAAGCAATGAGACTGAATCAATCTACTAAAAAGCATAATACACAAAGGCAAGTAAGTGGAGGGTCCCGGAAGGATTTTTTTTGAATCAATCAATCAATTAATTAATTTTTTAAAATTAAAATATTTTATTGTCAAATTGACTAATATACAGTGTGTAAAGTGTGCTCTTGGTTTTTGGGGTAGATTCCCGTGGTTCTTTGCTTCCATGCAACAGAACAGGACAGAAAGAGAGAGAGACACAGAATCCAAAGCAGGCTCCAGGCTCTGAGCTGCCAGCACAGAGCCCAGTGTGGGGCTCCAACCCATGAAGCACAAGATCATGACCCGAGCCGGAGTCAGATGCTCAACAGACTGAGCCACCAGGTGCCCCTAAAAATTCTATTTGTGAGGGATGTCTGAATGGCTCAGTTGGTTAGGCCTCCAACTCTTGATTTTGGCTCAGGTTATGATCTCAGTTTGTGAGATTGAGCCCTGTATCAGGCTTAGCATGAAGCCTGTTTGGGATTCTCTCTCCCTACCCTGTCTGCCCCTCTCCCACTCTTACACACACACACACACACACACACACACACACACACACACACACACACACACACACTCTCTCTCTCTCTCTCTCTCTCAAAATAAATAAATAAACATTTTTAAAAAGCCCATTTTTGCCTTCATTCACAGACAACAACCTGCTGGCTGTTCTGCCTCATGTGTGTGAGTAAATTATTTGCCTGCATCTTAGCGTCTCTGAGCGCCCAGAGGTTAAGTAACTTATCCAGGAATATGCCCCTAACAGGGGCCAGAGCCAGAATTAGAACACAGGTCTGTCTTTCTCCACAACTTTTTCACTTTTGCTTCTCAATGTCCCCCAAAGGCAAAGGGAAAGGTAGGTGAGACCTGGGGCTTCTGAGAGAGGAGGAATGGCTGTGTCCCACCCTAGAAGCTGGTCTTCTGAGGGTTTTTCGACCATGGAGTCTTCCTAAGAGGACCTCAGGAGGGAGGTGGGCACAGGAGGAGTGCAGGCCTGCCCCATCTGTCCCACAAGAGGCAGGGTTTTGAGGCCAGTTTTTGTGCCCTGGAAGGAGAGCGGGGCCAGAGTCGTCGACATCACTGCTATTGGGATTATAGTAGTGCATAATCCAGGACACAGAATACCCATAGTTGGCTTTTCTTCTGTGGCCTAGCTCTTTAACTATATGATCATAGCCTGACTATGACCTAGAGAGGGGCAGAGAAAGTAAGAGGTTGGAAAATGAGGTAAGTCTTGCCAACCTCAAGAAACTCGATTATCTGCTTCGGAGTTGTGCATTGTGGGGAGGGAGGCAGTAGTGCGGAGGAGAGTAGAATAACATACAAAACTCAAACATGATCATTATTGGCTTTTGAATGTATTTGGCAATATTTTAAAAGAAGGCTAAAACTGTATTTAAAAACAAAAAGCATAAGTTAACTTTAAAGGGAATTTTAAATAGCTCAAGAAAAACTATTTGCAACATATTTAAAAGATATGATATCCTTAATATATGTATAACATTTATGTATTTATATAGTGTATATTATATGTTATTTATATATTTATAAGTGTATAATATATATTATTGGTATATTAAATGTTATATAATATATTATTACAAAGTAATAATAGTACTTTAAAATAAAATAAAATAAAATAGCAAGGTGCCTGGGTGGCTCAGTTATGCGTCTGACTTCAGCTCAGGTCATGATCTCATTGTTTGTGAGTTTGAGCCCTGCGTCAGGCTCTCTGCAGATAGCTCAGCCTGGAGCCTGCTTCAGATTCTGTGTCTCCTCTCTCTGCCCCTCCCCTACTTGTACTCTGTCTCATTCTCTTTCTCAAAAAGAAATAAAACATTAAAAAACCTTTTTTAAAATTTTTTAAAAAATGTTTTATTTATTTCTGAGAGAGAGAGACAGTGTGAGCAGGGGAGGGTCAGAGAGAGAGGGAGACACAGAATCTGAAGCAGGCTCCAGGCTCTGAGCTGGCAGTCAGCGCAGAGCCCGATGAGGGGCTCAAACCCATGAACCATGAGATTGTGACCTGAGCTGAAGTTGGACACTCAACTGAATGAGCCACCCAGGTGCCCCTAAAAAAACCTTTTTAATAAAAAATAAAATTAAAATCAAAAAAGGGAACAAAGACATGAAAAAAAACCAAAAAATATATGAAAGTTTTCAATACTACTAGTATTTAAAGAAATGCAAATCAAAACAAGATACTATTTTTTAAAGTTTATTTATTTACTTTGAGATAGAGAGTATGCCCTCGAGCTGGGGAGGGCCAGAAGAGAGATTCCCAAGCAGGATGCGATCTTAGAGAGATTCCCAAGCAGGATGCGATCTTTCGAACCATGAGATCATGATCTGAACCGAAATCAGGAGTCAGACACTTAACTGACTGAGCCACCCAGGTGCCCAAAACAAGATACTTTTTAAAAAAAAGATTCAATTTGTAAAGATTTGAAATAAATGACAATACCCAGTATTGATGAACATACAGAGAAAGGGACTCTAATAGTTCTTCTAGGATTATAAATGGTACATTTCTGGAAAGTAATTTGTTAAAACATAGTGAAGTGTTCATGTTTTACTTCTCTATGAAATTCACTTCTAGGAATTCATCCAAAGGAAGTCACAGGCCAAATATTCGAGATGTATGTACGAAGCAGAAACTGGAAATTGCCTAATGGAGTAGTGCTATGATTTGCTTAAGTTCTCATGCACTAGGACCACAGAACATGCATTCATTACAAATGATCATGTGGAAAAATATACAGCAATGAGGGGAAAGTCACTAAAACATTGTGAAGACAATGTTCATAAAATGGTTTATATGTTTATGTTTATTTATTTTTGAAAGAGAGACAGAGCACAAGATGGGTAGGGGCAGTGTGAGAGGGAGACACAGAATCTGAAGCAGGCTCCAGGCTCCAGGCTCTGAGTTGTCAGCACAGAGCCTGACACAGGGCTCAAACTCACCAACCGTGAGATCATGACCTGAGCTGAAGTCGATCGCTTAACTGACTGAGCCACCCAGGCACCCCTTTACAAGGATTTCTATGTGATTCCAAACATGTTTTAAAGAGCTATATACAATGAATAAAAAAAATTTTTTTAAAGAAGAGACTAGAATGAAATACATGCAAATATTAGCATTGACATTCTCTGATTGGTGGGTGCTTTTTATTCTTCTTGTTTGTTGGTATTTTTCAACAAGTATTATTTTATAACAAAACAAAAAAAATGGTTTCGTGAGTTTTTTTTAAGATTTATTTATTTTTGAGAGACAGAGCACAAGCGGGAAGGAGCAGAGAGAGAGGAGACCATGGATCTGAAGCAGGCTATGTACTGATAGCCTGCAAGTTGAACTGCAAGTTCATGACCTGGGCCAAAGTTGGATGCTCAACTGACTGAGCCACCCAGGTGCTCCAGTTTTGTGAGTTAAAAAAATTTTTTTAATGTTTATTTTTTTTGAAAGACAGAGAGGCAGAACATGAACAGGGGAGGGGCAGAGAGAGAGAGAAACACACAGAATCCGAAGGAGACTCCAGGCTCTGAGCTGTCAGCACAGAACCTGATGTGGGGCTTGAACTCATGAGCTATGAGATCATGACCTGAGCCGAAGTCAGATGCTTAACCAACTGAGTCACCCAGGCACCCTGCTATTTTATTTTATTTTATTTTATTTTATTTTAGTACTATTATTACTTTGTATTACACTGTATATATATATATATATTATATATATATATATATAATATATATATTTAGTTTGTGTGTGTGTGTGTGTGTGTGTGCGTGTGTGTACACACATGCATTTTGAGCTATTTCCCCAAGGGATGCAAAGGCAGGTGGCCAGAGGAGGATACTTCAAGGAACATAGATGTAGGGCTTATCAGCCATTTGAAAGATCAGACTTTCCTAAGAGGAGGGCCGGCTGTTGAGACCAAGACCATACAGCAGGCTGGCTGGTACAGGTTTTGAATCCAGTTACATCTGATTCCCAAACTAGAAGGACACTGTCTCTTTCTAAAAGGAAGGTGGTGCGATGGGTGCACCAAGGGCCGGAAGGAGAACCCTCCAGATGAGGGAATGTGTCAGTGAAACCAGAATCTGCTTGGCTCAGAGGTCGGTGGAGCAAGACAGCCACAGAGCCACTGGCCTGAGCAGAGCCAAATGTCTCTAGAGCAGGTGTCCCTTCCCCTTGACCTTGCAAGGGCTTCACACAGTCCCAGCCCAAGTGCTTTGGCATCTGAATCCCATTTTGGCTTTACAAGACCACTGTGAAGAAGAGTCTACTGGGCTCATTCTCCCCCCTTTCCCTGGTGAACACACTGAGGCTCAAGTAGGGGAAACCGTTTCCATGATGGCCTGTGTTAAGTCAGTGAGTAAAAACTGGTACTGGGGCCCGGGAGGGCGCTGGGCTGGATTTGTCAATGGGCAGCCAGAGTGGTCATTGCACACACCAGAGGTTATGGGGAGCCCTTTGGAGTCAGGAGGCTGGACAAAATGACCTCTGGAATTTGATCCCAGGGGCTCTCCGTGTGGGTATTCTTCTCAGTTCAGAGAGGTCACAAAGATTCCAAAACTTGGACCGTCTCACTGCTGTGTGGCCTTGGGCAGCTACTCCCCACTTTGCCTCAGTTTCCTTGTCTGTGAAATGAGGTTGGGCTAGTTCGTCACTCCAGTCCCTTCCAGCTCTGACACTGTCGGACTCTGAGTCTGCCTGGGTGGGTCTCTGACTCCAGAGGGTGCTGGCCCAGTGGGCGTTTTGGGCCAGGATGGCAGTAACGTAGGTGCCAAGAGGAACAAGGAAATAAGAGAATGTTTCAAATTCAGTTTCACTTGGGGCTGCCATGGGAATTGAAGTGGGGGTGGGTCACAGGACTGTCCTGGTTGCTGCCCTGTGGGCAGCGAGGAGGTGGCTGTGAGCTCAGGCCCCTGGGGCAGGAGGAGGAAATAGAATTGGCCGCATGGTATCCCGGCCCAGATAGGTAAGGGTATCCCCTAGAGCACCAGTGTCTCCAGTCTCTGCAGCCCTACAGCGAGCTCCCTCTCCTCACGTGACAAAGAAGGGTCAGGGCAGTGGCTGAGGAAAGGGATATCCAATGGGAAGATGGGACATGAGAGGCTTTTGCATCTTAGTTCCCAGAACCCCAGCCAGACCCTCACCTTCCGCAGCCCCCTTCTCCCCAGACGTGAGTGCTTGCAGCAGGCGGCTCCCGCAGGGATGGCCTCCAGCCTCTGTCCACCCTTGCAGAGCTCGCCCGCGGCCATGCAGACCCACGGCGAACTCTTAACCTCCCAGGCTCGGACATGCATCTCTGCCTAGCTGGTTCTCCCGGGTTCAGCCTGAAACCACAGTGAAGCCTGGCCTACAGCAGCCAGGCTGCTCCGACCTCCCGTTTCCCCTACCCCTGCTCCCCAGTGCCCTCCAGTATTGGGCACCTACCAAATCCCTTGTCAGCACTGGCTCTCATACCTCCCTGACTCATCTCTCCTCTCCCTTCTCACACTTCCCCTTTCCTCACTACCTCCCTCACACACCTCTGGGCACTCACTGGCCTTTTGCCCGTTGCTAAGAAGACTGGCTTACGATGACCCTGTTGGCCCTCAGCAAGTTCAGCATTTATGAAAGATCTACATTTCCCAAAGCCCATAATTCTAGCGTTGGAAGGTGCTCCATGGGAGGTAGCAAGGAGCCCAGGGCTCTATCAGCTCAGCCCAGTGCCAGGAGTGAGTGCCTGGCCTCTGGGGAAATGATTCCTGCCAACCAAAGCCATGGAGGACACCTGATATATGAACCAGAATGCCCATTTGGTGCCTGAAAACATACAATAGAGCTCCCCAACTAGCTGAATGCATGATGCCTATTGATTTACGCTCCCCTGGTCCAGGTTACTAATTTTTAGTGCAAGCTGCCCGTTTGCAAGGTATCCGGTGTCTGATGACAGAGATGCCTCTGTTTCCTCATCAATAAAATACGGACAGTATTATCTCATAAGACTGTTGTGAGGATTAACTGAAGTGATCTGTGATTAGAAGTGTCTACCGCTTCCACGTGTTTGGGAAGGGTTGAATGTTTTTCTTGTCACCTGTTTACACCCCTGTTGTTTCAGTCTTCTGAAGAGCTGATGCCCTGACAGGCTTAGATGCACAAAAGATTTGTTGGAGGAAATACTTCAGATGGAAAGAAGGGAGTAACCTATTGCTACATAACAAAGTAGTCCATAACTTAGTGGCTTGAAACAACATTTATTATTTCATAGTTTCTGAGGGTCAGGAACCTGGAGAGACCGAGCTAGGTGGGTCTTGAGCTCAGAGCCTCTTAGAAGGTTACAGTTGGCCTGTCAGCAGTGGGGGCTACAGTCAGCCACAGGTTTCCCAGCTCATTCGTTTGGTTGTTGACTGGAGGGTTCAGCTTCTCACCCCGTAGGCTGGAAGAGATGCTCAATAGTGGCAGCCAGCTCCTGAGAGAGAGACAGAGACAAAGAGAGGGAGAGAGAAGAGGCAGCGGGGACAGAAGCTGCAGTATCTTTTATAACTTTACCTCAGAAGTGACATACCATCACTTGTGCCATGTTCTACTGGTCACACAGACCAGCCCTGGTACGATATGGGAGAGGATATATACAAGCATAAATACCAGGAGGTGGGGTCATTAGGAGCCATCTTGAAGACTGGCCACCACAGGGAGAGCACCAGAGAAGATGAGAAGAACCTTCACATCAAGAAGTGGGTCTGATCCCTGTGAGAGAAACAGGGAAGGAAGGATGATGGCTGAGTAGGAAGAGTCAGACTGCCGGCCAGTCTAAGAAGGTTTTCATCAGGCATTTAAGATGTTCTCAAGCAAGAGTCACCCGTTGGAGAAGTCCCATGTTTTGCTGGAATGTGCCTGCATTATATCCTGACCGTACTCAGGCACTGGCTGGGAGCAGCAGTGGGGGAAGCATGTCCTTTGGGTGAAGGTGGTGGAGGATGCCGAGGGACAGCTGCTGGGGTGTCAGTCAATTATGTTCTCTACAGCAGGAGATCTAAGCAGTGCATTTTCATGGCTGTCACAACACCGAAGTATTTCCTCCCTCCCTATGACACGTAAACTTAATCAAAGAAGCTGTTCTTCAAAAAATAGTATGTGTGGTGGAGGGAATTGTGGACCCAGGGAGATGTGAAGCCAAATATTTTTTACATTTCAGCTCTGTTTAGGCCTGAGAAGACACAGCCTCTCTTCTCCTGGCTTTCCCAACCTGAGCTGGCCAGGCTGGCTTCCTGCAGGAGGTATAAAGCCTTAGTTGAGTCTCTCAGGACTGTGGAAATTAACCAGGCAAAGAGAGGAAAGGACTCTCTGGCAGAAGGAGGAGCATATGCAAACATCCAGAAGCCTTCTTTCTCCCCACCCTTGAGCAGGAGAGATCTGGGCTCCAGGTGGCCCTGGGCCAGCACTGGGTGAATTCATCACTAGTGGTTAGTTGGCTAAAGTTCTAGGCAAGTTTCTGGGCCTGACCCTGGCTCCCTGCCTTGTTGGGTTCCCATTGGGAATCAACAGGGAGACAGACCCTGGCTAATCAATCAACCCTCAGGTATTGAAGGATAATCGGACTAGAATAGGTGGAGGAGGAACCCAGTGGTGGGAAGAAAGGCGACTGATATGGAGAGGGCCAGACGGCAGCTCTTCCCTCCCCTCCAGGAGCTGCGGTCTGCTCATCTTCCTGGGGAAGTTGGGGTGCAGAGCCTGGACCCCGAAGGCAGGATTGTAGGACTGGGGCAGGGCGGGGCAGGGGGTGGGTGGAAGGGGAGGAGGCACAACTGTGCTCACCACCAAAACAGTGTCCAAGATGCCTGCTGTCTTCTCAACCTCCCCTCCCCCCACCTCCTCCCTCCCTCTATCCCTTCCTTCTTTTATTCCGTTTTTTAAAGAAATAAATACATAAGTAGATAAATTCACTATACAAATCTTAGAGAAAACCTGATGTCAGAGAGCCGAAAATCAAATATAAATAAACAACACTAATAATTATTTTTGCTCCCAATTTTCTCATCCACACATATATTTTAACATGGCTGGAACAACACCAGATACGATTTTATATTTAGTTATTAATTAAACACCTGCAATGTCACATGTTTTTATAATTTTACTGAGTTTCAGCAAGTAGTTCTACTACAAGTGAATTAACTCGCTACAACTGTTGGGCTTTAATGGAGTAGGGAGGAGTCAGGTGTGGGCCTTTGTATGGGTGATGGCAGTCATGGATGTTGGCTGCATTGGGCGGGTTTGCCAGTGGCTGCTAGAAGAAGTCCTGTTGGTGGGATATCTAGGTTTTCGTGCTGAGTGATGAAGATTTGTTGAAAGTCTCATGTGTCTGAGTTGGTAAGAAATCATGCTATGGCTATGATGAATCCAACATCTTCAAAATGATTACAGAGGATTGTCGGGAAGGCGGCGGTGTTAACGTCTGTTCGACGAAATCATCATCCAATAAGTAGAAAAGATATAATTCCTACTCCCTCTCAACCAGTGAAGAGTTGGAATAGGTGGTTGGGGGTTACGAGAATTATTATAGTGATGAGAAATATAAGAAGGTATTTAAAGAATCAGTTAATACATGGGTCTGTGTGCATGTAGCATATTGAGGACTCTAATAGATCATGTGATGAAGAGTGCTACTGCTACGAAAATAACTGAAAAGTAGTCAAGATTAAAGCTCAGGGACAGTTTTAGAGTTTGGACTGTTAGTGTCAGTTTGAGAGAATTGTTGCTTGTCCAGAGGACATGAATGTTATGGTTGGGATTATACTAATGATGAAGGCGTAGAAGGTTGTAGATTTTACATAGTGGGGGTATAGGATGTTTTTGTATATTTGGGTATTAGATATCATAATGGGTAATAGTAGAATAAATATTCCTCAGGCCCTGCAAAGACTCACCCCTGCTCTGTCTGCCATCCTCTATGCTCAAGGTACCTCCTTCTCCCCACCCCCCTCCAAAACCCACCTCCCAGTACCAGCCTGACTCTGTTTTCAGATTGAAGCCTGCAACCTCCCTTTAATGGGAGTACACTCCCCTCTTTTCAAACAGCTCTCTCTTGCATGGAGCCTTTCACTGTGGGCCATGGGCCAGGGGGTTGAAAGCCCACCTGCCCACAGTTGGCATCTTCCTTTGTTCTCTTACTGTGGCAATGCAGAGGAGCGCAGTGACACCACCTGCCCAAGCCTGACCTCTGCTGACCCATATCCACCTGCAAGTCCAGGCCGGGTGGTAGATGTGATGTGACACCAAGGTACAAGAGCTTTGGCACAGAAGCCTCTTGACACCACCCTGTTTCTCATATCTACCCAAATCCTTCTCTTGTCCCGTGTCTTTGTCTGTGTCCTCTCTCTCCCATTCACCCCTTTCTGCGTTCGCCCCATGATGCAAGCTCTTGCCATTTCTATGGCCTTCTTCCTCTGGGAGTCTTTGGAGCCATCTTCCCCTCCCTTCCTCCCTCTTACTCTCAGATCTTCTTGAACTATTGGTTGTCACTCTGGGTACTCAGGAAAAGTCAACACAATTTTTACTACACATACCTCCCCCGACGTTTGGTCCCTCCAGTGAAAGACTGTTGGTCAAACATTATCCTGGATGTTTCTATGAGAGCGTTTTTAGATGAGATTTACATTTATTGTTTTTTAATGTTTAATGTTTATTTTTTTTTGAGAGAGAGAGGGAGGGAGAGAATATGAGTGGAGGAGAGGCAGAGAGAGGGGGACAGAGGACCAAAGGGGATTCTGTTCTGAGCTGAAATTGGATCCTTAACCGACTGAGCCACTCAGGCGCCACTAGATGAGGTTTATATTTAAATTAGTGAATTTTGAGGGGCTCCTGGGTGGCTCAGTTGGTTAAGTGTCTGACTTCGGCTCAGGTCATGGTCTCATGGTTTGTGAGTTTGAGCCTCACATCGGGCTCTGTGCTGACAGCTCAGAGCCTGGAACCTGCTTTGGATTCTGCGTCTCCCTCTCTCCCTGGCCCTCCCTGCTTGCACTCTGTCTCGCTCTATCTCCCAAAAATGAATAAATGTCAAAAAAATTTAAATTAATGGATTTCGAGTAATACAGACTGTTCTTCATAATGTGGTGGGCCTTGTCTAATCAGCTGAAGGCTTGAATAGCCTAAAAGACTGACCATCTTGAGCAAGAGGGAGTTCTCCAGTACACTGTCTTTGGACTTCATCTGAACACTGGCTTTTTCTAGTTCATAGCAAACTGCCTTTGGACTTGAACTGCAACTCTTCCTGATTCTCCAGCCTGCCAGCCTCCTCCAGACTGTGGACTTACCAAGGCTCTGCAATTGTGCGAGCCAATTCCTTGAAATAAATCTCTCTCTAGGGTGCTTGGGTGGCTCAGTTGGCTAGGCATCTGTCTCTTGATTTCAGCTCAGGTCACGATCTCACAGTTCATGGGTTCGAGCCCCGCATTGGGCTCTCCTCTGATTATAGCATGGAGCCTGCTTGGGATTCTTCCTCATCATTGTGTTTTATTTTTTTAAGCTCTTCATTACTTTCTGCACTTCTACAAGATGTCACAGTACATCTTGCCTTGGTCCTAGAATTAGTCATTTCTCCAAGGAACCCAGATTCCTTTTTATGGGAGAATGGCATTAGAAGCCAAAATCTGACCCTAGGTGTACCCACTGCTCCTTCCGTGTCTCTCAGGTGACAGAGAAAGGAAATATATGTGTGTACTAACCCACATTTATACACATATTTATAACTGTTCTTTATGTAACATTCTGTATCTATATTAAGCTCAATATGAGTTGTTATGTGTAGATAACAACTGTTATCTGTAGTTTCTCCATTTGAATTCTATTAGTTATTGTTGAAAATATTCTCAAACCCAGGCCTGTATAAGGCAGATGGGTTACCTGTTGTCATCAAGCCTGTAGCCGGCTGGTGAAAATAGACTTTGGACAAATATTTAAAAGTATGTTACTAAGCATTATGAAGGTCAAGCGCATGGTACTTCTAGCACATTTAATCTCAGAGTCCTGACCTAAATTAACCTTGGGAATCAGTTCATTCTGATGTCCCCAACTGCAATCCACACAGATAATTTTAGCCTCCTTCCCTTTCTTTTTTTTTTTTTTTTTTTTTTTAATGTTTATTTCTAGGAGAGAGAGACAGAGTGAGCAGGGGAGGGTCAGAGAGAGAGGGAGTCACAGACTGAAACAGGCTCCAAGCTCTGAGCTGGCTGGCAGTCAGCACAGAGCCCGACGCGGGGCTCGAACCCACGAACCGCGAGATCATGACCTAAGCGAAAGTCGGACGTTTAACCGACTAAGCCACCCAGGCGCCCCGCCTCCTTCCCTTTCTAACTTACCTGTAACTTCCCACTCCTGAGAGAGAAGTACCCGGTGGCCACCATCACCGTTCACTTGATTGCTCAATTCTAGTGTGTATAGTGTTGGCAGGATTTGTAGCCCGCACCTCCATGAGAAGCAACTTACTAGTTTCTTTTGCTTTTAGTCTTATATACTTCACTCATTTGCAAAGTTACTCATATCAGCACCATTTCCCACTGCCTTTAGTGAGAATGTTTTGTACATTCCCAATACAGTTGATTGTTTTGTCACATACTGCACTCCATCCTGGGATCCCTGACCTCCTAAATGATCCTTGTTTCATTTGCACACGTGAAGGTTCACTTTATGTGCTATTAAGTTCTACAGGTTTTTACAAATGTATGGTGTCATGTATCCACTATTACAGAATCATATAGAACAGTTTCACTATCCTGGGGCACCTGGGTGGCTCAGTCAGTTGAGTGTCTAACTTCTGCTCAGGTCATGATCTCACAGTTCTTGAGTTTGAGCCCCACATCAGGCTCTGTGCTGACATCTCAGAGCCTGGAGCCTGCTTTGGATTCTGTGTCTCTGTGTCTCTCTGCCCCTCCTCTGTTCGTGCTCTCTCTCTCTCAAAAGTAAATAAACGTTAAATAGTTTTTTTAGAATAGTTTCACTGTCTTAAAAACAAACAAACATGTGCCTCACATCAATTCTACTCAACTCCCCCTTGCCCCTTTCCCTTTAGCAACCACTGATCTTTTTACCATTGCTCTAATTTTGCATTTTGTAGAAAGTATTGTATTGTGTAAAAATATTGATCTATAGTGAATTAAATTTTTTTTTCAAAAACCTGATCCTTTACCACAGATTGTGTAAGAAGCAGAGGCCTAAGTAACCTGTTCATGGTCACTCTGCTGCCACAGAGCAGAGAGAGCATCTGAAGCCACATCTTCCTGGTTTTGACTACTGAGCTGGTTCTCAGGTCTGTCCATTGTTTCTTCCCTGTTCAAGCACCATGAGGGCATCTCTCACTCTGAGCTCTGAATAGCGACCCTGAAACAATTTAGGAGCCAGTTGGACCATGTTATGGAGGAAAACAAAAGTAGGCTAGCCATGGTTATTAAAAAAAAGCCTTTATGTGGACTCAGGAAGTTGAAGGAAGAAGGAAAAAGAAAACGATGCATATGGCCCTGGGCATTAGGTAAAGCCCTGTGTTTGATGAGATTCCACAGCCCCAGATGGAGAGCCTACCTAATGCCAGGCCCGTACTGGGTGTCTGGGATACAGGACATAGAAGTGTACTGTCCCTCAAAAAGTTCACAGCCTAGCAGAATATTTGTCAATATGCATACAACTCCATACGTTATAAGAAGAAAACATGAAACAATTCTTTCAAAACCATAAAAATGTAGGACTCAGGAAAAGAAATGAGTGGCAGGATTTTGACCCACTCAACCAAAAACAAAGGAAGAGTCCCATGACAAGATCAGATATTTGTATTTTTTATGCTTTAAGATACGAGGCAAATAACTGAATGACTGTGTAAAGCTTTTGCTCCATTTGGAGAGGGGTGAGAATGGAGATGTGAAATGTAGAAAAGAAGTTCTGTCTATAAATACCAAAGAGGTCAAAATAAAATCACTCTTGGGGATGGCAATGAAGGTGGAAGCCTTTCAGGTGTATTTGGGATTTAATTTGACCCTGGAGAAACCAACCAGTGAGTAATTCCTAGAGTTGACACAGGACAAAGCCAGATTGTGTGCTCCTATAGAGTCGACTCAGAGGTCGTGCTCTGTAACAAAAAGCTTGGTAGCGCTCTTCATAACACGATATGGATGTGAAGCTGGCCTCAGTCCTCACGTGAAAATGCAAAATTCTGCATTGCAAAGAAGGTGAATCATTAACACAAAGGGTGATCTGATCTTTGTCTCTGTGGGCGGAGACCTACACAGATCAAGGTGTCTCTGTGGATTTAAGCATTGATAACTAAAGCCTCTTTCCTGAGTCAAATACCACAGCTACCTACTGGCCGTTCCACTGGCTGGCTGTCACACACTCCAAATTTTCACATCTCTCAAACAAACTCATTGTATCCAGAACCTGCTCTTTTTTTAAAAAAAAAATTAAAGTTCTTATTGAGATAAAATTCACATAACATAAAATTCATCGTTTAGCCCATTTTAGTGTATAGGTCAGTGGTTTTTGGTATTTTACCATGTTGTATGACCCTCACCATTAATTCCAGAATATTTTCATCACCCCTAAGACAATCCTGCATGCATCAAGCAGTCACTCCCCGATCCTCTTTCCCCCTGGCCCCTGACAACCATGAAGCTACTTTCTGTCTCTATGGATTTGCCTATTCTCAACCATTCGTGTAAATGGAACCATCCAGCACATGGTCTTTCATTTCTGACTTTGCTCACTTAGCATATATTTTCAAGGTGCATCCATGTTGTAACATGTGTCAGGACTTCATTCCTTTTTGTGGCTGAGTAATATTCCATTATATAGCTATACTACATGTTTGTTTAGCCCAAAGCTGTTCTTGTGAGTGTCTTCTGTGTCTACTGAGTAGCAAGTTTCCAAACCAAACATTGGGGTGTCTTCTTGACCTTTTTCTCTCATTCACCCTCAGAACCCATTCAGATAAGAGGGAAGTCTTGTTAATTTTATCCCTCTCTGTAATCTCTCCCCCTCCCTTCCCCCATCCATCATCATGGACCCTACCCCAGTTCAGGACACCCTCCCCCTCATCCAGATGAGATGAACTGTCACCCTAAGCAGTCACCCTGTTTCCAGCCCTGCGCCTTCTGCCCATTCTTGATGTCATGGTGGCAGTGATCTTCCTTATTTTCAGAGCTGACCATGTCCTTACCCTGCTTAAAATCCTTCAATGCCTATCCACTGCTTCCAGAATAAAGTCCAAGTCTCTCAGCACGGCTTACAAATCCCTCCTGGCCACATGCCCTGCCTGGTTCTCAGCCTTGTCTTGCATCCCAGCTCCAGCCCACTGAATGCCTTGGCCTGAGCCAGCCAGGCTGTTCCCCCGACAAACAGCAGCTCGTCGATCAAGACTCACCTCAGTGGCCACTTTCTCTCTAATGTTCTTCATGTCTTACCCACACTCCGGCTTGGACTAGCCCCCACACAAGCCTTCCCACAGCAGTCAGACCCCCTCTTGCTCACATCTCCACTCACATGTCACCGTGTCACCTCCATAGACAGACCTTCCTTGATGATGCTGTGTCACCATCCACCCTGGTCGCTCCATCACATTTCGCTTTTAACACTTACAACTACCTGACATCTTATGAATTTGTTTTCTTGTTTATTATCTCTTCCTCCACACTAAAGTATAAGTCCCCCAAGAGCAGGAATCTTGTATTTCCTATTTGTCCCTGAACCCCCACCTCAGAACAGAGCTTGGCACACAGAAAGGACTTGATAGTCATATATTAAATGGCTAATATATGTTTAATGTGAAAATAGATTTTGTTTGTTAAAAATCACATAGGGGCGCCTGAGTGGCTCAGTCAGCTGAGCCTCTGACCCTTGGTCAGATCATGATCTTGGGTCAGGTCATGATCTTGCAGTTCGTGAGTTCAAGCCTCACACACTCACAGTGCAGAGGCTGCTTGGTATTCTCTCTCCTCTGTGCCCCTCCCCTGCTCACTCTCTCAAAATAAATAAACTTAATAAAAAAATAAAAATTACATAATGATTTTTTAACTGCAGTAAAATTGGTATGCACATTATATTAGTTTCAGGTGTACACCAGAATCTGATCTTTGTACACACCACAAGTCTAGTTACCATCTGTCACATAATGACTATTTTTAAAATCCCAAATCTGAAGACCCTTTGAAGAAGCTAAAGGCCCCCATGTCTCTGCTGTGCCGACCTAGCCCTGATATTCTCCTTCTTTAGGAGATTCTTTTATTTTTCTTTTAGTGCTTTATTTATTTTTGAGAGAGAGAGCACATGCACGAGCTGCTGACCACAGCTGTGCTGATGGCAGGGAGCCTGCTGCAGGGCTTGAACTCACAAGCCGGGAGACCATGGCCTGAGCCGAAGCTGGGCGTTCAACTGATTGAGTCACCCAGGCGCCCCTAGAAGATTCCATCTATTCTCTGACCTCCGTGGCCCTTGGATCACCCTGGTTCTTCTCTCATTCTCTGACTGGTCCTTTGTCTACTTTATTTTCTGTTTCCTCTTCCTCTTCCTTCCCCTCCCAGCTACTGGCTTTCCTCAACTGCTGGGTCTTAGTTCTCTCCTTTACACACTAAAGGAAATTAAAAATTACGTGTATGCCTTACATTATATTTCTGCTGGGCAGCACCATCTGCACATTATTCTACATCTTTTTTTTTCCCATATAATATATTGTGGAAATTATTCCTAATCAATACATATGGAGCTGTTTCATTCTTTTCAATGGCCACATGGTATATACAATCACATAAAAATGCTGGAATGAGGTTTTGACATGGTGAGTTTCTACAAATCTAGTGAGTAGTCACTACAAATCTAGTCTGTAATCAGCTTGTTAATTGCTGTGAGCCATTGGTCTGCCATCACACAGTTTAAAGACACCAAGGGAGTTCCAACTGGGACCCTGCAGGTTGCAGGGAGTGAGAGGGCGTACCAGGTGAGCTGTCCACACAGAGAGACCCAGATGCCATCACAGGGATTAATTTTAACAATATAGTTCATTTAACTCAATATATCCAAAATAGTATTTCAATATATCAATATTAAAAATTATTAAGATACTTAACTTTTTTCTCACATGAAATCTTAGAAATCCTAAGTCTTTGAGGTGTACTTTGTACTTACTGTTCATCCCAATTTGGTCTAGCCATGTTTCAAGTGCTCAACAGCCACATGTGGCCAGTGGCAGCCATCCTGGATGGTGAGACTATGTGAATAGCAAGCACACGGCATGAAACAACTACGCAGTCCCCATATCTTTCCTCAGTCATCTTTCCCACTGAAATGCTCTATAGGACATTGGTGACTGACCATGGGCCACAAGAGCAGTTGGAGGCTGCCCTGAAATGCACACCCTAGATTCCTCCCATGGCGCTGCTTAGACCTCTCAAAATGGCTGCCATTCAGGGGTACAAAAAGACTCCTCCTATTTTACCCAGAGGCTGTCTCCCCTAGGAAGCAAACTAGCTCCCCTCATCCCAACTCCACCTTCACCGTCCTCTCAGTGAAATAGTCCAAAATCAATCAACAGGTCAATCAACAAACAGTCCTTGCGTGCTTACTATGTGTTCACTGCTTGCCAGGCCCTGGGGGCATGAGACACCAGGTTCCTGTTTACTCCTGGAGCTCCCGGTCTAGTGAGAAATGTCTCCCCACCCACCCTTACCCTCTCCCTCTGCCTTCCTCTCTTCTTACCTTTGGCCCCTTTCCTTCCTCTCTCAGGGCTTCAGATCTCTTTCCTGGCACCCATGGGTGATTACAGGTGGCTCCCCCAGGTGCTAACCACACCCTTTTGGGCTTAGTTTCCACTTCAGAGTTCAGCCCGGTCTCTGCTTTTCCTGGGAAGGTTCTTGTGCTTTAGTCACTCTGCTCAGGGAGCACAGGACCACAGAGATGATGGGGTCACTAGGAGGACGGGGAGGAAGTCCAGCCTGCAGAGTAAGGACGTGACTTACTCACAGCCTCTGGGCTGCTCTGGAACGACCAAGGCCAAGCTCATCCTGGAGAGAAAGGAAAGCACAGACGAAAGCGGGTCTAGTTGACACTGTTCTGGGTGTTGGGGCTCCAGCAGTGACCTCCTGATCCCCCCATATACCCAGAGGAGAGACGTACCGACACCCCTGGGGTGTCCAGTCCTGCCCTAACTCTTTCCTCCCCTTCAAGTCTATAACAAACCAACATACTTCCTGTTCGACATGGTGGTTCAGGCACTCAGAACTGCTCCCTGTGTCGCCATTCAGGGGCCCTCCTAATCACCCTCCTGGTGCCCTCTACTCTGGTTCATCCTGTACCAACCACCACATTCACCTTCGCACGATCCTCCTTGACTCTTCTGAACAACCCTGCTCAAACCTCGCCCTGACCTCCGTGGTTGGTGCGACCATACCTTCCCAGGTGATTCTCCTGCTAATCCATGAACAATATGACAGATCACCATGCTCCCCCACCCAAACTCTCCCTGGGAGGGGCTCCTTAGGGAAATGGAGGGAGAAATAACCTAGATGCTCTTAGCATAATAGTGCACCGCTGTTGTGAGTTGTCAGTGTTGGCAAGAGAAAAGTATGCTGGTTTTGTGGATGAGCCTTTCTGAGGCTGGACATGGAGGACTATTTGCCTTTATCCTCTCTCCCTCCTAACAGCTTCTGACGTCTCTTCATCAGCTCCATGAAGAGGAAATTCTGACAGAGCCAAAACCCTGGGTTGATGGATGTGTGTGTGTGTGTGTGTGTGTGTGTGTGTGTGTGTGTGTATGTAGAGGTGTTGTTAGGGTCAGAGTAGAAAATCCCATGTCCCCAGCTCCCAGACAGTGTGTGACTGTGGCAGGGATAGAAACCCATCCCTGAGAGATAGACACAGGCTCCAGGACTCCCTGACAACTTTGTCCAACCTTCTGCAGAGTCCTGGAGGTCTGGGATGCGCCCCTCAATCTGCCCTCTCTCTCTTCTTCACTAGGGTTCAGGCTTGGACAGTGGCCTGAAGGCTCTCCCTGCATCTCTGGCTCCCTCCCTCCTTATTTCCTCTCACAGTCACTTTCCCAAATCAAATCATTGGGCATTTAATCCCAACCCTTGGTAAGTGGTTTGTTTGTTTGTTTTTGCTTGTTTCTGGAGAATCTAGACTAACACAGTTGAGCTGTGTGTGTCTTCCCCGCACACCCTCAGCCTCAGCCAAACCCAATCCCCTGATTCCACAAGCAGGGGGCGTAACATGCTGAGATAGTGCCCCTCTGCCCTCCTCCACTAGGCCCAGTCAAGGAAGAGCCCACTCCTCCATGCCTCATCAGCGAGCTCTTACACCTGCCAAACTTAGCTGTCCTTCAGAGCCACCCTCAAGGTCAAGTCAATTCAAGAGGAAGCGGCAGGGCATCAGAGGTGGATACTGCAGCACTCTCTGCTCCCTCTAGGACCCAGGTGTAGAGCAAGGGAAGGACCCTCAGAGATGCTGTCACCGGTACTTCCCTAATCTGGGCCTGCTGGTCTTTCTGGGAGTCTGCTTGTGGTGTGGGGGGTGGGAAGTCACTTGGGGTGCCACCTGAGGAAGGAGGCTTAGGGCCAGGGTTCCATCTGCCCACCCAGCCCCTGTGGGCACAGGGAGGCCCACCTGCTCTCAAGCACCTGCTGTTGCCCTGTGTCCACATGGAGGGTGGCCCTTACATAAGGATCATTTTTTTGTGTTAGAAACAAACCTGGCAATAACCTTGTGGCCATGTAACTGGATAAACAACAAACCTCCCCAAAGCAGCCTGTGGGGGAAACCGGATTCAGATCTTGCTTGCAGTCCCATCTGTTCAATGTGTGAACTTGGATAAATTACTTAACTTTTCTGAACTTGATTTTCTTAGCTAAAGAGAGGTAATAGTAACACACACACACCTTAAGCTTATTGGGAGTATCAGATGAATAACATGTAAAGTTCCAAGCACAGGGTTTTCCCTATGGGACCAGTGATTGTAAAGGAGGCCAGTAATGTCCTCTAGAGGACAGTCTGGGAAGTGCTGGAGGTGTTTTCTGTTCTCACGCCTCAGGCCACTGGTGTAAAAGGTCTGCGTCCCCTGGGCAGTACAGCTCATGAGGAAATGTCCTTTATTCTACATGGCAAAGCAGGTGTTTGTGTAAGTTCTAGACACACTGAATTTTCCAGGAAAGCAACTACTGAGTAAATTGAGGGAATTTCATAACATGTTTTGTTTGGCACATTATCCAGAGTTGTTCACTGATTTAGAATATCTTACCCTTGACATATAGCCACTTGTGGTATTTGAGTGGCCACAAAGTGCACTTTGCATATGCTACTGAGCACACACATTCCCTGAGGACCCTGCTAAGGCCCAGACTCCATCCAGCAGGTCTGAGGTGGGAGCTGAGGTCTGCATTTCTCACCAGCCCCCAGGAAAGGCCGATGTTGCAGGGTCCTGGGGCAGTCACCCCTGAGCAGGACATGCAGAGAACATGTTTTAGTATAAATTCCTCTTCTTTTATTCTCCATTTGTATGACAGGGCTGCTTCATCTTAGGTCAAGTTCCTCAGGAAACAGGTTCGGAGAGAGGCTTGTGTGCAGGTGGTTGACTGGGGTGCGTTCTTCGAAACCCCCATGGTGGGTGGGAAATGCAGGATTGGGCAGAGGAAGAAGTCGCACCATGACGTGGTCACAGGAGAGGCCTCGGTTGATCCCTGGGAGCTCAGGACTTGGTTGGTGGCCGCCCAGAGATGTCTCACACTGGAGCAAAAGGGGCCGCCAGTTAGTCCACATCAAGCACTCACTGGAAGTGATAGGTGCATATCCTTGGCTCTCTGATCCCGGGCAAGTCCCAGGGAGGCCTCAGCTGTGAAACATTCGCAGCCAATGCTCCCACAGCTGGAGGAAGGAGGAGGCCTCTCTGGGCAAGGGATCTAGGCAAGACATGAGGCACCCTGTACGGCCAGTATTCTGAGTTTTAAAATAGTATATGCGGACAGATTATATTATCTATGAAATTTCATTTTAAGATAATAAAGGGGATGTGTCAAAATATTTGTTACAGAAAGGAAGCTCTGGGTTTCATTTAGAACCTCTGTATATAGTAATTGGTGCAAGTGTCTATTTAAAAAAAAAAAACAATAGTTCACCAAACTTGATAAACATTTATTGGGTACTTACTGTGTGTCAAGCACTGCTTTAAGCACTTAAAGTTCCTCAATGAACAAAGCAACAAAGGCCCCTACCCGCCGTGGAGGTTATAATCTAGCAAGTGCCAGGGGGTTAGAGACTGTGATCTCAGTTTTCAGTTTTAGGCCTGTATCTGCCCTCCGGGTGGTCCACCACCCAGCCCACAACCCGTGCCGGTCAGTGGGCTCCTGGGTCATGGTGAGCACCTCTCCTCTCTTCTTGCTCCATCCAGGCTGTCTGTGTTTAACAGATTCTTGTCCTTGGGCCTTCATCTCTTACCTCGGTCAGGTCCTCATGCCTAGCCATAGAAGCTACCCCGGGCTACTTTAAACATAAAAGGCATGTGTTAGGGGTGCCTGGGTGACTTAGTCAGTTAAGTGTATGACTCTCAGTTTTGACTCAGGTCATGATCTCATCATTTCCTGAATTCAAGCCCGTGTCGGGCTCTGTGCTGTCAGTGCAGAGCCTGCTTGGGATTCTCTCTGCCCCTCCCACACTAATGCTGTTTCTGTCTCTCTCAAAATAAAAATAAACTTAAAAAAAATTAATAGGGGCACCTGGGAGGCTCAGTCAGTTAAGCGTCTGACTTCTGCTCAGGTCATAATCTCATGGCTCATGGGTTCAAGTCCTGCATCAGGCTCTGTGCTGACAGCTCAGAGCTTGGAGCCTGCTTCGGATTCTGTGTCTCCCTCTCTCTCTGACCCTCCCCTACTCTCATTTTGTCTCTCTTTCTTTCAAAAAATAAACACCTAGATTGTGTAAGGTATTATAAAGTTTTAAAATAAAAGGTCTAGAGTAGATAAAAAGTAAAAAGGATATGAAGACTATGGAGAATACAAAGATTAGAAAGTTACTTAAAAAACTATTGTCAATCGTTTAGGCATCTTGTTAAGAATCTGGTGAATATAATTTTGTTTTTACCTTATTGCTTAACAATGTAAATCTATAATGAATAAGAAAACTGAGTTATGGTATATGGTACAGTATAAGTTCCAAGTTAAATTCTAATTTGAAAAACACAGAGCTGCAAGGCCATGGTGACCTGCTGATTAAAAAAAAATAAATAAATAAAAAATAAACACCTAAAAACTTAATAAAATCTTAAAAAGCTATGTATTACAGGATGCTGAGTAGCTCACAGATCCTCTAGGACAGCAAGAGGGCCGCCTATTAGTGTGCAGCAGTGGTTGCACACGGATTGCACCCTGGATCCTGAACAAAGGAAAGGAGGAACGCCTCTTCCCGGGGGACACCGTCTGAAGGCTCTTCGGTCCTCCCTACGCGCTGGTCAGCATACCACCGTCACCAGGCACAGAGACAGCACCACCCCCACAAGTGACATGGGGGGAAAGTAGACAATAGAAGTAGACCCACAGGTGATCCCAACGTTATTCAAAGACTTTAGAACAACTGTGATGACTACATGGAGGAAAATATGGGAAGAGTGGATGAGAAGGGCCTTTTCAACAGCAGACAAATCTATCACCAACCAGCCTGCACCACAAGAAATGTTAAAGGAATTTCTCATATTACAGGAAAATGACTGCGGGTGGAGACACAGAACTGCAGGAAGCAAATGAGATCATTAGAAAGAATAAACAGGGAAACCACTAAAATGAAAATGAGTAACAACAACGACAACAACAAAAAGCCAGTAAAGGAGAAGTGAGCGGTATCATAAATCTGTCCAAGTTTTAAAAGGCTCATAGGTCTCTTGAAGAGAGAGCAGTTACAACTGCTGAAGAGACTCTCCAGAAAGCCAGGACTGTGGCCCCCAACGCGACTGGTCAGAACGTGTAGGTTGTTTCCTTGGTGGGAGGGGAGGATGGAGCTGGTGGCCTGTGAGAGATTTTCTTACCCGCCAAGTGTTCCCTGCCCTTCGCCCCTAGCGTCATCCCCATGGGGCCTCAGGTTTCCAACCTCAGCCATGGACGTGTTTCTCGCCATGGGAGTGGAAGTGAAGTGTATGCATTTTGAGGCAAAAATCTTCAGGATTTTTACCTTTGTCCTGTTTCCTGGCCCCCTCCTCTGCACTGAATCTGGTACGTCCAAGACAGGGGAGCCTTCTTCGGCCTGGGGCCCAGATGAAGGACAGAAAATGAACTTTGTCCTGTACCACTAAGGGGGGGGTGGCTTCAGGGGAGTGTGCGTCAGCCTCAGGCACCCAGGGAAAACTTCCCCAGGATTCTGCTCTGATGCTGGAGAGTTTTCATTATTTCTTGCCCAACCTTTCATTCACTCAATTAATTTGTTCGTTAAATTCTTACGAAGTGCCAGAACCCAAGGGTGGTGAAAAACAAATGTGACTAATTCAGTCCCTGCCCCCTTGTACTAGCTGTCCCCGCAAAGCGTAAACAGCTCTGAGAGAGGCCCCTACTCACAGCTGGGGGAGGGGTTGTTGAGTCAACGGAAACAATTTGACAAGAAAACAATAGTAATAAGATTAAGACCATTAAATCGTCCCAAATCTCTTCCTCTTCTGCCAGCGTCTTGACAGACATGTTATTTCGCTGTAACCAGCATTCTAGAACCATCCGGGGGACATCTCTCACTGCTTTGGCAAAGTGCACACCCAGGTCAGGATGCATTCAGGCTGCAGTTTGAGCTCTGAGTTTACTGAACTGCTCTGGGGAACTGGGCCAGGAAAGGGGAGTGCTCAGACCTCACAGAGGGGGGCCAAGTGCTGGGGGGGGAGGGGTCACATCAGACAATGGGGCATGACTACAGGGCAGAATGGCTGTCAATGAGTTTGGGAGGATAGGGGAACATCTCCCTTTGGTGAAGCCAGAGGTCACCTTGTGGGGGTCTCCAAGCCCACTCCAGGCCTCTTTCCCTCTGCAGGTTCCTTCTACTAGGTCCTCCTGCACCTACACCCTCACTGACTGACTTCTGGGAGAGACGTGCCCAAACTGGAGCCCAGGCAAGGAGCTAAAGAGAGGGTCTGGGCAGGGGGGGGTGGGGGTGGGGGCCTGGGTGGCTCAGTTGATTAAGCATCTGACTTCGGCTCAGGTCAGGATCTCACAGTTCATGAGTTGGATCTGTGCTGACATTTCAGAGCCTGGAGCCTGCTTCCAATTCTGTCTCTACCCCTCCCCTGCTTATGCTCTGTCTCTTGCTCTCTCTTTCAAAAATAAATAAACATTAGAGAGAGAGAGAAGGTCTCGAGCAGGAGGCCCTTCCACAGCAACCCTTACTGCTGCTGGCCTCTCCTTGGGGCAATCCCTATTTTTTGCCCTGAGTCTGGGTCTTCAAGTCTCAGTCTCAGTCCCCAAGGACCCCAAGGACAGCCAGATAAGGGCCCAGGTGGGAGAACAGAGCAGTCATCTGGGAAATGAACATGCACACACTTTCCTGCATTTTTCTGAGACTCCAGGAGTTTGGGTTTCCATCTGGGCTCCTCCATAGACCATTTGGAGTATCAGGAACCATCAACCTCAGATAACTTTCTTTTTTTTTTTTTTATTTATTTTTAGGAGAGAGAGACAGCGTGAGCAGGGGAGGGTCAGAGAGAGAGGGAGTCACAGACTGAAACAGGCTCCAGGCTCTGAGCTGGCAGTCAGCACAGAGCCCGACGCGGGGCTCGAACCCACGAACCGCGAGATCATGACCTAAGCGAAAGTCGGACGCTTAACCGACTAAGCCACCCAGGCGCCCCAATTTTCTAACTCACTAATACACTTATTGCTACAGGTCTGTTTCTATAATGTTTGACTTTCTTCCTTTGAGTACAAAATTGCACACATACATGCACAATGCACACACATGATTTAGAGGGTTGAAAAGCTGATTGCCTGGGTGGTTCAGTCAATTGAGCATCCGAGTCTTTTTCTTTTTCTTAATATTTTTATTTATTTCTAGGAGAGAGAGAGAGAGAGATAGCGTGAGCAGGGGAGGATCAGAGAGAGAGAGAGTCACAGACTGAAACAGGCTCCAGGCCTTGAGCTGGCAGTCAGCACAGAGCCCGACACGGGGCTCGAACCCACGAACCGCGAGATCATGACCTAAGCGAAAGTTGGCCGCTTAACCGGCTAAACCACCCAGGCGCCCCTGAGCGTCCAAGTCTTGATTTCGGCTCGGGTCATGATCTCCGGGTGATGGGGGTGAGCCCCACAGTGGCCTCTGCGCTGAGCATGGAACCTACTCGAAATTCTCTCTCTCTCTCTCAAAATAAATAAACTTAAAAAAGAAAGTTGAAAAACTAATATATATACACATATATATGTACATATATACATACACACACACACACATATATATATACACACACACACATACATTATACATATAAAGAAGAACTAAAGGTTACCCACAATTTTGCCACCCACAGTCAGACACTGCTAACTCAGGATGAATCACTTGCTGGGTTCTTTCTCTGTAGTTACAATGCAGCTGCTATTAATAGCTATTACAGTCCTGACTGCATTCTTATCAAGCCCTTAGTGGTTGTTCAGAGAGCTCGTGTTTAAGCAACATTACTGCTCCCTAATTAGGGCTCCGCTGGGGCCCTGAGCTCCCTCCCAGAACCCTCTCCTGCCTCCCTATTCTCGAGCTTCTCTAACCTGAAGTTTGTGCCAAGTTCTTTACATCTTTTATTTCATCGAATCCTTACAAGCACCACAAAATACATTTTATTATGCCCATTTTATGGACGAAGATACTAAGACTCAAGGAAACTAAGTAGTTTACCAGAGGCAGCAAGTGGAGAGCCCAGGTCCGTGGGTTCCAAAGCCCCATGCCCTGTCCATAGCAGCTTGCAGGCTGCCGGAAGCCCTCTGGGGATCGCTCAGGCTGGAGAAGAAGAGGCTGAAGGAAGAGTCAGGAAACACCTTCTGGTCCATGCAGAGGTTTCACTGGAGGGACTAATGCCTATTCTTTCCTGAGAACAAGGCTGAGCATGTGGCCAGAGGCATGGCTAAGCGCCACCCCCCCTCCCCCCCAGTGGTCGGGCCACCCTTCTATAAGCTATGCTGGGAGGCTTGGGAGAGTGAGAAGGGGTGCTATTAGCAATACATAGGAGCAATGGACATAAATGGAATGTGCCAGAGAAACTGGGATGGATGGTCACCCTGATCAGTGAGAGCCGAGGGTGACAAGAGGACTCTTTTAGTAGATTGCCCAGAAGGCCAAAGGACCATATCATTCCCTCAGGTGTGCTCTGGGCACCAGGAGAGGTTCCAAGAAGTCTCTTCATTACTGGCTTCCCAGGGTCCAGTTTGGCGGCCATGCTGGGTGTGTATGCAGCAGGCAGCTATGTGGGTGCTAGCATCATCCAGATCTGCATTTGGATTCTAATATCATCTCTTTCCGTGGCTTTGGAAAAAAGTCACCTAAGCTTTCTGAGTCTCAGTTTCCTTGTCTGTAAAATGGGACCAATAAAATCTAATCTTTGAGATTATTCTATGATATGAGATAAGGTCTGTGCAAGCGCCTCCTGCTTAGTAAATGTTCCATAAATGTTGTGTTAGCCTCTGAGATGCAGTTTGCATCTGGGTAGGGCTGGGGTCATCAGGTTGATGTTAATTAAGTGACAGGGCCAATGTAAGTTTTCTAGACCAGGATAAACCTTGATTGGCCTGTGGCTTTCTCCTATTTGTACACCCTCAGGAGTGCTGACCTGGAGGCAGACCCCTGGTCTAGCCTGAGGCCTGCCTCTTGAGAGTCTGAGAAGTAAACAATGGCAGGTGGATTAGGGAAGGAAAGCACCAGCAGTGGCAGCAACAGCTGAAGAGGCACTAAAGCTCCAAGGAAGGGGACTCTTATCTTTGACCGGACAATGGGTCCCAGAAGGATGGGAGACATCCCCATTGCTTTTCCCTCTCTCTCCAACCTCTCTTTGCTTGGTCAGAAGCAGCCGCAGTCACGGGAAGTGCACGGTAGAACAGGCAAACTCAAGTCTTTGCTGCCGCGCCAGAGAATCAAAAAGTGCCAAGTTGATTGTAAAGAGGAGGAGGTTAAAGAAATCAACCTCATAAAGGTGTAGATGAATTCCTGGGCCCATCCCCAAGCTGCCCAGGCACGGGCCCAAACCTAACCAACACACCAAAGGCTTTGGGAATGAACTATGGGATAGATGGCCACCCAGGTCCCAAACTGGCCTCGGGGTGACGTGTACGAGGGCAGATCAGAACAGCGCCACAAAGCACTAGCAAAGACTTGAAGGTCAGACTGACACTGGAACCACACAGCTTACAGAAGGCAAGGAGACCTGTGGCCTCAACCTACCTAGTTCAAGGACATGCTAAGACAGACAAAACAACATTCTCCATAGGCTTTAAATAAGACCAGTCTGAGAGCATAATTTTCACAATGTCTGCACATAAAAACCACTCAATACACAAAGAACAAAAAAAAATCTAACAACTCACAGAGAAAAAAGATAATCAGATGCCAATCCCAAGGTGAGGCAGATGCTGGAATTATCTGGGAGGCTGTAAGCAGCTATTATAACCATGTTTCAAGAAATCATAACAACCAGGGGCACCTGGGTGGCTCAGTCGGTTAAGCGTCTGACTTTAGCTCAGGTCATGATCTCACAGCTCATGAGTTCAAGCCCTGCACCAGGCTCTGTGATGACAGCTCAGAGCCTGGAGCCTGCTTCGGATTCTGTGTCTCCCTCTCTATCTCTGCCTCTCTCCAGCTCTCTCTCTCTCTCAAAAATGAATAAACATTAGGGGCACCTGGGTGGCTTAGTCGGTTAAGCGTCCGACTTCCGCTTAGGTCATGATCTCGCGGTTCGTGGGTTTGAGCCCCGCGTCGGGCTCTGTGCTGACTGCCAGCTCAGAGCCTGGAGCCTATTTCAGAGTCTGTGTCTCCCTCTTTCTCTGACCTTCCCTAGCTCACGCTGTGTCTCTCTCTCTTTCCTAGAAATAAATAAAAATATTTTTTAAAAAATGAATAAACATTTAAAAAAAAGAAATAGCAATAAATACTCTTGCCCTGAATAAAAAGATAATTTTAGGAGAGAAATAAAATATTAAAAGAACCAAATGGAAAGTATAGAAGTGAAAAATACCATAACCTAAATAAAAAATCCACTGGAGGGGCAGAACATCAGAATGGGCCACAAGCTGTGGAGTTGCACAGGCAGTGCCTAGTGCCCTCAGATCTGGCAGCCTAGGGTAGACACCCCAAGGCCAGCACCAAACCAAGCGGCTTTGATCCAGGAACCCTTGGTGCAGCTGCATATGTGTGCATGTGTGTATATGACGTGGCCTACATACGTGCGCATCCTCCCAGAGCCTTCCCGGCCCATCCACACCAGCTCCCTGCTCAGACGCCGGCTGCGCTGCCCTTCCAGCCTAGCACTCCGGCTTCGCTTAACCACCTCCTCTGTGAGTCGGCCTCCCCACCACTGTGTAAGCTCCCTGGGGGGAGGGACTGCTGGTTCTTCTCTCTTCCTAACGCCCTGCACACGGCAGGAGGCACAAAAGGGGACCTCACAAGCTAAGGACTTCCCTCCAACTTGGGGGAGAAGCAAAAGGTAACAGGTAGTCAGATCTCACCGCTGGAGGCCCTCACACACGTACCCCCTCACAACGGCTCGCTCCCATTTCAAGATGAGGAAACGGATGCTCCCGAGAGATTAGACGATCGGAATGAGGTTGCACAGGAATGGCAGCCTGCGCCATCCCCAGGGCTTCTGTCTGTGACCCCGAACCCTTACAGAGGGAAGACGAGAGAGACACGGCTGAGGAGTGCGTCGGCAGTAGACAGAGCGAAAGCATCATCAGCCTCTCCTCCCTGGGACAGAACACTGGATCTCGGGGCTGGCAGGCTGGTGAGGGCCCTTTTCCGACCCACTCCCTTATGGCCCATGAGTCTCAGACCCAGGGAAGGACAGGGTTGGGAAGGACTTGGCTAAGATCATACAAACAGGGGCAGAAATACCCATTTTCCCGAGCTCTCTATATCTAAGGGGAATTAAGTACAACAAGGCTTCCCGAAGTTTCATTAAGGATTTCATTTTTGTCAAAAGGTGTACCATCCAAAAAAAAATAAGTTCTTAGGAGTAGATGTGCTTAATACATACTTAGCTGAAATAAGAATGGTGAGGGGCGCCTGGGTGGCTCAGTCCGTTAAGCGGCCGACTCCTGATTTCGGCTCAGATCATGATGGGTAATTATTTTGTAAGGAATACACCAGATGCAACGCTAAGCACTGTGTGAAGTTGATTAAATAGTAATAGATTTAGGAGTTAGCTTTGGCAATAAGAACTATAGAAGAAAAATGGGGAGTCCTTCTACGCCTGCCCAGAGGGGAATGACTAAGAAGGACATTTTAGCACATGTACTCAGTGGATTATGCTTATGAATACACCATGGAGTGAACACACGGTGGAGGGGAGGGGAGACAAAGCCAAGATGTTACACAGTGGTTGTATCCAAGTGTCAGATTACACTTGAGCTAAAGACTTTTTTTTTTTTTTTTTTTTGGTGTTCCAGAAATTCTAAAATGAGAATGTCCTTTTGGCAAAGAAGGAAATGTTTTATTTGGGAAGGAAAAAAATCCCGCTCTTTTTATTTGGTAGGGGACGTAGCTGGAATGAGAGCTGGTCTGGCGTAAGCAAATGTCATGGCCGGGAGCTTATCCCCAGTTTGCTCCTGACTGTACCTCCAGCTCCTAGAATGGTGTCAGGTCCACAGCAGGAATGCAGGCAATGCTGGTTGAATAAGTATGGATGACATATTTGGAAATAGTTGATCCTTGAAATTTCCAAATACCTCGTAGAGACAGAAAGGAGTTGAAAACGAGAATTACTCCAAATGGGAGCTATGTAACTGAGACAAAAATAAGTGTACACTGGAGGAAGCTGTCAGCCTTCTCACCTGTGGGTTAGGCTGCGGTGTGACGGTCACTGGTCACTCAGGACCCCAGGGCTTTCGGCAGCCAGAGCGCTCCTCCAAAACATGGACCAGACGTGGATTTTCTGTAGCCCTGTCATCCTTCTCTGACCAGCTCCCCCTTACCTCCATGGCCAGAACCTTCCTGAGGCTCTAAGGGGAAGCAGGTGAGAGAGGTGGGCAGCCAACAGGCCAAGAGGGCCTGGCCCTGCAGGACACGGGGTGCTCACTGCCCCACGCCTAGTGTCGGCGGTGGACGGAGGGACTGGGGAGGCAGCCAGCGATTTGCCTCCATCAGACCACATGTCTTACATTCTCATAATTAATGTATTCTAAGTACCCAAAAGGAGCCTCCAACAGGGAGGGGGGAAGCAGAGAGGAAAGGAGGAGAGGAGGGGAAGAAGGAGGGAGGCAGGGAAATGAAATAAAAATGCTAACCTGGAAAAGAACGAAAGCAAATAATTGACACACTTTCCTAGAGCACATTAGGAGGAATAAGATACAAGTCTGCTCCCTAGAGCTTAAGACCTAATCAGAGAGACAAAACCATCCCCTGAGGCCACCTGTCCAACTTTTCTCTAGGCTCTCCCCTGCCTCCCTGAATCTCCGCCCCGCCACCACTTCCTACCATGAGTGCTTCTGTGATTTCTGATCTTTGCTCCTGCCAACTTGCCCCTTGCCCCTCACTCACTGTGAGCCCACAGAGGTAGTTACTGCTCCAGAGGGCAGCTCGCAGCTAGACGGGATGGCCGCGAACGACCACAGACAGGGCAGCTGGCCCTGCATGCGTGCATGAGAGGCAGCTGAGCTTGGAGGGGGTGGGACAGACAGCTGTGGGGACAGGTGGGGCAGCCGTGGGGACGGTGGCATTTCACAAGGGCTGGAGACCATCAGCAGGATTGCACGCAGTCTCTGGACAGGTTTAGAGCCAGGCTAGATGGGGATGCTGAGAGATGCATGCATGATGCAGCTCCTTCAAGAACAGGCTGATAGGGGCGCCTGGGTGGGTTAGTCGGTTAAGCGTCCGACTTTCGCTTAGGTCATGATCTCGCGGTTAGTGGGTTCGAGCCCCGCATCCGGCTCTGTGCTGACTGCCAGCTCAGAGCCTGGAGCCTGTTTCAGTCTGTGACTCCCTCTCTCTCTGACCCTCCCCTGCTCATGCTATCTTTCTCTCTCTCTCCTAGAAATAAAAAAAAATCTTTAAAAAAAAAAAAAAGAACAGGCTGATAATTCCCTCAAAAAAAAAAAAAAAAAAAGAAACAGCCTCGACAGAAGGTGCTTGTATGTGTGGAGGAGAGCAAAGCCCACGTCACATGCTTGCAGAGAGGAGAAGGGCAGAAAGCAATATTCCCAAGGCCAGTGAAACCAGATGGTGAGAGATGGGGGGCAGGTCATGGTGTCTAGCAAGAGGACAATTAGGACAACAAAATACAAACAACCCAATTAAAAAATGGAAGAGAGACGAATAAGCAACAAGCACAGGAGAAGATGTTCCACATCACTAATCATTAGGGAAATGCAAATCAAAACCACAGGATACCACTTCACGTGCATTAGGATGAGCTATTAGAAAAAAAGAAAAGCATAAGTTTTATGGTATGTGTATTTTACCACACAGAAAAATTTAAAAACTGTAACAGGAAGCCATTTTGCAGTAAAACATAATACAGAAATGTTTAAAAAGCCACAATCTCATATCTCAGAAACAATTGATTTTAATATTAATTGAATATTAATCAAATACTTTTAAGGATTTTTTGATTTGCAGTGTTATTTCCCATTCTGTGGATGAAATAGTTATATTTAACCAATCCCCTATGATGGTATATTTGAATAGTTTCCTATTATTTACGATTATAAATACTTAGCAACTAAATTTTTTGCATATATTTTTAAGTGAATTATTTATTCAAAAGAGGGCAGTTAGGATGGGTGATGGGTCATGGGAGGGGGTGCAGGAAGCACAGGCCTGGCCTAAGAGGACCAGGGGCTCCTGGCAGCCAGGCAGAGCCACCCAAGACCCACCAGCTCTTTGGGATTAGAGCAGAGCTGCCTTAGTTCAAGACTTCACACACTTGACCCTTTCTGCGCTCTCCCCCGCCCCTCAGGAATCTTGGTCAAACGAAGATTCTATCTAGTTCAGTAGGTCCAGGATGGGGCACGGGTTCTGCATTTCCAACAGGTTCCCAGGTGATGCTGATGCGGCTGGATAGTAGCAAGAGCTCAGGATAAACGGTGAACACGGGATGGGGTCTGTGACAAGGCTGGTGACAGGACTGGAGATGTTTCCCTCGGGATTTGGCTCTGTGGTTTGTGAGACTCCACCTTGACTCTACCTCACAAAAGCTCAGAAGGAGGTTCTGAATCCTCTGTGCCAGATCCACAAAGGTGGAAGTCACGCATCCCTGGGGCCACCCTCAGGGTGTCAACAGGAACAAAGAAACCTCCAAGGGGCGACTTCAGAGAAGACAGCTGGACTGGTGGGAATGTCCCCAGATGGAGAACACATGCATCTTTGCTTAGCTTTTCACTGTGGAAAGGAACATCCCTCATCTTGAGAAGTACAATAAGCCCTCAGGCCTCATCATCAGCTTCAAGGATTATCAATCCATGGCCCATTTCCTCCAACAATCAACTATTCTCAACAGATGGCTTCAGAAATATTTTAAAACGTATCTCCAAAATATAAGTCTTCTCTTTAATAACACCTATGCCTCATTTTAATAAAAGAGACAAGTCTTTCGAAGAAAGTCATTTAGCAGTTTTGCTAAAATAATGTGTTGCAAAATAAAAATGTTAACAAGGTATTAAACACAGGTCTGCATTTCATTTCTATAGAATAAAAACTATGCTGTGTTTTAATGTTCTTGGAGAAAATGAGTTTCAAGATACAGAAAACTGCCTGTGGCATAAGATATTACATGAAAAAGCATTACAAAACAGTCTAAGCAGGATGACCTTTATGAAACTGTAATACACACAAGTGCACAAGAAATAAACCGGAAGAAAATATATCAAAATTCCAAGTGCCTTTCTGGTAATTTTAATCTTCTCATTGTGCTTTTCTGGATGTTCGATGAACAATGAGCATGTATGGCCATCATAAAAACAAACAAACAAAAGAAACAGTAGTGGCTGGGGCTTCCCAAAGGGTGCTTATGTCATCCCAGGACTTTTCTCTGGTAAACAATTACGTGCGCTTCCTCAGCCCACAGCATCCTCCCAGGCCCCTGGTTTCTTTCGTGGGTTTAGGGGTGGTCTTCATAGCCTCCTACCCAGTCCCTTTTCCTGCCATTAAATCCTAGCTGGCTTCCATTTGGCTCCAGATGGTGGGCGAACTGGTTCCCTCCCTTCCTGGCTTCCCTGGGATGAGTCCCTTTAAGCACCCATGGGCCTGGGCCAGCAGCTTTTGGATTTAATGGATTTATTGGGCAATGACTTTTACACACAATGGTATCTCTCTGTCATTTGAAATTTAGCCTGACTGCAATGTCTTTTTTGGTCAATAGGTGGTGCTGCGTAACACAAAAGCACTTTTGCCCTGCGGTTCCGAAGTTGATTTCAGGGATCCTATAATAACTGGAGAGAGTGTGCTGATATAGCATTACCAATAACGGCACGGGGACAAGTTTATCACCTGCCACTATCACTGCCATGACTACACAAAAGTAACCATTTCGATACCAAAAATGCAAGAAGACAAAATCTCAGAATAAAGGCAGTCCTTGAACTTGGATACATTTTAAGAAAAACTCTGCTGTATGGTTCTTATTCTTACTATCTCAACTCAGACCAGAACTTGACCCTAGACCGCCACTGGCACTGGATTGGCCTTTGGCAACCAGGAGTTGGAGATCGTTCCATTCCCCAAGGTCAAATTTCTGTAAAAATTAATTTTTTTTCAAATTAAGAATACCAGTGTGCAGTGAGACACATCTACTAGATCTTTCCTCCACTCACGGTTAAAGTGGAGCAGGGAGCCACTTTTAAGCAGAGTTCTCTTAAAAACAGAGAATGACATTCCTCTGCTTATTCTCTGCTGTCACCCCTCATCTACATGGTCGAAAGGCCTCAGGCTATCACACCAGTGGCTTCATGATGCAGAACTGCCCTCAGAAGTAGGATCACATAAAAGCTACCTCCAACTCATCCCAAAAACACAACCAAAGGGATGGCCTCGAGCCTTACCAAACCTAAGTCCTTACAAATCAGTTCCCTCTACCTGCAATGTTTGCATGCCCCCTCAACTTCCTGACATATGCCAATTCTTCCCCATCAGGTCAGCACAAGGTCACCTCCTCCAGGAGCTACCTCCTTTGCTCAGGAGGCATCTGTCACATTATGATTTTAGAGCACTTATCACCTTGCTATAATGTCACGGTCCTCTGGACGGACTGTTCGGCTTATATTCCCTCTTCAGGACTTGACTCCATAATATATCCAGTGAATCTTTGCTGATTTATTGATTCTCCTTGTTGGCAGACAAACCTGGGCCAGCTTTTTCAACATCCTCCCTTAAGATCTTTTCAACAAACCCAGGAGATGCTCGCAAAAATGGCAGGCTAGTTAGAAGGGAGAAAAATGGCAGGAAGCCCCTAGGATTTCGGGACTGTGCATCTGGCAAGAAAAGCACATGGAGTTTCCCGATCCTCTGAGGAGCCCACAGATCCTTTGGTGTCACCCTTGAAAAATATCTTTCTGAAATGTACTAGCTCTACCATAATTTACCAAAAAACAGCATTTAATAAAATGGGAATCAAAAATGTCCATGATCTATAAAAAGAAATGACTTTGTAGCAAAAGAAAATTACTTCAAAAAATTAAAATGAAATTAATAGAAACTGGGAAGAGAAGACAACTGCACACAGAGATGTGCATCAGTGTATAACATAAGCTACTGAGTGACAGAGACAGCAGGAACATGAGAAAATAAAATGTATAATGATTATAGTTTATTGGGTACATATACATGGCCCATGCACTAAGTAAAATACTTAACCTGTGCAATCTCACTTAATCTGCACCACCATTCTAAAAAGCAGGGATTACTGTCCCCCAGATTATAGGCTCAGAAAGGTTAAGTAACTTCTCCAAGATCAAACAGAGCGGAGAAAGGAATACAGATCTAATAGCAAAGCCCAAAGATAACAATACTTTTTCTCTTGGGTGATATATTTTGACTAAATAATTTTTTAATGTTTATTTGTTTTGAGAGAGAGTGCATGCTGAGGAAGGGCAGAGAGAAAGAGAGAGAGAGAGAGAGAGAGAATCCCAAGCAGGCTTCGTGATGTCAGCTGCCAGCACAGAGCCCAATATGGGGCTCAAACTCATGGACTGTGAGATCATGACCTGAGCTGAAATCAAGAGTCAGACGCTTAACTGACTGAGCCACCCAGGCAGCCTTTGACTAAATGTTTAAATTGCAGTTAAATAGAATTGAATTCTTAACTCAGTACACAGGGTATTCAGAACATGTCTGGATCTGAAGGCCCCAAATCTCCCAGGCCTGAGGGCCCACCATGCAGTCATGCTTGGAGCAGCAGACACACAGACCACACCCAGGTCCATCCTAAATGGCCTTTGTGTTGTTTTTAATAAACCTAAACCACCAGCTTCCCCTCTCATGATTTAGCTGTCTTCCTAAAGTTCAGATCACATGGTGAAGCTCAAAGAGCCTATTGCCTTCATCCAGTCATTTCCTAAGGACCAGTAACAGACTAATGATTCACTTTTCAAATGGGCCAAGGGTATTAATAGGCAGCTGACAGAGAAGGAAATATAAATGGTCCAAATCATTTTTTGCAATCTTTATTCACCCATCAGGGAAATGCAAAAACTACAGAAACCCGCCTCACTGGCCCAAAGCAGAAAGCTCCGAAACACACATAGAGTTCTCACACACTGGTGGCTGTGGCCATGGGAACAGCCTCCTCTGTGGAGAGCAATTTAGCAAGATCCATCACCACTGCAGACTCTTGCACTCAGGAGTTCCACTGCTGGGAACTCATCCTTCAGACTGACTTGCAAGTGAAAACTAATCCATGTACGCCATTTATTGCATCAACGGTTATAGCTGCAAAGGACTGGAAGCAGCCCAAGGGGTCTGGTACATCCACACACCCATGCACCCCTGAAGGAGAATGGGGGCGCTCTTTCACAATGGCCATGTAACTCTTCAGAATTACCGTAAGTGAAAAAAACAAGAAGGCAGCTTCTGGGGAGGAGAGGTGGCGGATGGGGTGGTAGACTTCACGGAAGACTCTTCAATACCTTTTGAATTTTGAACCATACAAAACATTCAGAAAAACATCATAGTGAAGCTTTCCTCATTACTAAAGGTTCTGGCTTAGCTCTAGCGAGGGGAGTTATCATACTCTCCCCTGCAGAATACTCGGTCTTCTTGAACTCTCCAGCAAAACCATGGGGACTGTGAGTCAGTGACTATCAGTGGGGGCTCGGCCCCTCTGCCAGTGTCACCCAGGCCCACACTTCCTCCCTCTGTCCACAGATGGCGTAGGAGGACTGCTGCCCTGCACAGATCAGTAAACCCTGGGGTTCAGGCTGCTGACCAAGAGGCAAAGAAACAGGCAGGTGCAAGTAAGTAACATAAAATAGAAACTAACTTTATTTCTCTGGAAGAAGCAGGTATCCATAGGTGGGGCAGCAACTTTGGCTGACACAGGCTGGTAGGAAAACACAGAACAGCACAGGGGAGGAGCTGGGTCAAAGAGGAAGCACTGGTATCCCTCCAGGGCAGCTGCCCCTTTGGTCTCCTTCCAACCCTGGGGCCTTGGGCCCTGGTCCCTGCCAGAGGACAATCTGGCACCCTTGTTCTGCTTCCTGAGCCACTCAGGGCTATTTCCAGGCACAAGATCCTAAGACCAGCCAAGTTCCATAACATATCCATGGCGAGTCCACAAGTCACATTCTCTCTAACACCCCAACTGCCCACCAGGGGATCCCTGGAGAGGGACCCTGCCCTGGGGAGGGCTTGCTGGGTGCTGGGCCGCCTTTCTGTGTGGTCACCACATCCTCCCTGCACGAGGCAAGCCCAGCTTCCCCGCCAGCAGAGTGTGGAAACACACTCTAGCCGCGGGCCCCACCAGGGGCCAGAGCCAGAGGCAGGTCGGCTGCAGGGCCTGCTGAGGCGGCCACCGGGCCTGCCTTCACGGAGCTCCTTCCCGCCCCTTGGCTAAGGGCACCAAGAGCTGATCCAAAGTTGCAGGGACAGCACTGGGTGAGGGAGGGATGGCAAGGCGGGGCTCCTGGTCTCCTGCTGCCTTGACTTTGCTCTGCCACCGGGAGCAGCAAGTGGCAGCAGGTCCTCCCGGCCTGGGCAGGGCTTCTCCCCACCCTTGTCAGATGGACAGGTTCAAGTGATTCCTTCAGGGCAGACCCTCTAGGCTCTCCAGACATCTCAGCGCCTAAAGGACGGAAATAACAAGAAAGCCACTCTATCAACACAGGGGCCGATCAACAATGTCTAGAGTGCGTGGGCACAAGAGGGCCTCTTGGTGGTGGGCTAATCGGTTGAAAAGTCAGCAATAATCTTGGAACTTTTCATCCTGGGATGCCTTTTTTTCTTTAATAAAAAAAAAAAAAAGAGAGAACAGCACTACCGAGTATTAGACTATCAGAGGGCAACAGGCATGGTAAAGCCTAAGTTTATTTGGACACAAATTAGTAAGAATAACCACAGGTTAATAGCTGACACTCGGTGGTTGTGTTCCATGTGCCAGACACTTGCTGTGTGATTTGACAGACGAATCCTCGTTTCTTCTAATCAATGAGGTAGATACTGTCATTTGTACCGATTAATTTTTCCCGAGTAATCTCTACTCCCAAAGTGGCGCTACAAGTCACAGCCCCAAGACTGCACACTCCACTGACTGAGCCAGCCAGGTGCCCCTCATTTGTACACATTTTACAGATGAGGACGGAGAGGTCACGAAGTGTGCCCAAGCCATCCCTGACGCCACCCCTGAGCAGAAGGCTGGGCTCTAACTCTAGCTATCTGCCACCAGGGCCTACCAGCTCCAAAACCCCACACCCACCAGCGTCCCTCTGGGGACAATGCTGGGATCTCTCCATATCTTTACTTTTTGACTTGATAAAATTCTCATTTATGATGTATTTATTTATGTTTATACTACAGATCACTTTTATCTGTATCATTTGTTACACGTACATATATAAATTTTTAACAGCAAAGTAACAAGATTATTTCTGATTAAGCATGCATTAAAATGGCATTAAAATTTTAAATTGAAATATGACACGGAGAGGTGAGAAATGTATTTAAATCACTGGGCCCTAAAGTGCTGCTCCCTGGCGCAGGCTCAGGGTGCTGTTTGGGGCTCGGGACGCAAGCCCTCACAAGGGCAGAGGCTCCAGTGCCCTCTCTTCACTCATTAGTCCTTTTGCACCAAGTGGCTACAAAGTCTAAATGTGCTCAGGAGAAACTGTTTTCACCCAGAACTGCCTGCCTCCCAGGGTCAGGGCGGCCCTCCCTCCTCCCAGCTGGTCAGGCCGGTGTCCCTGGCCCTGTGTGGCCCCATCAGGCCCTCGAGTGCAGGGCTCACTCACTTGTGGTGGGCGGGGCCGCAGGAGCCCAGGAGGTGGCAGCCGGCCTGCTCCAGGTTCCAGTCACACATCTCCAACACCTTGTGGCACTCGCTTCGTGGCCGCAGACCCAAGCCAAAGAGCCGTTCCACCTGAGGAGCAGAGGGCAGAGCCATGGGACACACTGGGGCTGGGGGCATGGGCTGGGGTGGGGGAGAGGACAGCCAGAGGCAGGATGGTGGGGAGGGGCAAGGGAGGTGAGAGCGGCAGAGCCAGTCTTTAGGGTCCCTGAAAGCCAGAGTGGGCAGGAGGTGGTGGTACCTTCAGATACTGGGCAGCCCTCTGCACGCTCCAGCTGTGACTCTGCAGGGCCGCCTGGCACTCCTCTGTGGTCACCCCATGCACCATGGCCTGCAGCTGGGCACACCCACCCACCTACCCATCAGCACCACTTGGGCCCATTTCTCCGGGGCCCTTGGGCCCCTGCCCCTCCGCCCAGCAGCCAGGCCGGATACTCACCATCTGGATCTTATCTGTTGGCCGTCCAGGCTCTGGCCCGTCCCCAGGGCAGCCCCTCTGTGGCAGCCGCGCAGTGGCCCTCAGGGCTGGTGGCCGGGCCCCTGGGTTACTGTTGTTGGTGGAGAAGTTGGCCTTGGGGTCTGGGGCAGCCTGGGGCATCGGTCGGACAGTGGCAGTGGGGGCAGCAGGGGCTGGAGTGCTGGGTGGGGGCAGCAGCAGGGGCACAGGCAGGGGGGCCGGCTCTTCAGGGCTCTGGGCCTCATGCAGGAAGCGCTGGTAGCGTTCCAGGTAGGGTGGGCGCTCGGGCAGCAGGTAGTAGTGGGTGTTGCTGACTTTCTTGCCATCGCGGACAATGGGTAGGATGCAGGGACCAGCCCGTGGGCCAGGTGCCTGGATCACTTGGGGCGTGGCATACTTGGGGTCTGAGGCGAAGCTCTGGGTGGTGGGCATGGTCTTCCCAGGTGAGCTTGAGAGCCGGGGCGGCAGCGGGGAGCTCCCAGGTGGCACCAGGGGGCTAGGGGTCCTGGAGCCTTGAGGGGACAGGGGCTCCCGGGGAGGCACCCGGGGAGGGGAGGCAGGTCCAGGCCACCGCCCTACCTCCTCCTCGCCAGAGGGGGCTGGAGACAGGTCACCGCGTGGGCGAGTTGGCCTCGGGGGGATGGGCACCCGGGGGGGCACCTGGGGCTTGTCCTCACCCGCTGGGGCTGGGCCGGGTGAAGGGACCAGGGGGCCAGCCGGGACCTGCAGCTGCCGCATGCACTCCTGCTGCAGTGCCTGGAAGATCTCTGCGGTCTGGGCCGAGCTGGGCGGCTTGCTCCCACCCTGGGGTGGGAGGAACAGATTGTCCTCCAGGGGAGGGAGGAGCTGTGCCTGCTCAGGCACAAAGGCATAATTGGTTTCACCCTGGCTGGGCCCCGCACAGACCCCTGCACCCACCAGGGTGCTGTTGATGGAGCAGACCTCAAAGTCATCCTCATCCTGGGCCACATCATCGTAGGCAGGAGGTGGGGGCAGCGGGCGGGCATCCCAGTCCACCACGGGCGTGGGGTGCAGGGGCCGGGGCAGTGCCCGCGTGGGGCTCTGCGGTGGGGTCTTGTCCAGCAAGGAGCAGGCGTCCATGGCCAGCTGTGCCAGTGAGGGTGCACAGGGCCGTGGGGCGGGGACGACGGGCTCCTCGCCGAAGTCAATGAGCGTGACCTCACTCCCGCCGCCACGCCCTGCCTTGGTGCCCGGCACCCGAGCTGAGGGCTTTGCCAGCCACAGCCCACGGGGCAGGCCTGGTTTCCGGAGGCCCAGCCTCTTGAAGTCGCTGGACAGAGGATCCTGGTCCTCACTCACTGGGTCGTAGGTTGGCTCTAGGATAGAAATGGAGATCCCAACGAGACAGCAGTGTCAGGGGGATGGGAAGAAAGAGGAGTGTCTTCCACCAACTCCCCACTCCCAATGCCACCAGAGGTTAGCCCTCAGCTGCCAAAACTCTCCAGGCACACCAACCCTATTCACACGGAAGGACAGGACTTGCTCTGGACTCCATTAGCTCTCTACACGGGCTGATGAGCCCTGCATCCACCTCAGCTAGAGCAAGCAACGCCCCACACCTGCCTACCTGACACCCGAGCACACAAGACCCCAGGTACCCCGGGCTCCCGGGCCTGGTTGGCAATCCCTTATCCCCACCCCGTTACGGCACACGGCACACCACTAGTGCAGGCAGCGGGCTGCGGGCAATCCCCACCATTAAGGGCAACAGGAGCTGTCTTTGGGAGAGCACAGAGCTCCTGACCTGCCACCATGAAAGCCCAGACACAGCCTTTGCAGGTCCCAAAGGGAGTAGAGCAGGGCCAGGTGGTGGAGAGGGGTGGCACCAGGACCACACAATTGGTCCTGGAGCCCAGGCGCTTGGGAGTCGGGGAAGAGGCAGCCATGCTGGGCCAGGTCAGCAGCACAAGCTCACAGCAAACACCCCACCTCCCCTCCCGCTCAGCCAGCCCACCAGGGCTCTGTACCTTCCAGAAGGAGAGGAGGAATGAGAGGAGAGAGGGGGCGGGGGCAGGGGCCAAGGCATCGAAAGCAGCCCCACTTACTCTGAGCGAAGATGGCAGGCTGAGGTGGGCGAGGTGGAGGCTCCCCTGCAAGAAAGGCCATGCGGAGAGTGGAGGGGACAGAGCAGGAGAGACAGAGGACAGGGGAGGGAAGACAGCCAGACGAGAGGGCAGTGTGTGGAGAGAGACAGAGAGGGCAGTGAATAGGAGCGAGTGAATGTACAAACCCAAGAGCAATGGGAAGCAATGGGGCGGCAGGATGGGGAAAACTGGGTTCCGGAACGACAGGCACAGGATCCGGGAGATGGATGAGGCTCCTGGCCAACATGAAGCCCGTGGGGTGGTTTTGGCTCGGGAGAGGACAGCAGGATTAGGGGGGTGAGGAAAGCCAGCATCTGAGCACGGCGGGAAGGAGGGAGAAGGGAAGCTGAGGTGGGCAGGCCAACACAGGGTTGGCTGAGGATGCCCACCTCGGCGGATACAGCTGCCTCTCATCTTCCACCCCACACCCAGCCGGAGCCAGGGCACAGCTGTCCCCCTGTAGCCCTGGCCCAACTGTCCCAGAGCCAAAACAGCCGCTCAGTGCCTGCACAAGACAGTGCCTCTTCCTGGGCAGCTGATAACTAGGGGGCACTAGGGAGCTGGAATCTTACTTTTCACCCTTCCTAGAAGCTGGGTGGGTCGGGAGGTGCTCAGTTCCACGCTCAGCAGGTCAGGAGGGTCCATGGGGTTTCCCAGGTACAGTCTGTGGAGAAAGAACCAGGTCTGAGGGGAGGGGGTTGGGGAAGGGTGTGGAGTGGTGATGGTTGGGGGAACCTCAGGAGGAGATGCCTGGGGTCAGGCGGAGAACAAAACCCTGAGGGCATGCAGGGTACCATCTTGTCCAATCCCCATGCAGACTTGGGTCTGGAGACCAGGACTTGCAACTCCCTGAAGACTGTACTCAGGGAGGGTGTCAGGGAGAAAGGGCAGGGACAGAACTGGCTGGCTGCAGCACGCCAGGAGCAGGGCAGAGGGCCGCCTTCTGGAGGGCGTCTACACACCTCGCCCCAATTCCCTCCGGCCCGCACTGGCTCTCACCAGCTGCCCCCCCAGGGCTCTGGGCTCTGGTGTGTGGGGGCAAGACGGCAGGCCTGCTTCACCATGCCTCTCAGGGGGCAGAACCAGGTGTCAGGAGAAGTCAGAGGAGAAAGGCTGCCTTGAAACCCCCTGGGGCCAGCAGAGAGGCATGAAGCCTGGGCTGAGGAGCCAGTATCTCGCTGGGGTGGGGCACCCAGGAAGTGACTAACTCTTCTCCTCAGTGACCTCCCCAGATGCCCCCCAGTGACTTCATCCTTTCACTTAAAGGAAACTGAACCCCCTGTCAGGTAGACAGTGAGCAGGCAGGAGCAGGGGGTGTTGTTGCCTAACCTTCCTCCTGGGGTTTCTCCATAGGGAGCTCTTTCTCTGCACCCCTAGCTCACCCCCTGGGACCTGTGCACACCCCCAGGGCTTGATGGGGCAGGCTCCATCTCCCAGGCTCTACACAAATACTAGGGGGCATGACTGAAGCCTTCCTGCTGAACTCCTTCCAGAGGCTGTTCCCAAGGCCACATTCCTAAGGTTGGTGCTTACGGTGGGGGCTTCTACCAAACAGAAGTGTGCCGCCATTCTCCGAGGCTCCTAACCCCAGTCCTGCCTATGGGGAACAACTTCCGGGCAATAAGAAACTCTCTGCCCTGAGGTTGTGACAAGGACCTTGGAAGCCAGTCAGAGCCTGCATGCCCAGGGAGGGGCTGCTGACTCCAGAGCCACAGGTAGCTCCCACTCCCACAAATGCACTCACTCATCAATCTTGTCGGGGAAGCCCCAGCAGTGGCGGGGGTCACTGTCACCATGTCCTGTGTGGATGAAGCTATTCTGCAGGGGTTGGCTGATGTCCTGGGCAGAAAGGCCAGCCACGGAGGTCACCACGTTGCGAGGAAAGGGCCCCACGCACAGTGTCCGGGTGTTCTGCCCGCGCCACCAGTAATTCTCAGCCCTGCTCAACAGAGATGACATGGTAAACACCAGGGTGAGGCGGGGTGCCCCCAGGGACTGGGACCCTTTTAATTCCAAGCTCTGTCCAGCCATGATACCTGACCACCTTGGCAGAAGGGGACCCAAGGGCTATGGCCCTGAGACCAGGGTGGTCTCAGGCATCAGCCTGGCTGCCCCACGACCTGTCACTACCCCAGTACAGGGCCTGGCTGTTTATACACACCTTACCCTAAGATACTTAGGTGGATCAGACAGCCTTTTCCTACAGTTTACAAATAAGCACATAGGTTCAAACAAGTGACAGGACTTGCCTACAGTTTCCAGACAGATTGCAGCAGACCCAGGATTCAAATTCAGCTGTTTGTCTACAAGCTATCACCCTTCCTATAAATCCGCCTTGCCTCCCTCCTCCCTGGCAAGGCCTGGACCCCTACCCTCTGGCCACCTGACCTTGCTCTTCAGCCCAGTTCCCGGGAATCCTGAGCTGCAGGGGCCAAGGGAACACCATGGCCTTAGCACTGGGCTGGGAGCCAAGTCCCCCAACCACACTCTATCTCCTACAGGCAGCCCCAAGTGCATTTGGAAGCACTGTAAGCAACCCACGCCTTCCCATCACCATTGTTTGTATTTCCAGTGCTTTCCACCACCTCTAGGCGGGGTTGTGGAACCTGTGCCCTTACCCCCAGCCATCTCCTGGGGAGCTCTACTCTTGTCTTAAATAATAAGGGGTCCATAAGGGGACCCAGCCTCCCAAAATGGTTGGACTGTGGGACCACCAGCCTCTCACTCTGATCTCAGACACAGAACCTCTGCCTAAGCCCGAGCCTGGGGTGAGGGTTAGGGCAGAAGGCTACCCTCCTGAACACTTCAAGTGGCAAGATGCAGCTGTGCTAGGATCACTCATACCTGACAACATGGGCAGAATCCGGGCTAAGGCAGAGGTAGTGCAGCTTCATGCTGCTGTGGTGGACACGTGTGCACATCCAGTCAACCCTGACCTGTGCAGCCAGGAGTGTCAAAGTCTCCTCCAAACTGGAGTCAGACCATAGGGACCAAGGGCAGATGGGGGCTGAGCTCCTGGACCCTCCTCTGTGAGGTGACGTGGCCCATTGGGGCGGCACGACCTCAAACAGCCTGCTCTGGAGATCACAAGTCAAACCCCACGAGCACAGCAGTGCTGGGGAAGCCAAGAGGTGGGGCGGGGGAGGGTTGGGAGCCCAGCCTCCCCATAAACAGGGCCGCTGACCAGCCTACCACCAGACACAGCAGCCCTGTGATTACACCCTGCCCTGGGGTGGGAAGGGCAGGAAAGGAAGGAAGAGAGGACAACACCCAGGAAGGGAGAAAGCCCATCGGAAAATAGCAGGGCCATTCCCAGGAGAGAAATGCCCCCAGCACCCCAGTCCACCGGGCTGGCTAAGGTCAAGGTCCTCCCATGAAGCAGGGTGAAGAGGGGGATGCCTGACACCAGGGGACCCCACTGCTGCTCTCCCCCTCCTCACCCCTGTACCCACTGGCTCCCTGGGTTCTGCGTGCCCCTTCACGGACCTTCTCAGACATCAACCCCAGGCTGGACATTGGACTCTGCTCTCACACCTCTTCAGAGGTGCTCATTAACCTGGGTGAGAGAGGTGGCTGGGCAGAGAGATAGTTCAAAGTAGAATGGAATCATGTCCAAGGCCAGTTCCACCCTGTGATCCTGTCTACCCTGTGTCAACCCTGAGCAAGGCCAGACTGACAGGTCACTCCCTCCACCCCCTTCCTTTTGACAGCACAGCCAAACACACAGTGGCTCCTCTGGACCCGCTTCTGAGAGTGAGAGATGCCAACCCACCTCTCTTTATTACAGGTATGGCCAAGAGCAAGAGCCTCCAGGCCTGCTGGGAGTCCTGACATCACTTCCTAGAAGATCTTTCCTACTACGGGAGGGGAGCTGGAGGGCAGGGAAAAGTGTATGAAAGACAGACATCCTGGGAAGCAGCATCCTCCTGACAAGGCTCAAATGTAAGTCTTGAGATGGCCAATGCTGTATCGTGCTGCCCACCCTGTCCCCCTCTGAGAATCGACAGGGCTGAAGTACCAGGGACTCAGAGAAGACTGAGGCCACCCTCCCCACCCGCCTGCACTGGCCGTGGCCACTCCCCCTCCTTGAACAAGCCAGAGTCTCCATAGCAACAGGAGGGCCTGGCCTACCATGGGCAGACAGATACTGCAGGGCAGACAGAAGTCCCTAGGAGAAGGGGAAAAGGGCCCAGCACCTCCAGCATGAGCTCTCTTTCCTGCTGCCTGTCAGCATCCGGGGACAGGCAAGAAGTTCAGTGGCACATGGGAAGCCGAGGCCCGAGCTGAGAACTGCCACAGGCTGACCCTGCTCTGTTTGGGAGCAGCTTCTGGAAACTTCAGCCCCTTGAGCCACTCCTGGTCTAAAGGAGTCTAGAAATGGCTGATAAATGTTGCCTGAACTTTCTGCTCAAAAACCCACCCCACTCACTTCTCTCTGAGAGACCCAGGCAGCCCCTGGTTTTGAGGGACAACCCAGCCCCTTGTGTCCCACCCCACCCCCACCCTGCTGCCAACCTACCACTGGAAGCAGAGGCTCCAGGGACCAGGGCAGGCCAAGGCCCAGAAGATGGACTTCAAAACCTGTCTCCCTTCTCTAGATCTATAAAAACAGAGTATGAAACAGCTGCCAGCCATCCTAATTTCCAAGTAAGACCCCCTGGAAAAGACCCAGCTCATCATTTGTCCCTCCATCTAGACAGCACCTCGCAAGCTCGGCAAAACATCTAGGTGTCCTGTCTCTGCCCACCGCCTGCAACCCCGAGAAACACTGAGCCTACAGAAACAATCGGAGCCAGGACAAGGGGGCTCTCAGACTCAACTTGGAAACAAACACTGGCACAGCTTCCGCAAGAGGAGTCCAAGGCTGACAGATGAGCAGAAACAGAGCTGCGAGCCAGGAAAGAGGAGATGCAGAAACAGAGACCCACACGTACAAGCCCAGACCCAAAAAGACACACATGAACAGAGAGCCCCTCCACCGGGAGACATGGAGACAGAGTCAGCCAAACAAACAGAGAGACATCTGGACACTGAAAAAACAAGGGGGCAGAGTTAAAGCTCGGGTACCATCCGCACACAGGCCCACCCCCAAAGCCTCACCGGCTGTTGTGGCCTCCTGCCCCTCACCTCCCACCTCCTGAGCAGCTCCAGGAACCAAGAGCAGACGCTGTGGTCCAAGTCGGCCATGGCCCCGGAGGAGGAGACCAGCAAGCCCACACTGGCAGGCAGCTGCGGAGCAAGCAGCCCAGGCCAACCGGAGGCTGTGACGCAAGGGCAGGGCAGGGCACGACCACGGTGGCTTCCAAGAGGAGCGGCTCCCCTGAGGCCCCACCTGTTGCCCGCCTAGCTCTGGTGGTAACCCACGGTGCCAGCTCCAGAGACACACACCCCAGGAACACAAGAAGAAACTGAGTCACCACTGGGGAACACTGGATCCCCACTGAGAGCAAGGGATGGGGGAGGTAAAGACCTGAGGGCTACGGTGCACAAGGGGGGTCAGGTTCAAGGTCCTCCTGCTTCTGGAGGTGGGAATGGATATAGGTCCAGACTTCTGACTCAAGGCCCTGCCATGCCCCTCTAGACAGGCCCTCACCCTAATCTGCCTATTTCCAGAATGCTTCCCAGTCCCTTGTCTGCCTCCTCAGTGCCAAACCCACAGACTACCTTCCTTCCTGGTCCCCTGAGCCTCTCTCCTTCTAAAAGCTTTCTGCTTTTGTTTACCACCAGTAACTCCCCAAACCTCCACCCCCACAACTTGTTGATATGTCATTCATATTCTCAGATAGTGGGCCTGAAGGCTAGGTAGGTGAGCCCTGGCCCAGGGAAGAGGTGCTGGTGCCACAGTGGGCCAGGTCACATTCCTCCACACCAGCCTGGGCTCCAGGGCCTACTCAATCACTGACTCCATGCAGAAGCTCTCCCCTCTCACCAACACCCCATGAGGCACAGGACTGAATGAACTAAAGGCCCCAGACCCCCAAACCTGAAGCCTAGGTAGAAAGGGCTCTGTGGGAAGCGACCCCTGTCCTCATCCCTGCCTGGCTCTGAGTCAGAGGAGCCGGGAGCACAGGGGATTTCCTCTGCCTTGCTCCTCTTCCTGGTCCTCCATGCTCACCCCCTACCCCAAAGGCACCTCAAGCCTGCCCTGCCCCAACCAGTTCCTCAGCAGCACTGGGGATCAGATAACAGAGGGTGGGGTGACTGGTGGGTAGGGCCTCCTCAGCAGAAGGACTTAAATGGGGGCTACAGGTAGGAGACATGACTCAGGAGATGCTGCCTGGAGGCAGAGATGTGTGTCCCAGGTGTCTGGGGTGAGGGGTAAGGAAAAGAGGCCCAGGGATGGGGACTAGGGACAAAGGAGACCAGGTGCGCAGCCCAGCAGAAAATAGAGGGGAGCCCTAGGAGGGGGCAGTGGGGCTTGGTGGGAGGGCAGAGACTTCCAGGAAGAGGGTGGGGCTGCTTTGGGGTACTGATAGGTGCCCAGGTGGGTAGGCCAGAGTCCCTGTCCTGGGAGGAGGCGGGAAGGGAAGAGAGAGAGGATGAGAGGAATGTTCAGCAGTTCCAGAGTCCATAGCTGAGGCACTAAGGCCAAGCTGAGCCACTTCCTACGCCTCACCATATTGGCAGTTTGGCTGTGACCCACATAGCTGGGGCTGGAGCCGAGTGGGAAAAGGGTGGAAGGGTGGCAGGGAAAACCCCTCTTAGCAGCAGCATCTGGTACTTAACCCCAGGTGCTCAAAACTGGACTCAGGCCTATCTTCCCCTTAGTGCACAGCTCAGGCTCCCCACAGCCTATGTTGTCATGGGAACCTTGGAGGCAGAAGAGCTCTCAGCCAGCAGGCCCCCCCACCCTGCACCCTTCAAGGCAGTGCAGGTGCAGCCTCACGCTCCCTACCTTCCCTCGATGACGGTGATGACATCGTTCATCTGGATGTGCAGCTTGTCTGGTTCCTCAAAGTCCTGAAGGGCCCTCATGTCAGTGGGCTGGGCCTGGGGGCAGAGACAGGTCAGTGCCCACCCTGGGACTGACCCCTGCTGGGATACCCCAACCCCCACGGGCAGAACAGCCTTCACCTCCAGCAGGAAGTCCCGCAGGGCCACAAAGGTGGGTCTGTCCTCTGGCTTGTGAGCCCAGCACTGAACCATGACATTGTAGATATCCTGCGGGCAGTCCTCAGGCCGCGGCAGACGTTCCCCCTCTTTGTCAATCTTATGCAGAATCTGGTGGTGGGGTGGTACAGTTTAAGCACAAGCAGAGCACCCAGCTCTTCACTTCCCACCTTCCCTGCAGCCCATGGAGCAACTGGAGCTGTGGGCCACCATGCCTGCACCCCAAAGAAAAGGTCTGTTTCCGGAAGCCTATCCCCAGGCCTCTGACCCTTATTCCCTGGCTGGGGCCTCTGGATAGGTGGCTATGGCAAGGGAAAAGGATGTGAGCAAGCCGTAGTCTGACCCTCTCCTAACCACTGAGGGTTCTTCTCTTTGCTCAGCTATTTGAGAGGTCATGTAGACATCGGGCCAGGGGGACAGGGACTCCAGCAAGTAAGAGCTAGTTCCAACAGGGGCAGGTTGGGGCCAGGAATCAAATCAACCCCCACCCACCCTGCAGGGAGCACATCTCCAGCCACTCACCTGACTGCCATTGAGGCCAATCCAGGGTTCCTGGCCATAGGTGAACATCTCCCACAATGTTACCCCAAACATCCAGGTGTCACTGGCATGGGAGAAGGTACGTGTCTTCAGGCTCTCGGGAGCACACCTGGCAGAGGCAGAGGTCAAAAGAAGGCCCTTCGGAGCATGCCCACCCACATCAGCCCAAAGGACAGAATGTATTCATTCAACAAATGTGTTGTTACCCTGTGTGCCAGCCTCAGGGTACTGGGGACAGGTACGAAGTGAATAGGGACAGGACTTTTTGACTATGGGATGCACAGAGAAAATCATCTATGCTCATGTCTTTATTCACACGGAGCCTGGGGTAGGACGAGGGTGATGTTCCCAGGTCATGGAAGTTGGGAGGTCAGAGGCTCCAAGAGTTGGTGAAGGGGAGGGGAAAAGATCTCAGGCTGTTTTCTAATTGTGGTGGGAGGATGACAATTTCCGGATTTGGGGCAGGATCCTGGGATTTGGGTCATTTCAGCAGGAAGGTGTGGGAGGGAAATTTGGATAGGGTCTGGGAAAGAACCAAAACGGGTAGAAACAGTTACACTTGCTTCACCCAAACATCCCACACTCCCTCTGGGACTCCCGTTTGGATGAGGAAGAGAAATGTCACTGCAGTGAGGCCAGCAAAAGGGTATCCCACGGTGGGCCGAGGTACAGAGTGATGGGGACGCTGACTGAATGGAGAACCAAAGACTCTCTCCTGGGACTGGAGAGCTGGCCCTGCCACTCAAAGGGGGTGGGACCCAGGGACAGTCACTCAAGATCTCTAAAGCCTCATGGTCCTCATCTGTGAAATGTGAGTAATAATAATCTGCTCACCTCACTGTGCTATTGTAAGGGGACCTTATAATTTACCATCCAAGCCAGGATGCTTGGATATCAAGGGGGTGCTGTTAGTTACTCCAGGACAACAGGCACAATCTGAAATGTGTGGTCACTGTGCATATGAAATCAGTTATGAATTAGGGTGACCATACATCCTGGGTGAGAAGAGTGCACTGGCAAGAACTAGATCTACTCCTCCCACCCCAAAGCAAGGAGACCACACTCCTCTGGGTGCCTCCAAAGCTAGTGGACCACTATGGTTTCAGCATAGGACAAGCTCACACAAGGGCCAGGGAAGGGCCAAGGAGCACCTCAGTGTGCAGATAAACATCCCTGGTCAGCCTACAAGGCCCAGTACGGTCTGGCCCTGCCTGCTGCTAGCTCCACCTGAAACATACTTGCCAACCAGTCTGACTGGTGAACTTCTGATATTTTGAAAGCTTAATACAGAGTCCTATAGGATGCCTCTTTGAGCCCCTGCAGCACTTATCCCCATGCACCACAGTACCTGGTACACAGGCCCAGAGAATTCCTGGATGGGTGAGTGAATGGACTGCACACAAGAAGGGCACCCCAGACCCAGAGAAGACAAAGGCTGTTGTGGGTATAGAAGCCTTGGAAACTCTGAGGCCTGGGTATGCAGGGACCAGGAGGGGCAGGATGGGGACCAGGAGGGGCAGGATGGGGTCCAGGCCCTGTGGACAGGGCAGGTCCTGTGAGCCAGCAGCACCCGTCCCTCACCAGGCAAAGGGCACCTTGCGATGCTCTTGCATAACATAGTGGTCGTCATTCTGGGGTAGTGCACGCATCAACCCGAAGTCCCCAATCTTGACCAGGTCACGGGTGGCCAACAGCAGATTCCGGGCAGCCAGGTCACGGTGAATAAAGCGCTTGGACTCTAGGTAGCCCATGCCCTCAGCCACTTGCACGGCGTAGCGGCTCAGAGTCCCCAGGAGGAAGTGGCCCTGGTGCTTGCGCAGCCGGTCCAACAATGATCCCAGTGGCGCCAGCTCTGTCACCTGAGGCCACGGAGGAGGCAGGAGGAATAAGCGTGGCTGAGCCCTGCCCCTCCCTCAGCGCCCCATGCTGGATGCTCCTTCCTGGCCTGCCCTCAGGGGAACTCTGAGAGTTCTACAGCTTCCCAAGCCTTTCCCTCCAGGTAACATGGGAACCCAAGTCCCTGAGAGAAGCAACCCACAGAGGCTCAGATTCTAAACACTAAGAATTTCTAAACACTAAACTCTAGGACTCTAGGGCCAGCCCCTTCTGTGAGAGCAACTCTCTGCCAATGAGCACAAACTAAATCCAATGATGGACATGGGCTCCAGTGAACACAGTGCCAGGCCAGGCCACCGGAAGCCACTCTGCTACATCAGGTAAGGGACCAGGGAATCTTCGTCAGGATGGAGGGAGTAACTAACCACACGGGCAAGAGGAGGGGCAGATCTGGAGGCGCAGAGACCCTGCATGAATATCTGTCCTCTGCCCATAGCACTCACCATCTTCATGGGCGGTGTGAGCACCACACCATAGAGACGAATGAGGTTCCGATGATCCAGGGAGTGCATAGCATTAACCTCCCGGATAAAGTCATCCATGGCCTCTGGCTGGCTTAGCACATCAGGCTTCAGGCACTTCACAGCCACACTCACCTGTGCAGAGTGGGGATCAGACGGAGTCAGGACAGGCCCCAGGACCCAGCACTCTGAGCCAACCTGCTCTTCCCTCCAACTCAGCCCAAATATCTCTGCCTCAGCTCTGCTCGTCTGGAAACCAGCACGTCACAGGTATCTGTGAAGAGGGCAGCTGATTGACCTCCCTTGGGCCTTCCCTTCCTGGGGGAACGTCCAGGTTAAATATCAACCATAAAATAAGAGATGATCAATGTGATGACAGTATTAAAATGCTGTAATAAAATGGAATATTAAAAATGCTTTTGGTGTGGAAGGAAAATGCTATAAATACAGTGACAAGAAACTAATCAACAGTGACAGAAATCAGAATAGTGCTTCCCTTGGATGAAGAGGGTACTCAGTGGAAGAGGCAGGAGGGAGGCTCCTGGGGGCTGGAACTGCTCTTTATCATGATCTGGGCAGTGGTCATAGAGGTCTGTGCATGCATAAAAATTCACTAAGCTGTCCACTGAAGAACTATGTGCTTTATTGTATACATGCTACTTATCCCTCTGGGGAAAATTTGTAAAATGCAATACCAAGATGAAAAGGCAAGGTTTTAAAAGCTGCATTCAAACTTTGTATCTTCACCAAATTCAACAAAATACCTGGGGTGAAAAAAAGCAGAAATGCTAACTCTGCTTCCCCTGAGTGAGGGGATTACAAGCAATCGTTTTTCCTTATTTTTTAAATAGTGTCCAAACTTTTATAATAAGTAAGTTATTTTCATAATTGAAAAAAGAAACAGAGGTGTCTAATTAAACCAGAGGATGGAGTCCCTTTCTGATCTGTGCCCAGCTACACTAGCATCCCAGCAAGGGGAAAGATCTGCCCCAGAGGGCAGAGCTGGGGAAGTAGGGAGGGGGGAGAGGGGTGAGGATGGACTCTGCCAGAGTCTCTTAGAGGCCTGTTCCTCTGTCACACCTCATAGGACCCAGAGAGCTCACCGTCTTCCCTGAGGGGGCGTCCCACTCGCCCCTGCGCACCACACCAAAGGAGCCATCTCCTAGCTTCTCGAAGAGATGCAGGTCCTTCTCCCCAATGAGGCAGGTGAGGCTCTGCAAGGGCCCCTCCCCTGCTGGGCCCCCTGGGGTGGGCGACGTCTTCCGGAAGGTGCTCTGAGAGTGATGAGGGGGGAACTCAGCCTCCAGTCGCTTTCCACTGAACACCTGTTTGAAGGCAGCCAGGGGCCAGATGGAACCCAGAGGCCCCAGAGCCGGTCACTCAGTCCTGGCCCACAGGATTCTCGGGTAGGCCTCCAGAGAGGTCCTGCCTTTGCCAAACTGCCAGGGGGCAGCCTGGCTGGAGGTCCATCCCTCCTCCAGACCACACCCTCAAATGGGAACCCACAGTCTCAGTGTGGCCTCAGGGTATGTGCCAGAAATGGACTGACAGGCATGTCGCTTAAGACTGCTGTGGCCCCACACCCAGCTGTAGGGTCAGGGACAGCTTAAAGCCACTCCAGACCCATCTTCCGCGCCACCTGTCCCTCCCTATCCCCCTACCCAGCACAGACTGGGGCCCCTAACCCGAGCAGATGGGCAGGAGCCTGAGGGGCCCTCCACAAACACCTCCCTGTCCATTTTTAGCTCTGGCCCCTTCTCTGGGTTGCCCATTTGGCGCTGTCTGTCTCCACTCTCCCTGGGGAGCTGACTGCCCTTCATCCTGCCAGAGGAGAGGATAATTTGAGCCTGAGGTTGGACCGTGAATGTGTGTGGGGTGGGGGCAGGGGAATATGTACAGATGAAGCAAGGTCTTGTTGGGAAAAGGCCTGGGAAGACAGCTGGGCTTCTGGAGGGGCTAGAGCTGAGAGCTGGGAAACGCAGACTGGAGGTGACTCTGTGGCCTGGGATGTGGAGGGAAGGGACCAAAGGTCAGGGGACAGGAGGAAGGAGGCCCTGAGTAGCAGAGCTGGCCCCACCAATCTCACTGGGGCATCCAAAGCCTTGGCCTCAGGCTGCAGAGTCTGTCCAGTTAGGTCCCTTCCCCTCAAAGGTTGGCAGAGCCTTATCCATATTGGGTGTGGGGTGTTTCCAATCTGAGAGCCTCTTCTAGCCACTGCTCTGTCCTTCCTCCCAGTAACTGAAACCCCTTCTGTTTGCAAGCAGTGTTCAGCTAACAAGACCCTTCACAGCCTTTATCTCCAGGGACCTACTCCACGGCCCCATGAGGTGAGCTGGGTGCAAGTGCCGCCAGCACAGTTTTACTGAAGACATGCCTCAAGTCTGGAGAGGTTCACTGATTGACCTGAAGATCTCTTGTGTGGTGGGTCTAAGACCCCTGAACCCTGGCACACTGCACACCTCTTCCCTCCTGCCTTCACCCGTCCAACAAACTCATCCTTCCCTAAAACCTGGGCAAGGGACCAGGACAGTGTCCCCAGAAAAGGCCACAGGATCCCCAGAGACCGCCCCTTTGCCAGATCACAGCCAGGAAATCTCTGCTGCCCAATCCCAGTCCAGCTGTCCTGCCCTGCCCACCCCCCAGCCCAGCCCCGAGGCCAGAAGTGGGAGGGAAGGCCCCTGGCTGGTTCACTTCCTCTTGCATTGTCTTCCAGACAATGGGCAAAGTTCCACTGAGTCAGACCAGGGACTCACCACTCCACAGACCCAAATTAGGGCAAAGGGAGAGGGGGGCAGACTGTGGGGAAGGAAGTGGTCAGCACGGCCAGATGACCAGAGAAACCCCCTGCAGACGAGGGAGGGTGGGGGAGAAGGGAAGCAAAGCAAAGATGTCTTGGGTCCAGACAGTCCCCACTGCTCTGCCCTGGACACTGGTCCCAACACTCAAACTGAGCGAGGGCTCAAGTTACGGCACACTTGTCAACGGGTGCCTGCTCCATGCCCAGCGCTACCGCACAGCGGGAGGGAGGTGAAGCCATCGCTGCGCACAGACTACTCACACGTCATCTCTGGTGGAGACAGACACTTAGCTGGGCAGTCCTACCATACCGTGCCCGGCAGGACCTTGGAGGAGGGAGGTCTGTACAAAGTACAAGATCACACCTGTCTGGGAAAGGGGGAGCTTCCTAGGACTAACATAAGAGCGAGGTCTGCGAGGCTGCCCACCCCATCTTGCTCCTCATCCACACACCTTGCTCATCCAAGACTTGCGTTTGTACATGGCCTTTCTCCTCTTCACAGCCTCCCACAGCCGACGCTGTCCTGCAGGGAGAAAAGGGGAATTGAATGCTGTTTGGGTAGCTCACAGCCCCAAGGGCAGCTGCTGCCCACCTGCATGCTTCCTTGGGCCCCTGGGGTGGGCCCACCACTAGATACTGCCCAGCACAATGACACCAAGGAAACAGACCATTCTAACCAAATAGGGGACACAGTTAACCAAATGGTCAGGGCATTCCACTTCCAAGCACTGGTTCACGAACTAGATGGAGGTATTTAGCCAGCAAATTGAACAGCTGTGGTCTTTTTCCAACTCTCAAAGGAAGAAAAAAACGGCAATATGTAGGACTTACTCAATTTTGAGTTTTTCTCCCATAAAATTTTATTGTTACTGGCACCAGATACGAACTAACCAATCCCAAAGCAGTGTATGTCAGTGTCTAGTCTTATGTCTAATAATGTTATTACTGATTTAGCTACTTTAAGTTGAATGTACTAATGAGTTTCTAAAGCTCTACAAGGAACACCATGGCTTCCAGATGTTATAATCACTACTTTTAAGGTAAATACATAGAAAAGAAACGAGTTCAACTTAAAGAGCAGATCTTTGTGCATGGGAAAGAGACAGAATGAGTTTACTTTAGAGCAGATCTCTGTGACAGAGAGAAAGAGATTAAGAGAAAATTAGCAAATCATCTGAGGGTTTTTATCTTCTCTTCTCCATACAGATCTCTGGACGTTGACCCCTCTGATGTTCAGAATGGTGAACAGCAGACTCAATGCCACATTTATAAAGGAGGAGGAGATGGAGGAAATAAATGCATCCTACAAACATCTGAACAAACCAAAAGCAATGTATTTTTAATCCTCAGAATCCAGAGCTGTAAGGCTTCATTCCCCTCAAACTCCAGTTCGCCTTTCCAACTGCAAACTGTCCTCATGCACTCATTGCGTGCTGCATCTGCTGATGCCCTCACCCCACCTTGGGGGTTCTCAGACAGGCAGCCAGAGTTCTCAGCTATGCCACCCCATGGAATAAGGAGGAGGGCTCTTCCATGCAGTTGGCAATCCTGAGGATAGAGGAGGTAAATGGTCAGTGGAGAAGCAACAAGCAAGGCCAATGTCCCCACCTACCAGGCCGGCCCATGCCAATCTTCTCCAGGTCCTCATTCTTGACATACTCAAAGTGGGACAGGCGGGTAACATTGAGGTCATCACGGAGCCGCAGGAAGTACTGTTGTAGCTGCACCTCGGACAGCAGCTCCAGCAGCCAGCCTGTGCCCTCCTCCGGCTGCATGCTGCTGCTCCCCAGCCGCTGTGGAGAGGGAAGAATGGCTCAGGGACCAAGGAGTATGGGGAGGTGGCAGGGGACCCTGCCCCGAGTGCCCGAGGCTCACCCATATCCTACTAAACTGCTTCAAGGGAAGGACTCAAACCACGTTCTTGCTTCCCAAAACAGCTGTATAGAATGGCCTATACTCCTGTGCCCCTCCTCCTGCCAGCAACAAGGGTAGACTTAGGGTAGCTGGAATACAGCCTAGGCCCTGGAGCCAGGGTCATAAGCCCAAACTCTGATCTATGGCTGAGTGACAGGAGATCAACCTCTCTGTTCTCAGAGAGTCACAAGCCCTTCGAGAACCATGAAAACTATCGATTATGTTTCCAAGAAAGTATACATTCTAACTCATGAAGTTTCCATTAAAAAACTGGGGCGGGCGGGGGGCTTCTGACTGTCTCAATCAATACAATATGCAACTCTTGACCTCCAGGTTGTGAGTTAGAGCCTCACACTGGGTGTAGAGATTACCTAAAAATAAAATAATTTAAAAAACAATTGGGGGGTGTGGCACCTGGGTGGCTCAGTGGGTTAAGCATCCAACTTCAGCTCAGGTCATGATCTCGCGGTTTGTGAGTTCGAGCCTCATGTCGAGTCTGTGCTGACACCTCAGAGCCTGGAGCCTGCTTTGGATTCTGTGTCTCCCTCTCTCTGTCCCTGCCCCACTCGCACACTGTCTCTCTTTCTCTCTCAAAAATAAATAAACATTTAAAAAATTAGAAAAAAACAATTTGGGGGTGTGTGCAGGGTCCCTTGAGACCCATCCATAGGCTCCTCAGGCCTGCTGGACCCCAGAGAAAAAAAGCAGTTGTGGACGACTAGATGAGCTCTAAGTTCCACCCAATGGGTGAAGTCACCAGAGCCTTGCTCCTCACCATTCCACAGTAGACCACTCGAGTGCCCTTAGGACTACGGTGAGTGGAAGACAGCAGAGGCTGGGGTGAGCTTTCAGATGCCGGCTCAAAGAGGCAGCCCTGCTTAGCTCCATCAATGGTTGTCCCCAAAGACTGCTGCCCAGCATCGTCAAAGCTTTTAATTTTTCAAGAAGTACTGGAAATCTGAATTTATACGTGAAACCTCACCATTAAAATTCTTTTTGTAAAGGTAATATATGCACATGGTAAAATATTCAAAAAGCACACAGGAGCCACAAAGTCTCATTTCCTGCCCTACTGCATAGCCACCTAGCCCCCTGTCCCCAAAGCTGGCTGCCATAAATGACTTTTTTTTTTTTAATATTTTTTTTTAATGTTTTTTTTATTTATTTCTAGGAGAGAGAGAGAGAGACACAGCGTGAGCAGGGGAGGGTCAGAGAGAGAGGAGTCAGGCCAGAGCAGGCTCCAGGCTCTGAGCTGGCAGTCAGCACAGAGCCCGACGCGGGGCTCGAACCCACGGGCCGCGAGATCATGACCCGAGCGAAAGTCGGACGCTTAACCAACTACGCCACCCGGGCGCCCCTGCCATAAATGACTTTTACACATCCTTCCAGACTTTGTTTTTCCCCCACACATTCACCCATTACTCACAACATTCTGTTCCTTGTTTTCACTTAACATTACATCTTTCCCTTGACTTTTTAGTTATATCAACTAATTCAAGTTTGAAAGACACACACACACGCGCGCACACACACACACACACAGACACACACAATGTGCTGTGCAAGCCAAGCAAAACACATGTGCAGGCTATAATCAGCCAACAGGCCACCAGTGAGTGACCTCTGACCTACACTCTGTGCGGCCCAGAGAAAGAGGACAGGGCACCCTTAACACGAAGGAGTCTGACCCCCTGGACACCAAGCCCATCCTTGTCCAAGGAAGACACATCAGAGCTGAGAGCTTGGCCAGGCCGGTCCCTGACCTGCATTCAATCCCCATGGAAGAAGACCCACAAGAAGGAAATGGCCAGCTGCCCCTCGACACCTCATAAGTCAGAGGTGGCCTTGGCCTCCAGCTCCCATCACAGCCGCACCAAGAGAAGTCAACACTTGCAGCCCAGGCCGAGCATGAGCCTCCTGCCCCCATAGTCCCCAGCGGTGCTGCCAGCCCAGAGCCAGGACATAAGAGCTTCCCAGGCAGCTCAGGGCAGCACAAAGAGTGACAAACGGGAATGAGAAGCCCTCAGTTCAAACCCTGGCTCTTCCGCCAAGGCAGCTGGGCCAGAGGGGGGTTTTCAAACTTCAAGCTGTGACCCTTTACCCAGATGGTTCTTGCAAGGTCTGTACAGCCTCGTAGGGGACATTCTTGGTGGTCATGATGTGTTGGGGGGCCGCTAGTGGCATTTAGTGGGTGACTAGGGGACAAGAATATAAGTTATCCTGTAATGTGCAGGGGAGTCTCACACCCTGTCCCAAATTCCACACAACTTAATTTGTGCAGGTGAAAAACTGGTTTATAAACATCTGAACCTAGAAACTAATTCCATTTTAAACAGGAACCAAAAAGTATTTTGCAGTTTTAATACACACCGAATCTTCCTAGAACGGAACTATGGTGTAAACAGAGGGATCAACTGGCCTTTCCTTTGTTCAGAACCCAGCAAAAGTTGTTCACTCGTCAGAAAAACGTCACTGAAGGCGACCTGCCCTTATTATTTCTAAACCCCACTCTCGGTCAGCACTCACAGAGCTGCCTCCACGGTGGTCCTCCTAGAGGTGTCAGCACGGACTACCTCATCACGTCAGAGTGGACAAACATATCTGAATACATGAAATGTTATCATCGCTTTCCTTTTATTTCTCCTTTATACTACAGGGAACATCATGTTGACTGATTATACACACACACAGTAAAAAGGTTATATTTTTATTATTTTTATTTAAGAAGAACTATAAAAATAACTCTAACACTTCAACTCCACTTATTATATGCCAGGCACGGTTCTAAGCATTTAGCCGCATTAACTCACCCATCCTCAATAAAACCGTTTGTTACACACACAAGGGAGTGCGTGGACATAAGAAAGCAGGGCACTGCTGCTTTCCAGAAGAAGGCCCCCAAGGTGCACCGTGCAAATCACTGACCTAGGTAGGCCATGTCTCTCCGCAGCCTGGCCAGGCAGGGTCAGCACTTCCACCATCACTAACATCTCCCAGGAGCAAAGCAAGTGCACCCGCCACATGCCCCACAATGTGGCCTGTCAGCAAGGCAAGCAGGCTGAAGACCCCCGCCTCTTCTTGCCCTATCTCCAAGTCTCGGGGCTCCAGACTCCCCACTCCTGCTCTCCTCTGGAGGAACACTCAAAGCCATGCCCTGGGTGATCAGGGCTCAGGAAGGCACAGAGCCCTTCCCCTGAAGCTGCTCAGAAAGCAAGGTCTGGCCTGTTCCTTTTCTCTGAGACACCAGCTAACAGGTCTCCCAGCTCAGCTAGACACTCCCCTCCCTGCTCTCCAGCCCCAGGGACAAGTTGCTCAGTGTAGGGGTATGTGGGGGACAGGGAAGAACACTAGGATCCCAGTAAGAAGAAAGCAATCAGCGTCCTAGTTCCGTCTCTACCACCAGGCCCAGGGTGACCCTGGATAAGCCCCTTCCCCTTTGCTAAGTGCCCCTTCCCGGCCAAGCTTCTTTGTCTCTGAAGCTTCCCCCGACCCTGCTCACAGTCTCCAGCTGTGTGTGTGTGCCTGGCCCCCAGCACACCCACAGTCCCACACCTGTGTCTGATGTGTGGCATGGCGCTCTCTGGGCACACACATTTCCCGCATACACTTTGCTAACACGCTCACCAACCAGAATGCAGCAGCTGAGGGGGGAGGCCCCGTGCTCAGAACCCCTATCAAGTCCTCAGCCATTCCCCGTCCTGTACTCTGCTCCTCAGTGAAGTGGTGGCTCTGAAGGGCTGACCCAGTCCCCAGTCAGTCCTACCCGCATTCCCAGCCCCCACTCACTGTGTACAGGCGTCGCCGTAGTCTGGCTAGGAGAGGGAAGGAGAGCTCCAGGCCAGGGAACCGACGGGCTACTGGCATCTCCAGGGAGCTGGAACCCCTGACTGGGTCCCTGGGGACTCTGGCCCAAGAAGTGAGGGAGCAGAGCCTTTAGCTCCTGAATTTAAGGTCCTGCCCAGAAAGGAAGTTGGCCAAAGACCTGCCCCAGGAGTCCCCCAAATCCCACACCAGGAGTGGGAAGTGGGGCAGAAGAAGAGGGTGGGCTCCTTTTCTCTGCTGCACAGCTGTTTCCACAACTGGCTAGTCTGGCAGGAGCAGGTGAGCTCTTCTCTGGGCTGGCTGCAGCCTGGGTCCTCTGTCCTGTTTCTCTGACTTCTCTTCAGTGCAATGGTCACAGCTCAGCCCTACTCCCTGGCTCCCCCGCCTGACCGCCCTCCCTCCTTCGTCCCTCCCTCCCCAGCTGAGCTGCTCTGACACTGGCTGAAAAAGGACCTTTCTGAATCACTGCCAAGAGGGTGGCGGGAATGAGGGGACTCTTCCTCCCAGCCACCCGCGCTGGCCCCCCTGCCTCCCCATACACAAGGCCCCCTGTCTTTGGCTTCCACCCCAGCCCCCATAGTTGCAGACAACTCTTGGGATTTTAGGGTGGGGGCTATGTGAATCAAGCAGCAATGTACAAAGAGGGGATACAGGCTCCTACATGGGCTTGTCTGGGGCTGTGGGGGCTAGAACACAGCCTGAGTTGGAGGGCTGGACCCCAGACAGACATTCCTGGGCCCTGCAGGCAGATCCTTCAGAGGACCCTCCCCCATCTCCCAGCCCCAGTCTTGGCTGGGCGTCTCCTGGCTCAGGCCCTAATGTGGCCCTGTTACCCTGGTGCCCGACGGAAATAGGAGGCCGGCAGCCTGCCAGAGTGGGGCAGTCCAGCCAAGAGCGAGGGAGGTTGTGGGGGTGAGGAATCTCCACCCCCTCCCCTGGGGTTGCCTTGCACTGCCCACAACATCAAGGGTGCCTCCTCCCCCAGACCAGCTGGCTAAGATACAAAGCCCCTCTAAACAAACAAATATGTCCCTAGACCCAGCTGGGATGCCCTCACCCCAAAGCAATAGGATTCCAGGCCATAGGATGTTTCTTGTATAGCACCCCCCTACACAGACAACAGCCTCAGCTAAGGGGAACTGGAGAACCCCATCGAGCCCCTCTGGCCCCCCATGTTCCTATAGCTGACAAATGATCCTTCTGCCTCTCCTCAAGAGAGCCAGCTGCTCCGACACCCCCCTCACTACAGCCCCCAGACACACCTGACAGCTGCAGGAAGTCCTCACAGGCTCCCTCAGCAACCCCCTCCCCCCACCAGCAGCCATGCCCAGAGAGCCTGTTTCTTGTACACTGCTCCCTTGTCCCTATCCAGCTGGCTACCAGCTCTGGGAACCCCAGCTGGCTGGTGGGGCAGACAGCTGGGTGAGACTTTTGGGGAGTTAGCATCTTAGGCTCTCTTTCCAGGGTCTCTCTTAGTGCTCAACCTTCTTAGCAGGGAGGTTACCTGAGAGGTCAGCCATTTCCTTGTCCCACCCCGTGGCGTGGGGGTAGGAGGTGTGAGTACTGGGGGACAGCCCAGCACTCAGTGTCCCTCTTCCTCATCCCTGTGTCATCTACCACCCAAAGCTCCTGGAGCCAGCTAGGTATAGCCTCTCCTTGGTCCAGTGAATCACCAGTCTGAGGCTGAGATCAGAGTTAATGGACAAGATGAGGTCAAGCTGAGATCACACTGGAAATGACTTTTCCCAAAACCGTGGCAGACAATGCCCATGGCTCAGAGAAGCTTACTGACTACTTCCCACCAAACACCACCCTGAAGGAGCCCCAAGGGCCTGATTTTAGGGGACAACTTAAGCAAAATTACTCCCTCTACTGCAAGATGGGGGTTGCTGGATCAGAATGGCCAGATTAAAAATTCTAGCCACCGCCAAAAGATGTTCCCCAAATCCATCAGAACCCCATGCCTGACTCTTCCCTTAGCCCTTGGGGAAGAACAAGCTTCAGCAACTTGCTCAGCAATCCAGCTGCAAAAGGCTGTGAGAAAAAAGCAAAGCCTGCTCAGAGCTCAGGCCAGTTCTTGGACCCCTTCTCCCAGCACTAGAAAACAGCCTCCACCTTTTCTGTCCCCCTCTGTCCTGTCAGCTACCGCCCTCTGCCGATCAAGAGAGAAAGTGCTTGATCTCCAAGGAGAAGGGAAGCAGCCCCATGAATAACGATCATATTTCCTAAAGCAAATAAGGACATTTAGCTTGATATGCATATTCGAAAGTATGCAGGAATGTCCAGGGAATAAGGACTGGATGCCCATAAAAGACTACACCCAAATCCTGGCACTGCTTCTGGGGCTCACATAGGGTGTTGAAGAAAGCCCAATAGGCAGTTTAATTGGATCTCAGAGAACCCGGACACACTGAGGCAGTGGGAACATCAGTAATTTACCACCAGTGACTTACCCCTCACCCACCACATATACACACAAACACCTCTTTACCCAGCTTCTTAGCCCCCAGGATCTGCCCTGGGGCCAGAAGCGCAGACCCCTCTGGCTCCTGAGGGGCTACTATGGAGCAGGACTGGGCCCTCAGCTCATTGACAGATGATGGGGTCTAGCTACCTGGCTATCCCCCAGGCCTCTCCCATTACCTGCTGTCCCTCCTCACCCCCAGCCAGGCGCTGATATGCAGATCTCTCCCCCATGGCACCCAAACTCCCAGGCGGTAGGGCCAGGAGAGGAGCAGAGCCCTCCCGCAGCCCCCGCCCCTCCAGCGGCACAGGCAGCGTCACAGCGCTACAGCGCTACAGCGCTGCGTCTTGAGGGGCCGGGCCTCCAGCATCCTCCAGAAGGAGGGCAGGCACTGCTTGAGCGCCTCGATCGAGAAGGCCGGTCCGTGCCCCCCTCCCCCGCCCCGTACCCCCCGGCATACCCACCCACAGCCTCATATCCACCACTGGTTGGCCAGTGTCCAAGCCGGTCGATGGTCGCGGTCACCTATGCCGGGCCTGCGACCGGCCCCTCCCCCCAATCCCGTCCCCAGCCTCCATTCCAAGGAGCCTCCGCCTCTCGCCTCTCGCCTATCCGCAGCACCACTTGCTGACCCCCAGAGATAGCCAGTGCCTCGACCCCACCCCCAATGACCGCAGGGCCACAGCTCCCCTCAGACCCTTGACCACCTCAGTGATCCCAGAGCTCCACAGCCACCAATTAGGTCCTGGGTAATCAAGCCCTCCCACATAAGAAGGTCCATCCAAGAAGCTCACAGAAAAAGAGCCCCATCCTGACTCGGCCTGAGACCCACCCCCCTCTGTTCACTGTGGTCTGAAGCCTATCCCCCCCCCACCACCCGGCTTCCTTCTACAGGGCTCCAAGCATGCGCCCACCTGCCGGGCTCCCTGCCGCTCCACTCCGCACTCCTCTGCACTCCACTCAGCGCCGCGTGAACCTGCCCAGCTGTAGAAGCCACGCCTCCGGCACCGGGAGGGAGACCACAGCCCGCCCGGCCCCACACCCCTTCCCAGACCCTTCCCAGCCGGGCCTTGACATCTCCCCGTCTGCCCGCTCCCTCCCCCAAGACTGCACAGGCTGTGCACACGGGAGCTCAGGGCCAGGGACCGTACTGGGGCTGACCTCTGGCCTCAGAAGAGTGCCTCAAGTGCCCACACTGCCCGCGGGAGGAGCTGCTCCAACACGTGCCCACATGAGCTCGGCCACCCAGCTGTGGGGTGAGGGCACTACCTAGTGGAGGAAGTCCTACTGCAGAGGCTCCTCCTCTCCCTCTAGCCCTGAGGGCCTGGAGGCGACCCACGCACACCCTCTCACTGCGCTGGCATCTGAAGCATCCATTGACTCCTTAGTACCAGGTATTTAGGGCTGAGCCCAGGTCATCCTCCCCTTCCAGGGTTGGGGCAGAGGAGGAGGGAGATGCTGAGACACCTGCCCTCCCCTCAACCAACTCAACCTCCAGGCCAAGGAAAGAGACCCCAGGAGGATAGGAGGTGAGTTCCTATAAGACTCACTCTCCTCACAAGTTCCTTCACCTTTGAAGCATACTGGGGTGGGGGATGACCCCTCCAGGCAGCAAATCTAATGCAGGCATAAGTTCCCGGCTATCTTACGGCGGCTCTAGCAGAAGTTCCTGGGTATACATACGGCAGCATGTTTTGTGGGAAGCTGCAAGAGCCCAGCCAAAGTCAGGAGGCTGTCCTAACCCAATGTGAGAGAAAAAGAGCACGAAAATGCCAGGCCCATCACCAAATCATTCCTCCTTCCTGCTTTCTCCCCATCTTCTCCAACCATCACCCCTTCCCCTTCCTAATGCCATCCTGCCAAGATTCCCACAGGATCCGAACTACCTCTAGGACTTGGGAGATCAAACCTACATGTATACCCGTGTATACATGTAGACACGTGGTCTACAACTTGCCCGGGTATCTCTGAAGGGAGCTGGGAGTGGCCAGGAACCAGCTTGCCTCCGCTGTCCACTTCCCTCCCCCAGCCTCTCCAGCAGCATCAGTGAAGTGACAAATCCACACTGAGGAGCAGACATGACATGTAATTTCCGGACATGAGATTTTTCCAAAACAATCTACCGTATTCTTGGGAATATATGCCAACCTCACCCCCAAGCCAGGCCTCTCCCACCCCTGCCCTCCCTCTTCTCTAAGCCTTAGAGGGAAAACAACATATTGGGGAAGAGGAGGGGCTAAGAGTTCCTCTCCCAGCCAGAGGATTACCTTGTCAGCCCCACAAAGCCCAGTAACTTCAACTCACCCCTCCATACACATGCCCCAAACTTCTGGACTGAGGCCAGGCTGACTCCCCTTGGGACCTCATCCCAGAGGGAACTGCACCAGGCAACCCCACACCTTCAGGTCAGCCCAGCTCTGACATCACACTGGTCTGGGGAGGAGGCTGGCCTGGGGCCAATGGAGAGAGGGGGTGATTCAGACACACACCATGACTGTCCACACCCTCTCCATCTCCAGGACACAGGGGCCCACTCCCTCCCAGGAGAGCTTGGCAGCTGTGGCTCTGAGGAGAGGCAGAGCTGAGGCATATTTGCCCACAGGCCTCAAGTCTAGCCCTGGAGCCTCTTTACTCTTCTCCTTAACTGCTGATGTTTCCCCAAGACTTCTAAACTCGCCCTTCCTTCTCTTCTCAGTGGATGCTCTGCTCCCTGGGGGTCACTTCCTCTCCCCTCAGGGCTCCAATTACCATGTGCTGTCTGTCTCTATTTCTGACCACCTAAAGCTCTAGGCCCACATTTACAGACATTTACAGGATAGCTCCACCAAGAAGATGCACAAGGACCACAGATTCTGTATCACCACACTGAACTTATCATCCCCCCTTAAACCTAGCCAACACATGCTCCATTATCCTGACTGAAAATATCACAAGCCAATGCCAGCCACCCAGGCTAGAAACTTCACCCCTGCCCCCACCCCCCCACCCCCCCAGCCATAACTTCCTACCTTCCCCACTGGGCAGGACACATAATCTTGTTTCTGCCTCCTCATTAGTCCTCCCATTTAACATCACTGGGATCAAGAGTCAGACAGAACAGAGCTGAAATCTTGGCTCTGTCCTTTGTAGTTGAGCAGCTTTGGGGCAAATGACTTAACCTGTAAGACTCAATTTCCTCTCTTGTAAAATGGGAATAAGTAGCAGCACCTCCTTCACAGAGTGCAGTTTCAATGAGATAATGAATAGCACAGATAGCACAGCACCCGGCACATAGCTGCCTATTGCTATTATTGTCACCCTTAGTCTCTCCCCTGCTTATATCCTTCTGTAACTCCTCATTGAGCCAAATACAAGGCCTTTGGGGATCCTCCCCTTGCCTGTTTGTCTACCTCCATACCTCATCATTTTCTTCAAATGTCCACGTTCCAACCAAATAAAATACTTGCCCTTCCCTTCTTTAATTTTTATTTTTTTAATGTTTACTTATTTTTGAGAGAGACAGAAAACAAGCAGGGGAGGGGCAGAGACTGAGGGAGACACAGAATCTGAAACAGGTTCCAGGCTCTGAGCTGTCAGCACAGAGCCCAATGTGGGCCTCGAACCCACAGACCATGACATGATGACCTGAGCCGAAGAGAGACGCTTAACTGACCGAGCCACCCAGGTGCCCCACTCCCTTCTTTAATTTTAATGTCTCAGGGCACCTGGGTGGCTCAGATGGTTAAATTCCAACTCTTGATTTCAGCTCAAGTCATGATCTCAGTTCATGAGTTCAAGCCTCATATTGGGCTCCGTGCTGGCAGTGCAGAGCCTGCTTAGGATTCTCTCTCTCAAAAATAAATAAACTTAAAAAAAAATTTCTCATTAAAAAAAAAAATTAGTGTCTCTGAGCTATTATCTTTGTGATGGTCCTTCTCTTTGTCTACATGAATTCCTACACATCCCTCAAGACTCATGTCATCTCCTCTGTAAACTGCCATTTCCTACCTCCAAATGGTTATTTTTGCCGTGCTTCCCATGTTATTCTTTTAAAATAATATTTGAAAACAGGAATGGTATAAATACACAATACAGTTAGCTATTGAGCAACATGGGTTTGAATTGCACAGGTCCACTTATATGTGGATTTTTTCAATATAGTACAGTACCGTAAATGTATTTTCTCTTATGATTTTCTTCATAACAACATTTTGTTTTCTCCAGTTTACTTTGCTCTAAGAATATAGTACATACTACATATAAAATATAAAATATGTGTTATTTATGTTATTGGTTTCCAGTCAATAGTCGGCTATCAGTAGTTCAGTTTTTAAGGAGTCAAAAGTTATGTGGGGCGCCTGGGTGGCTTAGTCGGTTGAACGTCCGACTTTCGCTTGGGTCATGATCTCGCGGTTTGTGGGTTCGAGCCCCGCGTCGGGCTCTGTGCTGACTGCCAGCTCAGAGCTTGAAGCCTGTTTCAGTCTGTGACTCCCTCTCTCTCTGACCCTCCCCTGCTCACGCTGTCTCTCTCTCTCTCCTAAAAAGAAATAAAACATTAAAAAAAAAATTAAAAAAAAAAAAAAAAAAAGCAGGGACCCAGAACAGATACAGGGACCTACCATGCCTCATCTTCGACTCCAGTGGAGAAGGGGGTGTGACTTTCAGAGAAGAAAGGAAAGACTCTACCTTTACACAGAACCTATCCACTATACAGACAGACCCACACTGAACTCAACATCTCCCCACATGTACCCACTTGATCTTGAAAGTATTTAGTTGTCGTTTCATGCTCCAGTGACTCAAGATTGGCATGCCAACCCTGACACTCAAGACAGGACACTGAGAAGCCTAATATATTCCTGGAGCACTCCTCCCACCAATGAAACCCCACTCAGGTGTGACAGAGGATAAATGCTGGCAGTCGTCTGGGTCCTGTGCACATGCACACCATGCACACCCTGGTGCCAGGGCTGCGATGCAAGGTACTGCAGAGAGCTGCCTCTTGCCAATCCTCTGGCCCAGGCATCATCACAACATCAAGGGATGCAGTGACTCCCAAGAAGGGAGGAAGGATGCAGTCCAGCTCCCAGCAGCCAGCCACTCCCGGAGCTCTTCAAGGGCTGGGGCTGGGCAGAGGCCGCCTGGCTGGTCCTCTGCCTGCTGGCTCAGGCCTCACCCCACCCCCACCCCTTCAGCAAGAGCCTAGAGCTGAAGGGGCCTATTGTTGAGCCCCAGAGGTGGGGTGAGGAAAGAAGCCAGAGCTGTGAATGGTAGAGCATTTATTCTGCAAGAGGGACTGCTCATCCCCTCTGGACCATGTCCATACCAGAACCCCAGGAGCTAGCAACACCCAGTGAGGGACAGGCTGCAGGGCCCAGGAGATGAAGGGACTGAACCCAGGAGCAAAAGAAATGTTGGACTACCTTCCCACTATATCCTGCCTACCCATTTCAGCAATAAAGAAACTGAGATCCTGAAAGGGGAAGGGGACTTGCCTGGGACAAGGCACTCACGGAGCTATTATCAGGAACAGATTCCTAGGGGCTAGGGGAGATCAACTGTTCAGAGCGGGGAAGATTCTGGACACAGAGGAGCAGCCATACCAAGGTCAGGGATTAGTAAGGGTAAGGACCCAGGAAGAGGAGGCCTTGCCTTATCAGAAGACACAGCACACAGGAGATAGGCAGAGACAGGCAGAGTCCCATGTTCTCACACCCAGCTAAGGCCCTTGGCTCCAGGGCTCCCAGGAGATACAGCTGCTGAAGGAAGAGACCAGGCCAAACCTCTAGCTCTACACCCCTCCTCGGTTACTTACCATGCACCTTCTATGTGCTCCCCCTGTGTTAGGGTTTTGAGGAAATAGGAAGGGGAAGTTGAGTTCTGGGTCCTCTAGAAGACATTCTGCATGGGTTCTTTTTTTTTTTTTTTTAATGGAAAACATGTATTTTATCTATTTATTTACTTTTATTTTTATTTATTTTTTTAGTGAGTTCTATGCCCAATGTGGGACTTGTACTCACAACAGAGTTCAAGAGTTGTACATTCTACCGACTGAGCCAGCCAGGGGTCCCTACGTGCAGTTCTTTAAAAGCTTTATCTTCACAGACTGATTAAAAACCTCCCCTTACTTCTCTACGTTATTTCCATTTTACAGATGAAGAAATTGAGGTTCTGGAGAAGTGACCAGGGTAATGCAGAGAGTAAGAGCTGAGGCCAGGATTCAGTCTATATAACTGCAGACTAAAGTTCTTGACTCAGTCAGTGCAAGCCCACGGAGGGCAGAACTACAGTCCTATTCATTAAATATATACAGGATACTGAATGAATTCAGGATTCTGTGAGGAAGTTTAAAGAGGGGACAGAGGTTCCAGGAAAAAATAACAAATTGCACACATGCACATAATTCCATTCCTTCTCAAAACCCCTCCAAAGCTCTATTTTCAAAAAGAGAATTCATTTTTCTAAAGAGAAAAAAAAGGTTTAAAGTTTATTTATTTTTCAAAGAGAGAGAGTACACTCATGAGCAGGGGAGGGCCAGAGAGCATCTGAGCAGAGGAGACAGAGGATCTGAAGCAGGCTCTGAGCTATGAACACAGAGCCTGATGCGGGGCTCAAACCTACAAACCACAAGATCATGACCCAAGCTGAAGTAGAATACTTAACCAACTGAGCCGCCCAAGTGCCCCTCAAGAGAAATTTTTTGAATGGCAGAAGCTCCTAAGGATGGGAAGAAAAGGAGAGGAAACAACCTCAACAAAACTTGGGCTGGAAAGCAAACCATGGGCCAGTGACAACTGGGAGCAGAACTTAAAACAAAAATTACAGTTCCCAAGGTGAGAAGGAACTGACTGACCCCACAGAATCCTCAAATGGCCTGGGAGCTGGAAGCCTCAGAAACTTCTACAAGAAGAAAAGGTGAGACAGGGAAGTGCTAAAAATATACAGAATTATTTAAAAGCGATTTAAGAAGCAGTAAGACCCCTCCCTACACTCCTTCCCCAGTACAGAGTCACTGGGTGACTGTCCCTCAACTATGCTGCAAAAACCAGGGATTTCCCCACAGGGGATAAAATAGAACATCTTGAGACTGGCACAGTGGGCTTCATGGAAGATGGGTGGGGGGCTGCTACATCCCAAACAAGGAAAGCATGCATAGGTGTTGAGATCCAAGTCCCCTTCTCTACTTGCTCTTGGAACATAGAGCCAGGCTTCCACATCTTGGCAGGAGACACGAGTGTCTTTTCTCATGACCCTGACATAGCCAAGAAAGATACAAAGATACCAACACTGGGAGTTCCCAACAAACAGCCCATGTAGGTCACCACACAAAGAAGCTCCATCAACAAGACTATCCAGTGGTGTAGTTCCCCATATCCTCAGTCGAGAGCAGACAACACAAAATTACCAGACAGCCAAGACAAGCTTCTAACATGGCAGACAGAGAGAAAACACACAGAAAAAAGCAACCAAGAGGAAACAGACTATGCAGGAGAAGAAAATTTCAGACAAAAAAATGCTCATTAATATATCCTCAGAGACAAGATATTGTATCTTCAAAATAAGAACAGGATATTACTGGGGGAACAAAAAATTACAAACACAATAGGTGACATATAAAATTCAACAGACCTATCCCTACTGCACCCAGCAGAGTCTGGCCCACAGCAGATGCTCACTCATAAATACCTGTTGAATGGATAAATGAGGTAGTGATTCTCAAACTTTAATGCACATCCAGATCACCTGGGGATATTGTTAAAATGCAGATTCAGATTCCATGGCTATAGGGTAGGGCCTAAGAATCTCCATTTCTAACAAGCTCTCAAGTGACACGTTTTGGTCCAATAGAGCACACTCTGAGAAGCAATGGTCTTCAATAAACTATGGAGGTATTCTTTGCCCTGGCTATTCATTAAAATCATCTTGGAGGGTAGTATCTAAAATCCACAAAGAACTCACCAAACTCCACACCTGAGAAACAAATAATCCAGTGAAGAAATGGGCAGAAGACATGAATAGACACCTTTCCAAAGAAGACATCCAGCTGGCCAACAGACACATGAAATGATGCTCAATGTCACTAATCATCAGGGAAATACAAATCAAAGCCACACTGAGATACCACCTCACACCAGTGAGATACCACTCATACCTTACCCACCAGTCAGAGTGGGTAAAATGAACAAATCAGGAAACTATAGATGCTGGCGAGGATGTGGAGAAACAAACCCACTTGCACTCTTGGTGGGAATGCAAACTGGTGCAGCCATTCTGGAAAGCAGTATGGAGGTTCCTCAAAAAAATTAAAAATAGAACTACCTTATGACCCAAGCACAGCTAGGAACTCCCAAAGGATACAGGAGTGCTGATGCATAGGGGCACATGTACCCTGATGTTTATAGCAGCACTTTCAACAATAGCTAAATTATGGAAAGAGCCTTAATGTCCATCAACTGACAAATGGATAAAGATGTGGTTTATATATACAATGGAATACTACTTGACAATGAGAAAGAATGAAATCCTGCTGTTTGCAGCAATGTGGATGGAACTGGAGGGTTTTATGCTAAGTGAAATGTCAGTCAGAGAAAGACAGGTATCTATGTTTTCACTCATATGTGGATCTTGAGAAACTTAACAGAAGAGCATGAGGTAAGGGAAGGAGGAAAAAAGTTACAAGTAGAGAGGTTGGGAGGCAAACCATAAGAGACTCTTAAATACAGAGAACCAACTGAGGGTTGATGGCGGGTGGGAGAGAGGGTAAAGGGGGTGATGGACATTGAGGAGGGCACTTGTTGGTACGAGAACTGGGTGTTGTATGGAAGCCAATTTGACAGTAAATTATATTTTTAAAAATCACCTTGGAGCTAGGAAAGTGTCAATGCGTAGGCTCCACCCACTGAGATTCTAATCAGCTTGACCTAGGTGAGATTGAGGCATCATTTTTTTTTTTGAAGAGAGAGAAAGAGAGCACATGCAAGAAGGGAAGGAGCAGAAAGAGAGGGAGGGAGAGAATCTTAAGCAGGCTCCACACTCGGAATGCAGAGCCCAACCTGGGGTTTAATCTTACAATGGTGAGATCATGATCTGAGTTGAAATCAAGAGTCAAACGCTTAACTGACTGGCTGAGCCACCCAGGCGCCCCTCAGGCATCATATCTTTTTAAAAAATTTTTTAAGTTTATTTATTTTGATTTAGAGACAGGGAGAATGGAGGAGAGGCAAAGAGAGAGGGAGAGAGAGAATCCGAGACAGGCTCTGTACTGTCAACGTGGAGCCTGATGTGGGGCTCAAACCCACAAACTTTGAGAACATAACTTGAGCTGAAACCAAGAAATGGACGTTGAATCAACTGAGCCACCCTGGTACCCCCTGAAACATCATATCTTGAAGTCTCTTCAGATGAATCCAGACTAGAGTTGAGTACCACTGCTCTGGAGAAAGGCTCTAATTGTGCCAATTTGTTTGACCTGGCCAGAACAGTCCTGTTCTCAGATATTCTCTCCCACTGTTGACACTGACCACTCTCTCAGAAGGCCCTTCTCATCACGGCCATGACATCATTTTATGAGACTACTTATTATACTGATAGTGATTCTCAATTCTAAGTCCTATTAATATTAATGGATGGGAAAATCATTCTACTGAATTCTCACGAAATTCATTCTGAGAATGTTTTCCTTATTAAATTCTCACATTTAATTTAATTTTTTGTTACTCTGGACCTTGAAACTTTATCAGGTTAAACCCTTTTGGGAAGGAACGGGTTTTTGTTTTGTTTTGTTTTTTAGTGAAATGTGGATAATTCCCTAGTCAAAGATCCTAACCCATTCTCCCTAGGTTTCTATTACTAAAGTTGAATTTAGAAGTTTTGTGTCTATCTCACCCATGCCACACATGGGATAAAATAGTATCAACAGACCTTTACTGCTATCAAAATTGCTAAAATTACAATAGAAGGGATGGAGGATAAAATTCAGGTCTACTATAACAAAGAGCAAAAGACACAAAGATGGCAAACAGGAGAGAGAAAAAAATAAGAACATCAGATGATCAGCATAAGAAGGTCCAGTATCTAAACAAAAGGAACTGTGTGTGTGTGTGTGTGTGTGTGTGTGTGTGTGTGTGAGAGAGAGAGAGAGAGAGAGAGAGAGAGAGAGAGAGAGAGAGATCAGAATAACACAAGAAAATTTCCCAGACCTGAAATACAGGTTTACATACTCAAAGGTTCACTGAGCGTACAGCAGGACATGAAACAGACCCATACTAAGCTACATAATTAGGAAATCATTAGGAAACAGAATACTGGAGATAAAGAGAAGATCCTACACACTTTGGGGCAAGGGAGAGGGTCCTACATAGGTCCCATACAGGATTTGGAGTGACTTTAGACATCAGTATTAATTTGAGAACCTAAAAGCAATATCCTCAAGATGTAAAGGAAAACAATTTCCAACCTAGGTCTTTATATTCAGCTGACTGAGTATCAGGCTGGTAAGGTCTCCAAATAATTTCCCACCCATACATCCTCCTCTCTCAGGAAGCTACTAAAGGACAGACTCTACCAAAACTAGAGAGTAAAGCAACAAAGGAGAAGACATGTGATGCAAGTGATCCAACACAGAAAAGCAGTGAAGGAGATGTCCAGGATGCTGAAAGGAGGTCCCAGGAGGATGGCTAAACATCTGTGATAGCAACCAGATCATACTGCTTCTGGGCACAAGGCTCTGAAAGAGACTTCTTCAGAAAGATAAATTTTTTTTAATGTTTTTTTATTTATTTCTAGGAGAGAGAGAGAGACAGCGTGAGCAGGGGAGGGTCAGAGAGAGAGGGAGTCACAGACTGAAACAGGCTCCAGGCTCTGAGCTGGCAATCAGCACAGAGCCCGACGCGGGGCCCGAACCCACGAACCGCGAGATCATGACCTAAGCGAAAGTCGGACGCTTAACCGACTAAGCCACCCAGGCGCCCCTAGAAAGAGAAATTTGATAGAACATCTAAAGGAATTGGAATCTTGAGAAACTTAGACAGCTACTGGAATTTGGCTAATTAAAAGGTCCATAGAAAACTAAGCAAACAAACAAAAGCAACTCCAGAAAGAACAGAAAGTTGTACAAGAAAGAAAAGTCATCACAATTTACTACACCATAACAATGTAAACACAGACAGTAGGATGAAGGAAAAATGAGATACTTCTAGAGTGGAGAGACTGAAAGATGGGAAGGGTAGAAGGGTAACAATGGGGGAATTAAATTCAAATTCTCATCTTTGGCCAAGATGGAATAATAAGGATCAAATTTGCTCTCCTGACTGCAGTAACAAAATATTGGACAAAATATACAAAATGGTTTTGAAGATACTAGATTATCAGGCAACAAACGACAGTGATACCTGTGAGTCAGGAAATAAAAGAGGTCAGCCTTATGGTTGAGTTTCCAGGCTACAGCACAGAGAAGGGAAACTGTCAGACTCCAAAAGACTCCAGAAGTTGAGGAGATGAGACTTAAGAGTTTGGGGAGTCTTAGGGACCCAGAGTTCACAGAACAGAGCATCAAAGAAGAGCGAGTACTACAGAAGTTTGTAAAGGGTCCCATTCAAGTATTTAGCTAAGCACTAATCATCATGTGAATGTGTGGAAATTACCTTGGGCTGGGGAAAATAACCACCCAAAAGGATTAGAAGTAACAATGCCTGGTGCTCCCAAGGCTGGGAAAAGTGCCTGTTCCCACCTGTCAAACTGGAAAAGCTAGGCACTGGGTACAATTCACAGATGGGTCTTGCCTCAGCAGGAAAATTAGTAGCCTTAGATTGAACATGGCTCTGGTCCTACCTAACAAGTCTTAAAAACAAGACCCAAGATAATCAAACTGTTTCCAAGTCACTGCATCCTAGAATAAATCTCAAGAATAGTTATAGGGATACAAAAGTGCCCAGCAACCAACCAGGTAAAATTAACATTGTCTGGCATCCAATAAAAAATTATTAGGCATGCAAAAAAGCCAGGAACTGGGGCGCCTGGGTGGCTTAGTTGGTTGAGCGTCTGACTTTCGCTTGGGTCATGATCTCACGGTTCGTGGGTTCGAGCCCCACGTCGGTCTCTGTGCTGACTGCCAGTTCAGAGCCTGGAGCTGTTTCAGAGTCTGTGTCTCCCTCTCTCTGACCCTCCCCTGGTCACGCTGTCTCTCTCTCTCTCTCCTAGAAATAAATAAAAACATTAAAAAAAATTTTTTTTAAAAAGCCAGGAACTATGACCCATAATAAGGAGATAAAGCAATTAATCAAAACCAACCCAGAATTGACACAAATGGTAGAATTACCAAAGACATTAAAATAATGAAACATTAAAACAATTATTAAAACTTTTCTTACTATAAAACTATACTGCTATTAAAAATATTTTTAAAAAGAATATAATTGAACTTCTAGAATAAAAACTATACTGCAATTAAGATGAAAAAATAAACTGAATGGATTAAAGGTAGATTAGACACTGCAGAAGAAAAACTTGGTGAACCTGAAGACACAGTAATAGAAATTATCCAAAATGAAACCCAGAGAGGAAAAAAAAACATTTTTTTAAATGAACAAAGCATCTACTCATGAAACAATATTACACTGTATTTTAACTAACTAGAATTTAAATAAAAATTTAAAAAGAGAAAAAAAATTTTTTAAAAGGGGAGGAAACTGGGTGGCTCAGTCAGTTAAGCATTTGACTTTGGCTCAGGTCATGAATTCACGGCTCATAGGTTTCAGCCCCATGTTGGGCTCTGCACTGACAGCTCAGAGCCTGGAGACAACTTTGGATTCTATGTCTCCCTCTCTCTCTCTCTGTCCTTTCCCTGCTCATGCTCTGTCTCTCTTAAAATAAATAAACATTTAAAAAGTTTTTTTATTTAAAAGAAAAAAATAACTGAACAAAGCATCTGTGAGCAGTGGGACAATTTCAAGTAGCTTAACATTTGTATTGTTATAGTTCCCTGAGGAAAAAAGGAGAAAGAGCCGAGAACAGAAAAACTATTTGAAGAAATAATGACCTAAATATTTCCATATTTGATTAAGACTACAAGCCCACAGACTCAAAAAGTTCAATGAACTCCAAGCACAAGACACATGAAGAAAACTATACCAACATACCTCATAATCAAATTGCTCAAATTCAATGATAAGGAGAAAATCTTAAAATGCAGCTGGGGAGGGTGAGGGAGACATATTACAGACAGAGAACAAAGATAAAGATGACAGCAGAGGGGGTGCCTGGCTGGCTTAGCTGGTAAACCATGCGACTTCTGATCTCAGGGTTGTGAGTTTGAGCCCCATGATGGGCACACAGAGCTTACTTTAAAAAAAAAAAAAAAAGAAGGATGACAACAGATTTCCTGCAGAAATGATGAAAATGAGAAGGCAGTTGCACAATATCATTAAAGTACTGAAATTATAAATGAATGACCTAGAATCCTAGTCCAGTGAAAATATCTTTCTAAAAATAAAGTCTAAATAAACTTCTTAAGCATATAAAAGCTGCACTACCTATACCTGTATCACCAACCTGTACTACCATAAATGTCAAAAGAAGTCCTCGAGACAGAAGGAAAATAGTACCATATAGAAATACAGATCTACACAAAGAAATGAAGCACTGGAAAGAGCAACTACATGAGTAAACACTTAAGATATTTTTATTATGTAGGTTAAAAAATAAATTGACTGTTTAAACAAAAATAGTACCAATATGGTATAGGTTTACAAATGTGTGTAAAACAAATTTTGAATAATAGCATAAAGGGAGAAGAGAAATAAAAATATAGGTTTTTATACTATTACCACTTGAAGGCAGACTATGATAAGTTAAAGATGTATATTATGAATCCCAGGGTACCTGGGTGACTCAGTCAGTTAAGTTTCTGACTTCAGGTTAGGTCATGATCTCACTGTTTGTGTGTTCAAGCCCCACACTGGGCTGTCTGCTGTCAACACAGAGCCCACTTTTGATCCTTTGTACCCCCATTTCTCTGCCCCTCCCTGCTTGCTTTGTAAAAATAAACATTTTTAAAAAGTATTTTTAAAAAAGATGTATATTATGAATCCCATAGACAGTACAAGGAAAAAAAACTATCCTCATAAACACAGGTGCAAAATTCTTAACAAATTCTCTAGCAAATGGAATTCAACAATACAAATAAAGATAACACACCATGACCAAGTGGAGTTTATATAAGGAATGCAAGGTTGGTTTACCATTTGAAAATCAGGAGTGCCTGGGTGGCTCAGTTGATTAAGTGACTGACTTCAGCTCAGGTCATGATCTCACAGTTCATGAATTCTAGCCCCACATCAGGCTCTCTGCTGTCAGTGCAGAGCCTGCTACAGATACTCTGTCCTCCCCTCCTCCTGCCCCTCCCCTACTCTCTCTCTCAAAAATAAATACTTAATAAACAAAAATTTGTTATTTTTTGTTTATATATTTGTTTATTGACTGATAAAAATCAGTCAATGTAATTCAACGTATTAACAAACTAAAACAAAAAACCCCTATAGTCACAAAAAAAAAAATTTGACAAAATCTGACACCCATTCCTATTAAAAATCTCAGCAAAACAGGAACCGAGGCAGTTTCTTCAACCGAATAAAGATCATATATGAAAAACCTACAGCTAATATCTTGCAATAATGGTGAAAAGACTGAAGATCAGGAACAAGTAATCTCATTTTCTATTAACTTTATACCAGAGGATATAGCCAGTACAATTAGACAAGAGAAGTAACTATCAAACATAAAGATCAGAAAGGAAGAAGTAAAACTGTCTTTATTAACAAATGACTTGACAGTCTATGTAAAAAACCCAATGGAAGCTATAAAAACCTACTACAATACATTTAGCAAGGTGGTAGGATTCAAGACCAATATACAAAAATCAATTGTATCTATCTATATCTATCTATCTATCTATATATATATACACACTAACAACAAACAATAGGAAATAGAAGTTTAAAAACAATACCATTTTATAGCAGCATTATAACAGCCAAAAGGTGGAAACAACCACCAATAGATGAATACACAAAATGAGGCATAGTCATACAATGGATTATTACTTAGCCTTAAAAAAGAAGTAAATTCTAACACAAGCCACAACATAGATGAACTCTGAATACATTATATATGGTAAGTGAAAAAGCCATTCACCAAAGGACAAATACTGTATGATTCTACTCCTATGAGGTATTTAGAACAGCCAAATTCATACAGAGTAGAATGTGGTTTACTAAGGACTAAGGTGGAGAGGGTATAGTGAGCTATTGTTTAATAAGTACAGAGTTTTAATTTTGCAAGATGAAAAAGTTCTGGAGATGGATGATGGAGATAGCTGCAATGTGAATGTACCTAACATACTGAATCATACCCTGAAAGATGGTTAAAATGGTACATTTTGTTATATATATTTTACCAAATTTAAGATAAGAAAGCCAAATACCATTTATGCAGCATCAAAGAAATACATAACACTTAAGTATATATCTGATAAAAGATATGAAAGATCTGTATACTTAAACTATAAAACACTGGTGAAATTCTTAAAAATCCAAATAAATACAGACATGTATATTGTTTATGGGTCGGAAGGTTTAATGTTGCTAAGATAATGGACATCTCCCCCAAAATGATCTATAGATTCAATGCAATCACAATCAAAATCCCAGCTTTTCTACAAGGCTTTCTTGTAGAAATTAACAAATTAATTCTAAAATGCACATGGAAGGGGTGCCTGGGTGGCTAGGTCAGTTAAACGTCCGACTTCAGCTCAGGTCAAGGTCATGATCTCCCGGTTCGTGGGCTCGGTTAGTGGGCTCCAGCCCCAAGTTAGGCTTTGTGCTGACAGCCAGCTCAGAGCCTGGAGCCTGTTTCGGATTCTGTGTCTCCCTTTCTCTCTGCCCCTCCCCTGCTCACACTGTCTCTCTCTCTCTCTCTCAGAAATAAATTAAAAAAAATTTTTTTTAAATAAATAAGATGCATATGGAAGTGGAAAGAACCTGGGATAACTAAAGCAATTTTAAAAAGAAAGAACAAAGTTCAAGGTCTTAGCCTGATTTCAAGGCTTACTATAAACCTACAATGATCAAGATAGTGTAGTATTAGGATAAAGATAAAGTGATCAATGGAACAAAAGAGAGTCCAGATTATATCTACACATACACAGACAATTGATTTTTTTACAAAGGTGCAAAGACAATTCCATGGAAGGACACGTTTTTATCAACAAATGGTGCTGGAATATTGGATCTCCACAAGCAAAAAGCTGAACTTCAATTTATTCCTTGTACCATACACAAGAATTAACCTAACATGGATTATTAGACCTAAATGTAAAACCTATAACTATAAAACTTCTAGAAGGGGGAGCCTGGCTACCTCAGGCAGTAGAGTGTGAGACTCTTGATCTCAGGGTTGTAAGCTCGAGCCCCATATTGGATATAGAGATTACTAAAAATAAAAGTGTTTTAAGAGTAAATAAATACATAAATAAATCATCTAGAAGAAAAATAGGAGAAAACCATTGTATTTTGGGTTAGGCAAAGATTTCTTAGACATGACACTGAAAGCATAAACCACGAAAGAACAAGTTGTTCAACTGGACTTCATTAAAATTTTTGATTTCTGCTCATCAAAGGCACTGTAAAGAGAATGAAAATGCAAGCCAAAGACTGGAAGGAAATATTTGCAAATCAAACACATCCAATCCTGACTTATTCAATAAAGGGTCTGTATGCAGAATACGCAAAGAACTCATAAAATTCGATACAAAAAAGAAACCCACAATTAAAAACTGGGTAAACAATTTGAACAGACATATCACCAGATATACAAATGGCAAATAGCTCATGAAAAGATGCTTAGTAACATTATTCACTAGGGAAATGCAAATTAAAATCAATGAGAGACCTTAAATTAATTAATTAAAATCACTGCAGACCTATTCAAAGGTCTAAAATCAAAGAGACTGGGGCACCTGGGTGGCTCAGACGGTTGAGCATCCGACTTCATCTCAGGTCACAATCTCAAGGTTCATGAGTTCGAGCCCAGTGTCAGGCTTGCTACTTCAGTGCAGAGTCCACCTGAATCCTCTGTCCGCCTCTCTTTCTCTGCCCCTCCCCCAATCTCTCTCTCTCTCTCAAAAATGAATAAACATTAAAAAAAATTTAAAGAGACTGATCATACCAAGTGCTGACAAAGAAGTGGATGAATTCGAACTTTCATACACAACTAGTAGGTGTGTAAATTTTTTAATGTTTGTTTATTTTTTAAAGAGAGAGACAGAGTGTGAGCAGGGTTGGGGCAGAGAGAGGGAGAGGGAGACACACAATCTGAAGCAGGCTCCAGGCTCTGAGCTGAACACACAGAGCCCGATGTGGGGCTCAAACTCACTAACTGGGAGATTATGACCTGAGCTGAAGTCAGATGCTTAACCTACTAATCCATACTTCCCACAACTGGTAGGTATGTAAAATAATGCAACCAGTTTGGAAAAAGGTCTGGCAATGTTCTTAAAGTTAAATGTATACCTATCATATGATTCACAATTCCAGTCCTAAGGATTTACTCAAGAGAAATAAAATAATATGTCCATAGAAAAACTTACACAAATGTAGTTTTATTTGTAATAACTAAAAACTAAAAACAACCCATCATCAGGTGAATGGATAAACTCTGGTATATACATGTAATGGAATGCTACTCAGCAATAAAAAATGAGCTACTGAAGCTTACACAACATGCATGAATCTCAAAATAATTATGCTGAGTGGAAAAAAAAAAAAAAAGCCAGGGCAAAAAAAGGACACATGCTGTCTGATTCAATTTACACAAAATTCTAGGTAATGTGAACTAACGTAGGATGACAGAATGCAGATCAGTCTGTCGCCTGGGGAAAAGGCCTGGCAAAGGAGGGGCAGGAAGAAGGAATTAGAAGGGGCACAAAAAACTATGGGGGGTTTCGGAATAATATGTATGTTCATTATCTTGATTGTGGTGATGGTTTCACAGATACGTTAAAACGTATTGCTTTAAATGCGTTCCATTCACTGTGTATCATTACACCTCAATAAAGCTGCTATTAAAACAAAAAGAATAACCATTCCTCCATTCTCCAGAATAAAGCATAGGGCAGGGGATAATCGTGGATTCAGAGACCAGAGGAAAAGGTCTGGGAGCACAGAAACCTCCTCCCCGACATCTGCCAGCCAGGGGTCCTGGGAAAGTGGGCACCAGACAGCCAAAGAGGGGACCGAGCCCTCTGCACTCAGGACAGTGTAGGGAAAACCATGGCCCACTGCACTGAAACTGAAGCCCAGAGACGTTATCTTGCCCCAGGAGGTTACATAGGTAGTAGGTGGTCTAACCCTAGAACTGTAAAAGTGCTTCTCTTCATCTACAACAAATTCAAAAACATTGACCTAAAACAGGATAAAGATCTATGCTTACGTGTATGTGTTTAGAACAGACAATTCTCTCTACTGGGGCCAGAGAGCCAGAACCAGTTTGGCCATCCCATAAGAGCCAGGCACCGGGGACACAGCAGCTGAACTTCCGGTGCATGAATGTTTGGGGCAGCAGTGTGACAGGCGGGCGTGGGACGAAGCTGACGGCTGGTTTGAGGTTTGCATGAGGCGCAGACTAACCGGCTCCTCCCAGCAGCTGCTGCCTAGGGCTCCGCTGCCCCAGCCTCTACCACTCCCCCTGGCCAGACTAGAGGACGATCTCCCCTCACACAGACAAGGGGTGGGGGGCCATTTGACTCAGAGACAGGACCCAGCTAAGGCCCTGAGGCAAGCAGCAACTCTGTAACCACCCCAACCTGAGGGCCACAGGAGCAGGAACGTACACGGTGCCAAGTAAGAGGTGAACAACCCTACGAGGATGAGGCCCATAAACTGGCCAACCAAACCCCTGTGGGCCCGGAATGAGTAGGCCTGGCAGCCCAGCCACCGGGGAGTCAACAGGAAGCCAAATCTAGTCCCCACCCCTGCAAGCCCCACCTCTAGGCTGTCACAGGAGCTGGCCTTGGCTGGTGCAGAACCTATGATGCCACAGCTGCCCATCTGTCCACCTGCATGGGGTGGGGCCAAGCTCTGAGCCATGGAGGATGCCCAGAGTCCACCAGTACAAACACCCTCTCCTCAAGTGTCCGTTTCAGGTTAGAGGCCTAGAGCCCATACCCAGACAGAAGGCCTCGCCAGTTCTCTCCCCGGCTACCCCATCCATCCTTGGCTCTGAGCCCTCGGTTATTAATCAGCTGTGACAAGAAGGTGTGGCGGGAGCAGGTCAGGCTCGTGCTCGAGTCACTGGCGGCCACACTCGCATCTCACATCACATGGCTAACAGGGTTACTGGATAAAGTCCTTTTAATGCAGTGCTGCCCCTTCCCTTTTCTGGAATGTGTTTAGAGGGCTTGAGAAAACCTGTGCTGATTGCACCATCCCAGCCCTGGCACAGAGGCACTCCTATCTCCGGGAGTAGTCAGATGGAGGGGTGACTACCTCCTCTGCAACCTCGGCCTGGAGCTACCCCTCTCTTCCTTCTACCCCCGACTGGCATACACCCAGATAGTCTCACCTCCAGTCTAGACTCTAAGGAAATGCCCCATCACTCCAGTTGGCATTTTTAGTACTGGGGGGAGGGTTCCTGACCCGCTGTTGAAAACTGCACTGCTTCCTTCCTCCCCAGGTCTAAACACAAGAGAGTGAACAAAAGCGGTTTGGAGACCATCCTCTCCTGAAATAACTGCAGCCCCCTGCTTCAAACACACCAACTCCTGCTCGGAAGGGAACTGGGTTTCCTTACCTGCTGCCTTCTGCTGCCTCCCTGCAGACACAGTTTCGATGATGTCCAGGCTGAGGTGGCAGAAGAGGATGCAGCAGGGCACACTGCGTGCTCTCGGGCAGTGGCTTCCAACGCTCCAATCCCCAAACCCCTACATCTTGCGCTCACCACCGCGCTGGGGCGATCCGGGCGCTGGGCAGCCGGCCTGTAGGTTACCACCTCCTCCTCCGCCGGCGCCTCCGGATCCTGTGCCCCTCAGGGGGCCCCCCTCCTTCCTGGGACTCCTTCCCGTCCAGGTATGTCTCCTGGACAGCCCTCACCACCTGTCCTTCCTGCACCCCCGGCAACCAATTTGCTTCCTGCACCCCCAGGCGTCCCTCCCCCTCAGGCCCCTGGGGCCCCACAGGCCTGGCCCTCCCCACCAGCTCCAGTCTCTCGCGGCGTGTCGGGGCCGCTCCCAGGGCAACCGCCTCCCGTCTGAGGTGCCCGCAGCTTTCCCAGTACTGCCCCCCCTGCTCCCCGGAACTTTCGAGCCCCTCTCCGCGCTCCCAGGAGCGGTCCCCGAACTCGGAGAGTGGCTCGGGCTGCTGCAGCAGCCTGCGTGGGCTCCCCTCCCCCTGCTCCTGCACCCCGGCGCGGGCCTCCCCACGCTCCTGCACTGCGGGGCTGCCTCCCCCCTTCTCCTGGTACTGCTTGCGGGGCCCCAGCCCCTCCTCCTGCACCACAGGCCAGCCCGCCGAGCCCGTCCACCGCGGCGGGCGCCTCCAGTCCGCGCCGTCCGGCGGACCCCACACCACCCCCAAGCTGGGCTCGTGGCCACGGCCGCCCCGCTCCTGCACCCCCGGGCCCACCCCGCCCTCCTCCTGCACGGCCGGACCCACGCCCCCCTGCTCCTCCACGCCGAGCTTCAGCCCGCGGAGCTGCTGCGGGCCCCAGCTAAGAACTCCGACCCGCTGCGGCTGCTGCTCCGGCAGCGCCGGACTGAACCCGCCGCGCTCCTCCTGCGCTCCCCGCTCGGGGCCCCTTGCCCGCACTGCCCAGCGCACTCGCCTGCCCCCAAGAGGCCGCGCGGTCCCACCCCTCCAGATGGTGCTGCCCTCTGCGCCCGCTCACACCGCCCCCTGCCCGACTGCTTCTGCCCCGTACCCCCAGGGAGGGGGCTGCGGGTTGGCCTCCCCCCGGGTTCCGCGACCACCCCACGTCCCAGGCCCGCCTTCCCACCCTAGCCTCCCGGCGTCGACGTCCGCCCGCCGGGCGCCGCGCCCAGCGCCGGCCCCCGCAGGTGCTGCGGCCCCGCGCGCCGGCCCGGGAGCCAGGAGCGCCCGCCCTCCCGCCTGAGTTCCTGGAGCCCGCCTGCGCCTGCGCCGCCCCAGGGGGGCGGGGTCCAGCAGGGTTGGCCCGCCCTCTTAAGGAGCCAGGTCCCGCTTGCTCCTCCCTTCTCGCCTCTCTTCAGTCTGTCTACCAATCCCCCTTCTTTACTCTCCAGAATCTCCCCACCCCCTGCCCGGCTTGCGCGTTCCTGTGTACCTACCGGAGGGGAGATGAAGTCGAAGGTAGGGAGTTCATACTGAGGCTGTGCAGTTAACTGGGCCCAGTGGAGGAGCACTGTGGCAGGAGTCTCGAATTCTCAGTAGCTCGTTGAGCGGCTGCTGACCACCACGTGACAGTGTAAAAAGTCACTTCCAGCTGGTCTCAGTTGCATTGTTTCTAAAATGGGGAGGTTGGATTGGAAAGTTTCCAAGGCTACAATCCAGTGAGTGTTTGCAGAAATGGACTTGAGTCCTAATCTCTCAGCAGCAGCCCAGAGGCCTGGGAACCTGGGCCACCCCCATCCTTTTTCTGGGGCAAGAGGAGGACATTTCAACAAAGGAGGGGTGGTTTCAGGCCTGTGAAACTTCCTGCTGGAAACACAGACATAAACAGTCCCAGGCAAAGGGGGCCTTCCTCCCTCCTGCACTACTCCCTCCTGGGTGCTTTCCTCCCTGCACGCACAAAGAAGGAGAAAATTCAGAGCTCCTCCTCCCAGTGATAGAGTAGCCATCGCACTCAGATCCTAGTGGGAGGCAGCCTTAAGGCATGGTGCTTAGAACCCAAGGGCTTAAAGCCAGTTGGCACAATTACTGACTACCTCATCTACAAAATGGGTACAATAATAAAACAAGTCCAGAGAGAATTGTCCCAAGGATCAGACATCAAAGAACTATGTAAGGATGACTCTTTCTGCACCCCTATTGTCTAGCATTGAGCCCAAGGGCCCTGGCCAGGGGAGGCAGTAGGGCAGAATGGGATGGGTTAGAAATACCTATGGGGTGGCTGGACTGAGTGGATTTGGGTCCTCATGTCTTGCCCTGTGAGATAGGCTGGACAGCTTTCCACTAAATCACTTGATAACAGTGCGTGTAGCAGCTTCTCTTCATCAGGAAGCCAGAGCATAGGAAGAATTGCACCCTGCCTGGTCCAAGGGAGGGTCTAGGGCAGGCAGGACTCCTGATTCCACCTTTGTGTTCAGCCAAGTTCTCCCTTGCTGCCTGATCTCAGAGAGAAAAGTCAGCGGGAAGGAATCTGAAGGGAATCCCCTCTCAAGCTCCTTTACATATCAGCAAATGGGGATCGCTAAGGCTTATGGGGACTCCTATGAGCAAGGCTCTGCATTTGGCACGTATTCTCATCTAACTGTCACCACAACCAAATGGCGTACACGTTACCATCCTCGTTTTAAAGATGGACTTTACATTGTTAAGTAACTTGCTCAGGGTCATACAGCAAGGTCATACAGCTGGTAGCATTAAAACCATTCAGGTCCAGTATTTGACTCCAGAGTCTACCCTGTACCCACTAATGCACAACAAAGTAAAGCCAAACCCGGGAGCCTCACTTTGGTATGTATACAATCTGACTAAATTTTTGGGTCAATAGATGCAAACAACTGATTGGGAGCAAGCTTTTTGCCTGTAAATCAAGCTCCACGACAAACAAAGCAAGGAATCAAAGCACTTGTATCCTGGTCAGTCCTGCTAGGTGATTTTCTTAGGGGAGCCCAGGTGCCCATTCTTCCACCTCCCCTCCAGCTGCCCACAAGAGCCAGCTCCATCCCTCTTACATGTTTAGTGCAAGGTTACTTGTAGCTTTAGTTTCACAGAAAAGAGGTCTCCTGCCTCCTTCCTCCATCCTCTCTAGTCTCAACTTTTAGAATCTCTCCACCATCACGCTGAGCACCAGGGGCTCCTGGTGAGAGAGGTCTCCAAAGCTGGCTGTCTCCTCTGCAGTGTTCTATGACTCCAGTACTATTGCCTAGAGACACCTAAGAAGACTGCTCTGCCCTCAGGGAGCTGACAGCCTATTAGAGGAAATGAGACACAGTCTAGAAGCATAAGGCTCAGGAGCTTAAGGACATGGCTGTAGGGATAAACCCCAACCCTTTAACATGCCTATACCAGTCTCTTCCCAGATCTGGAACTTGAGGAGAGTTGCCCACAGCAGAGTGACTGCAGGGAGAAGGGCTTGTCAGGTCTAGTTCTAAGTGGAGGCAAACCAAGCTGCTTGAGGGAGGTTTGTGGGGGTGCCCTTAAGAATCCCCACAAGATGGCTGCACTGCGGGGTATGCAGGAGGGCAAGGAAGGTGGTAACAGGCAGCCTGGTTCATATCAGCAAGTAGGTGCTCAGCCAAGAGTGGTGGATGCTGCTGAGTGATTGGGCTGAAGGGTTTTTATTCTGTTGTTGTTGTTTTTTAATAGAGCAATGTTTTTTTAAACTACTGTTGCAACCTATGAATAGGAGGTAAACTGAATTCAGTAGGTTTTGACTGGCTTTTATTTGTAGTGGAAGAATACACAAATGCAGTAGAAAATATCAGAATATAATTTTTTGAACTTTTTATTAAAGTTTGACATACATCCAGAGAAGTGCAAATGTGTGCACATCTTACAAAGTGAAGGTACCCAGCACCCAGATCAGGAAACAGTATGTAAACAGCATCTAGAAGTACCTCCAGACTTAATTTTTAAAATAAATGTTATCTTGGGGCGCCTGGGTGGCTTAGTCAGTTAAGCGTCCGACTTTCACTTAGGTCATGATCTCGCGGTTTGTGGGTTCGAGCCCTGCGTCGGGCTCTGTGCTGCCAGCTCAGAGCCTGGAGCCTGTTTCAGAGTCTGTGACTCCCTCTCTCTCTGACCCTCCCCTGCTCATGCTATCTCTCTCTCTCTCCTAGAAATAAATAAAGCATTTAAAAAATTTTTTTAAAAATAAAAAATAAAAAAAATAAATGTTATCTTAATCTAGCATACCCTTCATATTCATGACTTCTTTTTAACTTTCTGACAACCCTCCTCCCTCCCAGCACATAGAATGTAAACTCCACGAAGGACAGAGATTTTTGTCTGTGAGTAGACTGGCACAGAAACCTGCAATAGTGCCTGGTAGGTGCCAGAAATGTATATTGAATGAATGAATGAGAGTGCATCACAGCTAATAAAGGTTTTTTTTTTTTTTTTTGGTGACAGTTTTGTTTCATCATATATGTGCCCATGCTCTGCTTCTTGATATAAAATCTATTTCCTTCTGTAGGTCACAGTCAAAACCTTCTGCTTCCAAAGGCCACTACTCCAGCCTGAGAAAGTTGTGGAGGCTGTGATTCAGGCCAGGTAATGAGCATGGGTGAAGCAGAACAAAATGCTAATTAGATCAGTGCTTCTCAAACTCCAGTGTGCAATTAAAGGAGCTGGGGATCTTCTCGAAATGTAGATTCTGATTCAGCAGGTTTGGAAAAGGATGCTAAGATTCTACATTCCTGCCAAGTTTCTACACTTTGAGCAGCAAGGCTGTGGACCCAGAGATTCTCAATTATGCTGCACATAAGAATCACATCAGAAACTTTTAAAAACAATGATGCCCAGGCCCCACCCCAGAATATTTAAGTTGGAACCTCTAGGGTGAGGCTTACCATTCATAGTTTTTAAAAGGTCTCCAAATGATTCCAGTAGATACCAGTATGCAAGCAGATATGGCAGTCGCTGAGTCCTGTGTGTAGCCTCGGTGCCTACAATGAGGCTTGAGCTGAGGTGGGAGGGAAGTGAGGTGTGGTGTCAAGTCTGGTATCTGAGCAAACAAACCAATTTGACAAAGGGCCGAAGATTTCTTAGGAAGAGACTAAGAAACCATTTGTCTCTTACTGGAGGGGAGGGGAGAGATTTCTGAAGGAATTCTGAGGCACGGGGCTATCTGCTAGCCCAGGCCATGTCCCCTTGGGACCAAGAACACTCTGTGCCTTTCCCTTATCAAGCAAGCCAAAGCTCCCTGGAACTGCTCAGATGGGCTGGCTCCTATGCCCCCAAGGAATTCAGACAGTTTCAAAACCTTACTAGGAGGAGGTGCTGCCAGCTGCTCCCACGCATCTGCCCCTTTGCCCAGCTAGAGAAAGGGCTAAATGAGCCAAGAGATTACAAACCCTGGATCAGCACGGACTGTTCAGAATGGAGCACCGCAGACTTGGGTTCCAACGCCCCCTGGTGGACACCTAGACCCGAAGTTTAGTAATGAACAAGGACCAAGTGGGTGGGTACAGGTGCTCAAGATTTATTATGTGTCCAGCCAATGTCTGGCAGAGTCACGTAAGATATGGCCCAATGTGCATAATCCAGAAACTGCTAGTGACTAAATGTATTGAAGCCTGGCTCCTTTTATGCTCCACCTACTCCTTTATGTCCCTGAAATCCAGCTTCCCCTGGAATCCTCTGTACTAACTTTAGAAATGAGCTGTCAGGGCTTATCCTTAAATGGCAAGGAGGTATTTTTTCACTTTTCCTCTCTCCCTTTTTTAAATCTCCTCTTTGGACAGACAGTAACCAATCCTTTGTGGTCTGTTCCTTTCTCCTGCTGCTCCAACAATGACCATCCCAGAGAAGCCCCTACCAGCTACTTTTTGAGACACCCTCTCAGCTTGGTGAGCTCATGTCTGCTAACACCCCTCTCCCCTGCCATGCACACGCACACATCTGAGTTAGTGAGGCCTGTGTGGATAGAGCCTCCTGCATTGGTGGCTGTCTCCAGAGTGATGATGTTGACTCCCAGACATTCACACCAATCTGAGGAAGTGGCAACAGAATCCAAACTCTCAAATCCAGCTCTGTCTCCCTTACTTCCCTAGCTCTCTCATTTGCCCAGAAGCCAGACTCAGGTCTTTGACAGCATCTTTATCCAGCTCTTCCTTTAGCACTCTATGCAGACCCAACACAGGGCTCCACCCTCCTGCCTGGTCTCCAGACTGGCTTCCTCTCAGCCATCACCTCAGTGCTCTTAGGGAGAACCCCGGCTCAGGGCCCACCTTCACCACACCACTTCTTCATTTAAATGGTAGTCAAGGTGGTGCCTGGGTGGCTCAGTCGGTTAAGCATCTGACTATTGATTTTGGCTCAGCTCATGGTCTCAAGGTTCGTGAAACTGAGCCCCGCATAGGGCTCCACACTGACAGCGCAGAGTCTGATTGGGATTCTCTCTCCCTCTCTCTCTCTCTACCCTTCCTTCACTTGTTCTCTCTCTCTCAAAATAAACATTTAAATAAGTAAATAGTAATCAAGCACCTTTGAAATGCTACATACCTAATTATGTGTTTACTTCCCTGTGAGGTGGAACAAAGCCTTTCATCAGCAGGCCTCTGTTTCTCCCTTCATTGGGAGATTGTAAGGATTTGACAAGATGATACTGTGATATTTATACCCTTGAGTGGTGTTTTGCTATAAATGTTCTTTCCTGACCTTACTGACTTCAGCCTCTGTGCCTCCATGTTAATTCTCCATTAATCTTTCTAAAACACTGGTTAACCTACTCCCTTACTCAAGAACTTATAATTGCTCTCGATTGCCCCCCTCCCCCCCGGTAGTCTGCAAATCACAGCAAGTGATTGGTCATGGAAACAGAGTGTCAAATTGGGTCCAGATGGAGCAACAAGCTGAAAGTAGAGGTCAAGAGAGATGGGTCTGTGGGTTAGAACTTAAGAAAATTCTGTTTTCAGAAGATAAGGCAGTCAGTATATCAGAAATCAGGAAAGCAGCTAGAACAGCAAATACAAGTCACCATCAGCAAGGATACTAACCTACAACTCCTGCAATGGTGGGCTTGTCCATAGTAAAAAGGAAAGTTCTGGAACATCAGTTTTAGTCCTCTAAGAAACCTTAATATCAACACCCCAAAAGGAGGTGATCAGATCTTTAGACCAAGGGGAACCTGAACAAATGCCTAAAGAATGTCTACAGATAAATTCAGATTAACAGTCTCATCAATAGTACATTTGTGCTCTTGGGAAAGAGAAGAAAGGATTATAATGGCACCATTAAAGGAGAGAATTGAATGTGAGTTCGAAAGAGGAAACACACATTCTCAGCAAGAGAGGAATTTTGTGTTAGAGCTAGAAGGAATACCAGAGAACATCAGACCTAACCCTCTCATGTAGAAGTGAGGAAACTGAGGTTCTGCAAGGTATTTAAGAGTGGTGACTGAATTAGGATTAGCATTTCCATGACCCAGATACAAACTCTGCTAATTCTCTTTTACCCAGCTCCCTAACCCGTTCTATCACATACATGTATGCCATGCCAAAGCTGAGCTGCAAAAATGAGTAGAAGAGAGTGAACATATTTTAGTGGAGCTGAAAACTTACATATAAGGATTATGTGTGGCCCAGTCTCTGTGTACGTGGTTGGGGATGATGAGGAAGCACCTTAAGGGATTCGTTGAGAGGACCAGCTGGATGTCAAGGGAGGCTGGGACTGGGTTCTAGCACAGGGATAATGCCTACGTGTTGGTACATCTGATGGTGTTCCAGGGGTCCCTCAGGCTCTGTTCATTTTTCTTTATCCTTTTCCTTTCTGCTCCTTATACTGGATAATTCCAAAGGTCTTATCTTTAAGTTCACAGATCCTTTCTTCTGCCTGCTCAAATTTGCTATTGAATATCTCTAGTGAGTTTTTCATGTCAATTATTTTACTTTCCAGCTCCAGAATGTGTTTGCTTTCTTTTTATAATCTCTTTACTGATACTCTCATTTGTTCTACATAGTTTTCCTAATTTCCTTTAGTTCATTTAACATGTTTAAAGCAGTTAATTTAACATCTTTAAAGAGCAATTCCAGGGGCGTCTGGGTGGCTCAGTCGGTTAGGTGTTGGACTTCAGCTCAGGTCATGGTATCATGGTTTGTGGGTTCTCATGGGTTCTCGTGGGTTGGAGCCCTGCGTCGGGTTCTGTGCTGACAGCTAGCTCAGAGCCTGGAGCCTGTCTTCGGATTCTTTGTCTGCCTTTCTCTCTGACTGTCCCCTGCTGTCTCTTTCTCTCTCTCAGAAATAAATAAAACATTAAAAAAATAAAAAAATAAAAAAAGAAAAAAGTAATTCCAATACCTAGGCTTCCTCCAGGGTGATTTCTGGCAATTTTTTCCCCCAGTGTGGGCTGTACTTTCTTGTTTCTGTTTCCTGTAATTTTTTTTTTTTTTTTTTTTTTACTGAGAATTGAACATACTGAGCATTATATTGTGGTAATTCTGGAAATCTAATTCTCACTCCTCAGAGATTGTGGAATCTGCTTGTTGAGGATTAAAGCCATGTGTCTGTGACATTTCCAAACTATTTTTGCAAAGCGTGTATTGCTTGTATGTGGTTTTTCAAGTTTCTGTTCTGTTATCTCTGTAGTCAGCCAGTGACCTGACAAAAAATTTCCTTAACTGTCTGGTTCTCAAAGAGAAATACTGTCTCTTTAAATCCCTTTTGAGTCACTTCAGCCAACTGGGACTTAAATGCATTAAGTGTCAGACAAAATACATACTCTTGATATTTAGAGGACAAGGTCCTTATTGCCTACCCTGGCTCCAGGAAGCTGCACCAGGATCATGGGCCGCTGTCCCTCCTCTCAGCTGTCTGCGCTGAGGCTGGGAAGTAGGGGATAGTAGCCACTGCGTCAAAGGCTAAAATTGACTAGAATTTACTAAAATTTACTATCCTCTTCATCAAGCTCTACCTTGGATTTTGCAAGTGTTCAACTAGACTCCAGAGTTCCAAAATAGTTACTTTAGACAGTTCTTGCCAGCTCAATAGCTATTTATGTGAAGGAATGGCTTCCTACTCTGCCATCTTCCATGATTACTTCACTTCATTCCTTTTTATTGCCAAGTAATATTCCATTGTACGCTTATACCACATTTGGGTTTTTAGTTTGACTATGAGGAATAATGCTACTATGATCTTTCATGTATAACTTTTTGTGTGGACATATGTTTTCATTTCACTGAAGTATATATACATAGGTGGGATATTGCTGGGTACATTGATTTTTTTTTCTTTTTGAAAGTTTTATTTTATTTTTGAGAGAGACAGAGCATGAGCAGGGGAGGGGCAGAGAGGGGGGAAACACAGGATCCGAAGCAGGCTCCAGGCTCTGAGCTGTCAGGACAGAGCCAGACACTGGGCTCAAATTCACAAACTGTGAGACCTGAGCTGAAGTCGGCACTCAACCAACTGAGCCACCCAGGAGCCCCAGATTTTTGAACATTAACCCTACATTCTTGGAGTATATCTTACTTGGTCATGATACATAATCCTTTTACACATTGTTGGTTTTCAATTTGCTAGTATTATTTAGGGTTTTTGCATCTATATTCGTTATAATGTAGTTTTTGTAATGTCTTTGTTAGGCTTTGGTATGTTGTATTAGCCTCAACAACTTCTTCTTCCTCTGCTTTCTGAAAGAGCTTGTGTAACATTCCTTGAATGTTTGGTAGAATTCACCAATGAAATTGAGTCCAGAGTTTCCTTTTTGGAAAGTCTTGATAAATTTTTTGATATAGAGCCATTCAGATTTCCTGATTTTTCTTATATTAACTGAAAAATTCACATGTATGTTCTCCTTAATCAGTCTAGCTAGGGGTTTTTCAATTGTGCTTTTCATTTCAAAGAATTCGATTTTGGCTTTATTATCTATTGTCTGATTTCCACTTTATTGAGTTTTGCTCTGTATAAGGTTTCCTCTTTTCCCCCATTTCATTTGGACTTACTTTGATTTTCTTTCTCTAATATTTTAAGTCTAATCAATGACTTAGGTCATTGATTTTAGAGGTTTCTTCTTCTCTACTATATTTAAAACCTCTAAGCCACAACTGTCTAATAGAAGTTTCTGCAGTGATGGAAATATTCGACTTTCTGATGTCCAGTACAGTAGCCACTAGCCGCATGTAGCTACTGGGCACTTGAAATGTGGTCAGTGTGTCTGAGGAATTTGAACTTCTTTTTTTAGATTTTTAAAGATGTTTTTGTTTATTTTTTGCAAGCAGGGGAGGGGAAGAGAGGGGGACAGACCGAAGTGAGCTCTGCACTGTCAGGCTCACAGCAGTGAGCCTGATGTGGGGCTCAAACTCACAAACTATGAGATCACGGCCTGAACCAAAGTCAGACATTCAAAGGACTGAGCCACCCAGCTGCCCCAGAAATTAGAACTTTTAATTCTAATTAAATTTAATCACATGTGGTTGGTGGCTACTGTACTAAGCAGTGTATCTCTACTGCTTTACCTGCATCCACATGTTTTATACTGTAATTATCATGAAGTTCAAATTTATCTAATTTCTCTTGTGATTTCATCTTTGACCCATAAATTACTTTTAAAAATGTGGCTTAATTTCCTGATGTTTTGGGGTTTTCTGGATATTTTGTAACTGATTTCTCACTCCATTGTGGTCAGAGAATACAATTCAGAGAATACAGAGAATATAATTTCAATACTTCCATTGACACTTGTTTTACAACCAAGAATATGTTCAACCTTGATGAATATGCTATACATACCCCAAAAATGTATTTTGCAGTTGTTGGAGGTAGCGTTCTATAAATGTCAAGTAGATTGAAGTGGCTGATAAAGTGGTTCAAACATTTTGTCCTAATTTGTCTACTGGCTACTAACTAGGTGTTTTAAATGTACTGGCTGTCAGTAGAGCACGACTCTTGATCTCAGGGTCATAAGTTCAAGCCCCACATGGAGCCTACTTAAAAAAATTTTTTTTAATTAAAAAAAAATCTACAATGGCAAAATTGTCAGTTTCTTCCTTCAATTCTTTAGACTTTTTATTCGTGTATTTTAAGGGTATTAGGCACATACACATTTATACTATCTTTTTGATGAATTGTTCCTTTTATTATTATGAAATGCTCCTAACTTTTATCTATGGTAATCTATTATTGAAATATTGAATATTGAAATATTAAATATAATATTGAAGTCTATTTATGGCATTTATGCAGCCACTCCAGTCTCATGCTAATTTTGCCTGTTCTATTTTTTTTCCATCTTTTAATCCTAAACTCATCTGTGTCTTTAAAGTGTTTCTTCTCCCTCTCTCTCTGACCCTCCCCTGCTCATGCTGTCTCTCTCTCTCCTAGAAATAAAGAAAAAAATATTAAAAAAAAAAATGGGGCGCCTGGGTGGCTTAGTCGGTAAAGCATCCGACTTTCGCTTAGGTCATGATCTCGCGGTTCGTGGGTTCGAGCCCCGCGTCAGGCTCTGTGCTGACTGCCAGCTCAGAGCCTGGAGCCTGTTTCAGAGTCTGTGTCTCCCTCTCTCTCTGACCCTCCCCTGCTCACGCTGTCTCTCTTCTAGAAATAAAGAAAAAATATTAAAAAAAAAAAAAAGTGTTTCTTGGGGCACCTGGGTGGCTCGATTGAACTCCCGGCTTTGGCTCAGGTCATGATCTTGCAGTTTGTGAGTTTGAACCCCACATCAGGTTGACTGCTGTCAAGCTTGTCCTTGGGAAGCTGGCCTCAAATCCTCTGTCCCCCTTTCCCTATCCCTCCCTTACTTGTGCTCTCCCCAAAATATTTTTAAAATATAAAAATAAAGTGTTTCTTATAGGCAGCATATGAGCTTTTTTTCCCCTAACCCACTGTCAGACTTTTAATCAGAATGTTAATAGGTCAATAATATAATTATTGATGTGGTCGGACTTCGGCATACCCACTATTCTATTATTTGTCACCTCTTTTTGTTCTTGCCAAATACTTCAGGTTTTACTACCTTCCCGGTCTGTTTGCCTTTATTTACTTTTTAAAGTCCCTGGGTGGTTTTCTTGGTTTTTTCTTCTTCTATTTTTAACAAGTTTATTTATAATAATTTTTTAATGTTTAATTTTGAGAGAAACAGAGTGTGAATAGGGGAGTGGGAGAGAGGGAGACACAGAATTCAAAACAGGCTCCAGGCTCTGAGCTGTCAGCACAGAGCCCATGCAGGACTCATCAACTGTGAGACCGTGACCTGAGTTGAAGTTGGACGCCCAACCGACTGAGCCACCCAGGAGCCCCAATTTTACTTTTGAGAGAACGAGAGAGCCCATGTGCAGGAGCAAGGGAGGGACAGAGAGACAGAGAATCCCCATCAGGCTCTGCACTATCAGTGTGGAGCACATGAGGCTCAATCTGACGAATGGTGAGATCATGACCTGAGGTAAAATCAAGAATCTGATGCTTAGCTGCCCAGGTGCCTCCCCCTCTTTTTTTAAGTTTTATTTTATTTTCGAGAGAGAGAGAGAGAGAGAGAGGGAGGGAGGGAGGGGCAGAGAGAATTTTTTTCCATTTTAACCAGTTTATCATTGTCAGCAGTCAGAGGGTTGGCTTGTAGGAATTTCCACTGTGATAGTGGAACCAATAATCCCCTCCTCCATGTGTGCTTTTATGAAGGTTTCATGGACATTCTCACTTAAACAGAGACTACTTTGAAAGTATATGCAAGAAACTGATGACTGAAGAGAGCAAGATAAATTGTGAAAAAAACTTTTCAATCAGATGCTTCTGCATATTGACCATTAATTAGTATGTACATATTTTCAACAAAGGTATTAACAAAGTAGTCCATGTGAGATGCATTAGACAGTTTAAAGGACAGATGTATCAAATGGCAAAGGCTTTGACTTAACCACCCAAAAAGTAAACCCATTGGTAGCCATAAGGAAGCTATCAATATCTGCTGTATTATATTCCAAGGGAAAGTATACCTTGCAAATAAATAGATGCCTTCAAATAGTTGCTCAGGACTGTCTCCTCGCCCACCATCTTTCAGAGGCACTTCCCCCCATAGAACACAGCAGTTGAATTACTGTCTTGCTTCTCCCTCAAGGATATGCATGTGGCTACTAACTCTCACAGGGGAAAGCTTCGACACGGGAAGCAATTAAAGTTTCCCTATTCCAGGAGCTGCAATTCCTGCGATCATACTGAAGGATCCTAGCTGACACTTGTAGTGATGAGATTAAATTGTTTTGGTAACTGCATAGAAAACCTGTTTAAAAAAAAAAAACCCTACCAATTATGCCTTTTGCTATATATCAGTAGTGTCCACTCACCAGAAGTAGCTACTGAGCCCTTGAAATGTGGTTATTCCAAAGTGAGATATGCTAGAAGTACACTGGAATTTGAAGACTTAACTGAAGAAAGGGATATAAAATATCTTGGCAGTAATTTTTAATGCATACACACTGAAATGACAGTATTTTGGATATATGGAGTTAAGTAGAGAAAAATTTAACATATTTCTTTAGTTTTTTAATGTGGCTATAAGGACGTTTAAAATTACTTAACTCATATTTCTGGAGGGGAGAGTCTGACTAGAGTATTAACAAAAACTCATGACCAATTGGACATCCACATGCAAACAAATGAATCTAGACACAGACCACATACCCTTCACAAAGCTGATTTCAAAATGGACCACAGACCTAATATGCAAAACTGTAATACTACTAGAAGACAGCACAGGAGAATATCTAGATGACACTGGGTTTGGCAGTGACTTAGATAAAATACCAAGAGCATGATCTGTGAAATAAAAATTAAGTTGGACTTCATTAAAATTATAAACTCATGCTTTGCAAAAGACATTGTCAGGAGAAATAAGCCGTAGACTGGGAAAAAATATTTGCAAAACACATATCTGACAAATGATGGTAGTTTATCCAAAATATTCAAGGAACTGTTAAAACTCAAAAATAAAATGAACCCAATTAGAAAAAGGGGCAGGAGATTTGAACACCTTACCAAAGATGTTTGATAAATAAGCATATAAAAAGGTGCTCAACTTCATGTCAATAGGGAAATGGAAATCAAAACAAGGTATCACCGCACACCTATTAGGATGGTCAAAATCCAAAACATCAGACACCAGATGCTGTCAAGTATGTGAAGCAACAGAAACTCTCATTCACTGCTACAGGAATTCACATGGTACAGCCACTTCGGAAGACAGTTTGGAAATTTCTTACAAAACTAAGCGTACGATTTCCATGATCCAGCAATTGTACTCCTTGGTCTTTACCCAAATGAACTGAAAACCTGTCCACATTTTAAAAACATTATGTTTATGGCAGCCAAAACTTTGGCAGTTCATAGTTGCCAAAACTTGGAAGCAATGAAGAGGTCCTTTAGTAGCTAAGTGGATAAATAAACTAAGTTATATCCAGACAATGGAATAAAATTCAGCACCAGAAAGAAGTGAGCTATCAGGTGCCTGGGTGGCTTGGTTACACATCTGACTCTTGACCTCGCTAGGCTCAGGTCATGATCTCAGTTGGGGAGTCTGAGCTTGGTTAGGAAGGATTCCACCCTTCCCTCTCTGCCCTTACCTGCTGGTTCTCTCTCTCCTACCTTGCACACGTGCAAGCACTTTCAAAATAAATGAACTTTAAAAAAAGTGAGCTATCAACCCTTAAATGCATATTACTACTAAGTGAAAGAAGCCAATCTGAAAAAGCTACCTACTATATGATTCTAACCACATGACATTCAGGAAAAGGCAACACCTATGGACAGTAAAAATATCAGTGGTTGCCAGGAATTAGGCAGAGGGAAAACGAAGAGGCAGAGAACAGGATTTTTCAAGACAATAAAAGTATTCTGTATTATAAGTGGTGGATATGTTTCATTATAGAGTTGTTCAAGCTCATAAAATATACAACACTGAGAGTGAACCTGAATGTAAACTAGAGGCTCTGGGTGATAATGATATGTCGAAGTGTGTTCAACTGTGACACGTGAACTGTGGTAGGGAGATGCTGACAGTGGGAGGAGGTGGGCCAGGGGGCGGCAGGCAGAGAGTACATGGGAACTCTACTTCCTGCTCAATTTTGCTGTGAACCCAAGCATCCCCTAAAACAATAAACTCTATTTTTTAAAAAATGACAACTCTGTGTTGAAGCATTTTATTAAATCAGATATAGAAATTCCACACTGTTGCACATACCAGCTTGGACACAATTATAAGGGCATATCACTTGTTTACAAAGGTATCGATGAGCAGTAGGTTGGCAAGTCTAGTAAGACTACAATTTCAAGAACATTCAAAGAGGAAACAGAGTAAAGGTCATGCAAGTTCTAGAATAGCGAATCATGATAGAGCTCAATTATCCTTTATCTTCAAAATGCACCTGATACCTATAACCAGACAAAATCTGAAGTCCAGCAGGTTGTCACTAGTCAGATACACATTTCACTCAGGAATATTAAGTGTCTTACCAGTTGCTGGCTTTTTTGGTTAGAAATAACTCAGTCCTCACCATAGAAAAGAGGTTTTTTAAAGAGATCTACTGCTGTAAAATGTGTGCCCATATTCAGAGTGTGTCTTCAAGTTACTGAGCTTTCATTAAAGTGTGGTAAAGCATGATACCCAAATCGGGAATCCCAGCTATGACCTTTCCACGTAGCTACACTAAACACCAGTTCAAGATAAAACACCATGAAGACTAAACAGACTGTGAGCAGTGAAACAATTCAGTGAGGCTGTAATAATCTAGACCTATGTTAACTTAGGTAAGGAATGCTAAGTCTATGGACTTTTTTTTAGGCGTCAGTTTCTTAGGGTGAACTGCCCTATAACAAAGGGCTGATTACGAGGGTTATAATGATGGTGGACTAGAAGTTTTTACTCATGTAGCTTCAAACTTATTTGTTCAAATCTCTATTTAACTTAAAACCACCACATACTAATGGGGAGGGAGACATGATCGAGGATCCTTTTACAAGCTTCGCTTCCCTACACGTTTCACTCCCCGCCCCGCCCCCTGAGCCTCCTATACAAGTTTTCCGATTTAAGCTAAAAGGTCAATTCTGGATTCAAACTTGTATGAACTAAGTTTCCAGGAGATGACATGCAAATAAGGAGATAAAGTTAAATCCATTTGTCAACGGCAAACATTGTAAATGTGGACTACGATCCCACTAAACAGAAGACCTAGAGAAACCACAAATATGACAAAACGCTACATTAGGTTTAAAAGCAAAGAATCTCAAATGAAGTAATTTTATTTTATAGTGGTTGAATTCACCCAAATGTTTAAGGACCATAAAATGTTTCTGCAACTAAAAGATAGAGAATTAAAGGGAGCTGGGAATACATGTTAGATACTAACGATCTTCAAGCTTTGAAGATGTCATTGCATGAAGAAAATTATGGGAAACACTGTTCCCGATAATTACGTACACCCTTAGTGTAACATATGGAGATCACTGTCTCCGATATAGACACTGTGGTAGGCAAAAACTACCTTGTTCTTTATACATTATGGAAGACACTGCTCCCGATAATGTGAGTTAGGTTTGTGACAAAGGTACTGGAAATTTTGCAAAACTCGAATTAAAGTTACACCTTGGATTAACTGAGCTGTAAAATTTCACAGATAGAGGAGTACTATTACAGCCTTTAAGTGACATTAATGTATTAACTTGGTCACAAGTTCTTCCCTTTAAGAGAACGGCCATTTTTATCTGGTTGGCTAAACAGAAATCTAACTTGATTTGCAACTCCTAATTTAATTGAATCCTTCACCAATATTTAGCTTTATAATTTTATGCGGTTCGTGGCTGTTTTTTAAAACCCTCACGTGTTGACCATAAATGCAAAACTTCCAGTATCTGTTGGGTTTTATTAGCAGATGCTGCTTTTATTAAAAAAAAACGACAGTATAACTGTCATAATTATGGAAGGCACTGCTTCCGATAATTATCTTCTATAAAAAAAACACCATTTATAGTGAACTCTGTCACTGATAAATAAACAATAAATATCTCAGTGCCAAAATGATAGAAAGCTTTTCCAAAAAATTAACACTTAGGCCAAAATTTGGCAGTGTGTTCTTTAAAGTCTGACAAACTGAGTTTGAAATTAAACACCTAAAGCTGGTTTTCTTTCAAAATACTTTGGGAAACACAGAAACGAGAAAAAACTAATAAAACAAAGGCTTATGGGGCAGGGGCAAGAGGAAAAGAGAATCTAGGTCTTTGGCTTCCGGTCTCCTCTTTTCATAAGTTATCTTGAGGTTTAACACATTAAGGCCTTACTCCTGTGATAAACAGTTGAACCTCACTGGCAAGAAAACAAGTCCTATCTCTTCTGAAAGTTAACTGTTTCATTCAGGGATGTGGAAACCAGCTAAATCCTTAGGGAAGGCATGTATCTCATTTGGAGAATAAGGTCTTACAACCTGGTATCTCCTATCCAGCATCAAGTGCAGGTAGAGCATCCCACTAAGCTACCACTTTCAGCCTCCAGCAGATACCACCTTCCTCCTCCCACTTAGAAGATACCAGTTTATGTCCTTAGGGTTTAGAGCAATAGTTTACGTTACTGGTTCTGACTTTGTCATAACTGTAACAAGAAAGAGGCAGTTACCATACAATGTATTTAAAATTTTAGAGAAAATCAGAGAAGAGATTCTATCATGAACATTTTTAAGTGGTTATTCACTTTAACTTGAAGTGCAGGTACCTACCCTGTATTAAAAGCTGCTGCCTAAAGAAATCTAGTGGTACCAAGATGGCTGGGTAAAATTTTAACAATATTAGGTTTTATAGCCCTACTAAAAATTTAGCACAACCAGCACAAGTCTAGAAATCACACTACCCTGCTGTTCTCATATAAGTTATGGGTATCACATTTAAAGCTCATTGTCAATGTCCCAAATGTCACCAGAGAGGGCATTTGCAGCTCCTTGAATAGTCCAAGTTGTTAGAGCTAACTGGTTTCTAAACAGTGTTTCATTAAAAGCGCTGTTATTTTCCTGGCGCAGTTTCAAATGCTCTAGTAATGCAGACACGGTGTGAGAGCCAGAGCCCCAAAAGATATGTCGGAAAGGAGACTCCCTCGGAGATACATAGGGTGAGAGAAAGTGATACTCCACCTATGGAAACAAAACATATGTGAGAACTTACAGTGCTGGGAATTCTGCTGTGAGGAAAAGACCTGACACTGCAAAACGGCCATTCTCTCACTTGAAATGTGAAAATTCACCCAACTGAGCAACGTGAAGAACCATGCTACTAATCCTCTACCATTAAAATTATAAAGTAAACAGGTCAATTCCTCTGTAAAAATGAACCAATTGTATTGGTTTTTTAAGTTGGAGCACACATATGGAAAATTTCCAAGCTTCCACTGTAACAAGTCTTCTGCATCTTCCAGGCAGATTAAGATAAAAAAAAAAAAAAGCAATTGAGGGCTGAATTAGAGAACAGAAATACAGAGAAAATGACAGCTAAAAATCATCATCCCTTCTTAATGTTTTTTAAAATCTTAAAAAAGGTTAATACTGGGGCACATGTCTCTTGTATTTCCCACTTAGATATGCTGGCTCTCGGGGCGCCTGAGTGGCTCAGTCGGTTAAGCGTCCGACTGGCTCAGGTCATGATCTCACGGTTTGTGGGTTCGGGCCCCATGTCAGACTCTGTGCTGACAGCTAGCTCAGAGGCTGTTTCAGATTTTGTGTCTCCCTCTCTCTCTGACCCTCCCCTTCTCATGCTGTCTCTCTCTCAGAAATAAATAAAACATTAAAAAAAAAAAAAAGATGCTGGCTCTAGATCTTACTAGTAAGTAAGAGTTAAAAATCTATGCTTAGTTCTAGAGCAGCAACAGATGCTAGGCTCCGAGAGTTATTACTGTGCTTTTTAGAAATGCAAGGCTCACTAGTTAAAAATTAACATCCTTTGGTTTTCTATTCTTAGGAGTTTACTTACTCTCATGATACGATCATTGATGTCCCTCATGATAAATTTGTTTGTTCTCTCAGCATTCCTATAATCTGTTGTCAGCCTGGAGGTAGCTCGGAAAAAGTCTCCACGTGCTGAATACAGCCACTGTAGATTCAGTCCCATCTCCTAAAGTAGAAAGACAAAACATTCCCTAGTAGAGGTTGTGTTTCTAAGGATGTTATTCTATACTTTTCTAATTTAGTGGTAGCAAGGGAACTGGTTCTGGTAAAAGGGGGTGGCTCGCGGACAAGGTGAAGACTTTGGCACCTTGCCCAGGAGGGCTCACGCTCTATAAACTAGAGTAGTACACTCATATTTGAGTCCAATAGATGGCACAATTATCCACTCTTAGTGTCATAAGGAAGCTGTCCTCAGGGAGAAATTTAACATAATTCATGGAATATATATTCTGTGTAGTATATTGTTTCCAGTTCAATTTCCCTGTGGGGGGAAATTTGAAAACACTTTGGTTCAGTGAACTTCAGAAGCTAGTGACTTGTCTCAAATTCCTATTTTCTGATCAGTCACAATTAGTTTCAAGTTTCAAGAAAGCCATAATCATTAAGATTTGTTTATCAGTGATTTACTTTAAGGATCTCTGTTGACTTCTAGTACCATAAAACCAGTTAGAAGCCATATTAATATTAATTTGATTTTTTTAGGGGCGCCTGGGTGGCTTAGTCGGTTAAGCGTCCAACTTTCGCTTAGGTCATGATCTCGCGGTTTGTGGGTTCGAGCCCCGCGTCGGGCTCTGTGCTGACTGCCAGCTCAGAGCCTGGAGCCTGTTTCAGTCTGTGACTCCCTCTCTCCTGACCCTCCCCTGCTCACGCTATCTCTCTCTCTCTCCTAGAAATAAAAAAAAAAAAATTAAAAAAAAAATATTAATTTGATTTTTTTAAAGATTCTATTTTTAAGTAATCTCTACACCCAATGTGGGGCTCCAACTTACAACCAAGATCAACAGTCACACTCTACCAACTGAGTCAACCAGGCGCCTTTTGTGATTTGATTTTATCAAGTATTTGAATAATAGGCACGTAGGATCAACACTAAGACTGTAATTACTATGTTATATCTCCATTCGTGACATCTCTGAAAGGCAGCTATGATATATGGCCCAAACTCATAGGTTCAAAGTCATGGTTAAGATCTTTGTACTCTCTGGATTCTCTTTACAGGTTGCCCGGAATTACAAAAACCTAACATACCTTAACAAAAGTTAACACAGTTCTAGACTCTGAAATATTTAGTGTGGTATATCTTAGATTTATAACCCACAGCCTCTAAACTTTCCTTTCAAATGAATTATAAATTCTAAGAAAAACTATACATCAGTTCACCTTAAAATGTACTTTGGCTACCAATCATGTCCTTTCTCAGGAACAGCTAACTATCAGAATTGCTTGATATTTAAGCAGTAAGAACCTGATTTTAATTACTACTTACCTTCATGTCTGTTCTGAATCGGCTCACATCCCTCACAAATGAAAGTATTTTGTCATTATACATCTCATAGTTCAAGTTCAATTCAAGATCATAGGTAAGTTTCATTATAAGCTGACCAGCTACTTCTGCTGCTGCACGTGCCATTTTGTTCAACTCAGGAACTTTCTGACTGAGTTTCTCATAGACATCCATGGTAGTACCCAAATAAGGATAATCTGTGTCCTGAAAAACAAAGCTAGGTTAATGTACTCAAAGGAGGGTCATAAAAGTAGGAGCCTCACATTCATTTTCTCTGCCAAGATAGTAACAGTTGCAATTCTTCCCTTGCTTCTAATATATACCTACTCCAATTTTATCTCACATCCATTACTTTAATACCACTTTTGCCACTTCCTCTGAACCTGACCTACTCCTAGAGTGCCTACTTCTAGATTCTACAGAATCTGTCCCATCACATCATATACCCTGAATAGATTCTAGCCAAATTTCTTGAGGTTGTATCCTTATTTAGTGGGAAGTTTGGTCCATTAAATAAGGAAATAGAGGAGCATGTATAAAGTGTGCTTTTGATATAAAGTATCACACTTAGACCTAAATTTACCTCCTTCCAAATGATTCAGCACTTCATCCATTCATACATGTTACCTTTCTAACAAAAATGTCTCATGCTCACAACTTCTGTCCACCTTCATTAGACAATTTAACTACCTTTTTTTCAACTTTATTTCCTACCATTGTCCTTGGTGACAATTTCACTGACAATCATTTGATCTGACCTCAATTACTTTCAGACTATACACTTCTGTATCACCTGGTAAGTTTTTGACATCTAAGAAGTTTTTAAGAAACCTTTAAGGTCAAAAGAAATCATCCATAAATCTCCACAACCCTAGGACCTGACATTCAGTTGTTCCTAAATAGATACTGTGACCAGGTATTTCAATGCCATCCATACTGCTGTTCTAGCAGAAGGTCAAAGGAGTTCCAGCCGTATTAATCCCCGAATCCAGATCTTACATCACTCCCTCACTCAAGACCTTTCCCCTCCTACTTCCAGGCCAAAACACCCAGTGACAAGTCTTGTGAGGACCTGGCCTCAAAACTTTGATGCCAAAGTCAACAGCTTCCCCCCTGACCTCCTACACTAACTCAAGGATCTCTTCACCGCTTGAAGAACCCACTACAGGGCTGGCTCTCCAGCTTCTAGCACAGAAGCCTTCATTTTGTTTATTCATTGTGGCTTTCAGGGCCTTCCCACTGACTCCTGAAACAAGCCAGTCTTGCTTTCCTACAACTGGGTCAGTTCAAAGTTGTCTCATAAACAACAACCTTGTAACTGGTTTAGGAGATTTAGCATTTTTGGATAAACATCTAGAACCATATTTCAACAGGTATCAAGAATAGTAAGATACAGTTTAACTTTCTGTTTGGTGGAAATATTCTATACCTGAACTGTTCAGTAGGTAGCCTTGTTATTAATACTCAGCATACATAAGTGAAGACGGTTAAGCCAATAAATTCCACTGCTAATTAAGCTGAGAACAATTCCACGTTAAGACTGGTAATAAGGGAGCATGTAATAACTGCAGGTGTATAACTTCTGACATTTGAAGCACTCTAAGAAATCTGGTCTCAAAACTGATGGAAGAAGATCTAAGATATAACTTGAGACTTCTTCAGACTTACCTCACAAAAACAGAAAGAAACTGCTGGGATTCCAGAATACGCAAGGAAAGGGAAAGCAGCATTATCCAAAGAAAATTTCTCACTGCAAGGAAAGCAAGAATGTGTCTTTAGGTTTTCTAAAGAACAACCTGTGCTATCATGCAACCCTACCCCTATCCCCAAATAAATTCTTAAATTGCCTCTGAGCATAGGTGGTAAGCTCACTGCAAGGTTACGTTTAGATCTCTACTTAACATAGCAGAGATGGATGATTCTGCTTTCTTATTAGTTGTTCATTCACTTTCTCAACTTACACTTTGTTGATCCAATTGCTGTCCCGATAAAGAGACTGCCCAGTAACTGGGTGTTTCACCTATAAAGAAAAAATTAATCAGTCACTAAAATAAATCTTTCTGATCAGTCATTCAGACTAGTCACAAACATACTTAGATCTGTAAACAGTTATAAAAATATTTTTATTGTATCTTCTTGAAAAAAATTTAAGACAGCTAAAACAATCTCCAATTTCTAAAGTTATTCCTACTAGGTTCATGTTGCCAGTTCCTTTAGTTACAGTGAGAGAAAAAAATGTTTTCCTCCTTTAACTATTTTAAAGGTGGCTTAGCCACAGTTTTAAAAGCCCTTTCTAGTCTTCATTATGCCTGTCTTATTTCTGGCTGTTTCCTTCTAGCACATTTTATACTATTGCAGCCTAACCTGCAAACACATTACTGTCTTGCTGGAAACTCTATAGCAATTCCTAATTTCCCATAGGATCAAAACCTTGTTTCCTCCATTTTTAATCATTCCAATATATGGCCTCTAAGCCCATTTAGTCAAATCTTACTCCTCCCTATTGCAAAACTATGGTCATTCACATGTTTGTCTTCATCCAGTGAATATGTCATCTGGTCTTCTTATTTAAGTATTAGGTATAGTTCATTTATTTTTTAAAATGTTTTTAAATGTTTATTTTTGAGAAAGAGAGACAAAGCTTGAGTGGGGAAGGGGCAGGGAGAGGAGACAGAATCCAATGCAGGCTCTAGGCTCTGAGCTGTCAGCAGAGCCTGACATGGGGGCTCAACTCACAAACTGAGATCATGACCTGAGCTGAACGAAGTTGGATGCTTAACCAATGGAGGCAACCAGGCGCCCCATATTTTCATATTTTTTTTAAAGACTTTATTTTTAAGCAATCTCTACACCCAACATGGGGCTTGAAGTCACACACAACCCTGAGATCAAGGATCACATGCTCTACCAATTGAGCCAGCTAGGTATCCCTCAAGTTCATTTAAAGCTTCCTTACCATTCTGACTCTATAGACAGCCCCCAGTGGGCACCTCCAATACACCTTAGGCCGCAGGAAATTCTGCAATATTTCTAAATAGACTACACATTGTTGGAGATCTTCCTAGCATTCCCTCACCTTATTTACTGAGTAAACAAGTAGTTTATCCTCACCTTCACATGGTTCAATGGACCAAAGGCAAATAAGCTAACAGCATGACTTAAATAATGCTGCTATTGAATTTATTCTAATTTTTGTACTTGGTTATTTATGATGATGGTTTAAACATCAATGCTTCACTTTACATAATCAGATGAAAAAAATGAAGTTATAGATTTTGTAATTAGGTATACACTCACATCTTTCATCGTCTTCTCAATAAGCGAATACAACAGTGGGCTGGCAGAAACCTTGAAGTTATTGGTACCTGCAAAGAGATTTGAACATTGCTCCTTTTCTAGTTAAGTAATTTTTACATGGCTACTTCTATAACTAAAGGTACTTGATAAAAGAGGAAGACAATAACCTAGATCAGTGGCAAATAAGACTATACTCTTCAAGAAGTAGACAAAAAAGTGATTTAAAAGTCAAGTTCTTTAGTAAATGCTAACTCTAATTTGACTGAACTGAAGATCTTACTCATGAGTTTGCATATGTTAATGTTAATGCTTTGTCTTTTGGTTCTTTTTCAGTTCACCTATCTTAGGGCAGTCATCTGCTAGCTACTCTTGCTATATTCCATACGTTCTGCTGTACAGGTAAAATGGCAAGAACAGCTAACCTAATAAAGGTTTAGTTCAATTTTTAAAAAATGTTTATTTCGAGAGAGATTGCATACATGTGCGTGCATGACTAGGGGAGGGGCAGAGTGAGGGAGACAGAATTCCAAGCAGGCCCCAAGCTGACAGCACGAGAGCCTGACATGGGGCTCAATTCCATGAACCAGGGGACCATGACCTGAACTGAAATCAAGACTGAGATAGCCAGGCACCCCTAGATTTAGTTCAATTTTAATTCCTTTCTTTTTCTTTCAATTGAGATATTCTACTAGTCTCAGTTCATCCACTGGCTACATTTGTACTTTTAATAACATTCAAATTCTTTCAGAAGTTTATCTGGTATTTCTATTCATGATACCACAATCTAGCAAAATATGAAATTAGTCTCTAGAAGTATCACTTTACATTGTACAGTTTAGTTCCTTCTGGTCTAAAATATAATCCAGACTAGTGGTTCTCAGGCTTTAGTGTATCAGAATCACCTGGAGTGCTTGTTAAAACAGTCTGCTGAACTTATGCTCTAGTTTCTAAGTAAAAAAAAGTATGGGGTAGAACCTGAAATTTTACTGCTAACAGTTCCCAGGTGATCTTAATGCCGCTGATTGAGGACCACACTGAAAACGGCTGCATTAGACAAGACAATCTGCACCTATTCTCTATTTTAATGGACTACAATGAGAAAGCTGAGTCAGTCTTTTGATCAGGGAATGGACAATGTAGATTGTAAAAAAAAAAATAACAAGTGTTGCTTTAGAAAGCTTTCTTCTATTTGTTTGCAGTTTTTTTTTTGTTTTGTTTTTGTTTTTTTTTTTTTTTTGAGAGAGACAGAGAGAGAGAGAAAGATCACAAACTGGAGAAGGACAGAGGCAGAGAATCTCATGCAGGCTCTACACAGCCAGCATAGAGCCCGACTTAGGGCTTGAACTCAGAAACCATGAGAGTTCAAGCTGAAATCAAGACTCAAATGCTTAACCAACTGAGCCACCCAGGCGTCCCAGCTTTCTTCCGTTTTGTAAGTAGTTTATCTGAATTCATTAACAGCTGATGAAAAGGATACTTACCAAGAACAGCTTTATCCAGATTAATGTAAGTGAAAGCCTTTAAATGCAAGGAGGAAAGGTATCCCTAGAAGAGAAGGAAAAGTACTAATGTACTAATATGTATAAATCTGTCACATAGAATAGCTATTATTAGGGACGTCTTTTTAAATTTAGAGTCTATTGACACTAAATATGCAAAGGCAAAAATGATAACACAGTTGACTTCCCTAATGTGGGAGGTTAGGGACGCTGGCCACCCCCACTATGCAGTTGAAAATCCACATGTAACTTCTGACCTCCCAAAAACTGAACTAGTAATAGCTCCTTCTTGACCAGAAGCCTTACCAAGAACAAAGAGTTAACACATATTTTGTATATTATATATAGTACTCTTATAGCGAAGTAACCTAGAGAAAATGTTAAGAAAATTGTACCAGAAAATGCATTTAGAGGGACGTTACTATTTTTTTAAGGATTATTCTGTATTTGTTAAAAAAAAAAAAAAAAATCCACATGTGTAAGTGGACCTGCACAGTTCAAACTTGTCTTGTTCAGGACACACTGTAATCAAATCTAAAAGAGCCTGGTTTCTGTAGGACAAATGAAGCCAAGGGCAAGTGCAGGTGCCCCTTCTGGGTATGGATGATATACAGATTAATACCTCGAGCCATTCAGTGGCACCAACAGCTCCGAAGTCTCCAGCACTCCAGCTGGCAAAGACAATGCTTCTGCTGGGTTTAAAGCCACCTAAAAGATAACAAAAACTTTTATGTTGGGAAAAGTTAGGGGTATACAATTCACTTAAGATGAAATCAGAAATTTCTTTCTTTTTTTTTTTTTTAAGGTTTCTTCACAGACCTTACTTACCCTCTCTTTCTGATTTTTTTTTTTTTACAAATAGTTTATTGTCAAATTAGTTTCCACATAATACCCAGTGCTCATCCCCACAAGTGCACTCCTCCATGCCCATCCCTCCTCCCCCCCACATCCATCAGTCCTCAGTTTTTGTCAGCATTCAAGAGTCTCTCATGGTTTGCCTCTCTCCCTTTCCCCCACCATTTCCGCCCTTCTTCTCCCCCTTGGTCCTCTGTTAAGTTCCTCCCAATCCTCCTATACGTGCACACATATGATATTTGTCCTTCTCTGCCTGACTTATTTCGCTCAGCATAACACCCTCAAGGTCCATCCATGTTGCTACACATGGCCAGATTTCATTGTTTCTCATTGCCATGTAGTATTCCATGGTATACATAAACCACATCTTCTTGATCCATTCATCTGTTGATGGACACTTAGTCTCTTTCCATGTTTTAGCTATTGTGGAGAGTGCTGCTATGAACATTGGGGTACATGTGCTCCTATGCATCAGCATTTCTGTATCCCTTGGGTAAATTCCTAGCAGTGCTATTGCTGGGTCATAGGGGAGTTCTATTGATAGTTTCCTTAGGAACCTCCACACTGTTTTCCAGAGGGGCTGTACCAGTTTACATTCCCACCAACAGTGTAGAAGGGTGTCCGTTTCTCCACATCCTCGCCAGCATCTAGAGTTCTCTGATTGGCTCATTTTAGCCACTCTGACTGGCGTGAGGTGGTATCTCAGTGTGGTTTTGAAATCAGAAATTTCTAATTCAAGACAGCAGATTCAAAAATATTTCTTTCCCTTTTGAGGTCCCAGATGAAAGAACAAAAAAATAAAAATAAAATGGAAAGGTAATCTACAAAGAAGGGAAAGGAGAAGATTTGTAGGAAAGATTTCAAATACATAGTAGGGACCAGTTTTTACAGGAAGTCACTTTTGTTTCAACTCCATTTTTTGAGTCCCTTAAGTTCTACACTAAGAGATATTTAAAATCCCAGTTTAGGGGCGCCTGGGTGGCTCAGTCGGTTGGGCGTCCGACTTCGGCTCAGGTCATGATCTCACGGTTCGTGGGTTCGAGCCCCGCGTCGGGCTCTGTGCTGACAGCTAGCTCAGAGCCTGGAGCCTGTTTCAGATTCTGTGTCTCCCTCTCTCTCTGACCCTCCCCTGCTCACACTGTCTCTATCTGTCTCAAAAATAAATAAAACATTAAAAAATAGTAATAATAAAATAAAATAGAATCCCAGTTTAACTACAATGTATCTCTTCTCTGAAAAGAATCTGCATACAAATCAGTCACTGAAAACACTGGGTTACTTTACAATTGTTATGAAACAGAATATTTACAAATTTAAGTCATAAAAAAGAGTTTTCAGAGAAATTACATTAATAACAGCTCCTCTCCATCCGTCCCCTTTTCCTGGGAATGCACTTTTCTGTATTATGTACTTATGCATAAAAGCTAATCAGCACTGCAACTGACCCTATGGTCCAAAGATTCAAGAATGTAATAGGGTTTTGCACGTTGTGTGGGCATGTGCAGATGAGGGGCAAGTATCAAGGGAGAAAGGCTTGAAAGTGTTTATATATTAAATATATAAAAACATATCCAGGATAACATCTATATAATGCATCAAGTTACATATTATAATTTTATTTATTTTTTTTTAAATATTTTTATTTATTTCTAGGAGAGAGACACACACAGCATGAGCAGGGGAGGGTCAGAGACAGAGGGAGACACAGACTCTGAAACAGGCTCCAGGCTCCGAGCTGGCAGTCAGCACAGAGCCCGACGCGGGGCTCAAACCCACGAACTGCAAGATCATGACCTAAGCGAAAGTCGGACGCATAACCGACTAAGCCACCCAGGCGCCCCACATATTGTAATTTTAAAACAGAATTACAGAAAATTAATATAGAAGTCTGCCACTGTTTGGTCTAAAATAGACTCCTTAGGGACCATGCTAGATTTGCCACATCATTCCGAATATGTCAAACTAAGAACTAGGGTCCAGTACAACACTTTGAGTGTCTCAACGAAGCTGATTCCCGGTGCAAAGAAGACACTGCATGGAAAGCTGTTTCAAAGTCAAAGGCAGATCCAACAAAAGATGATCTGCTTTTGTACTTAAAACTCAGTCCAGCACAAGTGAATTACAATAATATGGGCAACAGTGAGAAAGCATATAATATTTAGAACTATATATACCAAATAGATATTCAAGTTCTCAAAATTTGTACTCTACCTTTTAAGACCATATCAGAGAGTATCCGTGCAAGTTCTAAGAGGAGAGCTGTTCCTATACTAGATTTTGCAGCTCCAGGACCCCAGGCATCCCTCTGAGCCCCTACTACAACATAGTGATCTTTAAAAAAAAAAAAAAAAAGATAAATTATACAGTGTTTAAACTGTGTTTTAATACTGAACTTTAAACTCTAGAATTAGCATGTTAGTAAAAAGGGTAAAAAATGCAATATATGCATTAAGGCTAAGAGAACCTTACTTCATAGCTGACTTAGGACTCCAGAAATTAAAAATTCACATGACAATACTAATCTCTATTGCTACTCTTTTTCCACGTTACCAACTAGTTTACTTATTGACTAATTTGTACTACTTGTTTAATAAGCAACCAAAGTCCAAGGGCTTTCCTTACTAAATGATATGACTATTAGACTCTACTTAAATAGAAAGACTGCATATTCCAGGGATCAATAAACCACAACCTACATGCCTATTCATTATGTATTGTTTACAGCTATTTTCATGCTACATCAGGGTTAAGTTCATAGTTGCAATGGAGACTGTATATCCTGCAAAATGTTTATTATCTGCCCCCTTAAGTAGTTTGCTTACTGCTGATCTATTCAATAACTTAAAAGAGATTCTCTAATCAAATGGTCAGTTTTTGACAAGTTAATTTCCTAAGGCCTTATTACCTCCCAATAAAACTGACAATTAAACAGTTAACTGTAGGACAGACCAGAGCACTCCACAAAACCAACCCAAACCAAAGCCAGCTGTCCTGCAATCTCTCTTCTGGCTACATTCTTAAGAACCAGGAAAAACAGAAACAAGCTCACAAAAGAAAAAAGAAACAAAACAAAACAAAGGGTCTTTACCAGGTTCTTCAAAACCTTTAATAACTCCAAACACGTTAAAAATTCTTATCTCTTTCAGCACATTGTTCACAGTGAGCTTCACATTCATGTTCGGTGAGGTTCCCAGCCTACAAGAGGAATCTGTTTCCCAAGTAGAAGGACAGTCTTCTTCCATATATCTATGAAGTAGAAAACAAACATTAGAGTTCTGAGTTATTACAGCTTCCCTCGGGTTTACAAATTCAGTCTTACCATCCAATGAAGTTTTAGGCTACGAGGACATATAAAGAAAACGTATACAAAATTTACTCCTTGGTGGCTATTTTGTGTCTTACTCCAAGTTTAGGCAATCATTGAAAAATCAATGATCTCCTAGTTTAAACAATGTTTTAAAAAAAGTTTCTCTACCTATCCTTATCTGAAATGTGCCTTTCTGCCAGAGACACAGTGATCATTTACATGATCATTACATGATACCAAGATGGACTCAGAATGAAGTTTTTTTGTTTTTTTTTTAAATGTTTTATTTATTTCTAGGAGAGAGAGAGAGAGACAGTGTGAGCAGGGGAGGGTCAGAGAGAGAGGGAGTCACAGACTGAAACAGGCTCCAGGCTCCGAGCTGGCAGTCAGCACAGAGCCCGACACGGGGCTCGAATCCATGAACCGCGAGATCATGACCCAAGCGAAAGTCGGACGCTTAACCGACTAAGCCACCCAGGCGCCCCTGAAGTTTTTATATAAAAGCCCGAGTATATTCCCATGTTTCCTGATTCTCCACACTAACTAGTATACATTTTCATTCTAATTATATTTTCATGCTGCTGATAGATATCTTCCCCATCTATTTCCACATGTTACCCAAACAATGACTGCTCTATTTACATGTCAAAACATTATAACCCCACACTACACAAGGATAAGACAGGGAGCTGGCTTCACAGGTTAGGCAAGACTTGTAGTTGGTGGTAAGAATGATCTGATTCAAAGTTTGGTATAAGTCAATAAAAATCACCATTTTTAAAATGCCTTGTGGGGCGCCTGGGTGGCTCAGTCAGTTAGGTGTCCACCTCTTGATCTCTACTCAGGTCATGATCTCATGGTTCGCGGGATTGAGCGTGCGTCAGCCTCTGCACTAACAGCATGGAGCCCACTTGGGAATCTCTCTCTCTCTCTCTCTCTCTCTCTCTCTCTCTCTTTCTGTGTCCCTCCCCCACACATAAGCACTACTCTCTCTCTAAATAAACTTTAAAAAATGTTCACAGATAGCATGGTTAATAGTTACACGGTGTTACACATGTATCCTTATATGTAGATGCTCTTCATTTGAAATCAGTCACCCTGTTAAGTAGAATATATTTTAGCTATCTAATTAAGTCAAAGAAACTGGATCTTTGAGATTTGAGTAACCTGTTTTTTTGTTTTGTTTTTTTTTTAATATTTTTATTTATTTCTAGGAGAGAGAGAGAGAGAGAGAGAGCGTGAGCAGGGGAGGGTCAGAGAGAGAGGGAGATACAGACTCTGAAATAGGCTCCGGGCTCTGAGCTGGCAGTCAGCACAGAGCCCGACGCGGGGCTCGAACCCACGAACCGCGAGATCATGACCTAAGCGAAAGTCGGACGCTTAACCGACTAAGCCACCCAGGCGCCCCTTGAGTAACCTGTTCTATGTCACACAGCAAATAAATGCTCACTTAAGTGTCTGAGGCTAGATCTACATTCTCTACCAATACCAGGTGGGAAATATGTCTAGATCAAGATAAAAACTAATGACATGTACTCTAATCAGACAGGGTCCTATTTTTAAAGATGGGTAATAATACATTAGGGAGGATATCCAGGACTAATAATGACTAAAGCATCTGGAATCTGTCATGAGAACTGAAGATATTTCATAGACAAGAAAACTTGAATTGTTGCTAAGAAGAAAATCTGGAACTAATGGGTGTTACAGGGAATAAGATTTTAGTTCTACATGAATTCTAACAGATCTTTTCCAATAACTGAATGGGTTGCCAAGGGCAACAAAATGCCTTCCCTCAGGAAGTCCTGAAGCAGAAGCTACGCCAGGAATAGTACGCAAGGAATTCACTGGGTAAACTGAACAAGGATTCACTGAGTTTATAAATTCAATGTTTAATATCACTTTATGGAGGAAAAAATTCATGTTCATTTAAACCAAGGTAAGAGCTGTCCACATGAGATGCCAAATATGGAAAACTATAGTCAAATATCTAAAATGTTATCAAATCAGGGCACCTCTTCAGCTCAGGTCATGATCTTATGGTTTTTGAGTTCAAACCACACAGAGGGGTCTGCACTGACAGGGTGGAGCCTGCTTGGGATTCTCTTTCTCTCCTTCCCTCTCTGCCCCTCCCCTGCTTGTGTGCACTCTTTTTCAAAAACAAAGTAACTTTAAAAAAAATTTTTAAAAATGTTATCAAATTAACTTGAACAGATTCCTTTTTACTCATAAAACTAGTTTTCAAATAAGACAATTTTCAAGTAAGAACTTACCCAAACAACTTTTCTGCAGTGGCTCTGGAGATTGTTTGGACAGGTATATTGGGCAATCCTGATGACTGGGATGGTGGAAACTGAGTATGATTGAAAGAAGGGAATCCAGGTGTATACGGGTCACCTGTTCCCAGATGGGCCTAGTAAACAAAAGAGCAATGTGCTCTGTCAGACATTTCTAAGAAAATTCTTAGAAGATTCAGATTCAGTATGATGGTGTAGCCTAAAGTTAGTTTAGCAACTCAAAGCGTGAAGGTCTGAGTGGCTCTAAAATATGTGACGCTTATGTTTTTGGGCAATGGCATATAGAGACGCTATTGAAAAGGTAATGTTAGCAATAATAACTAGGTCTCAAAGTCCCATAATCCATCTTTTTGTTACTGCTAAGACCCTCTTTGGAAAAAAAAGAGTACTTAATAAGGAAGGCATGTTATACATCAACTACTGCAGATGGAATCCAGCAACAATTTACAGAACCCAAAAACTCATTTATGTAAGAACTCACATGTCCAAAGAATGGAGTCTCTGCATTAACAATGGGAAATTTAGCCTGGTCCATGTATATCAACACACCAATTGCATTAAAGCTTTCCGCATTTGCAACCTAAAGAAAAATAGTACAGGTCAGAAAATGAAAATGTAATCACAGTTAGAAGACGTTTTGGGCTTTATACTAAAAAACAAAAGTTTACAGAGGACTGCACTGAAACTCCCAAATGTTGCAAATAGCTCACATGTTGAGAAGAAATATTTCCCTTAACTAACTCATTAGAGTTTCAAAGATGAGAGAAATAATAAAAACCCATCCAACACCACTGCCTTTTAGTATGTTCCATTCTAGACCCTTTCGTAGGTCTGACTTTTAGTTCTTTTTCAAAAAACAGTTATAACTGAATTCTATATATACATAAACTTTGGTTATTTAAAGCACCTTAATTTAACAATAATTTAGCAATTCTATATAACAGACTACTGTTATTCTAAACTGCTTTCACTTAAGCATTTCTGATTACCTCATTTCCACTGAAAGACAGTAGATGACAGCTATGCCATAGTTCTGGGAGTATCTTATAGTTTAGATAATTGGAACTTATTTGATTTGTTGAATACTTTAATAAATTCAAGTTTAGGGGCACCTGGGTGGCTCAGTCGGTTAAGCGTCCAACTTCAGCTCAGATCATGATCTCCCTCCCAGTCTGTGAGTTTGAGCTCCATATCGAGCTCTGTGCTGACAGCTCAGAGCCTGGAGCCTGCTTTGGATTCTGTGTCTCCTTCTCTCTCTGCCCCTCCCCCACTCAAGCTCTGTCTCTCTCAAAAATAAACATTAAAAAATAAGTAAATAAAAAATAAATTCAAGCATATTATTAGGTATGAGAATTTAAGACTGATGGTTTCCCTAATGTGAAAAAACATTTAAACCAATAATACCACTTAAAGAAAGAATGGTATGATACTAGTGTATATAATAACTTACTCACCTTTTCAGCAAAAGTGATTTTCCCTGCTCTAACAATCACTAAAGATCCATTCACAGCAGTGTTTAAATTCTCAAAGTCTTTCTTAGTGCCAAAATTAGCATGGACCAGTCTACCCTAGAATAAAGACAGATTTAATGAGCATTATGCTGTTAGAATAGTCATAGAGTCTGAGACAGGATGGTTTTGGAGATCAAACCAATAGAGAAAAGAGATGGTAAAAGGAGGCCAAAGCTTAAAAGGATGTAAGAATTCTAGTCAAACTAGTCAGTTATGAGGAGTGAATCAAGACTTCTGGCCCCCTATAGTCATATCTTGATCATCACATGCTGCCTTTAATATAATTTGCATTGATCTCTTACTTAATCTCTCTTATACTGCTTCCAATATTTTGGGAGGAGAGAAAGTCTAACAGGATATGACAAACAGACATATAAATACTGTAGGCTAGCCCTGGTTACACCAATTACATAACGTTCTAACACTTGAATGCTATATAATTGAGGGTATACATAGAAAAAAGTTTTAACTGAAAGTTCTGATAAGAAATCTGTATGAAAATTGTTAAGTACTATCTATTACAATAAAGTGGCTTGCACAGGTCAATTTTCAGATGTTTATAAAAGCTTATAATTATGTCTTATAATATTCCTAACCTATTAATAGAGTATAAACTAACACTGACAACCAAGTTATCTAAATATAGAAAGTTTGGAGGTGAACTAAAACCCTCAATGTTTGACAGAAAACCAACCTCCAAAACCCCTAGGTTGTAGGTAGTCAGTCAGGGAAAGTAATATAGCACACATAAAACTTTTCATCTGGTTTGAAAGACACCCAGTTAGATAGCTCCCTGACATACAGACACTTGTTTTTTAACCCAAAAAAGATGCTGAAACCATCTTTCAACATATCTGAAAAACCTAGATAGATTTATCTAGATGTTTTAAATTTCTGCAGTAGTTTGGCCATATTTGCCTAAATTAAAGGTTCAAGCTAAGACTGGACTCCAGCCAAGATGGTTACTTGTATTTGTCCCCCTATAAGGTAGAATCTTGATACATGCATTCATTCAGCAAACACCTGTCCAAGGCTCTATGGATGACACATCAGTAAATGAAGCCAACCTCTCGCTCCGCATGTGGCTTTCATTCTAGTGTGGACACAAATGAGTAATGTCAGGAGTTCAGGAGTGTAAGTACTAATAAAAATTTTTTAAAAAGGGGAAAAATAAAGCAGATAAAGGGAAGTGATTGGAGGAAGGCCATTGTTAACAAGACCAAGGAAGACTTCCCTAAGAAGGTAACACTGGAAAAGAGACTTGCACAAAAGGGGGAAACAGGCCATATTGGTATTTAGGGGAAGAGCAGGCCCACAGGAGGAAAGGGGAATTTTATAGAAGCCTTCAGGTTGGAAGCATGCCTGCATTTGAGTGCTTTACGAACACCAGGGAGGCTGGAGTGGCTGGAGCAGAGTGAAAGAGGAAGAGAGCAGTAGGATTGCTTAGGGCCCTGCTGCTCTGGAGGAAGACTTAGGATTTTACTTTCACTGTGGCATAGGATGGCTGAGAATAAGAATATCTCATGATCAGTTACATTAGGATGGCTGAGAATAAGAAGATCTCATGATCAGTTACATTTTACAAATAAGTTTATATCCAAAACTCCTAAAAAAGGTGAACTATAAGATTCTGAGCTCTTCAACAGGGAAGACCATCTCATGCACGTTTTGCCTTACTTACAGTAACTGTCGCTGCCTTACTGTATGCCACATAGCCCTCTGGACTCTGCACCAGGTATACCGTGCCACTGTTTGTGTCCACCATGGTCACTGAGTTTGAAGCACTGGCAAAAAAGATTAAGTTAAAATGAAGCTGAATCTAAGAACAGGCTTGGAGAAAAAAATGGCTTTAATACATTTAGCATTTGACTTGCATTATTTATTCTGAAAGTTTTTGCTGTATTAGCACACCTAAAAATAGCTACTTCTATAAAATAAGTTTACCATCTTTCAACATACCTGCCTTTGACCTGAACCTTAACAAAATGTTCATCGTGCCAGGCTTTGCTAAGTTGAAGTTCACGGAATTTATTCTCAATGAAAAAAGCAAGGCTTTCATCTTTTTGAGATCCAGCCTCACGAGGGAGGTATGAATCTTCATTCAGCCGCCTAGTGGGAAAAAAGTCACTGTTAAATGAGCTAAAATTTAAAATAAGCAATGAACTCAGATATTAAGAAAACTGTTTTAAAAGCGTAAGTCAATACTATTCATCATAGCTAAGGTAAATTAACTATGACCCCAAATTTCTAGATTGACTAGAAACAAACTTAGAAGAAAAAAAAATTCTGCCCAATATCAAAAGGAATGTATGACTTTAGCTTGTTAAAACCTCTTTATACAGGGCACCTGGGTGGCTCAGTCAGTTAAGCATCTGACTTCGGCTCAGGTCATGATCTCATGGTTCATGGGTTCAAGCCCCGCATCAGCCTCTGTGCTGACAGCTGGCTCAGAGCCTGGAGCCTGCTTCGGATTCTGGGTTTCCCTTTCACTCTGACCCTCCCCTGCTTGCGCTCTCTCTCAGAAATAAAGTTTTAAAAATTAAAAAAATAAATAAATAAAACCTCTTTATCCAATGTATACTCCTTTCAAGAGCCCCATCTTAATACATATATCTGCTTAGGGTAATCTTAGGGGAAATGAGTAAGTTTTAAGCAAATAAGCAAAATCAAAGTGTTACTGTTGGTGAACTCAAGATGTACAGCTTTAATTTTCACCTTTGAAGTAAAACTACTCCTTGTTCTGATCTTCTAGGTCTCACTGTAAATATATATACATCATATTAGTTATTGATTTTTGTTTGGTAGACTATACTCTCACGTTATCCATAATGCCTGGTATGATATATACAAAAGTATTCATTAAATGAAATAAAAATGCCAAATTCCTCTTCTAAGACTAAGAATCATTGTACCACTTAATCTATATGAAGCCAGCTAATAGGCAAATGATGAATATGTTCTTTATACAGGATTACATATGTGTCTATGGAAGATCTTCAGAATCGAAGGACAGAAACTTAAGGGCACTTCTAACGGTATGTAGATTAATGAGAACCAGAAGAAATCATAGAATACTTGAGACATGATATCTCTATATCAAGATGGGCAGTCAAGTCAGTCCTGATCTAAAGAATAAAAAAGGCTACTGATGCCCTTGTTGATGGTAGCAGAGCTCAGCATGACTTATAAGGGGGTGAGATGAAATTCAAAGCAAAGAAAGTCTGACAGCAGGCAACAAGCTATAAAGAACCAGATGACAAAAAGATCAAAGACCTCTGATTTTTTTTTAAAGAAAAAGAAGTGTCCTCACTTTTTCCCCATCCAACAGTTTGAATTCTTTACTAATTCTTTACTCTCCAACTAAACATGGGAAGTCTCCCCTACTGTAAGAAGTCTTTCCTCCAGACTGTCACTGCTCTGAATAATCAGTATTTGTTAGCGATTGAGATTAAATTTGTGAAGTAGCCCAAGCTTACCTGATGGCACTGGAGAAGTCTGTGTTACTCAGTTTCTCTGACAGCATTGTTTTGAGGTCCGACCAAAATAAGTGAGAAGGTGTTTCAGGAAAGTACTCTTCTGTTTCTGGAGGTTCAGTTCCCTCTATCCCTGGAGACTCTGTTTCTGGTCTCTCACATTCAGATTTTGGTTCTACACGTTTACAGTAGCCCAAGTAGCCAATCATAAATCCTAAGGATAAAAAGTTTCAGAGCTGACAATATATTCCTACAGAAGCCCTTAATATTTTCAGCTAAGCCTTGAAAATAGTGGTTTTAATCAAATTGTAAGTTTGAAAGTAAAAAATGAATTTCAGTTTTTAATATATTAAACCATTCAACCTAATAAATCATACAGTTGACTCTTGAATGATGCAGGGGTTAGGAGTTTATATCCCCACACAGCAGAAAATCTGCAAATAACTTTTGACTCTGAAAACATAACTACAACCTACTGTTGACTGGAAGCCTATGGTAACAGAGTTGATTAACCCATATTTCATATGTTATATACATTCTGTGCCGTATTCTCACACTAATACCTATCTTTTTCTTATGTTTTTCAGTATTTCTAGGTTACACAGTTGGTCTGCCAAGTTTTTCAAATTGTCACAAATCTCCAAAAACTTTTCCAATATATTTATTGAGGGGAGCCTGGGTGGCTCAGTCAGTCAAGGGTTCAACTCTTGGTTTCAGCTCAGGTCATGATCTCATGGTTCGTAGGTTCAAGCTCTGCATCGGGCTCTGCACTGGCAGTGCAGAGCCTGCTTGGGATTCTCCCTCTCCTCTCTGCCCTGCCCCCACTCATTCTCGCTCTCTCAAAATAAATTAAAAAACATTTATTTTTAAAAATCTGCATATAAATGGACACACATAGTTCAAGTCCATGTTGCTCAAGAGTCAACCTTATAACTTTATTTTAAATAGTTGCCTTTTAATTTATTTACTTATTTACTTATTTAAGTAATCTCTATACCCAACCTGGGGCTTGAACTCCTGATCCCAAGTTCAAGAGTCACATGCTCTACTGACTGAGCCAGGCTGGTGCCCATCAATAGTTACCTTTTTAAAATATAAGTAACTTTTCTTCCCAGAAGCCTTCCTTGAATCCTTAGGCCAAGCTTCTTTCCTACAGACATCCTGTGTGTATTTCTAGTATAACATTGGCACATTACAGTGAAATGATTCATGTGTGTCTCTTCTCCCACCAGGCCAAACTGAAAGGCAGGCATAGGTCTTAGTCACTGTTCTATTCCTAGTGCCTTGCATAATGGCACATAAAAAGGCACAAAATAAATGTTTGCTTGGCTGAATTAACAGATTTCCTAGAGTTGTTCACGAGGAACATTCATTTAAGTTTTGAATAGCCACTCTTACCAATCAAGAAAAAGAGGATTACAGCCATAGTCGCATAGCAGATAAATCCATTAAACCTTCTTGGTTTTGTGACACTGGCACGATTACCCCTCATGTTATTGTCAACACTTTCTTCTTCATCTGCAGCTAGTTTCATCTCCACATGACTGCTGTCACCATCTACTTGCCGAGCCAGACTAAACCGGGTATAGGACAACGGTTCTCCACCAAACTGAGATTTGAAAAAAAGAGAGAAAGCATCATGAAAGAGAAGAAAGAGCAACATTTACAAAAAGTTTGGTTAGGTACTATACTTGGTATTGGGCCATTAACATGACTTGCTATGTATTCTAAACTGACTGAGCCATCCAGACATCCCTAACTTGCTATATATTAAGGAAAAAGAAGTTTTCAAAGCAACATTCTTCCTGATACCCAGTTCTGTCCATGGCAGGTGGGGGCTAGATCACACACTGGCCTTTTTCATCTCATTCAGGCTTTTCATTCAGGGTTTCTGTTAGTAGGTCTACCAACATAGGTGTAAGTTTTGATCAGCTTTTTTTTAGTTCATCCTATCAACTTGGCTGTCCCCTTCCTACCAATCCCCAAATACCCTGTAAGTTCTTACAAGATTTCCCATAGTTAACTCCACTCAAGAATGAATATACCCTTCTTCTGTAGGAGCAATTACATCTCAAAACCACCACTTCATAAACAAATATTTAATGATAGCTTTGAATATTATTCCATGTTTACTGGGTGAGAGTCATTTTCTATATTTCATATTCTCACAAACTGGTGACAAGGAGTAATAAAACTTAAAATATCTTACCAAGGTAGAGAATGCTGATCTGGCTTGATCCATCATTCTGAGCTGCCACACAAGAGCCTAGTATTAAAATAGAAATTTAATATGAAATAGATACCACTGTACCAGTTATAAGGGGTTTTCATTACCATGCTAAATTATTATAAATCAAATTTACTTTTAAATATATTATCATCTTCCCAGAAAGGGTCTTTAACAAAGATATTTAGTTCATAGGAAAACTAAATTTAACGTGATTAAATAATTTAAATTTAATGACCTGGAGGTGAAGACAACTATAACTACAAAGGATATTATTGGGAAAAACAAGAAATCTGAATACAGACTAATTACTGGATAATAGTATTCTATCAGTGTTAGATCTGGAAAGTATGATGATTTGTTCTGTTTTTTGAGAAGAATGCCCTTGTTCTTAGGAGATTAATGCTCAAGAATTTAAGAATTTAGTATTGGGGCACCTGGCTGGCTCCACTGGAAGAACATGCGACTCCTGCTTTCAGGGTCATGAGCTCAAGCCATATGTTGGGTGTACAGATTACAAAAAAAAAAAAAAAAAAAAAATTGAAAAACTTAAAAAAAGAAAAAAAGAATGAAGTCTCCTAACACTTATAACTTCCTTTCAAATAGCTCAATTTAAAAAAGTGTATAAGAGGGGCACCTAGGGATGCCTGGGTAGCTCAGTCGGTTAAGCATCCCATTCTAGACTTCATGAGTTTGAGCCCCACACAGGGTTCTGCACTGCTGGTGCAAGACTGCTTGGGATTCTCTATCTCTCTCTGTGTCCCTCCCCTGCTCACTTTCTCTCTCAAAATAAACTAAAAACAAATAACTTAAAAGTGTGTAAGAAAGCAATTGTGGCAACTATTAGTAATTGATGAATCAGAATAAAGGCTACATGGATATATACTGTACTATTATTTCAAGTTCTCCTACCATGGTTCTACTTACCATGGTAGGTAAATTTAAGTAACTGAATTAATAGTCAAAGGGACAAATACAAACGACAACAGACTAGCACCTCAAGAAAAAAAAACCTGCAGTAGAATTCAGTCAAGACTGGCCATGCTAAAAAGACTGGTAATAAACCAGTAATAAACCATCTCCAATATAAAAGGAGAGAAAACCTGATCCTTCTGATTAAACAGTTTTTACAAATGATTTGGTAGATTTTTAATGTAAAAGGAATAGACAAAGGAAAAACACAATATGCTGTTTTACAAAGAGGCCAACCACCTGAGATGTTAAGTGTGTGTCATGTTTAAGGCTGAAAACTAATAATTCAAAAACTGAAGTTCAGTGGTTACTGGGTTAGGAAAATTATGTTCTCATCTCCAGAAATTTAAGAAATTAATCTTAACCTCTGAATCACTGTTGTGTACCTAAAACTATATATTGTATGTCAACTATCCATAAATTAAATTTAAAAATAAATAAATGACAACCATTTTTATTACTTAAGATTTAAAAATTTTTTATTTGAGAGAAAGAGGGGGAGAGGGGCAGACGGAAGAGAGAGGGAAAGAAAAAATCCCTAACAGGGGAAAGGGCAGAGGGGAGAGAGAGCATCCCAAGCAGACTCCAAGCTCAGCAAAGAGACCAGGGCCTCAATCCCACGACACTGGGATTAATTAAGGCCTGAGCTGAGATCAAGAGTTGGATGCTCAACTGACTGAGCTATCCAGGCACTGCTAAAAGATTTTTTTTTTTTTTTAATTTTCAAGTAATCTCTACACCCAACATAGGGCTTGAACCTACAACCCGAGATCAAGAGTCACATGCTCTGGGGCACCTGGGGTGGCCCAGTTAGTTGAGCAGTTGATTAAGCATCTGACTCAGCTCAGGTCATGATCTCACAGGTTGTGGGTTCCAGCCCCATATCAGGCTCTGTGCTGACAGCTCGGAGCCTGGAGCCTGCTTCAGATTCTGTGTCTACCTCTCTCTCTGTCCCTCCCCTCTTCTTACTCTTTCTCTCAAAAATAAACATTAAACTAATAAGAAAAAAAAAAGTCACATGCTCTACTGACTGAGCCAGTCAGGCACCTTGACACCCATTTTAAAAGAAGAAAACACTTCTGTAACCAACAGAGTCCTATGTTAAGTTAAAGCATTGGTATTAAGTGAAATTGGGATTTTCTAATTAATTGATTTGAGTGCATCTAGATGTTTTTAAGTGATTATTATGTTGAGATATATAAAATGGTCATTTATTTCATACTATCTTAAGGCTTTTCCTACACTGCAAGTACACTTGCAGCGCATTTAACATCCACATGTGACAAGGCAAACTGAGATATATGCAGATTGTAAAGTAAAAGATGTTATATAAACTGGCATTAGAAAAGTCTCCTTTCAAAACCTATTAACAACAACAAAAATTTAATCTCCAAGCTTTAAAGACCAGAGCCAAGAAGCAAGATCATATTCTCAGAAGCACAGTCTCATGCCCTATCTGGTACAAAAAGCTTATCACTATCACTGCACCAGAACCCTACAAACCCAATCACTAGAACCAGAACTAGAAGACCCCACCCTGAACCAATTTTAATCACCCTATTCTAGGAAAAACCAGTTTACAACTTTAATGCTGATCTAAACCAGCCATTCCTCAATGTTTCTAGTTTTAAATTAATTTTGAGACTAAAGTGACACTTTTAAATGACCTAAATAAAGGATTTAAATGATGAGATTGAATTGATTGCAATTCTGCATAAACAGATATTAATAGAACATGTAATTATGATTTTGTATAATTAAAATCTAAGTACAGTTTTTACTGAGAACACCAGTATGTTATTTCTATTTCAATATCCAGACACAAAATGAAGACTATTAACCTAAAAGAATTAAGTCAGAGGAAAAAAATAGTGACTTAGGCAATTCCACTTTAACTTCATAATTTAATGCCATTATCTGTAAGAACAGGATAGTTCTAGGGTATCTACAAAAGTTATTCTTTAAGTTTTATATATAACAAATTTGAGTCATTCTTTCAAAATGACCTCATACACAATAAAGCTCTGTATTTAAAAGAACTCCATACTGAATTTTCTTCCAACTAAAATCACTCTAATTTATGTGCTCTAAAAGCATGGGAGAAACTTTTCATACCAGTTATAATCACAGTCTATAAACGGTTCTGTTCATAGTTATTTAGTTCTGTTAAAAGATGACATCTAAAAGCCAAACATCTTTTATTATAGCTTATTTCAAGCTGTCACCACCATTGCTGATAATCCATAACAAGAGACAAACCAAACACCACCTGGATTTTTGTACACATTAGCACCCTGTATATCTTTGGTACTCTCAATGATAACTTGAAAACCTATTCAGTTTCTCACATTAATAATGAAAATTAAATTAAGCAAAACAGAGTCACATATGTTTGGAACATGAAATGGAAGGAGTATCTGAAATGTCTTTTAACTGAGCCATGGGATGGAAGACAGGAGGCAGGCAAAGGTATGCCAGACTACAGTCCTAAACTCCTTTATAATTCAAATCATCTTATTCCTACTTTCTAAAAGGTGGCATTAATTTCTATTTTTTTAAATACAGTAATTACCTTGAGGTCTTAAGCTACTTTGGGGTATCTCAAAACCAGGAGTCTGTACACATACACACAGCTAAGAGTGGGGGTATCATCTAAACAAAATACACCGTCACCTATGTGTAACATACCTAAAGCTGTTACTTATTCCATTTTACTTGAAATAAGAATGAGCCACTTGTTTATTACTATTACTGACAAGCCTACTTCCATTTAGAAAATGGGCCACAGTTTCAAGTCCTTGGAGCTCACATGAAACGAAGTTCTTCTACCTACTTTTGAGGCTCTCTGCTCTAGAGAGCTTCACTACCTAATAAGTGCTGCCCTCTACTTTCTCCAAAATGAGACAAATCAGCCCTGCCTCTACTAACATCCTTCCTTTGTTCTATTTCTTCTTGACTCAGCTCAGGGAACATCTTTATGAAGCTTTCTCTGATTGATTTCCCTACCCTATACCTGATATGGAACTGAAAAAGAATAATTAACAATAAAAAAATAATTAACAAAGAATAAAGATATTTCATTTCTTTAACAGTATGGAGACATGCTTAATGTATGTAAAGGTCATTTCTCACATGATTTGGAAATAACATATAAAAGAATATAATGAAAACCTTGGACTTGGACCTGGAATTGTCTCCCATCCCTGCAACTATGGTTTACTCGGGAATCACGAGGCAAAGCATAGATAGTAGGGATATTTTAAAAAGTAGAAAAACTTTAGGGGCGCTTGGGTGGCTCAGTCGGGTAAGCATCCAACTAACTCTTGGTTGCGGCTCAGGTCCTGACCTTAAGGTTCATGAATTCAAGCCCTGCATCATGCTCCGTGATAACAGCATGGAGCCTACTTGGGATTCTCTCCCCCTCCCCTGCTCACTCTGTCTTTCTCAAGGTAAAATAAAGTTAAGTAAAATAAATAAACTTAAAAAAAAAAAAAAAAGGTAGCAAAACTTTCAAGGTTACCTGGTGGGGCTCCAAGAACTTAAGCAATTGGTTATGGATACCCGTTTTACAAATTGTTTCCCTATGCATTTGCAGAAGATTACATGAATTTACAAAACTTCTGCAGGGCCCCCAGGACACATATAATTGTATCTACCCAGGATGACTTGAAAAGAGATGGTCAAGGTCTTTTCTAGCCTTAAGGGCCTAAAATGAAAAGGCCATGGAGGAAAACAAGTAGGATCTTCATTTCTATACAGCTTTCTGTAGAAAGATTGTCCAAGTAAAAAGGTCAAGACCACCTGAAGTTGCTGCAGTCTACCTGTACACTGCTCATCTGAGACAGCAGACAAATGGCACATACAGAGAAGGGGTACAAAAGGCCTCAGAGGATCATATTTAACTAGCTTTCATTATTGTCTGATTCAAGTTTTGCCGGGCACCTTGCTCCACTATAGATAAGCACATTATCAGAGGCAAATAACTGCCACAACTTAGGGCAGAGTTGGTGAGGTTGTCTCTACCCAACAATCTTCAGTACAGGCTAAGTTCACAACCATGACTTCACAAAAAAATTCCTCATTCCATCAGAGAAAAGCTAAAGGGTGCTATGCCATATGTACATTTTTGGAAAATATTTCCTACCAGTGACAAAACTTTTGAAATTCTAGATCTTGTGAGGTATAGTAAGTTTATGATAATCCGAAACAGAAAAACAGAAAAGCCAAGAAGTACTTTAAATAGCCTAAACTTGAATTCTGTACTGGACAACAACTTTTGGAAATCACCTTAAATGTCTTTGTCAATAAGGTCAAACTCCCCAGCTCAGAGGCAATTGAATCAGCATCTAGTATTCCAACTCCTATAAAAGCCTGGAATAAAGGTATCAGGTATCGACATACTTTTGTAAAAGGACAACTATTTCTTACTTCAATTCTTTCACCCTACCCCCCCCCCCAAAAAAAAAGGGAGAAAGAAGCAGCAATTAAGTTCTCTGCTTCACCCAAGGTCGCTACAAGCAGAGGAAAAAACGTTAAGCGAAAAAAGTCAAAACACAAAATATTTTCTTACCCTACCAACTATGCCATTAGAGAGTCATCACTAGAAACAGTGACACAATGCGCGTCTGAGGCCTTTGTCAATATAGCAAGCCCTTTAACCGTATTGCTAATTTCCTGAAAGGGAAAGCCAATTCCAATCGAAATAGGTTTTACTTAGCCTGCAGACCATAGCTTTCACAAAGTAGAAGTCTTAGTCCTACGTCTCCCAGCTTATAGCATGGAGAGCCTAGCAACCAGAGTATTCGAGTCAGCACCTGCGGCATTCAAGCAGCTTCTGCCTAGGGAAAACTGAGAACCCACACACAAAGCCAACGGCATCGCTGAAAGATCAGGTTGTACCAGAGTTCAAACGCAGGGCTTACAGCAGCTCATACCAAATTCCCAGGGCACACTCGTAACAGAGTGCAGGGCAGCTCTGTCCCTCTGAGCAGTGAGACCAGGACCAGAGCAGGCCCCGACAGAGCGTAAGGCTATAAGCTCAAGGTCACCCGCGGACCCCGACAGCAGCTCCTTGGGGAAACTTCCCGAAGCAGCCACGTGCTCGAGTCTACGCTGCGGCAGCGTGGCTCGCACTCCAGCGCCCGCGGCCTTTGGCTTTCCCACGAGGTCCTGTACCTTTTAAGGACGAGCTAGTGAGGACAAGGGACAGGGGTGGCCTAAGGAACGCCCGCAAGCAGAATTGCGGGGCGCAGAGCGACAGCGGGGTACCCCTCATCTCGCTGTCAGTCTAAACCGAGAAACCGTTCGCCGCCCCGCGGCCGAGATGAGGGCGCAGAAAAGCAGAGAAGGGCAGCTTTTCTCTGCACAGCGGCGCCACTTTGCTGCACCTGCAGCCCGCTCCCCACGCCGCGGCGGCCCCTTCCAGTCCCGCACGCGGGCCCCGCTCCATCCCGACCCCCCCCCGCCCCCGCTAAGGCGCCGCAAGCCTCCCCGCGCCCCCTGCGGCTCCTCGCTGCTGTTGGACAGCACCCAGGGGGCTCGCACCCGCCCTGCAGGCTGAGGCGAGGTCAAGAGGGTAGGCGAGATTCTAGCGTCCGCGCGTCACTCACACAGTCTCTCACTCCGACCTCTACCGCCCGAACCGCTACAGACTGAAGCCGAGGCTCTGTGGGGGATGTACGCCCACAACCTGCTGTTTATAGCGTGGCCCCGCCCTCTTCCGCCCCCTGCTTTACGTCACTTCCTGCCTCACGTACACCCCAGAGGTGCCTCGGTAATGGACTGCCCTGGGCTTGTCGTGCGCACGCCCTGGGACAAGGACGCTCCGTTTGTGGGCGGGGAGGGGCGTGGTCGGAGGGAAAAGGCGCCAAGACTGCAGGTGTCGGGAGGAGCTGTGGAATCCGCACTGGCTTCCTCCTTGCCGCCTGCCGCTGCGGCCCTGGCCGCAGCCTTGATACCCGGAGGCCTCCTCCCTCTAACCTTGACCGACCTCCAGGCCTTGCAGTACAAAGGGTGCTGGTGTCGGCGTTTACTTTTTTACATGTTGGATACTTAGACTGAAATAATTCCTTAAAGTGTATGTCCTAGTTGGAATGTTAGGTAGCCACTAAAGCCATATTGTGAGTGTATATTTTGCAGCCTCAGAAATACTTAGAATAAGCAAAAAGGGAAAAGAATTAAAGGCAAAATTCAAGTATGTATTTAGGATGTGTAAAAAATGCACGTGAACCAAGACGGGCACAGTGCTTTGCATAATGTTTAATGCATGAGGGAATGGAAAGTAAAGTAGAAACAAGTGATTTATTAGAGGCGCAGAATTGTAGATGAGCTTTCATGATCATTGCCATCGTTGTTATTATAGGGTTGTGCAATGCGTAACAAATAAAAAAGAATTCTTGTCACTTTTTAAACTCTTTCCAACAATCACACTCTCCCCGCCTCTAGTCGGTAATTCAGAGTGCAGTCAAGGAGATTAGACAAATTTACCAACAGCTGCAAAGCGAGAAAACAGGGCCATAAAAGGGTTACAGATAAAGTGCTTTCCAGGTCCAGCCCTGAGGGACACAGAACAGTCCTTTAAAATGTAAATCTGTTTCCTGGCTTCCGGGCGTCTCTTCCCACTTTCTGCCATAAATTTCAGGAAGTAACACGAGGTTTGCGCACCCCCTCCCCATCCCTTTGCCCCCCCTTCTTTAAAATCTCGCCCCAGGGAGGAATATTTTTAAATCTTGTAAGCAGGAACATTGCTGCATTTTAGTGGATCTATGAAGGAAAAAATGAAATCAGGGAATGGGGTGGATGGGGCTTAGCTGTGGAGAGGCCTCCTTGAAATTCAGACAGTGGGCCTGCTGAGTCTCTTTCCTTGTCCTGTGGGATGGTAAAAAACAAACAAGGCTAGAATTGAGGTGAAAATCTTAAAACCATATGGAGCAATGGGCTAAGGAGACCAAGGTCAGGAGGAATCTATGAAAATCCAAATTAAAAAATTTACATTCACTGGTACAGCAACTGTGGAAAACAGTATGGAGGTTCCTCAAAAAATTAAAAATAGAACTACCCTGGAGCCCAGTAATGGCACTAGTGGTGGTTACCAAAAAGATACACATACAAAAAAAAAAAAATTCAAAGGGATACATGCACCTCTATGTTTATACAGCCAACCTACTGAAGCAGTCCAAGTGTCCATCCACAGATGAATGGATAAAGAAGATGTGGTGTACAGATAAAACGGAATATTATTCGGCCACAAAAAGTAATAAAATGTTGCTATTTGTAATGACATGGATAAGAGCTAGGGATGATAATGCTAAGCGAAATAAGTCAGAGAAAGACAAATACCATCTAATCTCACTCATATGTGGAATTAAAAAAATAAAATGAATGAGAAAAGAAAAAAAAGACAAACCAAGAAACAGACTCTTTAACTATAGAGAACAAACATGCTGACCAGAGGGGAGCTAAAAGAGGGGATGGGAGAAGTAGGGAATGAGAATTAAAAAGTACACTTAACATAATGAAAAAAATAAAAATTTTTAAAAAGGTAACATGAAAAAAATTTAGTCACTAAAATGAAACAACCAATAAGACATTACTTTAAGAAGTATGTCAGAGGTGCCTGGGTGGCTCGGTTGGTTAAGCATCCGACTTCGGCTCAGGTCATGATCTCTCAGCTGAAGTTGAGCCCTGTGTCAGGCTCTGTGCTGACAGCTGGGAGCCTGAAGCCTGCTTCAAAATCTGTGTCTCCCTCTCTCTGCCCCTCCCCTGCTCATGCTCTATCTCTGCCTCAAAAATAAATAAACGTTAAAAAAGAGTATGTCAATTATTTTTCTATTTAATTTTTCCCCTGGGGGAAAATCCTAGAAATGGGAAAGTTCTAAGCAACTATTACTTAAGAAAAGGAAAGTTGTCTTTAAGGGCTTTCAATACCCTAATTACAGAAGAAAAAAAAAATGATTCCTTATTGAAAATGGCTGAGAGGAAAGGGTAATTCGTTGCCATAATTATTATTAATATTTACTGTAGAAGTATTGCATGTCAGGCAGACTCATAAGCAGATATGAAACAAATCTAGACCTCTGAAAAGACAGGGGACAGAGAAGAAAACTGGGGAAACAGAATTTATACTTAAAAGACAGATAACAAGGATGCAAATGTTAAATACAAGCAAAAATAAAAGCAGACTGGGGTCTATGACAGCGAAATGTCCAGATCTGAAAAGATACATAAGACTTTGATGTGCTCACGAGGACATACCTGTAGTTCTCCTGCTCCAAATTATATGCCTATTTAGATTCTAGTTAATCTTTCTGCTTAACTGTTTTTAATAACCTATTTTTAATAGAAACATACAATTGCATGTAGACACATTCTCTTCTCTAACTCAGGTACAGATGCAGCAAGAGGGAACTTTGACTGCTTGTCCCGTAAGATCAAAGTCAAAACATACACACCTTACCTTAGTTATAGACCAGGAACCTAGGAAGGAAAAAAAAAAATGTGAGTAGGGGAGGGAGAAAGGCATTATAAACACAAAGGTACAAGAGGATGCAAATTGGAGGTGGGAGGTTCTTAGTTTTAGTACTTTGTTCCTTACATTTAAAAACATTAATCTTCTTGGGGCACCTGGGTGTCTCAGTCAGTTGAGTGTTGAACTTCAGCTCAGGTCATGATCTCACAGCTTGTGAGCTCAAGCCCCGCATCAGGCTCCCTGCTATCAGCGCAGAGCCGGCTTTGGATTCTGTGTCTCCCTTGCTCTCTGCCCCTCCCCCACTCACTCTCTGTCAAACACTAATTAATTAATTAGTCTGTTTATGCTATGTGTATATATATATATATATATATTTTTTTTTTTTTTAATTTCTAGGAGAGAGAGAGAGACAGCGTGAGCAGGGGAGGGTCAGAGAGAGAGGGAGACACAGACTCGGAAATAGGCTCCAGGCTCTGAGCTGGCTGTCAGCACAGAGCCCAACGTGGGCCTCGAACCCACGAACCGCGAGATCGTGACCTAAGCAAAAGTCGGGTGCTTAACCGACTAAGCCACCTAGGCGCCCCATATGCTATGTATATTTTATCAGAATTTTAAAAAAAGATTAATATGGCAACTCAGTAATAGAGGATCCAAAACCATTTGCTCTCTCTGGCATCATATCTATGGTCCAAATGCTAAATGGGGCCTTTTACGGTCAAAAATTTTAATTCTTTTGGATTTAGTTTGTTTTCGTTATTTTTTTTTTATTTGAGAGAGAGAGAGAAAGTGGGAGAAAGGGGCAGAGGGAAAGAGAGAATCTTAAGCAGGGTCTATGCTCAGTGCAGAGCCCAATGTGGGGTCCATCTCATGACCCTGGGATCATGACCTGAGCCGAAATTAAGAAGCAGACACCCAATGGACTGAGCCACCCAGGCGTCCCAGGATCAAATATTTTTGACGGCACTCAATGGTAAAACATCCATTTCATTTCACAACTCCGTATATATGTGTGGATATGTTTGTGTGCGTGCGTGTGTTTGCATGTATGTGTATTCACATGAAACAAGTTTCATGAAATAATACCTTTGCTATGTGCAAAACACTCTGGAGTTTTCCATTTAATTTTTTAAATGATTTCAACCCAATAAATTGATTTCTCAATGGGCTGTGACCTGTGTTTGAAAACCACAGTGGGAGGCCATCTCCTGTCTCAGAGCACAAGTCTTGCTAGTGAACAGGACAAATGACTTGCTCAAAGTTAAATTTCAACTCCCAAGGTTTCTCCCTGTTACTTTGCCCACTGTTTCGACTTTCTACCACCCTACACTTCCGCAAACATTGATTGAGGTTTTATGAGTTAGAAAACACCGATAAAGTATTTTCAAATGCTTTCATATCCTGACACACACTTTGGCCAATCACAGCAGAGCTCTGCCTGTCACATAGTAGGTGCTCTCAGCAAGCACCACACAAGCCACCCTAACCCACATTCAGCTCCCAGCACATCTCCTATTTGACAAACTGTATGCATTTTCTTTACCTTGGAATCCTAAGCCTAGGGCAATCACTTTAGGACCAGAATCATAAAACAAAAATGTGGAGCTCTGCACGTTGGAACAGGATGCGTTCCAGAGAATGGAGGTGGATTGTCAGCTCACATATTTGTGGTTGGTACTATTTTCCATTTTATTTTGCTTTTTTTTTTTCTTTAAAAATGTACTTGGGAACCTTCAGCTTCCTGTCCTAATTCTGCTGACTAAATTATTTTTTGTTTTCCCTGCACTAAAAGGAAGCTTACACAGGAGAACATAGAACACAATATCCAGGTTACTATGGAAGAGTTTGCTCCTATTTTATGGCAAGTGACCAAAGTTACTCAGGGCAACAAGAATTAAGAATAATTAATTTTTAAATTAATCATAAGTATATTTATGCCAATTAGCCAGTGGTCTCAGCTGGAGTTTTGAGCAAGATATGAGGTTCTATTTAGTTTCATCTGGGCAAAATACAACTTCGAGTTTGGAACTTTAACTCCTATACCATCTCTGGCCTATAATAGATGTTCAATAAATGTATGTTGAATTCATTGAACAAAATCCCTCTGCTTCACCCTACCAAGTGATTGCCTAGCTTCTCCTTAACCTTTCCAATGAGAGCAAATCTGTCACTTCCCAAAGCAGAGAGCTTTGGATAGTTCAGACAGTTAGAAAGGTTTTACTTGTATTAAACTGAATTCTTGCCCCCTCTATGTTATACATTTGCTATTGTTTGGCAATTGCTTTCATGTCCACAGCTGTCTTCTCTTCTTCAGATTAAATATCCTAACTCCTTCCAAGGACTAACACAGGACACAATTCCGCATCTCTCCCACCCACTGGTCACTTCTGGAAGCGTGGTTTGACCAATCTCAGTGGAACAGGGTCACGTTTCTCTGTCCTGGAGGCTACAGCCTCTACAAATGCCATCTGTCTGCCACCCCATTCACTACCTTACCAATCACTGCACATTGTTAACTCATGTTGACCTTTCAGCAGGGTTTAATGGGAACAGATTGGCCACTGGAGCAGAGCATCCTGAGTTGAAAATCTAGTTTTACCATGTACTACCTAACTGTATGAGTAGCCCATACAATATTTCTCTTATTTCCATGGATAATGTGACGTCCAGATATTGTTGTGGTCCAATACACTGTACATAGGTTGTCTGCCCCAGTTTATCACCAATCTAGTCAGCTCATGATAGAAAAGAGTGTAGCCTGCTTGGCTTGGAGCATCTTTGCCATCAACACCAAATGATAACAGAACAATATCAGCTAAGATTTATTGAGCATCTATAAGGTGCTAGCAACACTTCTAATCCTCTTACAGTATTAAAATGAATTCATGTGATCCTCATAACAATCTTTAAAAATAACAATTAACATTATCCTCAGTTTCCAGGCATAAAAAGTGGCATTCTACAGAAGTTAAAGAATTTGCCCCTGGCCATTAAGGCAAAAAAGTGGTGATAAGCAGAATTCAAACCTAGACAATCTGGCTTTCAAACCCAGGCCTAAACAACTCCACTCTACTATCTCTTTAGGAATCTAATCATGGCACAGCCAACTGTATACATACAGTTTTCTCCGCCAGGCAGAATCCTTACTAAAGAGTTTCAGAGACTGTCCAAGTAGGACAATTTGAGAAGATCCAGTATTTGGGGGTGGGGAAGGATCCATTTAATTTTCATTTCAGCTTTAATAGCATTTCAAAATTTGGATTCTTATTCATATTGAGGAGGAAATCTCAGATAATTCTAAACACAAGATTTTGTAGTATAACTGAGGCTCCAGAAATCTGGGTACATGTTTAACAGAATCACAGTGCGTTCATATCTGTCCTTGCAAGATCCTGATTTCCTTAAATTCTCCCAATGTATGCTACCTTTGATAAGGAGAGTTATTGAGCTAAAAGAATCATATTAACTTTGTTTCCAAAATATCAGCACATCTGTTTAGTGTTTCTTATTTTCATCTTCCTCCTTCGGACATCTGTACTTTGCAATTCTTTCACTCCGGTTGGAGTTTCTCTTCCTCCATGCCAGACATCTGGCATCTTAAACAATAACACTTCTTTTTTTTTTTTTTTTATTCTACCTCTCTTCATTCTTTTTTTCTATTTTCTATTTTATTTTTTTTTTTTTTACAAATAGTTTATTGTCAAATTGGTTTCCATATAACACCCAGTGCTCAACCCCACAAGTGCCCTCCTCCCATGCCCATCTCCCCCCTCCCCCCCACATCCATCAGTCCTCAGTTTGTTCTCAGCATTCAAGAGTCTCTCATGGTTTGCCTCTCTCCCTTTCCCCCACCATTTCTCCCCTTCTTCTTCCCCATGGTCCTCCGTTAAGTTCCTCCTAATCTCCTATACGTGCACACATATGATATTTGTCCTTCTCTGCCTGACTTATTTCGCTCAGCATAACACCCTCAAGGTCCATCCATGTTGCTACACATGGCCAGATTTCATTCTTTCTCTTTGCCATGTAGTATTCCATGGTATAGATAAACCACAGCTTCTTGATCCATTTGTCCGCTGATGGACACGTAGGCTCTTTCCATGTTTTGGCTATTGTTGAGAGTGCTGCTATGAACATTGGGGTACATGTGCTCGTATGTATCAGCATTTCTGTATCCCTTGGGTAAATTCCTAGCAGTGCTTAAACAATAACACTTCTGATAAGTGTTATTGTTATGCCATGTGGCCAAACATTGCTTAAGTTGAAGACTTTTTTTTTTTTTAAGAAAGCTAAAAAGAGATCTTTGCAAGAACACTGTGACGTGCTTGGTGGCTGCTGACCTGAACAGGGAAAATGAACATATGTGTCAAGAAGACACTTGCAAGCAGATGATTCAACCTAACTCCCAAGTCAGCAGATCCAGTGTTTGGGAAAAATACCATATCATCAGAAATTTTTTGGTTTCCTCAGCTTAATAAAGACAAGTAGACAAGTGTTCCCTTGGTTTGGAAAATGATTCTGCCAAAACTGTTATTTCTCATACATGGAAATGTGGTCAAGGAGACAACTTTCTGGTGGTTACACCTGTGAGGGCTGGCCTGGCTTGCTCTAGTCATCTCACACAGTCTCTTAAGTGGTAGGGAAGCTGTGTCCCAGAGCCAGGGTTCCAGAGCTACTAACATTCACTGAGCCCAGACCCTGTCGGCGTGCTGGGTGGGCTGCTTCTACTGTGACACAGTATCTTAGCCTCCCAACAATCCTGTGAAATAGGCACCATACCCATGTTATAGATGAATGAGTAGAAGTGAAAAAGAATACAAAACAATTGCCTTCAAGTGCCACAATTTTTAAATGGTATAGCCTAGCTTTAGATCTCTGAGATCTTCTATCTGAAAACCACCTTTCACTACATCTTAAGTTGGAATTTTGAAATAGTGTCCAACAGACAGATGGTTGAAGCTCTGTGCCCAGGGTAGAGTAACTGACTCCAGCCTGGACCTTATAACCATACTCACCTTAGGAAGGTTTGAGTCTAGTTTGTAATTGAATTTGATGTTACTACCACAAAATAAAAGACCCTAAAATATAAAGACAAGCTCACTAGGTGCATGGTGCCTGGAAAAACAGTCTCTCAGAATGTTTCCCAGAAGTAACCTACGCTAGAGTGAGATTTTGAATTTGCTTAACTGATGACATGAAGGTCCACAGCCCACCAGCAGGTAAGCAGAAAGCAGCCAAGCTAAAATGTAGTCATGACAAACCACCTCTAAACATCATAAGATTACTGCTTCTGAGACTGTATTCAGAGAAGCATCTGAAGGAACCCACTGGCTTTGTGTAATAAAGTCCAACACAGGACTCAAAGGTAGGCAGCGGCAGCAGAGAGCTCCAAAGGGAAAGAGAATCTAGGGAACAGGAGGCATTCTGGCTGAGCCCAGGGCTGTCTGCATTTCCAGCAGGGGATCCAAGGTCCAGCCTTGACTTTATTAAAGGAAAGGCACGTTCCCTGAAGGTGTTTAAGTTGAATCAAACTGAAATGGATTTTGAGATCCACACGGAGCCTGGACTCTATCCTGGGGCTCCTTAAACTATCCTGTGCGTGCGAGTCTCCCGAGGGTCTGTTAAAATGCAGATTCTGAGTCAGAAGTTCCCCGTGGGGACCTGTGACTTGACTCTGCATTTCTAACAAGCTCCCTGGTGCTGCCCAGATTGCTTCAGAGCACATTTGAGTAGACTGCAGAGGAAAGAGGTATTCATTAGCGGGCTTCTCCAGCACGCCCCACAGGGAGGGCACACCATGTGGCCAGCTGACTTGAAAGTGGTTTCTGCTTGGCAGCCGTTTTTCTGTAACTGTAGCAGCTTATATTCTGTGACGCTTTTCAGTGGACAAGGGAAATTCCTGGGGCGATCACAGCTTAAATAAAACAGCCCTTCAGACCGTTCGCTCCTTTGCTGGGACTCCACAATTGCCAAACAAGCCACTCATCCTAATTCTTGAGGCTTTTCCCTCCTGAGAGGACACCTGACTCCAGTGTGAAGATTCAGCCTTGCCAGCAGCCTCTTGCTCCACACAGATGAATAAAGACACCTGGCGAATCAGTGTTTTGTGCTGTTGGGTAGCAGATTCCTAATGACCTAAACTTGAGTTTCTGAAACTGAACTAGAGGAATGACCTACTGTGAACCTCACTGAGTTACTCCAGGGAACAGTGGCTGGACAGCCAGTCCCTGCAGACTCTGCCCGGGAGCTCCTCCCTCTCCTGCAGACCCAACCAGGTGCCCCAAGGGTACAGTCTCTCAGAATCCTACCAAGGGTAGGAGTTTTTGAAAATGATCAAACACCACCTCTAATACCCCCCTACACCCTTCAGAAAAACAAACAAATAAAAAAATCTTAGCTTTACTACATTACTCCTCCCTGCTCGCCCCGCCAGCCCACTCGCACACTCACAAGAGATGAAACAAACCACAGCATGCGCGTTTGGGACCTAATTTCGGAGTCTGGTCAAAGGTTGGCTGTAGTGGGGCCCCAGCCTTGACCTGCTTCCTTTCTTCACCTCTCTGAGTCGGAAGAGGGAGGTGTTCTCTGCATCACGACACTCACATTTGGAGCCCCAGAGGACCGATACTGGCGTAGTACAAGGGGCATGGTTGGGCCTTGCCTCAGAATGGGCTCTCAAGAACATCCTTTCTTCCCCCGGGGTAGCCCAGACCTGAGCCATCCCTGACCCACCAAGGCCCTCCCCAAAAGACCGAGCCTTGGGTGAGCCACTGAATCTGCCCCTGAGGCCTCAGACGTTGAGCCTGCAGCCACTGCTTCAGCCTGTCTGGATATCTCTGTGCAATTAGCTCCCGGAAGGCCCGCCCTTGCCCTGACCCATTTCTCCCTGGCTGCTTAGCGCAGGGCTGGGTCATGAATAGCCCTAAACCAGCATCCTGCCTGAGTGGCAGTGGGCACCAATCTGGGCTTGTCTGCATGGTATCAGATCCCTCTTCAAGAGAGCCTCCATTATATCGTCCTGTTTCTAAGCCTGAGCTGCTTTGGGGCCATCTGTCAAGTCCCTACTCCCCATCCGAGGCATACCTCTGATTCCACACCCCCACCCCCACCCCTGTATACAGAATAGAGAGAATCAGTCTGCAAATGACTGGGCCTTTATGGGCTCATGTTCCCATTCATCTTACCTTATTTATGGCGTATTTAATGAATGTTTATGGAGGATCTACTGTGTGTCAGGCGCTGTGCTGATAAACTGCCTCAGAATGCTTCCACCTGGGTGGCTTAGCTGGTTAAGCTCTGACTTCAACTCAGGGCATGATCTCACGGTTCGTGGGTTCGAGCCCCACATTGGGCTCTCTGCTGTCAGTACAGAGCCTACTTTGGATTCTCTGTCTCCCCACCTCTCTCCCTCTCCCCTGCTTGCATTCTCTCTCTCTCTCTTGAAAATAAACAAACATTTAAAATAAAGGAAAAACAGATGCTTCCCTTGAGCTCTCTCTGATCACATCTTAAAGCAGCCTATTATTCCACTTCTGCAGCATCAAAAGCCTTTGAAACATTAAGAGGAGCATCCTTGTTTCATATTTGTGTATCACTTAAAACAGACAAATGGTCAGCACAGCAGATGTATAGAAATGCTCCATCATTATCTAATTTCTAAGAAGTTTTATAAAACAAGGTGGGCAACAGATATGCAAATGTCATGAACTGCCTGACAGAAGGCACATGATGAGATGAAGGTCCGCCCCCCACATGCTCCCATCTGGATCTCTACAATGAGATTCCTTCTGCTCATTGTACAAATACCAATTTGTGTCCTCTCTAAGTGCCAGATCTTTATTCCCAGGTGCCTGTGGACACCTCCACCTGGATAACCCACTCCAATCCAACTTGTCCCAAAGAGAAGCCAACATCCTCCTCCCCAAAGCTGATGCCTCTGCCTCTTGTCTTCCCTGCCCCAGGACACAGTGTTTTACAGATTTAGGGAGCAGTTCTGGCAGTTCTGGGGACTCTCCCCGGAACCACCAGGTAGGTACTCAGTAAGTGTTTCTGGAATGGAGCTCCTTTGGCATCAATTTGTTCCTGGGCTCAGACAAAACCAGCCTGTTCATTGGATGACTTCTCCAAACTAGTTGCCCTGAATTAGAGATAATCACAAAATGGGTGCTGCTGGTGGATAGCATAGAACAGATTCCAGTGCCTCCATCTTTGTTTTTGTTTGTTGTCAGAGCTCACTCTTGGGAGAGTTTCAAGTTCCACAAGGAAGGAAAAGAGATATTGACACATCCTGCTTGGAAACCTCAGCATGTCACCCCAAATCACTGTCCTGGAAGAAAAGCAAGGACTTCACCTTGGCCTGGCTCCACGATACTTGGCCTGTGTTGAGTGATGGTTTCTAAGCTGTAAAGGAGGAGGCTGAGACACAGCAGACAAAACTATGCTTCTGGAAGTTGGTTGATATGTACGTAAGTGTGTAGAAAATGGTCAAGAGGGAGACATATCACACTAACAGGTAGTAATGGGGGAAACTGAGTGTGGGGGCGAGGCAGGAACTCTGTACTATCTTCACAGTGTTATAAATCCAAACTGTTCTAAAAACAAAAGTCTATTTGAAAAGGAAAAAAAGGTTGGGAGGGGGGAAGCAAATGAAAAAGGAGATTGTGAAAAATTTAGGAGTTGCATGATAAATGCGAAAGTGAAAACTCACAGCAACATGTGTTTGCCAGGAAGCTGTTAGACAAGGACTTCTGGGGGTTCAGAGGAGGGGAGACTGGCCAGGAGGATGTAGGGGGCACTTCTGGAGGTAACAAGGCCTGGGGGATCCCAAAGGTTCCATTTGGGCAGGCCGTGAGCACTCTGATACCTCACAGCTAAAGCACAGAAGGTATTCAAGAGCCCACAGACAAAAAGAAGACACCTTTGGAATCACACAAACCCAGAGTAAAATCTCAACTTAAGTGTCTTAGAGATACTTACTTATCTCCAAACCCAATCATCTCTTCTCTCTAAAATGCTATAAAATAGTGCTCACCTCACAGGTTTAAGTGAGATAATGCAATAAAGTGTTTAGAATGGTGTGGGCACCTTATAGGGGCTTCAAGCGTTGCTGATGCTACTGTCAAAACTTTAGGTCAGAATGACTCCTACACTAACTGGTTCTTCTCCCCAAGCTTCTCACTCTCAGTTTCCATTTGGGCTATCCCCCTATGTCCTCCCCTCCTGACTTTTTAGACTGACTTCCTTCATCTTTCTCCTTCTCAAGCCCCACTATTTCAGGCCCAGGGGGCCCTTCACCCACTCCTGCCATGGGCTCCTTCCCTCTTCCCCAGAGAAGTTCTTATTCATATTCTTTTTCTTTCTTTTTAATTTTAGAGAGAAAGAGAGAGAGAATGCAAGCAGGGGAAAGAAGCAGGGGGAGAAAGAGAGAGAATCTTAAGCAGGTTCCACACTCAGTGCAGAGCCTGACACGGGGCTCGATCCCACAACTTGGAATCGTGACCCAAGCCAAAAATCAAGAGTTGGACACTTAACTGACTGCGCCACCCAGGCAACCCAATAAATTATGATTCTTTTTGTCTCTCCTGTTCACCGATCATCCTGACCCCCTTTTCCCCAAATGTATCCTTGTACCTGTCAGTCCCACTGAGTCTCATTAAAGCCAGGACTCCTGATGCTGTATTTATTTGCCCTTATCATAGCTGTATCTTAAGATTCATCTCTAGTTGCAATTCAAAGATAATAAGAAAAGGACCATCTTATCCTAAGACACTCAACCCAAATGTATACTTTCTCTATTCTAAACAACAAATTTAAAAGGCTAGCTAAAGTATTGTTCTTAGAAATATAATATCTGTAGTCCCCTATAGCATGGTACCATCTGGATTATTGGAAAGGGGTGAAAAGTATACATGGCCTGGAGGAAATCTCACACAAGAGGTTGAGATTATCAGTTTAGCAAGGACAGAACCTTTCCTCTCCAGCACTATAGTCTTTTACTGTTAGCAGAATGAGATGTCCTTGGACATCTGGTGCTTATTAGGTTAGCCATTAGCAAAGAGATTGATAAAATTAATCAAAGGGTCTGTATCTCCTTCCCAGGCACACCCTTACTTTCCTGCAGTTTCGCTCAGCTTTAGATCCATCAGAGCAGTAAAGAGCAAGATTAATAGAGGGCCATAAATTTAGACTTGGCGTCATTTTAGCTGAAAAGTCCTCTGTCATAGTGTGTAAGAATTTTCATTCATTGCTGGTGGAAATACAAAATGGTAGAGCCACTCTGGAAGACAGACTGGCAGTTTCTTATAAAGTTACAGACAGTTTTCCCATTCAACATGGCAATCATAGGCATTTATTGAACAGATTTGAAAACTTAAGTGCACAAAAATCCACATATGAATGTTTAGAGCAGTTTTATTCATAATCTGCAAAAATTGGAAGCAATCAATATAGTCCTCAAAAGGTGAAAGTATAAAAAAAAAAACTGCAGTACATCCATACAAGGGAATACTATTCGGCAATAAAAAGGAATGAACTATTAATTCATGCAACAACATAGAAAATACTGCTAAATGAAACACATATTGCTAAGTAAAAAGAGCCAATATTAAAAGGCTATTCCATTAATGCAACGTTCTGAAAAGGTAACATTATAGAAAGAGAAAATATATCAGCGGTTGCCAGGAGTTTGGGGAGTGGAGAGGGCTGAGTAGACGAACTGTGTTTTAGGGCAATAAAACTATTCTGTATGTTATATGAGACGATGCATTTTTCAAGCCCATAGAATTTTATAACACAAGGAATCACCCTTAATGTATGCAAAAAAAAAAAAACTAGGTCAGGAAAATCCCAGAGTAGAATGTTGACTATGATAAAAGAATCTAACTTATTAAAATATATGATAATAACTCAACTGAAGACAGTGGATGTTGACCGAAATGACTTTGGAAATGAGTGGACATCATAAGATTAAAGGCAAAAGAAACTGTATCTGAGCACTCTATTTTAACTGGTAAAGTTATTTCCCTTGAGGATATGGGTTAATAATCCTGAAACCACTACACGCATATACTGGGATTGAACAAAGTAAATGGATGGCAGATAATGGGAGCCAAATTTGCCATTCTTGGGAGTATGAAGTTACGGATGAGCAAGGAGAAAGGCTAGAGTGAATCACGTGATACCAGATTGGAGTTGGCGACAGCAGTATGAATCTATGTTTAGCTTAATATAGATACAGATAGATACAATATAGTAACAGTTATGGATGTATGTGTATGCACAGATTAGTATACACATATAAAAACAATAAAGTTAATCAAACCAAAATTGATCCTTTGAAAAGATAGTCAAGATTGACAAAATTTTAGCTAAACTGACCAAATCAAAAGAGATAAAAAATCCACTCAAAATATAAAAAATTGAGAGTGAGAGAACATCATTACCAACATTACAGAAATAAGAAAGATTATAAAATAAAATACTGGGAATAGCTGTATGCCAACAAATTAGACAATTTAGATGAAATGGAAAAATTCCTAGAAAGACACAAACTACTGAAACTGACTGAAGAAGAAATAGAAATTTAAATAAACATAACAAGAGATTGAACTAGCAATTTTAAAACTCCCTACAAATAAAAGCTCAGGTCCAGATAGCTTCATAGGTGAATTCTAATATATATTTAAGGAAGAAAGAATAACAATTCTTCACAAACTCTTCTAAAAATAAAGGTGGGGGGAACAGTTTTGAACTCACTCTATGAGCTTATTATTACCCTCAAACCAAAACCAAACACTTTACAGGAAAAAAACAAAAAACAAAACAAAAAAAAAACCAGAGCAATATCTCCCATGAATATAGATGTAAAAATTTTCAACAAAACACTTGGAGACTGAAATCAGCAACATATAAAATGGATTATACACCATGACCAAGCAGGATTTATCCCAGGAGTACAAGGTTGATTTAATATCTGAAAATCAATTAATATAATAAACTATAACAATAGAAGACCAAAACCACATGGTCATCTCAATAGATCCAGAAAAAGTATTTGACAAAATTTAACACCCTTTCATTATAAAAACACTCAACAAGGGCGCTGGGGTGGCTCAATCAGTTAGGCATCTGACATTGGCTCAGGTCATGATCTCACAGTTCATGAGTTCAAGCCTTGCATGGGGCTCTGTGCTGGCAGTTCAGAGCCTGGAGCCTGCTTCAGATTCTCTGTCTCCCTCTCTCTGCCCCTCCCCTGCTCATACTCTGTCTCTGTCTCAAAATAAATAAACATTAGAAAAAAAAAACACTCAACAAACTAAAGGATAAAGAACAAACAATCTGATAAAGAACACTTATAAAATAAAAACCAAAGCTAACATCATACGTAGTGGTGAAACACTGAGTGCCTTCCCCTAAGATCAGGAGCAAGACAAAGATGCCTACTCTCACTACTTGTATTCGACATTGTGCTGGAGGTTCTAGCTAATGCAATTTTGCAAGAAAAAAATAAATTAAAAGTATCCAGATAGAAAAGGAAGAAGTAAAACTATCTCCTATTTGCAATTAATATGATTTTGTATATAGAAAATCCTAATGAATCCACTAAAAAGCCATTAGCATGTACCTATCTATGTCTTAGTTCTGTCCACTGAGAGAGCCTAGAAGCAACAGCACCCAGGTACAGTGAGGACACTCAGTGCCCAGATCTTGGTTTCCAATACCAATCCTCAATAAAAAGAAACTAGGTTCCTCAGAGAAATGACTGGGGCATGGAATATACAACATAAACATGGAGCATCTGCTAGTGCCAGAAAGTGAGGAGGTGCTCAAAGAAAAATGTACAAGGATATGTCCCTGGCACAGGAACCAACTGAAGGAGTCCCAACAGCCAAAACTGGAATGATGTCAGCAACAAAATAAATAGCATAATACTGGATTACAATTCAAAGTGTAAAATAAATACCCATAAGATCATACTGATATCAATAAATGACTGACTAAATAAGAAAAAAAGAATAATTCTGAACAATATATATATGTAGATATTATAAATTAAGGATGTGAAGCATAACTTCCTATCCCTAAGGTATTGGGTGTGCACATACACCAAAGAATATAGTATGAAAGGGGGAGAAAAAAGAAAACTTTACATATAATACCTCAACTAGGGGATCAAGGTCAACATCCACAGTGATAAGTCATGTTGATAGTACCACTGATATGATGTGATCAAATGGCTCTTTATTTCTATAGTTTTCCTCCCCAAAACCCATAACCCCAGTCTAATCAGTAGGAAAACATCAGATAAATCCCAACTGAAGGGCAGTCTACAAAATTCTTAACCAGAACTCCTCAAAACTGTCAAGTTCACGAAAAACAAGAAAAGTCTGAGAAACTCTTACATTCTAGAGGAACCTAACAAGACATGGTAACCATACGTATGTGGAATCCTGGATGAAATCCTAGAACAAAAATGGAACATACGTAAAAACCAAGAAATCCAAATTTAAGTATGAACTTCAGTTAAGAATAATGTATCGGGGTGTCTGGCTGGCTCCGTTGGTAAAGCATTAGACTCTCAGACTTGTGAGTTCAAGCCCCACACAGGGTGTAGAGCTTACTTAAAAAATAAATGTATCAACATTGGTTCATATCATTGGTTCATGATAAATGTGATAATGTACAATAGCAATGTAGGATAACTGTAGGAGAAACTGGGTGTGAGGTATGTGGGAACTCTCTGTATTATCCTTGTAACTTTTCTGTAAGTAAAAAAATGTTTAATGTAGAAAGTTTATTTAAAAAAAGAGGATATGGGCAAAAAGGAGCAAAAGGTATAAACTTCTAGTTATAAATAAATAAGGCCTGGGGATGGAATGTACAGCATGGTGACTATAGTTAATAATACACACACATAATACACACACACACACACACACACACACACACACACATACACACAGCTGTCGATAAGGAATAGAAGAAAAAATACCAGAAAGTTAATAGAAGATAATTTTTAAAACTTTTTTCTTTTTCATTAAATGTTTCTTAATGAACATGTATTACTTTGAACATTAAAAAATAAAACCTGTCATTTTTTCCAGCTTTATTGAGGTATAGTTGACAATTCAAAATGGTATATATTAAGAGATTATTTGATATATATATACATTGTGAAAGAGTTACCACAATTAAGCTACTTAACACCTCTTTCACCTCCCATAGTTACCATTTTCTTTTCTTTTTGTGGTGAGAATACTTAAGATCTACTCTCTTAGAGAGTTTCAAATACATAAAACAATCTCATTAACCACAGTCATATTGTACATTGGATCTCTAGAGCTTATTCACTTTGCAGAATTGAAATTCTGTACCCCTTGACCAACATCTTCCTGTTTCCCTCTCCTACAACATTTTTGTAACCATGGAAAAAGAAAATAATTATTTAAAAACAAACCCCCACTTTCTCACTTCTATATTATAGCCACTACTGTTACATAATAAGAGGCATATCTTTCTCTTACACTGATCACAATGCAGACAAGAGATTCATGCCAATAGCTGGCTCATGCTGAGCTCTTACAATGTGCCATGCACTGTGCGGACATCAGTTCTCCTAACAGCCCAGTGAGGTGGGCACTCATGTAATCATCGTGCCCATTTTATAGCAGAGAAAACTTAAGAGAGGTTAGGAACTTGCCCCACTAGGAAGGTATATGGCTAGAATCTGAATCCAGGTCCACTGACTCCGGAACCCATGTTGGCCTGGGCTAGGATGAAGCACTAGGCCTGAGGGCTGGCTGGTTGTCTGGCTGACTAAGCTCAAGGTTCAGAGTGATGGCAGAAGGGAAGATTAGCAGGTCCTGAGTGTCTCTGCCAGGCAGTCACACAGGCCACAGTGCCCTTGGGGCTTCCCGGTGCCCCTCCTCTTAAACCCCCTGCCATAGCACAACCACTGTAGAGTGATGGGGCTGGGGTGGAGCCTTTCCTTCTCTCCTCAGCAGAAAACCCCCTTCTTCCAAAGAGAGAGAGTACAGGAAGCCAGGCCGTTGCTGACAGGGTCTCTGCACTGCACTACGTTCACATGTGTGGGTGGTGCGCCCTGGAGCTGTGTGACTTGGAGGTCTGGTGGCTGGCAGGGCTGTCTGTGAGATAAGAGAAGGGACTGTGGTCTCAGGCAACCTAGATTCAGGGAGGGTAAGTGGACCCTGGCTCCCCAGCCACAGAATCACCCTGTGCCCCTGGGATGTGTGTGCAGCAACAGCTTCCCACCCAGAGCAGCCTGAGACTCACCAGGGTCTTGGAGAGCAGTTCCATTCAGGAACCCTCATCAGCACTGTGAAGGCCAATTTAACAATAATGACAAAGAGAACCCAGAGCTCTGCCTGGGGACCACACTGTGGACATCTCAAGTCTTCACTAAATTCTATTTTAGCATCATGCCACTGCCTTCACTGAGGGACAATAATGAAGTCTCACGAACTTCCATATTGATTGAGCTTATCATAGGAGTGATTCAGAAAGATGGCCTTCACCATATCACAAACAGTGTCTGTCTTTGGGGTCTCTGGGAATTTTTCTAGGACTTCAGTACCAGAAAAGGCTGAATTTCTTATGATCAACTGGGTGGTTTTATTTTTGACACAATATTTAATTACCTTTTATTTTTTAACATTTATTCATTTTTGAGAGATAGAGACAGAGCGTGAGTGGGGGAGGGGTAGAGAGAGAGAAAGATAGAGGGAGACACAGAATCTGAAGCAGGCTCCAGGCTCTGAGATGCTAGCACAGAGCCTGATGTGGGGCTTGAACCCACAGACTGTGAGATCATGACCTGAGCCAGAGTCAGACCCTCAACCGACTAAGCCTCCCAAGGTGCCCCTTAATTACCTTTTTTTTTACACAAATATATACAATGCACACATACCATGTACAAAATACACATTATTTACAATATACACATACAAAAGTGAATAAACCTTGAATATGGTGTGACTTTTAAGATGTTCGTACATACTTGAGCCTGGGTACTCAGCTCCTGACTCACAACATGGAACATTGCCAAACTCCCAGGAGCCTCCCACTTGCCACCTCTCAGTCAGTGCCCTGACCACAATGGTAACCACTGTTGTGACTTTCATCATGGCTTTGCTTTTCCTGCAGAGGTGCTGCTGGGAATCTTGTTCCTGATTGTGTTTCTTCCTCTGCTGTAGCCCCAGGGAATTAGAATCAATTCTGGGGCACTGTTCCAGCCCCATGTGCACAACTTCAGGGCGTGCATTTTTTAGATAGGGGCCCTACCCTTCTGGTTTCATCTTATCTCCCTGTCATCCTTAGTAGGACCAAATGGTTCAAACAACAGACTTGGAGCCTGTCCAACCTTCTGCATTGCTGTCAACCAACTGTGTGGCCTTGGGCTAGCTATCTGACCTCTTTGAATCGCCTTTGAGCCAGCCTCTCCCAATTCTGCTGCCCTCTCTCCTCTGCGGATAGTAATCCCACAGGCATCTTTAATAAACATCCCGTGTACAAATCTCTCTCTTGATCTGTTACTCAGACACTTTACCTTCAATGATCATTCTTATCACTAAGATAATAGTATCTGCCTCACAGGGTTGTTCTGAGCATTAATAAAATATGTAAAATAATTAGCCCAGTACACAGGCCTTGAGTTGGACTCAACAAAAGATAGCTAATATAGTATGCTAACTAACTTGGATGTAAATTTTAAAATTAATTAATTAATTAAAATTAAAAATAACTTTAAAAATTTTTTTAAATTAAAAAAATAACTAATATAGTAATTTAAAAGTTGTATTTACCTCCATCGTCACCTCCAATCCCCTTTTGGAATGATACAGGGGTAAAACAAATATAGAGATAAAACTCTTAGGTAGTCCAGACTTTTCCCATGCAGCTATGTGGGATATTCTTGTCCTGTCGATTAAACACAGAGGAAATGGAAAGGTAATTAGAAGGGTGCTTGGTAGATTGGATTTAGGACAGGGAAGGCTCTCTCTGGAGATTACCCAAGGCTGGAGAGACCTGCCTCATGTCCTCCCCATGGAAAGGGTCGCTCCATAGCTTCTTGTCGTAGGACTGGCCGAGGCCCTTGCTCCACTGACAGCCCAGGCTTCCCTCCCTTTTCCCCAAGCGTTGGTTGAGAAGTCATGTTTAAAAACCTCCTGTGTACAAATCTTCCTCTTGGCCTTCTTCCCAGACACCCTACCTGGGACAGTTACATGGTTTGATTATTAAGTGGCCCCATCTCTGACAGTCTAGTGTGTCTGTCTCCACAATGGGCATGTACCCTCCTGGTTCCCATGACAGGGGACCATCCCCTCCAGACTTGGTAATCTGTAGAAAATGATCAAAGTTAGAGACTGGAGGAATGTTTCCTCTACTCCTACCCAAATGAAAAAGAAAAATTTTAACAAAGTCCCACAAACCACTGAAGAGGAACAATCCAAATCATACTTCTCAGAAGTACATGGTATTCAAATTGCTTCACTCCATAAGGCTCCATAATAAAAACTGAGTTTTTGTTTTTGCCTTGAAGCCTCAAGTTAAGCAAAAAGGAAAAACCCACTGTTTGTGGTGAGTAAAAAAAAAGTACAAAAATCTTTAAGACTAATCAAAATTTTTAAAAATGTTTAAGGATTTAAAAAAAATTTTTTTAAGTAATCTCTACTCCCAGTGTGGAGCTTGAACTCACAATCCCAAGACCAAGGGTCACATACTCTACCGACTGAGCCAGCCAGATGCCCCCAAATTTTAAATTAAAAAAATTTTTTTAACCTTTTTATTTATTATTAAAAGACAGAGAGAGAGAGAGAGAGAGAGCATGAGCATGGGAGGGGCGGAGAGGGGGAGACACAGAATCTGAACAAGGCTCCAGGCTCTGAGCTGTCAGCACAGAGCCCGACACAGGACTCGAACTCACAAACCATGAGATCATGACCTGAGCAGAAGTCGGACACTTAACCAACTGAGCCCCCCAGAAGCCCCCCCAAATTTAAAATTTTAATAATAATGAGTTCCTTAATGAAGCTCTAACTGCAGGGATTTAAGTAGAGAGGGAAACAGGTGTCAAATTCCAGCTTACAAAATGAAGCTTACCCCCTGAAAACACCAGGAGAGCCAATGCCCATTCTCCTCAGTGATTTGCAGGTAACTGATTCATCTGTAGAGATGAAAAAGAATGTATGCAGATCTGTGGGACTCAGGGATGACTCTTCTACATTTCTGAGGAGGGTCCTCAGAAGTCCTTGACATGGTTTATAATTGTGTACACACAAAGTGCAAACATGTCTTTAAATGTATATTTTACCACTTTGAGGAGGCCACAGTCATAATAACAGTAATTCAGCCAGGCAACATTTTCTCCAGTGTATTCCTGGGGTGCAGAGTGAGAGTGCTGGCAAGTGGGAGAGCAGTGGGAGTGCTCTCTTCTCAGTGGGAACGGCTGTGTTTCCTCTGGTCCTTGGTCTATGTGGCCAGTTTTAGCTTTCTTTATTTTTTGAGAGACCTGGTCTTGGGTCTATTGGCCAAGCTCACCATGCTAATCTATTGTCAGATAAGAAATGTTCTAGATATTTCTGACATGTTCTAGATATCTGACACTATGCATGATAGACACCAAGTTTCATGCATAAAACTACTCTAGTAATCAAGATCACTGTTTTATTTTGATATAACTTAATTTTATGATTTGTTTTCACTCCTACCAGAAGCAAATATTTGTTCACTTTTCCTGTATATGCTCCAGAATGTGTCTACTATTTAAGTAGGACAGCATATCAGCCATTCCTCTGCATTGTATACTTTATTAAATATCAAAATAGCTTTCTTTTTCAAGAATGTATTGGTCACCAATGCCTCTGCCTCAGTTTGTCTTTGTATACGTGCTATCGAAACAAACATAACCTCAGTTTGTTTTTGTTGGTTATTTAAAAAAAAATCTTCAGATTTTTGCCATTATATTCATTTGCCCCTTAAGAGAGATCCTTAGCACTCATCTTATCCCTCCCCATAATGTACAGATGCACAAACTGAGGTCCACTGAGACCCTTTACAGAGGGGTAGTTGCTGGTACATGACTTTAGAAATATTGTATTTGTTGGTAGGATTAATAGTGCCTACTTTTTCTTCTGATACTGAATTTTTTTTAAAGGTTATTTATTTATTTTGAGAGAGACCACAAGGTGGGAATGGGAAGGACAGAGAGAGAGAGAGAGAGAGAGAGAGAGAGAGAATCCCAAGCAGGCTCTGCATTGTCAGTGTGGAGCCCTACGTGGGGCTCAAACTCATGAACTGTGAGATCATGACCTGAGCTGAAACCAAGAACTGGACACTCAACTGACTAAGCCACCCAAGCATCCCTTCTGATCATGATTTTTTAATAATAGAATCATCTTTCAAGATAAAGCAGGATCTGAAACTGGATGAAGTAAAGTTTGCAAACACAACACAAGGAAGAGTAAACCCAGAGGTTCATGTTGAAACAGAGGATCCTGGGGCTTCATGCTGAGAGGCTGCCTTACTGTCACTTGGAATTTAATGAATTGCATTGATATTGTTTATAATTTTTTTAAATGGTAACTTTTTTGAGAGGGAGAGAGAAAGCGAGCAGGAGAGATGGGCAGGGGGAGAGAGGGAGAGACAGAGAGCATCCCAAGCAAGCTCCATGCCCAGTGTAGAGCCCCACATGGGGATTGATCCCGCCGACCCTGGGATCACTGAGTTAGGAGTCAAGATCAAGAGTCAGACACTCAACTGACTGAGCCACCCAGGTACCCCTGTGGTAACATTCTTAATGTCTATCTAAAGGAACTCTGATGTTATCCATCTCATGCATACTATACAACTATTTAAAAGAACAAGGTAGAGCTATAAGCACTGAGACCAAATCACATCCAAGATAGATTCAGTCAAAAAAGCAAGCTGCAACATGATTGCCTTTGCGAGGGTAGGAAGTAGGGACAGTGGGAACTGACTGGAAAGGGGCATGAGGAAACCTTTTGGGGATGGAAATGTTAATATCCCATTTTGAGTGGTGGTAACATGGATGTGTCCACTTGTGCTATAAAAGAGGAAATACAAATTTTTCCTTATATGCTTCAAAATAATTTCTGAAAGGACACATATTATCAATAATGATTAATGTCTACGGAGTGGGCCAAGGTAGGAAAGAGGGAAAGAGAAGTTTTTCATTTTATAGCTTTCTGTAGTATTTGAAATTTTTTCTTCCCCTATGTAAGTGCCTTTTTTATTTTATTTTATTTATTTTTCATGATGAGTCTGGCTCCAAAGGCCTTCCAGAAGCCTTTGCTTAAACCTTCACTATGGTGACTTTACAATAAAAGGAATTTTTCATATTGGATGAGGAAGAACTCCCCTAACTACCTCTGTTCTACAAATTCATATAGAATGGACCATCAGCTTCGAGTTCATCTAGAGTAGAAATGGTAGGCTTATGGTAAGCCAATCGTTTGGACATAATGACCCAAACATGGCCCATTTGATCTTAATCATGCTTAACTATTTAAAGCCAGAGAGCCACATGAAGGATTTAGTTGTTCATAAACACGTCTTTACTTGTGAAAAAGTAAAGGATCATTGTAGGATCTTAAGAAAAACTTCTGGAGCATAGCATATCCCTGTGGAGAAAGATAAGTAACAAAATAGAATGTGAACAAGAACCCAAGGCTTACCACACCACGCCGGATTCATTTCAGAGGAAGTGAGTTTGGCAATCCCCTAGGGCCCACAGAACCCATATAAACATATAGGTACTCATGCAAAAACAATCAGGAAGCTAAAAAATATGCAGTGTTCCCCTTAACAGTAAATTCCTAATTAATGATTAAAGACTTTAGCAGTCTGTAATTTCCTTTTTTTTTTTTTTTTTTTTACTATACAGGACCTACATCTAGATAGGTCCACAGTAGATATTAAAAAAAAATCTTGCAAAAGTCAACTGAAAGAAGTAAACCTGGTTTGTGTAGTTCCTATGTGAGTTTAGAGAGCACACACACAATGTCTGTAACTTTATATACATTACATTACACTAAAAAAACAAAACAAGACACACACACACACACACATACATACATAAGACCTCTACTTTGTTTAAAAATATAAACTTGAGGGGTGACTGGGTGGCTCAGTCAGTTGAGCATCTGATTTTGTCTCATGAGTTTGAGCCCCTCATCGGGCTCTGTGCTGACTGCTCAGAGCCTGGAGCCTGCTTCATATTCTGTGTCTCCCTCTCTCTCTGCCCCTCCCCCACTCATTCTCTCTCTCTCTCTCTCTCTCTCTCTCTCTCTCTCTCTCAAAAATAAATAAACATGGAAAAAAATTTTTTTAAAGATATAAACATGAAAGGCCAAACTAGAAAACAATATAAAAAACTAGCTTAGCTTTATGACTTTGGAATAGGAAATGAGTTTTTAAATACTTATGGAAAGGGCAAATCATACAAGAAAATATTGATAAATTCTATTCCATTAAAATTAAGAATTTTTTTATGAAAAAATTTCATAAAGCAAAAAACAAGCTATAAACATATTGCTAAAATACACAACAAAGAAATTATTTGTATATAAGATATATGTTATGATCATTTCTGTATCATAGATACTATTCTGAAAACATATTTTACAGTAAAAAAAAAATCATGAAAGAGAAAACGCAGACTTGGGGCTGGAGTGAATCTGGCTCTGGGATGAAGTTCCTGAATCTCCTCAACCTCAGTTTTGTCATGTTCTATGTGAACTTAATAGTTTCTTCCTTGTAGGGCTCACGGAGTTTTATTTATTTATTTTCCCAGAGCTTTATTTATTTCTTTTATATCGAATCTTTTTCATTTTATTTTTTTACTTTTTTACAAATAGTTTATTGTCAAATTAGTTTCCACATAACACCCAGTGCTCATCCCCACAAGTGCCCTCCTCCATGCCCATCCTCCCTCCCCCCGACATCCATCAGTCCTCAGTTTTTGTCAGCATTCAAGAGTCTCTCATGGTTTGCCTCTCTCCCTTAACCCCACCATTTCCCCCCTTCTTCTCCCCCTTGTGCCTCAGTTAAGTTCCTCCTAATCCTCTTATATGTGCAAACATATGATATTTGTCCTTCTCTGCCTGACTTATTTCGCTCAGCATAACACCCTCAAGGTCCATCCATGTTGCTACACATGGCCAGATTTCATTGTTTCTCATTGCCATGTAGTATTCCATGGTATAGATAAACCACATCTTCTTGATCCATTTGTCCGTTGATGGACGCGTAGGCTCTTTCCATGTTTTGGCTATTGTTGAGAGTGCTGCTATGAACATTGGGGTACATGTGCTCCTATGCATCAGCATTTCTGTATCCCTTATTTTCCCAGAGCTTTAAATGGAACTATGTGGTTTTTTTTTTTAAATTTCTGAGAGAGTAAATGGCACTATGTATAGAGCAGCTGACACACAGCAAGAGCACAACAAATGGTTAATGATTACAACTATAAATAAATAACAGTGTCAGAGGAGGATCAGAATCAAATTCAGCTCCTGATCTGGAACAGGATTGTTCCCAGAACACACAGTTGGGGTTTAAGTGGCCTTGACTGTGGAGGGCAGGGGGAAGCAGGTACTGATGGATGGAATGTGTCCACTAGGCTGCCTCTTACGTAGCCCATGACGTCCGCTCCCGAGTTATATCTCCTGTTCTTCCCGCTGACTGACTCTGAGGCCAGAGCCATGTGTTCCAGATGACATTCCCCACAATGAGTCTCTGCAGAGAGCTGCCAGTTGTGCCAGGCCTGGATGGGGGGGCGATGAGGGGGCTGGATTCTGAGGGTGGGCACCGGCAATAATTCTCGGGGTAGAGAGTCACCTTACATTTTTAAATAGGAGAAACTGACATAAAATTCACGAGGGCCTGACTCAGCTGCACTGAAATTAGGAACTTTTTAAAAAATTTTTGTTAATGTTTATTTATTTTTGAGGGGGAGAGAGAGAGAGAGAGAGACAGAGCGAGAGTAGGGAAGGGACAGAGAGAGGGAGACACAGAATCTGAAGCAGATTCCAGTATCTGAGTTGTCAGCACAGAGCCCAATGCAGGGCTCGAACTCACAACCCGTGAGATCATGACCTGAGCTGAAAGTCAGACGCTTAACTGACTGAGCCACCCAGGCGCCCCAGGTAATCTTAAGCTAAACAGGTCTAGCCTCTAAGAGAATTTCCCCCAAACTCGTGGCCCATTCTTACATTGTCTATTTTGTTGATACACTTCAAACTGTCGAGTTAGATAATGCAAAAATAAAAAACAAAGGACTGAGAAAACAAGAGAAAAAAAGAAAGAAAGAAGGAATGGCATGAGTGATGCTTGTTTCAGTCCTAATGCCAGAGACAATCAGGGCCAGGTCAGCAGAGAAAGCCCGGGGCTCCAGAATCAGAAATGCTTGAAAGGACCAGAATCGTCCTGGAAGGACCAGAATCAGAAATACCCTCTCCTGCTGGGACTGCGGAGCCAGGAGTCCCCTCCTCTGGACCCTTGTAACAGAAAGCTGGGTGTTCAGTGGCTGGTTGGATGAAGAGGGTACCCTGGGGAGGCAGGAGCAAGTGACGCCAATAAAATGAGTGGCCAGCTCCGTTCACACCATAAATAAGCCCGTTCTTATCTGATCCCGTGTATTTTTTATTCCAAAAGTATACTATGACCCTTTCATTCTAGGGCTTTTTGAGGGATCATTTGTTTGTACAATGAGAGCTTAGGTCAAGAGAATTTGGTTCATCTCCAATCGTTGAGAGAAAAATGCGCTTATTGTAAATAGCCCAACCAACTGGCTCAGAGGGCACAGGCCATGCTGTCCTGGTGCCCCACAGGACACGGTCCTTAGGGGGACAGTGGCCCCATCCACACTGTCCCATGCTCCACAGTCAAGGGCTCAGAGGATTGGGTAGAGTCAGAATAACCCAGGAGTGGGAGCCACTCTGGATCTGCTGGGCTGTGGCTTGGCAGGAGGCTTTGTCTGGGGCGAAGGGAGGCCAGAGCTGACACCTAAGCAAATGCTCTTCCTCTCTTGTGCCCTTGCAACCCTCACTATAACTTCCCCATTGACCGCAGCCTCGGCAGCCCCCGGACAAAGCATGTCATGCATGTGCAAAGGAGAAGAAGTATCCAGACCAGGATGGTCCCAGAATGGGAGAATGGCAGCTAGCCAGCAAGATCAGAACGCCAGAGGTGAAGAAAGGAGAGGGCCAGTTTCTCAAAGTCCACATGGCAAATGACTACAGGGCGCTTTGGGGGAATTTCGTGAGAGGAAGTTGATCCACAGAGATACGGTTTGGTAATTCTTTCCTGTAAGCCGCTGCTAACGTTTTGCTACTCTTCCAGTTTTTATCCAAACCACAAAGCATTGCCTTATGCCTGGGAAGAACTCACTGTACCAGAAGACTACATTGCAATACCATCCCGACCATGAACATGTCTCTCTATTTTAGATCTTTACTTATCTCCCTGCCAGGTCATTAAACTATGACCTGAAGAATTATCTTCACATTCCAGAGACCCGTTCCTGGTTTGCAACCAACTGAGCACCAAGTCATGCCCCAAAGACAGAACAATAGGTTATACATTCAGATGGACATTTTGGGGAGGTATAAGCAAAATCTAAAACTTTCATTAGAGGTAGATAGAGAGGGAGAGAGAAGCCCAAGAAGGCTCCACACCGCCAAGGCAGAGCCGGACACGGAGTTGGATCCCATAAACTGTGAGATCACAACCTGAGCGGAGATCAAGAGTTAGACACGTAATTGACCGAGCCACCCAGGCACCCTTCAGTATGTAATTTTAAATCACCTAGTAGCCACATATAAAATAAAAAACAAGAAACAGGTGAAATTAATTGTAATAAAGTATACTATTTCACCGAACATATCCAAAATATTGTAATTTCAACATGTATCCACATAATATTAATGAGCTATCTTACATTCTCCTTGTCATACAAAGTTTCAAAATCTTGTATGTATTTTACACCTGGAGCATATCTCACTCAGAGTAGCCACGTCTCAAGCATTGATAGCCATAGGTGGCTAGTAGTAACTGTATTGGACAGTACAGGTTTAGAACCTCAAATCTGAATTTTACAGCTTAGGCTTCTAGGTCCTTTGTAACCGGATCCCCATTTACTTACTGAATCAGGTGTATTTATTTTACTTCTGAACAGAGAAGAGGCATGTTAGAGAACTTCCCTCATTTTACAACTGATCCCTTGTGAGCCCAGACATGGAAACTGACCTGCTTGAGGTCACACAAATATTTCGTGGCAACACCAAGGATTTCCTGACTCCTGGAGCAAGTGGACTACTTGACCAGTTAAGGACAGGACAAAATATTACTGGATAGAATTAATAAATGAATGGGTCTCTCTCTGCTGTGCTGAGGGTTTTAGTTGACCCTAACGTCTCAGAATTAGTCACCCCCACAGCCAGTCCCATGACTGTTTCAAGGCCAGAGCCAGCTGGCCTTTAGATAGCCTTTAGGAGAAAGGGCCTTGAGCTCTATGTGACCTAGGGATTTCTGGAAGGTCATTCCTGGGCACAGCCAGTGGTTCTACAGAAGATGCACCACAGACAAACTGAAGGCATGGCCGGGGTCTCCCAAGTGTCCCCACGTGTTGGACTCACACTAGAGAAAGGGAAACACAAGTCACATCCAGACAGACTTGCAGAAAGCAGTAGTCAGGCTAGACAGGCCCTGGGGCCACTAGGCCTCCCTAGCAGACAGGGAGGAAGACATAACACAGCAGCTCAAGATCAGGAGGGGCCAGCAGACTGCCAGGAGGGCTACCACGGGGCCAAACCCCTCCAGTTAGAGATGCCTTCGGTGCTCACTCCAGGGGCCTATCTCAGGGCTCCTCAAACTGTAATGTTCACCTGAACCTCCTGAGGATCTTTTGCTGAAATGAAGATTCTGCCTCCGTAGGCTAAGCTTGGGTCTTGGATTCAGCCTTCTGGACCATCTCCCAGGTGACAGTTTCTTTTGGTCCAGGGACCACACTTAATAGCAAAGGCCTACTGCTCAGCCAGTGACTGAGGCCACCCAGGCAGGCCGGATACAGCTGGCCCACTTCTCCCCTCCGAGATTTATGGAACAAGGTGCAACCAAGGCCCGCAGCCTTTACACTGACTCATTTAACCCTCACAATGGCGTTATGAGCTGGTGACTCTTATAGTCCTTATTTATGGGTGAGGAAACAGAAGCACAGAGAGAGTAGATGACAGGCCTGCAGCTGGTCAGGGATGAAACGGATCTGAAGGCAGCTGGCCCGGGCAGCCCGGGTACACAGGGCCGTGTGACTGGAGCACTCTTAAAAGACTCTGAGGCCGCTGTACGTTGTCGTAGCCCTGGGCCACAAAGTCTTCTTATCTTCAAACAACTTCAAAGCTTGTTTGTTGTTGTTGTTGTTCTTAAAGAAAAGTTTAGTTTCTTAGGAATTCTGAAGAAGTATTAAAAGTAATCAGAATGGGCTTAAGGAATTTTATCTTTAACTTCCTCACTCTGGGGGACAGGCCTTATTAATATGCTTCAAATGTGGATCTACCTTCTCCTTGTTTGAGGGAAGTTTGGGCCGTGTCATCCTGCTGGGCCCGGTTTTCTCGTTTGTTCTTTGTTTGATGCATGGCCATTTATAGTTATGATTGGAATGAGGATGGTGGGGCTGAGTGCTATCCGAGGACCAGGCTAACTGGGTTTCAGTCCTGCTGTGCCTCCAGGTGGCTTGTGGCCTATTGTCTCCCACCCCTTCTTTGGGCTCAGTTTCCTCATTTGTGCCACAAAGGGGCCTGGACAGAGGCTCTGGAGTGCTAGAGCACATGGCATGTTCTTTTTAGGGCTCCTGATCTTTGTAAGGACTTTCCCAGCAGCTGCTGGGAATCACACAGATTTTTCTGTGGGACTGACCGTTCTCACCATCAGGGTGACACACAGTTCCAAGATAAGGCCCAAAGCAAAGGTGAGAAATTCTTGTTTTCTAAGTAGCTTTTTATGATCCATTGGGATAAACAAGTCATTCACCCTTTGTGTTTCCACTGCATCTCATGCTGACCACAGTAAGCTTTCAATTAATTCATTTGTACACACTCGGCTGCAAAGTAACAAAACATCTGACTAATAGTGGCTTCAACAACAGAAGCATTTCATCATTTCACACAACTGATGGTGGACTCTTCAGGGTTGGTTCAGTAGATCAACTCTGTCCTCCAGGACCCAGGCTCCTTCTCTTCTGTCGTCCTCAGCATGTTGGGTGCCTCTTGCCTCATGGCCACAAAACAGTGGCTGTAACTCCAGGCATCACATCATCACACCTCAGAATCCAAGAAGGAAGAATGGGGGTTAGGATAAAATGGGGCTTTTACTCCTCCACTTACTCTTGGCCTCCCCAGTGGTTGTTCTTTCCTACCTCTGCTTCTGGCACTCTATCAGATGCTCCAGTTTTAACTACTCAACCTGACCAGGCACACTTAAACATCTATATTCAAGACCTGACCCCTTCAAATACCTCAGCTCAAAGACCTCTTTTGTCCTTAAAAAAAAAAAAATCACTCCCACAGTCTGAAAATCATGAAAGGGTTCGACAAGACATTTATTCTCTTTTGAATAGCTCCATTATACATGTGGCTTTTACTATGAGTCACCTCAAATAGGTTTTGGAAGTAGGTGTGGTATAAATAATAAATACGTGAATGAATATCTGGAAGTGTGACTGTTTTTATTTAGTCTTGGAAGAATATGGTTACCTCTGCGATAAGCCCCTCTGGCTAAGAGTAAACAGGATGGCTTGGCCCTTGTCTAGAAGCTAAAAGCTGCCAGCTGATATAGGGGACAGGGCAAGTGGTGAGCGGAGGTGGGGAGCTGTTCGGGACTTGAGCCTGCTTTTTGGTGCAGCCTGTTGGATGCACGGTGTGAATTCTGGAGAGAGATGAAGTCTGAGGCCTCATCACTGACATCAGAGTAACTGTGTGTGTGATTCTCTCTGAGCCTCAGTTTCCCAAGTGTCTGACAGCAGTTTGGGCCAGATGGGTCTCAAAAAGCCCTTCTAACTTGGCTGATCTATATGTATTAGGGGAGGGTTCTGTGAACTACTTCCCAGAAGGGTGGAACTATGCATGAGGAGGTAGTAGAAACAGGTAGTGGGGTCCCTGACCACTTCTCCTATCAACCACCGTGTCCTTGGCTTCCCCCAAGAGCTGGGAAGAGGGTTCACTGCCCCCCTGCCTGTCTTAGAAGGATGGGTTCCTACTCTTGAAGCTGTTCTCTCCTCGACAGAAGACTCAACAAGAGATCCCTGCTACTCTTGCTTTGTGCTCTCAACTTAGGGATCGTCCCTTCTGGCTTCAACCAAGACAGGGCAGGCAGGGAGGGCGGAAAAGAGCACCACACAGGAATGCTTGGGACAGTGGACCTCTCTCGAGTGTTTGAGCAAGTCAGCAAGACGGATACTATAATCACGGCCTCCATTTTATAGCTGAGGAAATCAAGGCTCAGTGAGAATATTCATTTCCTGTTGTTGCTGTAACAAATCAACACAAATTTTTCAGCTCTAAGCCACACATGTGCATTATCTCGGCTTTCTGTAGGTCAGATGTCAGGGCACAGCACGGCTCAGCTGGGTCTCAGCTTCAGGTTTCACAACACTGAAATCAGCCGCCAGCAGGGCCATGCTCCTTTCTGGAGACTTTGAATATGGATCTGCACCAAAGCCCATGCCAGTACTTGGCAGAACTGAGTTCCACGCAGTGTAGGATGAGGTACTGGTGACCCTGCCGGCTGTCAGCTGGGGGTCAGTCTCCACTTCCGGAGGCTGCCTGCATCCCTTGGTCTGTAGCTCCCTTCTTCCAACTTCAAAGCCGGCAATGGTGGCTGGGTGCTTTTCATGTTTCAAATCTCTCTGACCTCCCCTTGGACCTCATCTGTCTTCTTCCTTCAGCCAGAGAGAGTTCTCTGTTTTTGAGGGCTTATGTGCTTAGACTGGGCCCACCAAGATGGTCCAGGACGATGTCTCCATCTCAAGGCTGAGAACCTTAATCACATCAGCAAAGTTGCCTTGCCAAGTAGTGTAACACATTCACAGTGCTGGGATTAGGGCATGGGTATCCCTGAGGATCCTTATTCTCCCCACCACAGAAGTTTCCAAAGCTATCACTCAGCTAGTCATTGGCAGAGGTGGAACCTGAATGCACATCTTGTGTCTACAAAACATACTATTCCCACCACATCCCAGCCATCTCAGGAACTTTTAAATGTTTATTTCTTTTGATAGAGAGCACAAGCAGGGGAGGTGCAGAGAGGGGCAGGGACAGAAGATAGAAAGCAGGCAAAGAGAATCCGAATCGGGCTGGAACTCACGAACCAAGAGATCACTATCTGAGCTGAAGTGGGACACTCAACTGACTGAGTCATCAGAGCGCCTCTCAAGGTCATTTAGAGCATCATTTAATTCATCCCATTTCTTTCAGGTAAGATACATCCAACTGGGCCCAGGAAGAAAATGATCACCGGAGAGAATGATTCTGTGGGCCCTCTGCCCCTCCGGACTCTGCCAGCAGCACCCTCCTCCCTGGGATGGTCCAGGAAGTTCTCTGAGATCAAACCTAATCGGTCCAAAGTGGAGGCTGAAGCAGCCTAGGACATCTCTGCCTGTTTACTTTGAAGTCTCCTGGATGGGCTCACATACAGACGTGCACTCCTCCCCACTACAGACTGGCCCGAGTGAGAGAGTGAGCTGGAGATTCCAAAACAAACTGGAACTCAGACTGTGATGGACATTTTCCACCCTATTTCTGCCTCTGGCTCGAAGTAAAAGTACACTTATTCTTCCCCCATCAGTAATTTCCTCCTAGAAACAGAATCCTAAATACCTTTTGTGCATTCATTCAATGCCTATGTTTGTGTACCTGCTTTGTGTGGGGCACCATTCTGCACACAAAAGATTTACCAGTGAACAAAAGGGACGGAGATTCCTGCTCTCCCGGAACCTATAGTCTGGGTGGTGGGGGCTGGACACTAAAAAAATAAACATAATAAATGAGCTCATTATGTAGACTGCTAGAAGGTGATAGAGTATTGAAAAAAGAGCATAAAGCAGAATGACAGGATGGGTGGGAAAGCAGACTGCAGTATTAAACACTAGCACAAAGCGGGCCTCACTGATGAGGGGAGATCTCAACAAAGACTTTAGGTGAGAGAGGTGGCCAAATGGATACCTGAGGTGACAGCATTCCAAGTAGAGAGGACTGATGTGCAAAGGTCCTGAGACAGAAGCATGCCTGATGTATTGGAGGAATAGTAAAGAGTCCAGTGGAGCCCAGGAAGATGGCTTTGGAACAAACAGACTTAACTTTGAGTGAAGAAGGAAACCACTGTGAGGTTTTTGATCAGTGGAACATTGTGTAAAGACAGTTTGCATTTCCATGGAGTGCTGATGCAGGGAGCCAGTTAGAAAGTAAAGGTCTGAGGGGCAGGAGCACCTGGGTGGCTCAGTCAGGTCAGGGTCTGATTTCGGCTCAAGTCATGATCTCACCTTTCATAGGCTCGAGCCCTGCATCTGGCTCTCTGCTATCAGCAGAGTCTGCTTCAGATCCTCTGCGCCCCCATCTTCCCTGCTTGTGCTAGCTCTCTCTCTCTCTCTCTTTCAAAAATAAATAAACATTAAAAAACAAATTGGAGAGTAAAGGTTTGGGGATTGTGATGATAAACCCTAAATAAGTGGCTGGTCCAGAGTAAAGGCTTTATGTTTGCATACTGTAGCCTCAAGAGAAGTAAGGGAAGCTGAGGAAGGTGGGCCCTGGTCTCATGCTAGCTCAGTTGCTGGGCCTGTGTACACCTGGCTGGTGAGGCCCCTCTGTCAGCTTGCATGTTCTGGAATACCGGGTTACCTCAAGCAGCCTGGGTGGGGAGGACGAAGCTGGAGACTCTCCCGGGTCTCACAATCTGAGTGAGTCAATGGCCCAGCATCCAAGCCAGGAGGTCAGAGAATCAGCAAGTGGCCAAGCTGTGTGAGGGTCCCCCCCCGCAGCTTTTCCCACATGGGTTACCACAAAGCCAAGCCAAAATCACCACTGTCTTGTTGAAACTGTGAGGGGGGTCCCGCAGAACCAGACCGGGACAGTGGAAATGGTGAGGTGCCTGTTGTGTGAAATAAAGGATATGGCAGTGTTAGTGGTGTTCCTTTGTGCAGGGTGCTGTTTTGTTTATGTTAATACACAAGAAAACATGGTTACGGGGGATTTTATGGTCTTAAGCCCAACTCTGTGCACCTCCGCATGTTGTTTCTCAAGAGAATTCAGTTCAGCGTTGAAAGAGTCTTGTTTCTGGAGGGTTCTCAGGACAGAGTACACCATGGGGAAGAGGTGTCTCCATCTCTATGGACAGAAAATCCAGCGTCATCAGTGTGGGCCATGCCCTGCCGGGGGAGCTGGGTCTAAGGAATGAGGCTGGGAAGCCTTTCTCTAGGGGATCTGGGGAGACTACACTCTTTTTTATTTTTTAAATTGTTTTAATGTTTATTTATTTTTGAGAGAGAGAGATCACAAGTGGGAGAAGGGCAGAAAGAGAGAGGGAGACATGGAATCAGAAGGAGGCTCCAGGCTCCGAGCTGTGAGCACAGAGCGTGATGCAGGGCTCAAACTCACGAGCCGTGAGATCGTGACCTGAGCCGAAGTCAGAAGCTCAGCTGAGTGAGGCGCCCCCAGACTACACTCTTGATGGTAAATGAAGAGATCAGGATCCCGGGGTGGGATACAGGGTGATGCCAATTATGCCTATGTATACAAACTAAAGTACAGGAGAAAAATGAACTAAAAAAATACTTCGGGGGTGTGGGTTTATCAGTCATATTTTTCTTTCTCATCTGTACATTTTTATTTTTACTTATTTATTTTTTTAAGGGCAGAAAAACTTTTATTATTATTATTATTATCTTTTTTACATTTATTTCTTAGTAATCTCTATTCCCAACATGAGGCTTGAACTCATGGACTCTCTAAGATCAACAGTTGCATGAACCAGCCGGGCGCCCTAAAACATTTTTACATCTTTCAAGTATTTTATATGCAGAGAAAAACAATGAAAATACTGGATTTGTAATTATAGTGGCAGAAAAGTTAACTTGGTATAAGGAAGAACTCCCTGGATGGGGACTGACAGGAATGGGGTCCCCAGGGAGGAAGCTCTGCCACCCCTCTGTCCCAGGAAGGGTAAGACCAACCAGTGCCTAGAATGGCTGGTGTTTGCTGGGAGGCCTGGAGTGGAGTTGTTGACCTCCAACCCACGCAGCCACTCTCGGACATCCCCCGAGGTCCTGAAATCAATTTTGCCTCTCTAATCCCATTAACCATACACCTGGCAAGCTGTGCCTTGAGTGTATTGAATGAACACTAAGCTGATTAGAGTTAGTTGGACTGGGTTTCAATACCTGCTCTGTTTGGGGAAGATTTTATTTCCTCTGCGGACACACGGGGACTGAGGTTTCTTCCCTGGGGATATTACTGCCTGGGAAACCCATGCGCTTTTCCCTTCAGTCAGCTCGCACCCATCTGGTTATACTGCCAACCCCTATCTCTGGACGATAGTCCAGATCTTATTTGTTCTTATTTTCTTCTCTTTTTTATTATCCAAGGCAGTTATATTTAATGTAGAATGTTTTTCAAAAATAAGCAAAAAACGGACACATATCATCTGTAGGCCAACTGATCAGAGATAACCAATATAATCAAAATGAAGGGCACCTGGATGGCTCAGTCAGTTGTCTAAGTGTCCAACTCTTGAAGTCAGCTTAGGTCATGATCTCGTGGTTTGTGGGTCTGATCCCCGAGTGGGACTCTGCACTGACAGCAGCAGAGACTGTCTGGGATTCTCTCTCTCCCTCTCTCTCTGCCCCTCCACTGCTCGAGTTCTCATTCTCTCTCTCTCTCTCCTCCCTCCCCACCAACATAAATAAATAAACTTTATTTTAAAAATCTTAAAAAAATGAAATAGTCAAAATGAAATAATATCAAACATATTGCTTGGAAATGTGGTTTTTTTTCATGAAATATATCTATCTTGAGTATCCTTTTAAATCTATAGATACAGAGGTCACACATGCATTTTAATACACACTATTCCATCATGCGACTCAGTCGTTATGAACCATTCCCCTGTGGGTGGACAGGCTTTCTTAGCTTTTGTCCTTACCAACAAGGCTGTGATGAATATCCTTGTATTCACCTTTGCCCTCACTCGTCATGATTTGCTTAGGCCTAATTAGAGTAGATAAACTGTTAGTCTGAAGGAAACACAGTCTCTTTACGTGTGCCTCTTTAAAATGGGTAGAACCAGGGGCGCCTGGGTGGCTTAGTCGGTTAAGTGTCCGACTTTCGCTTGGGTCATGATCTTGCGGTTTGTGGGTTCGGGCCCCGCGTCGGGCTCTGTGCTGACTGCCAGCTCAGAGCCTGGAGCCTGTTTCAGTCTGTGACTCCCTCTCTCTCTGACCCTCCCCTGCTCACGCTGTCTCTCTCTCTCTCTCCTAGAAATAAATAAAACATTAAAAAAAATTAAAAAATAAATAAATAAATAAAATGGGTAGAACCAGGATGCCTGGGTGGCTCAGCCGGCTAAGCGTCCAACTTCGGCTCAGGTCATGATCTCTTAGTTCACGGGTTCTAGCCCCGTGTCGGGCTCTGTGCTGACAGCTCAGAGCCTGCAGCCTGCTTCAGATTCTGTGTCTTCCTCTCTCTCTCTGACCCTCCCCTGCTCACGCTGTCTCTATCTCTGTCTCAATAATAATAAAAAATTAAAATAAATAAATAAAATACAATAAAATGGGTAGAACCTAAGTGTTGGCTCAGAGGCTCCCTCCGGCTCGGAGCCCCTGGGTCTGGTTGCTCTGCAGAGTCAGGACTGGGCCCAGGGTCTCTTCCTCTAAACCCTGTGATTGCTGTCCCATTGCCCTAGACACATTTCTTCTGGGTTTGAAGGATCTTGAAAGTGTGTGTGATCTTTTACCAAAGAAGAACATTCCTCTCCCTTTCTCAAACTGTCCCAGATGTGACTTCTCTGCCCTCTTCTACTCGTTTTAAAATAATTCCCTTGGCTCCCTGCTCTGCTTAGCTCTGTGTCTACTACCACGGTGCCTACAACACTTTCATTCATTCAGGCGACTCAGCAAACAGTAAACCTTCATGAAGCACTTCCTCTGTGCTAAGTCCTGCGAAATACAGAGGTAGAAGAGGAAAGTCCATGCTCATGGAACTTACACATACTAAAAGACTATCAGACAATGATTAACTTATATGAAGAAACAACAGGGTGATAAGAGTGTGGCTGGCTGTGGAGAGGTGCTTTAGATAACATGACATGGCCTAGCGTATCCTCGCTTAGGAGGTAACATTTGAATGAAGAGAATATCTCATACTTCTCTGTTGATATGTCTTCCTCCCTTTGTTAAACGGAGACCACGTATTATTTTTGTACTCCACCCCCCACCCCACCCCGCCCCAACCCAGCCACTCCCTGGAGACTGTGTATTGTTATCACAAGATAGAATATGCCTGGTGCATAAATGTGTGTGGAATGAATGAATGAATGAATGAATGAACAAATGAATAAACAAATCCATGGAGGTCATGGTCTCTCCATCCTCTGCACCGTTCAGATCCATGTGCAGCTCTGAGTCTAGATCTAGGGGAGTGGGTTTCTCCCCAGGTGTTTCACCTTTTTACTGAGTAGTGAATGGGAGACCAGACAGTTAGGGAGCTTGCTCCACCACACAGCAAGCCGCAAGGCAGAGCTGCCCAAAGTCCCAGCCCAGCACACAGGTTAAGAACAGAAGCTTGCGGTTGGCATTTACCCACTCTGCAACCTTGAGCAAGTTATCCAAATCTTTATGAGTCAGGTGGGTTGTGTGTCTTTTTTTTCTAATTTTACTTATTTATTTTGAGGGATGGGGAGGGTCAAATTGAGGGAGAGAGAGAATCCCAAGCAGACTCCGCACTGTTGATACAGAACCCGACTCGGGTCTCAGACTCATGAACCATGAGATCACAACCTGAGCCGAAATCAAGAGTCAGACCAGATGCTTAACTGACTGAGCCACCCAGGCGCTCCTATGAGTCAGTTTTTAAATCTAGAAAATGGAGATAATTGCACCTGCCTCACTGACTTGTGAGGATTACTTTGAGATAAAGTGTGTCAGAGCTTGGCAGGAAGGTAGGCTCAGCGAAGGGGAGCAGCCAGCCTGGCTGTTCCTGCAGAGCCCCAGGCGCCCGGGCTTGCCAGTGACTGGGTGACATGGTGTTTACATGCGCCATCAGGACTCTCTCGGGGTGCGGGGGCTGGAGGGCCAGGCGGGAGGTGGAGACCTGGGCAGGACTACAGAAGAGGGAGAAGACAGCATGTGGCTATATTTTCCACATTATTCCACATTCTTATCCACATCCTGACTTCTCTTTAAAAAGAACTGTTGTACAAACAATATAGAGACATGAAAGGAAAAATAAACACCTATGATCTCAGCATTCTAACCCTAAAATTGTTATTTTCTTTCTGTCTAGTTCTTCCTGTTTGGCCAAATACATGCATACCTGATATCCGCCGCACTTCTGGTGATCTAGGTCATATATTTTGAAGGTCACTTAACATTTTAAAAATAAATGCTCCTTCATTTTCCTACTATAGTCTTCATACACAGAATTTTTAATGGCAGCCTGATTTCCCATCAGGTTGATAAAGCTACATTTAATTATTCATTTTCTTTTTTATTAAGACTTTATTTTTAAGTAATCTCTATGCCCAAAGTGGGGCTCAGACTCACAACCCTGAGATCCTCCCTGAGATCAAGAGTCGTAAGTGCCTCTGGCCGAGCCAGCCAGGTGGCTCTAATTATTAATGTTCTTAATGCTGGATCTTTAGTTTGCTTCTTTTTAAAAAAAAAAAAAATTTCTTTTAATGATTATTTATTTTTAAGAGAGAGAGAGAGACAGAGTGTGAGTAGGGGAGTGGCAGAGAGAGAGGGAGACACAGAATCTGAAGCAACTCCAGGCTCTGAGCTGTCAGCACAGAGCCTAACACAGGGCTCGAACTCATGAACCATGAGATCATGACAGGAGCTGAAGTCGGACGCTTAACTGACTGAGCCACCTGGGCACCCCTAGTTGGCTTCTTTTTGCTGTTAAAAATAAATATATATTAGTTTATAGGCCTTTTTTTTCTTTTTTAGAGAGAGAGAGCTAGTGGGGGCTAGGGGCAGCAGAACAGTGGGGGAGAGGGGGGAGGGAGAGAGAGAGAGAGGGAGAGAGAGAAAGAGAGAGAGAAAGAGAGAGAGAGAGAGAGAGAGAGAGAAAGAGAGAGAGAATCTTAAGCACGCTTCATGCTCAGCACAAAGCCCGACATGGGGCTTGATTCCACCACCTGAGATCATGACCCAAGTTGAAATCAAGAGTTGGAAGATCAACCAACTGAGCCATTCAGGCGCCTGCATTTATAGCCTTTTAATGCTTTATGGCTATATTGCTCCCCAGGGGAACAATTTACACTTTGTTAGCAGTATATAAGCATGTTCTCACCAACTCTGCAGAAAGCTTTTGTGGTTGGGTTAATGTGACTGAACCTTGTTAGCTTAATCTGGTATTAAATAGGAGCTCTATTTAAGTACCCCATGAATAAAATTTAGTTCATATTCTTTGCTCATAATTGAGCAAAAAGTCTTGATTATGAGCCTAATCTTTTGTTTTATTTGCTGCAAACCTTTTCTCCAGCCTGTCATCTTTTCTCTTTTAAAATTACATTTTAATAAATTATAAAACCAATACATGCTTATGGTAGAAAATCTGAAAAACAGTATTAAAATAAATGTCATCACTTAGTTCATTTATTTTTGAGAGACAGAGCACATGCAGGAGGAGCAGAGAGAAAGGGAGAGAAAGAAGGAGAAGGAGATTGTGTACACAGAGGAGCAGAGAGAAAAGGAGAGAGGGAGAGGGAGAGAGAATCCCAAGCAGGCTCCACGCTTTTAGCACAGAGCCTTACGTGGGGCTCAAACTCACGAACCTAAACCTTCCACGTAATTCTGATGAGTAGGTTTAGGGACCACCCTACTGGTCTCTTTCATTCCTCATTACTTACACCAGAACATACCACGTTGCCTGGCAAATTTTATGCGCTTAATAAATAACGCAACAAATGCAGTGAAGAACAAGTGTTTTAAAGTCTTTGCACATGTGTATAGAAGTCAGTGCCACCTCTTTGGATTTTCGCAACCATTTTGTGAGGCAGGCAACATAGTGGATTGTCCCTGTTTCTCAGAGGCTGAGGTGAAGGGACTTCCCCAAGGTCACAGATGGGGGGACCAGAGGCTTAGGGTGAGGGACAGAGTTTAGGGAGAGGAGAAAGGAAGTCCAATCCCAGGAAGCAGAGGCAAGGGGGGAAAGAGAAAAACAAAGAGAAGGGACAAGGAAAGCAGGGGAGGGTTAGAGGAGCCCAAAGATATGGAAATGGAACAAGACATTAAAAAAAAACAAACAACAACCAGAAAAGCCAGACAGGATTATGAAGAGGTGGGGCCAGAGCCACTTTCTCATGGGGGTTAGGAGGGATAGGAGGTTGGAGGTTGGGGGGAATCAGAGGGAGACAGAGTAGATCTAGAGAAAAGAGCTCGGAGGGTATGAGGCCCCAGAACCTGTTTCTGGGGAGCAGGCACGTGCCACTGGTCCCTGAGTGTGATGTTTCCCTTTGGGTCGAAGCACTTGGGCCCAATGTCACTGTGGAAAACACTTCTGCTGCCTGTGGCCTCTGCCCCCAGCCTCCTCCTCTAGGACTGTGTGTTTAGGCAGCTGCACTGCATTTTTAGAACAATTTTTAACTTGCGGGCTGTACCTGTGGAACCAGAATGTCTGGTCAAGACCAGTTACATAACACCCTCAGCCCTTCTGGTGCCAAGATGCAGCAGCAGCCCAGATCTGGCCCTACGTAGGTGTAGGCTAGGCCTAATCAGGGAGGGCAGGATGTAAAAGGAACAGGGTCCCCTTCCCACCTGGAGACCTGAGCCCCCACTTCCAGGGCTGGAAAACCGAGTGAGACAGGAACCAGTCTTGAGTCTCCTGTCCAGGAGCCCTAAGAATGTAGCTTTGTTCTGGTCTAAGGCTTCCTGAAGGATTTAGGGTGGACCTAAGAAAGAACTTTGCCATTGGGACTGACAAAATATGGACATGTTACACAAAGGTTTCTGCTGTACCTATTTAAAGAATGATCTGTGATGAATAGTTGTGGCCAGAGCAGAGGGGTGGACTCTATGACTTCTGGAAGACTGTCCCGCCGATAGTGTATAGTGTTCTGGGTAGATTCCAGGCCAGGACACCCCTTCTCAGTACCTAAGTGCTCAGCTGAGAACAAGGCTGGGAGAACAAGGCTGGGTGGGAGACAGAATCCTGGCAAGCCACCACAGACTCTGCAGAGCAGCTGGCTCAACCTCCTCTGGCTTTTGCACATACTTTGCCAGGGATGCTCTTATGCCTCCTGGTCTACCTGGGATATGTCCCACTCATCCTTCAAGTCTCAATCCAAAGCTACTGCTTCTGGGAAGCCCTCCCTGATCTCCTCAGGCAAAGGCTGGCATTTCTTCCCTTGGGCTCCTGTACAGCCCACACTTGCCTCTCCCAGTATTCACCACGTTACGTGCTAATTACCCATTTGCCTATTGTGGTAGGCAGCCTCTAGTTGGATGGCTCCCATGATAGCTGCCTCTTGGTATCTCTCCTGTGTCACATCTTCCCCTTGAGTGTGGGCTGGGCTCAGTAACTTCCTTCCAAGACCCACTCAGGGATATCACTTCTGAGATTGGTTACAAAAAGACTGGCAGTGGCTTCTGACTTGGTTGTCCCCCCACCCCTCTCTCTTACAGCCCTCACTCTGAAGGAAGCAAATTGCCACTTGGAGTAGTTCCAATGTAGGGGTCACGTGGTAGGGAACAGAGGTCTCTAGCCAAGAGTAAGTAAGGACCTGAGGTGAGTCCACTGCCACGTGAATGAGCCAGAAGCAAATTCTTCCTCAGTCAAGCCTCTGTGGTGACTGCGGTGCCTGCTGATACTTGATTGGTTTTGTTGTGGGCGATTGGTTTTGTTGAATTAGAGGCATCTGACTAAGTGTTCCCCGGTTCCTGACCCATAGAAACTGACATAACAAGTGGTTGTTGTTTCAGGCCTCTCACGTTTGGGGAAATTTGATGACCAATGAACATCTCCATTGGCCTTAGATCTCCTTGTGGACTGACTTATTCACCTTTGGATCTGCTGGGGCAGCTCACTGGGGCAATGAAAAGAACCTACAAGTTTTGAGGATGCCCCCCAAAAAATTAACTAAAAAATAAATTAAATAAAGGTTACATAAGAACGGTTCCTGAATCAGAATGACATCAGCCTTCCTAACAGCAACTCTGGAAGTTAGAACACAGTGGAATGAAATCTTCAAAATTCTAAGGAAAATGATATCCAAGCCATAGCAATTAAGTATGAGTGCAAAGCATTTTCAGAAAAGATCTCAAAAATTTACCTTCTGTGCACCTATCCACTGTCTCAGGAAGCTACTCAAGGGTGTGCTCTGTCAAAACAAGGGTGTAAAGCAAGAAAGGAATGGGATTCAGGAGCTGAGAGACAATAAAGCGAGTAGGAGGGACCATCTAGCTTATGGTGAGGGAAGAGCCCAAAATGACAGCTGTGGCCGAGGCCTGGAGGGTGGCCAGTCCAGACCACAGCAGACCAGAAGGTAGAGGAAGGGATGAGTCTGTTCTGGAAGCAGCAACTGAGAGAACAGCTAAGGTAATGAGCCTATTGCCTAGAGATTTACACACAAATGGGGGAATGATTAGGAATGGATATAAGGAACTGGAAGCAAATGAAAAAAAGTAAGGTAATTATTAACTCCAGCAAAAACAAAATGATGTACAGGAAAAAGTCATCATAGTATACTACGTAAGCTGTGACTAGAGTTCGGTTGAGCGTCCGACTTTCGCTTAGGTCATGTTCTCGCAGTTCGTGGGTTCGAGCCCCGCGTCAGGCTCTGTGCTGACTGCCAGCTCAGAGCCTGGAGCCTATTTCGGAATCTGTGTCTCCCTCTGTCTCTGACCCTCCCCTGTTCACGCTGTCTCTCTCCCTCTCCCTAGAAATAAATTAAAAAAAACAAAAAAACAAAAAAACAACTGTGACTAGAGTTTATAAAGCCAAAAATATAAACAAGGAATGCTAATCTAAAAAAATTACAACATAACTCAACTGGGAGGAGGAGGGGATGGGAAGTGTGCTGTGTGGTGGGGGCAGGGAGAACAAAATGAGCTACTCCTAATCTTTGATAGTGATAAGTAGATACACAAAGAAATGGCTGAAAAAGTTGAAAGTGGTTCTTAGGAGTTGGAAATGGGGTTTAAGTTGCAAGAGACAACTGTTTTTCTTTTTTTGTTTTTTGTTTTTTGTTTTTTTAAATATTTTTATTTATTTCTAGGAGAGAGAGAGAGAGAGAGAGAGAGAGAGACAGCGTGAGCACGAGAGGGTCAGAGAGAGAGGGAGTCACAGACTGAAACAGGCTCCAGGCTCTGAGCTGGCAGTCAGCACAGAGCCCGACGCGGGGCTCGAACCCACGAACCGCGAGATCATGACCTAAGCAAAAGTCGGACGCTTAACCGACTAAGCCACCCAGGCGCCCCTCTTTTTTTGTTTTTTAAATGTTTATTTTTGAGAGAGAGAGAGAGAAACAGAAAGCATGAGTGGGGGAGGGGCAGAGAGAGAGAGAAGGGACAGAGGATCCCAAACAGGCTCTGTGCTGACAGCAGAAGGCTCGACACAAGGCTCGAACTCAGGAACCGTGAGATCAGGACCTGAGCCAAAGTCGACACTTAACTGACCAAGCCACCCAGGCACCCTGAGACAACTGGTTTTCATAACAAGTCTTACAGAACTATTTAACTTGTTAAACTATGTGTAAGTATAACACTTTTAAAATTTAAACTTAAAAGTCTACTATGATTTCTACATATAGAAGATTTTCAATAAGTGCCGTTACTATTTCCTCTCTATGTCATCCCCATCAGCCTGCTGTACTTGCAGGTAGATATGATGTTAGGACACTTGGCCACAAATGACAAAGCCTCAACTCAAACTGGTGAATGCCTATTGTGTCCTGTCACAAACTTGCTTCAGTCATGCCTGGATCCAGTGTTCACATGGCATCAGCAGAGATCTTTCTGTCTCCATTCCTTGGCTTTTATTTCCTGTGTTGACTTCATTCTCAAGCAGGTTCCTCTCATACCTTGGCAAGCTCCTCTCTAGCCCCTCCAGGTTTCTAACCTGGCTTTGTGATCCTAATGGAAGGAGAGGGTCTCTCCCCGGGAGGTGCAAAAAACTGCCTAGGGGTAGACACTCAACGATCTGCTTGGGTCACACGCCCATCGCTGAACAGACTGCTGCAGCCAGAGAGAACCCTGGGATGGGCTGAGCCTGAGTCACATACCCACCCCTGGACCCATGGACAAAGTGAAGGTGCAATGGTCTCACAAAGGATATCTGGGTGTTGTTACTAGAAAAAGAGAGGCTAGAGGCTGCCAAACCAACAGCTGTGCTCACCTGAAGACAGACACTGCCACTTGCCTGACCGGCGCAGGAGCCGCTGGTTAGGAACCTCCTAGAACACTATATAACTGGCCCACTCCCTCTGCTTCACAAGAGCCATTCAATATTTAAAGACATGTCCCACATTCCCACATCTTCTTGTCTCCAGGGAAACAACCTAGGTTCTTTGACTTTCCTTGCATGACAGTTTTTTTTTTAATGTTTATTTATTTTTGAGAGAGAGAAAGCGAGAGAGTGAAAGGGGAAAGGGCAGAGAGAGAAGGAAACACAGAATCCCAAACAGGCTCCAGGCTCTGAGGCGTCAGCACAGAGCCTGATGTGGGGCTTGAACCCATGAACCACGAGATCATGACCTGAACCAAAGTCGGATGCTTAACCTACTGATCCACCCAGATGCCCCTGCCTGACGGTTTCTAGACTCCTCCCCTTATGCTTTCCCCGGATGCTGAGTAGTGTCACAAAACTAAAATGTGGTACCCAGAGTTGAACGAAGCTCCAGATGTGGACTGACCAGCCCAAATGCCCATGGGTTGTTCGTCTCATTTCTACTTGTCAGTGGAGCACCCTGAAGGTGCATTAGCTTTTTTTAGTGACTGCAATGCATTGTTCGCTCACATTCAGCTTCCACCAACACCTTTCATTATATGAGCAGTCATTAAGCCAGGGGTTCCTCACTCTGCATTCATGCAGTTTGTTCTTTGAACCTAAATAAAGGAATTTGTCTTTGCTGAATTTCAACGTCTAAAATTTGGCCCATTACTGCAGCTGATTGAGGTGTTTTGAATATGGATCCTGTCTTTAGTAGAAGCATCTTTCCAGGCTTTGCAAAACCCACCTATTTGATTGGTAGACATACTCTTTATTTTCATCCAAGAGGATAATAAGATAAATTCGGGTCAAGGATAAAGCCCTCTGCCCTACTGCCCAAGTCCACATGCTATCTCGTGATTATGCAATCGGCTATGGAGCAACCAAGCTGTTTTAGGTTCCTAGGGTTACCAGAACCATTACCACAAACTGGGTGGCTTAAAACAACAGACATTCATTTTCTTGCAGCTCTGGAGGGCAGAGGTCCTAAGCTGAGGTGCCAGTAGGGCCATGCTCCCTCCAAGGACTCTGGAGAAGAACCCTTCCTTGCCTCTTCCTAGCCTTTCTTGGTTGTTGGCAATCCTTAACATTCCTTGGCTGCATCCCTCCATCTCTGCCTCCACCTTTAAATGGCATTCTTCCCCTTGTGTGTGTTTTCTATGTGTTTCTGTGTCCAAATTTCCCTCTTCTTAAACGGATACCAGTCATTGGACTCAGACTACACTGTGATCCAGTATGAGTTCATCCTAACTAGATTATATCTGCAAAGACTATTTCCAAATGAGGTTACATTCGCAGGTACCAAGAATGAGGACTTCCAACATATCTTTTTAGGGGATGCAATTCAACCTCCTACACAAGTGGTATCAGACTTCATCTCCTTTATCTTTCTTGGCCTCCAAGCTCTGTAGAGCGTCTATGTCAGAAGCTTTGCTGAAATCCAGACAGCCATGGGATTCCATGTACCTTAACTGCATGAATCAGTCAACTTGATCTACTAACACAGTCTAGAGTGCTGGTTGCCACCCAGAGCTGTATGTGGCTGCCCTGTCCCTTTCCACTTTTCAGAGATTCTGATAGACTCTCTCCCTAGGGGAGGCCAGAATCTCCTGGGGGTGGGGATGAGGTAGTTAAAGGAAGGAAGACATAGAGGTGCATGGTTAAGAGCTTGGACTTCGGAATGAGGCAGACCTATAACTTTGGGCTAGCTTACTCAACTTCTCCTACACCCCATTTTCTTCACCTGTAAAATGTGAGTGATAAGACTTACCATAATGAAATTGCAGGATAGAAGTGGCTATTGCCATCATTGCTGTGGCTGCTCCTTAGCTGCTTGGGATCTGGGTGAATGTAGATCTGAATCCAGATCTTCAGTGTCCCTCAAGGCACGTTCCTTAATGCAATTAAACCCCTTTCAGGCTTCCGCATCTGTAAAATGAGAAGGCTGACTCAGGGTGCTGTAAACTCTGAGTATACCTCGCATAGAGCCTGGGGCAAGTCAAAGCACCATAAATGTTTGCTTCTTCCTCTTCCCTTCTTCTCCTAGGAACAAAGGAAGTAATGTTAGTCTGGCTTGACCTATTCTTAGGAAACCCATGGTGGCTCCTTTATAATTGCTCTGTTTTTTGTCTTTGGGGAGAGACCTTGCATTTAATTTTGAGGCAGATTTTATAAAGACTCTAAATTGTTTTTAAAAACAAATGCTAATTATAACTATACATATGTATACACACATATATCTTACTCCAACAGGCCACTTATTTCTTTAGGAAGCCCTCTTCAGTCACTATTTTAATTTTTATGCCCACTTTACCCAGGCAGTAAGTGAAGGCAGGGGTTAATAATGGCCCTATGGCCATGTAGTAACAAGGGATGATAGGAGTAGAGAAGGCTTTGATCCACACCCTCAAACTTCAAGCCCTATGCTTTGTCTTTACACACAAAAAATTTGATTTTTAAAAAGAAGCTTGGGGCCTCTGGGTGGCTCAGTTGGTTAAGCATCTAACTTCAGCTCAGGTCATGATCTCACGGTTCATGAGTTCGAGCCCCATGTTGGGCTTTATGCTGACAGCTCGGAGCCTGGAGCCTGCTGCGGATTCTGTGTTTCCCTCTCTCTCTGCCCCTCCCCTGATCATGCTCTCTCTCTCTCTCAAAAATAATAAAAAATAAATTAATTAAAATAAGCTTAATTATATACATAAATTAATTTCCTTTAAAAAAATCAGAACAGGGGCTCAGCTGGTTAAGCGTCTGACTCTTGTTTCAGCTCAGGTCATGATCTCACGGTTTCCTCAGTTTGAGGCCCACGTCAGGCTCTGTGCTGGCAGCGTGGAACCTGCTTGGGATTCTCTCTCTTTCCGTCTCTCCCTGCCCTTCCCCTGCTAACATGCTGGATCTATCTCTCTCAAAAATAAATAAATAAACTTTAAAAAAATCAGAACATTACTGATATACGTTCTTTATCCATCACTTTCCATTAGAACTTGTTCTTGTCTCCACATCCCCGGGGTAACTACTACTTATGAGCCTGATATGCATGCCCCAGAACTTTAAAAAATATGGACATTTCCATTCCTTTATGTATACATAAGCCTACACAAAATACATTGTATTGTGTTTTGGGGAGTGTTTTCAGAGACAGCGTCATGTATGGCTTAGCAACTTGCATTTTTTTACTCCACATTTTGGGAGTTCTTCTGTCGAAACACATAAATCTGGTTTGTCCCTTTGGTCCGCAGTATTCCACTCAAATGCGCCATGCTTGATGGGCCCTTCCCCTGTTGGAAGCCCTGCCCCATTTCCCAGTGCTTCTGAGGCCTGGAGGCTTTGTGGACTAGGTCCTGAGCCACTTTCAGGAAGCCTCCTAGGCTCACAGACTTACGCAGCTGGAAAGGCCAGAATCATGGGGAGTTCACTTTGAAAGCAGAGGCCACTTAGAGACATTAACTGTCTGTGTTCAAGATCAAGGGCTTCCCCCAGGCCACCTGCCGCAGAAGCAGGAAGGCCCAGCAGAGCCCCAGGAGCTTGCGGCAACCTTCAGTTCCTCCCTGTTGGGCCAGCCCTCCACACCTCTGCTGGCCAACAGGCCCTGCTAACAGTGTAAGATAAAAAGAGAAGTACAATAAACACGATAACTAGGCTGTTACTGAGGAAAAGGCAGCAGTAAAACAATAAAAACAAACTAACTGATTATAGTACAAATACAAAAACAAAGAGAGATTAGACCCTTTTTGATGAGGCCTTGATCTAAATTAGGACTCACCAGGAACAGGGTCTGAGCCCTTGGGAGTACTCTCTCTCTCCTGCAAGAATTCATCCTTCTTCGTGGATCGTGGATCGAATCTGGGGACCTCCTGAGCTGCAGTCCTCGTTAGGGCCCATTGTGGTGAACTCCTCACCCAAACTTCTGGTTCAGTAGCAACACATTTGGATCACCCGGGAAGATTTAAAACAAACAAACAAACAAACGAACAAACAAATAAGCAAACAATTTCCCAGTAGTTGGGGGTAAATCAATTGGGGGGTGGGGAGCTATGAATTAACACCATTAATTTATTTTTTTGTTTATTTCCATGGTATAAATACTGCTCCCGTGGTCCATTTAAGCTGCTAAACTGCAGGGGCGCCTGGGTGGCTTAGTCGGTTAAGCGTCCGACTTTCGCTTAGGTCATGATCTCGCGGTTCGTGGGTTCGAGCCCCGCGTCGGGCCCTGTGCTGACTGCCAGCTCAGAGCCTGGAGCCTGTTTCAGTCTGTGACTCCCTCTCTCTCTGACCCTCCCCTGCTCACGCTGTCTCTCTCTCTCCTAGAAATAAATAAAACATTAAAAAAAATTTAAAAAAAAAAGTGCTAAACTGCTTTACCAACTGGCTTCCAAATTGATGCATTCATTCAAGATAGTGGCATCAAGTTAGAACCTTTTGTAGCTTTTCTGCTTTCTGAGAGTTTCCAATCTACACCATGATCACAGAAAAATCAACCAAACTTCAAAAAGTTATTTATAGCCAAATAATTTATAAAACAATTTTCTGAAAGCTCTTCCAGAAAGTTTACAGCAGAAGATATTCAATGTGGGCCGTGGGCATGTCTTACACATGATATGATAACACAGGGGCTTCTACAAGGAAGTATTCCCAGGGCCTACAGAGAGCACAGGAGAGAAGGCAGTCCCCACTACGGGGAGGCGGACAAAAGCAGCAGCCATTGGCCACAGAAACCTTCCTCTGCACAACCTTACAGTTCACAGGGAAGGAAGCTTCCAAGATTCTGAGAGGTAAAGCAGCTTGCTCAAGGTCAAATGGCCAGGTCTCAATTCAGGACTTCCAAACCCTGAATTAGGTTCCTTTGCAAAACATACTAGGGCACTCCTCATTGGAGTCTGGGACCTCAACTCAGGTCTGGAAGCTTTAAAGTTAGGGTGATCCCTTCCTTTGCCCATTTCTTGACCCTCAGCTATGCCCTGCAGGGACAGACCTGGCAGACTCCAAATTGATCCCACCTGAGTCATGAGTGCCCAATACCAGGCAGAGGGGGGGAAGGTTGTGAGCCCACAGCCACCTGATGCCCAGGAGAAAGCCTTAATTACCCATCTCTCAGTCACACCTCTGCAAGGGAAGCCAGGAAAGCTTTCAGACCTTCTGCAAAGGTGGGGAGGCACACCAGTGTGGTTTAGGAGCCAGAGCTGCTGATCCCCAGGGCAGGCTCACACATAGGGAGCTATTCCCTGAAGCCCAGGCTGTATAACCCAGGGGAGGTCAGCCAGCCAGGCAGTCCGTAGGAAGATGAGGGGATTCCCCCCACCACTTGCAGTGAGCTACGCCCCCCAGCAACTCCGTGGATCACCCTTTCAGTGGCAAAGCTACTGTTCCCTCATTTCCTGCACTGGGGAGGGTTGAGGACTCCCTCAGCAGTCAGGGTCTGCCAGTCAGAAGTGCAGCATTGTCTCACTAGTGAGCTTAGGCGGACAACAGTTGATTCCCTCGAGTATCATCTACTCTGGCCAGCTCTGGGTTTGCTAGAGTGGGGGTGGGGTCTGGAGAGGTATCCCCAAATAGCCCTCAGGGTGGCTGGGAGTCCTGGCCTCCAAGGTCAGCACTGCAACTGAGAATCCTGGAGAGGCCCTGCTCTATTCCCTTCTTGGACTGTTTCCCTGGGCAGGCCAGCTGGGCATAGCTGGAAGGAAGAAAGGGCAGGCTCCCTGTGTGCTAGTGAGGGCGCATGCTCCCCGCAGCAACCTCTCCTGTCTCTAAAAGTATATGTGGATTAAAAACACTCCATCTGGCAAGAGCAGATGGAATCGGCCAGAAGCATAATCAGGACACTGGACTTCAAATCTGTGTCTCTCTGTACGTTGGGAAGAAAAATAAAAGACAAAAAGGCCAGGACAGGGGTAGATGATGAGGTGTGTGTATGTGGTGCTTATGCGCCACATGATGTAGAGAGGGGACACTGACTCAGTGTGGGTGCTAGGAAGCTGATTTTGCGAGGGGTGGACTCATCAAAGGAAATGGGAAATTGAAGTCAGAGTAGATGAGGGAACTGGAAAGCTGGGCAAACTGTGAGCGGTCAGAGAAAGGCAGCGATGCCCTCCAGGCTCCCAGAGCACAAAACAGTCTAACAGGAGTCTGAACAAGGAGAGGGGAGGTCCAGCTAACCCGTTCCTTGAGGGCCTAGGGGCATCCCTCCTGCCCTGAGACACAGCACACGAGGGCGAGAGCCAAAGGACGTGCCAGTCAAGAATATGGCTGCAAGCAGCACAAAACCTGATGTGCAGGTGCTTGTACAAATAGGAGTTTCTTTGTGTCACACAATAAAATATCTAAAAGTGGGTGGGTGCGGTGCTCTGTAGTGTCGGGGCTGGCATCTCTGCGGTTCTCTTGGCTTTTCTTGTGAAAAGATGATTACTGCGGTTTCAAATATCAGGAACTTTTTCAAAATAGTAAGAGAAGGGAACAGAGCCAGGCAACTTCCACTTTCATCCCACTGGCCAGAACTGGTCACATGATCATCCCCAGTCACGGGGTAGGCTGGGAAGCAGAGGGCAGGCTGCCACGGCTTAGCCCCATGAGCCATTCTGTGGCCCAGACAAAATCAGGGTTCTGTTAGTAGGGAAGAAGGGGAAATGGATATTGGGAAGGCAACCAAACCCAGAAGTGACACTCTGAATGGCAAACATTTTCGGTAAACACTGAATTAATATTCCAAAGTTGAGCAGAGTCTCCAAAAAACAGCGAGGCCCTGCTTTGAGAATGGCAATCCAAGACCTTGATAACAGTCCCATCAATCATTACTCATCGTCTCATTTAACCTTCACAGCAACCCCATGAGGTACATATTCTATTTCTCCCATACTGCAGGCAAGAAAGGAGAGTTTGTTGCTTTGCACATCACACTTTGCAGGAATACATCTGAGTCAAGATTTCACACTCTAATCCAGATACTCTTCAGCTTTTTGGTCCTAAACTATTTGCTCCTTATAGAAAGCTGTCCCACCCTCCTTCACTAAGTTACTGATCTCTGACCCTTCCCCAGGATCAAAACACCAATAAAGAGGGCTTCGAAGTCAGACAGACCAGCAGGCAGATCTTTATTCTTCTACTTGTGAGTGTGTGGCCTTGGGCAAGCTACTGAGCTCTCTGGGCCTCCTAAACCTTGAGAAGTGGTAGAAGTAAATAGATGGTGGGTTAGGGCACCCTATTTTGTTTTCCTTTGCCACGAAAAAGCTGACTCGGCTTGAAGTCCTCAGTAGGTACTTCAGCTAACATTAGCAAACATCTACCAAGTGCCAGGTCTACTCGGGGACTGGGTCCTTACCCACTGGGAGTTTACAGTCTATGTACAGAAGGCCACCTGCAGGCAAGTAACTCCAAAACAAGGCAGGTGGTAGGGAGAGATGTGCCATGATAATTCAAGATGCCGGGACTTCAGAGGTGGCAGAGGCCATCTAGGCATGGTGTGGTCTTGTCATCTCTTCCCTAAGGAGCAGTTCTCCAGGGCTAAGGTGGAAGAGGTATCATCAGAACCAGCTTTATAACTTGCAGGGCACCTTGTAAAAAAAAAATCCAGCAACAGTGGAGCCTTAAACCAAATGTGGGGCCCTTTTGAGCATAGGGTCCTTTGTGACTGTGTAGGCCACATGCCCATGCAGCCGGCCCCGAGTGCCACCATTCCATGACCCCCACGCTGGGCAGTCATACCCTGCAGAGACAGCAGCTGCTGCCTCTGGGAAAGGTAGGCGGGCAGACCCTGTGGGAGATGGGCCAGCAGGCCTGCTCCAGGCTCCTGAGAGTGCGTCATGGCCCCTCACTTCTGCCTGAGACTCATTTCTGTCTGATGAGAGTCAGACTATGGGGATGACTATGGGTTTCCACAAGCTGGAGTGGACAGCAGTTTCCTCGGCATGAGAAAGAGCTGCCCTGAGATGGTCGCAGGGTGGTTGACAATGTCCAGTCCCTCGCTGTGTCTTCTGCCTCACCACAAAACCATCAGAAGGGTCAGAAGACAGGAAAAGGGATGTGAGCCACTGATACTAATAGTAGCAAATGAAGGAAGCTGCAGGAACACTCTATTCTCAGAGACAGATGCCATGGACAGAAACTGAAATAGGACATGTAATAAACTATACTGTGTACACAAATATTTATTGATGCCAGCATAAAAGTGATATATCAAGTGACATCTTGGACTGGTTGGGCCCTCCAGAGGTCACTAGCCTCCAGATATTTCAAGGCAAATACAGAAAGTTCTGAGACGTGGAGCATCACTGGGGCATCAACCATCTGGGGAGCCGTGTCACAGGTCTGAAGACGCACAGAGATGACACTGCCACGTCCTCGTACTACTCTGCTGCTCACTTAGAACTTATTTTGACCTTCCTCAGAGTCCAAGAACAGATCTTTGTCAACACCCTAGTTTGGTTGAAGACCTCTATTTCTGCTCCTTTGGGAGCAGCTCTGACTGGGGTCAACCCAAGTTCCACTCCTTTTGTTTCACCCCTAGACACCAGGCCAGAAGGACACAGACAAGGTGTGGGATTCTGCTGGCAGCGATGCCAGAAGCAAGGAAACCATAGGTGTGCCGTGGTCAGGCCTGAATTCACCCCCTTATAGCCCTTGGCTACAGGAAGGGTTAGAAACCCTCCTCTACAGCTTAAGCTCTGGCATGAGGACTTCCTGAATGCTCCTCTTTTGAAATGAGTTTAGGCTATGCAGCCAGGTCCCTCCAGTGGCATCCCGAGTGATGGGCTGCAGCCAAGATAGGTCTCCTGGCTGGTCCATAAGTCCAGGGAAGCTGAGGCTTTGTAATGAACCTCTGTGTATCCTGTCTGTGCTGAGCCCAGGTATCAGCATCTGGCACTCAGAGAGTGTAGGCAGAATTTCAGCTTGGCTTGCCCTCTTTAAAAATGACCATTTTTAGGGGTACCTGGGTGGCTCAGTCAGTTAAGCGTCAGACTTCGGCTCAGGTCATGATGTCATAGTTCATCAGCAGGCTTTGTGCTGACAGCTCAGAGCCTGGAGCCTGCTTTGGATTCTGTGTCGTCCTCTTTCTCTGCCCCTCCCCCATTCACGCTCTGTCTCTCTCTGTCTCTGTCTCTGTCTCTCTCAAAAATAAAACAAAAACATTAAAAAAAACTTTTTTAATGACAAGTTTTAGGAGGGCCTAAGTTGACTCAGTCAGTTAAGTATCCAACTCTTGATTTTGTCTCAGGTCATGATCTCATGGTTCCTGAGTTCAAGTGCTGTGTCTGGTTTTGCACTGACAGTGCAGAATCTGCTTGAGAATGTCTTCCTCCTTCTCTCTCTAGCCCCTCCCCACCTCCCCCCACTCACTCGTGCTCTCTCTCTCTCTCAAGAAATAAACGAATGAGCTTCAAAAAATTTTTTTTAATGACAATTTTTAGTTACCATCGAAAACACTGGAAAAAAATAACATTGGCCAGGATGGGGAGACAAATCAGAATCCATGTACTCAGTTGGTGGAATGTAAATTGGTGCAGCTGCTATGGAAAATAGCATGGTGGTTCCTCAAAACATTAAAACTACCATATGATCCCATAAGTCCACTTCTGGGCATGTATCCCAAAGAACTAAAACTAGAGTCTTGAAGTGTCCATTTACAGACAAATGGATATACCAAACTCAAGTGTCCACTTACAGACAAATGGATAAACCAAATGTGGGATACACATACAACAGAATATTACTCAGCCTTAAAGAGTAAGGAAATTATGATACATGCTACAACATGGATGAACCTGGAAGACATTATGCTAAGTGAAATAAGCCAGTCACAAAAAGGCAAATACTGTATGAGTCCATTTATGTGAGGTACTTGGAGTAGTCAAATTCACAGACAGAGAGTAGAGTCGTGCTTGTCAGAGGTGGGAATGGCGTGTTCTTGTTCAGCGGGCACAGGGTTTCAGTTTTGCAAGATGAAAGAGTTCTAGAGATTGGTTTCACGACAATGTGAATGTACTTAATGCTACAGAACTGAACAAATGATCATAAAAGTTGTATGAAACCACAAAAGACTGAATAGCCAAAGCAATCTTGAAAAAGAAAATCAAAACTGGAGGCATTACAATTCTAGATTTCAAGTTATATTACAAAGTAGTAGTAATCAAAACAGTAGTAGCCTAAAAACAGACATATATATCAGTAAGACAGAAGACTCAGAAATAACCCACAATTATATGGCCAATTAATCTTCAACAAAGGAGGAATGAATACACAATGGGAAAAAGTAAGTCTCTTCAACAAATGGTGTTGGAAAAACTGGACAGTACATGCAAAAAAATGAAACCAGAGTATTTTCTTTCAGCATATATAAGAATAGACTCCAAATGGATTAAAGACCTAAATATGAAACCTAAAACCATAAAAATCCTTGAAGACAGCACAATCAGTAATTTTCCCCATATGGGTCGTAGCAACATTTTTCTAGATGTGTCTCCTGAGGTAAGGGAAATAAAAGCAAAAATAAGCTGTTGGGACTACGTCAAAATTAAGTTTCTGCACAGCAAAGGAAACAATCAACAAAACTAAAAGGCAATCTACAGAATGGGAGAAGATATCTACAAATGACATTTCCAATAAAGGGTTAGTATCCAAAATATATAAAGAACTGATACAACTCAACACCCAAAAGATAACCCAATTTAAAAGTGGGCAGAAGACATGAACAGACATTTCTCCAAAGAAGACATATAGATGGCCAACAGACACATGAAAAGATGTTCAACATCATTCATCATCAGGGAAATGCAAATCAAAACTATCTATGAGATACCACTTCACACCTGTCAGAATACCTAAAATCAAAAACACAAGAAACAAGTGTTGGTGAGAATGTGGAGAAAAAGGAACCCTTATGTGCTGTTGGTGGGAATGCAAATTGGTGCAGCCACTGTGGAAATCCATATGGAGGCTCCTTAAAAAATTAAAAATAGAACTACCTTACAATCCAGGAGTAGCACTGCTGGGTATTTATGCCCAAAATAGGAAAACACTACTTCAAAGGGATACATATATCCCTATGATTACTGCAGCCTTATTTACAGAGAGCCAAGATATGGAAACAGCCCAAGTTTCTATTAATTGAAGAATGGATAAAGAAGATGTGGCATATATATATATACAATGGAATATTATTCAGCCATAAAAACGTATGGAACCTGCCATTTGCAACAACATGGATGGAGCTAGAGTGTATTATGCTAAGCAAAATAAATCAGAAAAAGACAAATACCATATGATTTCACACATATGTGGAATTTAAAAAACAAATGAGCAAAGGGAATAAAAGAGAGAGCAAGACAAACCAAGAAACAGACTCTTTTTTAAAATAATTTTTTTAACATTTATTTATTTTTGAGAGACAGAGTGTGAGTGAGGGAGGTACAGAGAGAGAGGGAAACATTGAATATGAAGCAGGCTCTAGAGCTGTCAGCACAGAGCCCAATGCAGGCCTCGAACTCACAGACTGACGGATCATGACCTGAGCTGAAGTTGGACGCTCAAGTGACTGAGCCACCCAGGTGCCCCAGAAACGGACTCTTAACTATAGAGAACAAACTGATGGTTACCAGAGGGGAGGTGGGTAGGAGGATGGAGGAAATTTGGGATGGGGATTAAAGAAAGCACTTGTCATGATGAAGTAAAATAAAATAAAAATAACAGCAGCAAAAAACACTACTGAACTGTATACTTAGAAGTGGTTAAAATGGTAAATTTTATATTGTGTGTAGTTTACCACCATTAAAAGCATTTGCTACCATTAAAAATAAAACTCTTAACATTTTGTTGTTTTTCTGCATATAAAGGAATACTTGTTAAAACTCTTGAACTTATAGAAAAGTCTAAAGAAGCAAAGATGTAATATATCTCATATATGACATGAAACAACTCAGAATGAAATAAAAGTGACCATAACCTCACTACCCAGAGACAACTGCTGTTAATAACATGATACACTTTCTTCTGTATTTTTTTAAATTTTTTAATGCTTATTTATTTTTGAGAGAGAGACAGAGAGAGATAGAATGCAAGCAGGGTAGGGACAGAGAGAGAGAGAGGGAGACACAGAATCCGAAACAGGCTCCAGACTCTGAGTTGCCAGCACAGAGCCCAATGCGGGGTGAGATCATGACCTAAGCCAAAGCTGGACACAACTGCCTGAGTTATCCAGGTGCCCCTACTTCCTTCTGTATTTTGAACATATATATATGTGTGTGTGTAAACATCTATCCATCCACCTATAAATTATATCATTCAATAGGTACATTCAATAGGGGCTCAGTCAGTTGGTCGGTGTCTGACTTCAGCTCAGGTCATGATCTCACAGTTTGTGAGTATGAGCCCCGTGTTGGGCTCTAGGCTGATAACTCAGAGCTTAGAGCCTGCTTCGGATTCTGTCTCCCTCCCTCTCTCTGTCCCTCCCCCACTTGCGCGCTCTCTCTCTCTCTCTCACTCACACACACACACACACACACACACACATAAAATAAATAAACATTTAAAAAATTAAACAGGTACCATTATATATGCTATCTTTTCACTTAATGTCTTATAAGTATTTACCAAATCTCCCATAACACAATTTTTAATGGCTTCCTGATATTTAATCACATGGACATAACAAAATTTGTTCATAGTGTTCTATTTCTGAACATTCAGGTTGTTTGAGTTTCTTCAATATTTTAAACAATACTGTGATAAACATCTTTATATATATATACTGTTGTCCACATTCCCATTTTCCTTTTTAAAAAATTTTTTTAAATATTATTTATATTTGAGACAGACAGAGCATGATCGGGAGAGAGGCAGAGAAAGAAGGAGACACAATCAGAAGCAGGCTCCAGGCTCGCTGTGGGGCTTGAACTCATGATCCGTGAGATCATGACCTGAGCCGAAGTCGGACAGTCAACCTACTGAGCCACCCAGGCGCCCCCTCCCCCAGTCATTTTCTTAGAATCATTTCCCAGAGGTGAAGTTACTGAGTTACAGACTTGAGTGTGTTGGGGCAGATGGTGTCACTCACCAGGCCTCCTCTGATAACCCTGTTCCGCTGATGGGGTCGGGGCTCACCTAGTGCTCACGCTGTCCCTTCCAGGGCTCCTGAGGCCCCTGGCTTTCTCTCCTTTCACTTCTGCTAGATTTGACTCATGTGGGTGCCAGAGAACTAGATGCTCTGGGATGTAAGCAAAGTAAAACAGGGCCCCTGTGTCTCAATGGGCTAACTTGGTAGGTTCAACTGACATCTTACAAGTTCAGAATCTGTTGTGGGAAAGAACTTAAAGATGGCCTCATTCAACCCTGTCATTCTATGAAGCAGAAAAGTTAGGCACACAAGGAGGATACTATTTCCTTTCCTTGATAGAAAAACTGAGCCAATGGGGCGCCTGGGTGGCTTAGTCGGTTAAGCGTCCGACTTTCACTTGGGTCATGATCTCGCGGTTCGTGGGTTCGAGCCCCGTGTCGGGCTCTGTGCTGACTGCCAGCTCAGAGCCTGGAGCCTGCTGTTGATTCTGTGACTCTCTCTCTCTGACCCTCCCCTGCTCACGCTGTCTCTCTCTCTCCTAGAAATAAATAAATAAAAAAAAAAGAAAAAAGAAAAACTGAGCCAAAACTGAACTTGGTCTATCACCCGAGGGAGGTCTGGGATCACTGCAGAGAGTAAATTCTCCAGTTCACTGCCCCAAGTGCCAGGTTCCAGAATAGCTGTGGGGTCAGTTGGGGCCATCTTTTGACAGCCTGAGGGACAACTGTCTTATGATCACTCAGGAGGAGCCAATATAACTCTCTCCAGGACAGCGGCTCAGACTCTTACTCGGTAAACTCAGAAAACCAGGTCTCCCATTTATAACACAGGCAGTCCTTCCATGGGCAGGCATGTGGGTGTGTGGTCTGCACTCGGCCAGAGAGAGGCAGACAGGACCCAGACTTGTCCTGTGTGAGAAATGGGGAAGGAAGGAAAAGGGGGAAAGGATGCCGCTTTCACTGAGCACCTCCTGTGTGCCAGGCCCTGTGCTGGGCACCCACCTTATTGCCCCAGTCCTAAATACCACCCTAGGAGGTAGGCATTACATCCGTTTTGCACATGAGTCTCAGAAAAGGTAAAGAACTTGACCAAGGTCAAACTAATAGCAAATGCAGTCAAGATTCCAGCCCAGGTTGACCAATCAGCAACTGCAGTCTTTTTTTTTTTTATGGGCTCATTTATTTATTCTATTAAATTAAGACTTTTTATGGAAGTGGTTGACACACAATGTTACCTTTGTTTCAGGCATACAACATAGTCTTGACAACCCTATACATTATGTTATACATTGCATGTCACCATACAACACTATTGTGATACCACTGAGTATACGCCCCATGCCGTACCTTTCGTCTTCGTGATACATGCATCCCGTAACAGCTGCAGTGTTCTTACCATGACACCCATTACTCATGAGGACCCCAAACACACGTCCACACATAATAATAAAAGAGAGGCACACGAGGGCACCTGGGTGGCTCAGTTGGTTAAGTGTCTAACTCCTGATCTCAGCTCAGGTCATGATCTCGCCATTCGTGAATCTGAGCACCACACTGGGATCTGTGCTGACAGTGCAGAGCCTGCTTGGGATTCTCTCTAAAAATAAACAAATAAACTTAAAAAGACACACACACACACAACCATGAGCGTGTTGGGAAACTGGTTTCAAAACACAGTAAAAGGACAAGTGAGAGGGAAGGTTAGTCAAGTGTGTTAAGAGGTAGCAATGTGGTCTCCTCTAGCTCCAAGCTCTGTGAATCACAGGATTCTGGCAAGAGAGGAGGGACCAACGTGAAGGCCAGCATCCAAGGGGCCTGATGATGACCACAAGAAAAAGGCAGCCACTGTGCGGAAGGACACAGCCTGGTATTGGGGGGCGGATACCTCAGTGTCACCCCTGGCTGAGCCAGGCCCGCTGTGTCAGCCTGAGCGAGCCACTTCACCTCTCTGAACTCAGCTCTTCATGTGTAAACTGGGAAAACCCTCATTCTCCTCCAGACATCATCCCATTTCAGTCCTTCCCTCGAGAGCAAAATTTGTCCTAAGTGTTGTCTATACTCCCCTCCAAGTCCTTTTTTCCTGATTCTGTTTAAAAATGTGCACTTATTATGAATTATTTCTTAAATTAAAAAAAAACATCATGTGTTATATGTTACAAAGAATATTCAAACAAACCTATGCACCTGCTGGTCAGCTTAAGAAATGGGGAATACCAAGGTATCTGAAGCCCCACCATCTCCCTCTACTCCACCCCAGGCTAAGCACTGTTCTAAATTTAGCATAGGTCATTCCCTTCCTCTCCATTACACTTTTTTATTTTATTTATTTATTTATTTTAATGTTTTATTTCTAGGAGAGAGAGAGACAGCGTGAGCAGGGGAGGGTCAGAGAGAGAGGGAGTCACAGACTCTGAAACAGGCTCCAGGCTCTGAGCTGGCAGTCAGCACAGAGCCCGACGCGGGGCTCAAACCCACGAACCGCAAGATCATGACCTGAGCGAAAGTTGGACGCTTAACCGACTAAGCCACCCAGGCGCCCCTCCATTACACTTTTTTAAAAAAATGTTTATTTTTTGAGAGAAAGAGAAACAGAGTGCAAGCTGGGAAAGGGCAGAGAGAGAGACACAGAATCTGAAGCAGGCTCCCAGCTCTGAGCTGTCAGCGCAGAGCCTGACACAGGGCCCAAACTCATGCACCACGAGATCATGACCTGAGCTGAAGTCGGATGCTTAACCTACTGAGCCACCCAGGCACCCCTCCTCTCCATTAAACTTTTAAGTGGTTATGTGTCCCTAAACTTTGTATTATTATAAAACATTACATATTATATTATTAAACATTTATATATTATTAAATACTGTATGTATCCTACCACTTTTTTATTTGTTGTGGATTGAATTGTGTCTCCTCCACTGCCCCAAAAGGACTATTGTGAGCCCTATCCCCAGAATGTGACCTTTCTAGGAGATAAGGGCTTCAGAGAGGTAATCAAGTTACAATGAGGTCATTAGAGCGGGCCCTACTCCAACATGACTGGTGTCCTTATAAACAGGGGACATTGGGACACAGAGACACACACACACAGGGAGAATTGCCTGGAAGACTGGAGTTCTGTCACCACAAGCCAAGGAACGACCAGAAACTAGGAGGGAGCCCTGGGTCACCTCCTTCTCTGGTGTCTTAAGAGCCAGTGTGGACCTACCAGCACCTTGATCTTGGACTTCTAGCCGCCAGAACTGTGAGAGAATACATTTCTGTTGTTTAAGCTGCCCAGTCTTGGTACTTTATTATGGCAGCCCCAGGAAACGAATACATCATTCAATACTATATTCTTGAAACGCACTTGTTAACGAATGAGACTGAGGGCTCTTTGTTTTCTCTACACATTCCGTTATATGAGATACCACAATTTACTCATTTTCTTTGAAAAGCTATATGGCTTGCTTGCAGGTTTTGTGCCATTGCAAACAGTGACCGCCCAGAACCTTCTGTGCAGTGTGTCCTATGGGGAAATGTCACTTGGGTCTTGACCGAGTAACAGCAATCAGAATGGTAACATACACCACAAGATAATCCCAGCTGCTAAATCCTATCCCAATCCAGTGGGCATAAAATAGTATTTTCTAGCATCTCAATTTGCATTCTCCCGATTCCTAATCAAGTTAAGCATCTTTTTATATGTTTACTGACAACGTTTTCTCTTGCAAAACACCTGGTTGCGTTTTTGTCTTTTTTTTCCTCATTTATTTCTAGTTCTTCACGTATTCTGGACTCTAATCCTGTACTGATTACGTGTTGCAAGTATCTTCTCTTATTTGGCACCTTTTTGCTTTATTTATAGTGTCTTTTGAGGAACAGAAGACTTTCGCTGTGTTTTTCTTTTTAAAGAGACTATTTTTAAGGGCACTTTTAGATTCACAGCAAAAGTACAGAGTGGAAGGTACAGACAGTTCTACACCTTTACAGCCCCTGCCACTGGCTACCAACAGCCCCTACCGGAGTGATACATAAGTTACAATCGGTTTACCTATACTGACACATCATTATCAGCTTGTGTATTCACATGTATTCAACTTGTTCTTAACAGTTAGTTCTTTAAAGAAATTGTACCCCAAAGGTCACAGAGCTGTTCTACACTCGCTGCTCAAGGCTTTATCTGCTGCCTGTCATGTCTATCCTGGGGTTAAGTCCTGAGACTGTTCTGGAGCAGAGAGATCTGTAATGGGCAGGCGCACCTGGCCTGCCTTCTCACAGTGTTAGTGTGAAGGCTGGAACAGAAATGTGCGTGAGAGGGCTCTGAGGGCTGTGAAACAACATGCAAATATGGCCGTCATCATGCTAATCTGATGGAGGATGGGAAAGTCATTTGGGAGAAGGCTGCTGCCCTCGATTCGCTAATGAATTGGTGGCACATTAGGCTGCCGCCAATGCGTCAGGCAGAAAGGCAACTGCCATCCTCCTTCTGAGGCCGGAGGACATGTGTGATCTTCACAAGAAAGCAAGTTCCAGTAAAACGGTTGGGGTTGGTCTCCCCTCCACCCACACTCCACACTGCATCTGCCGCCTTCCATTAGCAAATGAGGTGGCCTGAGTCATAGAGAAAAGATTAAATTACACTCAGGAAATCCTGCTCACCAGCGTGCTGGAGTAATGAGATTCAGAAAGATGTCTGTCAAAAGCAGCAAAAAGCAAGTGTGGGTGCCTCTCAGGGAGCCCGGGGTACCTGCCCCACCAGCGGGCGACTCCAGCCCAGCTCCTGCTCCGTCTGGAGAGGCAACAATAGCTACACACAGGTCTGTGACACCTGCGACTAGAGACCCTTGCGGTCTTCCCGGAAGAGGCTACAGAACCCGAGGAGGGGTGAAGCCAACTCCAGAGAGATGGAAGGTTCAGGAGGAGGTAGATCCACGTGATGGAGGTCCGGTGGAGATAGAGGGCTGAGAGCTGGAGGGAGGAGAAGAACAGGCCTGTTGGGGAGCTGGCCACTCCAGAGAGTGAGGCCTGGCTGCTGGAGGAAGCTGACAAAACCAAGTGTACCCTTTGGCCTGCAGAAGGTGGCATTGTTCGTGCTCCCTGAAGCACGCCGTGACAGAGCTGGAGCTTAGGCAGACCCTGGCCAGGTGCCTGCTACACGGGCCTGGAACACTGGCCGGAAATCCCTAGTTAAAGGATGTCAGCACTGGGCTAGGGCTGGAGGGAGGGAAGGATATGAAAGGCGTTCAGGGAAATGCTTGTGGGTGGCTGATGGGATCAGTATCTTGATTGTGGTGGCAGCTTCCTAGATGTACATGTGTGGTGAAACTTACTAGACTGTACACTTCAACTATGTCCAGTTTAGTCAGCCGTGTCTCCAGAAAGCTGTTACACATGACAAAAGAACATAGTGGTCATTTTTATTACTCATGCATACTGAGCGACAGAAGAAAGACTGGAAGGCTGTTCTCCAAAACGTTAACAATGGTTTATAGTTCTGGGTTGTGGGAATTAACAGAGAACTTCCATTTTCTTCTTTGTGTTTTTCTACACTTTACAAATTTTCCAAAATAGGTATGCATTGGTTTTGTAGTCAGGAGAAAAAAATGCTTACTTCAAAATAAGAGCAATCTCTAAGTTGCAGGGATCTGGAGAAGACTGGCAGCAGGGGGGCCACAGGCTGGGTGTGTGGCCGGTGCTTGGTGCCAGGAGCCAGCATAGCCAAAGCAGTTGGCCTCAGGTTGAAAAGCCAGCGATGGAGTGGGCTCCAGGGTCACACCTCAGCTCTGCCATTTGCTTGCTAAGTGGCCTAGAGCTAGGTACTTGACCATTTGGTGCCTCGGTTTCCCCAGCTGTGACATGGAGATGACTACTTGAGTCTCCCAAAGTGGCTGAGGGATTCAGTGGTCGGTAGAGGTGGCCCTCAGCAACCTTCCCACAGCCGCAGCAGGGACTGGGCAAAAGGCAGCTACTATTCTCCCCCACCCCCATCTCAGCCTCAAGGTATTAAAAAGAATAGAAGGGACTTAAGGAAAGCTTTCTTTCTCTCTTCCTTCTTCCCTCCCTTCTTCCTTCCTTCCCTTTCTTTCTCCCTCCCCCTCCCTCCTCCTTTTTCTTTCTCCCTCCCCCTCCCTCCTTCTTTCTTTCTCTTTCTCTAAGATAAAAATAAAGAGAGTTGGGGTGCCTGGGTGGCTCAGTCGGTTAAGCGTCCGACTTTGGCTCAGGTCGTGATCTCACGGTTCACTGGTTCGAGCCCCGAGTCAGGCCCGGTGCTGACAGCTAGTTCAGAGCCTAGAGCCTGTTTCTGATTCTGTATCTCCCTCTCTCTCTGACCCTCCCTTGCTCATGCTGTCTCTCTCTCTCAGAAATAAATAAAACATTAAAAAAATAAATAGAGTTGAATAATCTCTGAAAGCAAAAGCTACTTCTGGAATGGAAGGTTTTTGAGGTTTCTCTTAACTGGTACCAGTAATCTTTATCTCTCAACCAACTGTAACCTCCACAGTGCCCTCCTCCCACCAGCCAACAAATGTGCCCCTCTGGCTCCACTCCCCCCACCCCTGACCTTCTCATGTGAATAACTCTGTCGCTCCTCCTGGAGCTGCTCTTCCAGGACACCTTACTCTGTCCCTCTCTTATTTGTTATTTGTTCCTTCCCCTGAATACTCCTGGAATAACCTGTGTCCTCCCCGCCCTCAAGACCCAGGCCAAACTTTGGCTTGACATCCCCTTCAGGGGTCAGGAAGCTATCCTTAACTGCCTTGGCCTGGTGCATGGGCAGTTTCCCATGTGTCCCTGAGCCTCAGTTTCCTCATTTGTCTATTGGGGCTGATTACTCTCGCACCACCCCTACCTCAGGGGGGAATGTGCTCTGTAACGTGTGCATTAAGCTTTGCACAACACAGGTGGGCCCACAGCCTCTTGGGAAGAAGCCTTCCCTGACACTCTGCCCTCCACCCGAAGGTGACTCTGGCCCCTGGGAACAGTCATGTGTGTCATGGAGACCACCTTTCTATGGTCAGTCATCTCCCGTCTTACTGAAAGTGGCTTACAACAGGCTGGTCACTTCAGTCTCCTCAAGCAAGCTCCCTCTCCTGCCTCTCAGGGGCTCCAAGGGCCTCAAGGCCAAGGCCACCTCATTCATCTTTTGCCCCCTCCCATTCCTTTTCATCCAACAGATCCATTCCTTGCATAGTGCTAGGCTGTCATATGCGCTCATCATCGGTTTGTTTAATTTGAACCTGAGTTTACATGCCTGGCAACTACAGCCATGACATGCAGCTATTAAACTTTATGGTGACAACTGAACAAAGGCGAGGGACAGGTCAGCAACATGTCACTCTGAAGGTGAAAGCACATCCTAAGAGTTTTCTGAGAGGCACCAGGGCAAAAGATCTGTGATGGCTGCTCTGGGAGGAAGGTCCTCCACCCAAGTCACCCACGGTGTGTGTGCGGGGCTGTACGAAGGACAGTGTTTGGTGTCTGGGTGGATGGGTACAGATGCATTTGCAGAGAAAATAGCTGTCCTTTGACTCAAATTCTTCTCACCTACTATCAGATCAGGCTTTCAAAGCCTGTTGGGGGCCAACTCCAGGCCGGGCTGGTGGTTAAAAGACCCTCCGGGTGTCTTACTTTGTTCCTCCTCCACATTCCAGGTTCTGGATTCCTGTGGTGGTCAGCCGGGTAGGTCTCTGCCTGCCTTTTGTCTCTGTCTGGTTCTCCTTCTGGTCGTCTCCCTTCCCTAGTCCCCAATCAGCCTCGCTATCTGCGCTGCCACAGGCATGAGGTCAGGCAGTCTGATGCAACCGTTTCTGGTGCGGGGACAAGCCCCTGCCTGGCACAGCTCACCAACGCAGCGGCCAGCTCTGAACTGTCAGCCCTGGGCTCCGTCACCCCGGCTCAGTGTCCCATGCGGAGCCCTCCCTCCAGGCCCCACGACCCCGCTGATGACTGGTCATGGCCCTTGATTAGCTCCTCCACTCCCTCACTGAGCAAGCCTGGGCACCTGGCCTCACCTCTCTGCACCTGTTTCTACCTCTGGAAAAGGAGACAGTGACACATACTCTCAGGCCTGTTGTGAGAATTCAGTGGAAAACAACATTTCCCAAACTTCGGTGGTTCAGTTTCCTGTCACCGGTTTTTCTATACCTGCTCATCACCTGCTCTACTTTTTACTTGGTGTTTGTCATCAAGTTAACTTTAAATCATCTCACTCTGTAAAAAATATACTTTGCTAAAGAACACAGGGCCCATCCCCGGGCAGGTATGTAGCAGCTGTAGGTGTGAGGACCTCTGCCTGGAGGAGTCACTGGCCTTCTTGGAAGATGACAAAGACGAGGATCCCACCGCCCTGCTGGGAGAGAAGGACACAGAGGAAAAGGAGCCCTAGGGCCTGACTGCCAGCTCACCCTGGGAGTCCCACTGACAGGCCACACTGTCAGAGCACATACCTCCTGCCAGTTGGTGCCTGAGAACTGAGTCCTGGGGACTGAGAACAAATTCCCACAAAAGGGTGAGGGCAGATTTGCCCTTCATTATAGGTCAGGTCTCTAGAGCTATGGGGGCCGGCACAGCCTGACTCCGTGACTCCCGAGCTCGGGGTGGCCTAGCCTCACCGGGACTTAAGGATTTGGGGACTGAAGCTTTATCTCTTTAGACACAAGTCAATTAAGCAATGCCACAGAGCATGCATGTAACAATCTCTTAATTGTGCTCTGTGCCTTTAGCATAGAAGGTACTCACACTTTCTGCTTGGTACTTCACCGCCACCCTACAAGTCAGGCAGAGCAAGTCCAGGACTGGGTCCCAGTTCACAGATGAAAAAAACAGGTTCAGAGAGGCTAAGACATGAGCTCACAGGGGTATGCGGTGGTAAACAGCGTGGGATACTCTTCAAGCACTCATTATGTGCTGGCATGGCCCCACCCCTTACCTCATTTAATACTTAAAACAGTCCTATAACGACATATGGACTATTAGCCAAATAAGCAAGGTTAGGGATCCCACCCAAGATGCAGCAGACTTGAATTTGTTAAGAATTACAGGCAGCCCCAATTTCCAACTAGATCATATTCCAAGATGTGGTCTGAAGACACTTGCCCACTGAAAGAGGGTTATTATGGTATTTAGGTACTCAGACTAATCCTAGGAGGGCCAATTAACCCAGAATACTCCTGATTCCTGGATATGTGCAATGAACATTCAAAAACTGTCCCTGTAATGCCAGCAGGCAAAATAAAAAGTGAAAGCATTTGATACAAAAGTACTTTTTACTTACCTTGAATGTCTGCCTAAAATCTGAAGCCAGCTAGAAGAATAGACATAATTTCCCCTGTCCTCCTATTTTAGAATTTAAAGAAGAAAAACCAGGAGTTTGGGGGGGTGGAGGAGCAGGCTGGGGAAAAAAGACAGTTCGTTGACCAAGTAACGTCAAATAAGGAAGTTGTGAAAGCAAGAAGTCAGTCCCTGAGGCCAGCTCAGCATGGGAGGGACGGCAGGATGGCTAGGGACCCTAACTCCTCTCCTACTCAGGAGGCTCCTCTCTTCACAGAAAGATGACAGAAGGTACTGGGTCTGCTGACTGCTGGGGAGTCTGGGAGACTCAGAGCCCCGAGAACAAAGAGAGGAAAAGCAATGCTGCCAGTGGGATTTTCTAGGGTGGACAAAGGGGTTTCTGATGGGTCTAATCAGAAATGGATTTACCTCCTGCCACCACACACCTAATTCGGGTAGGGGGTCAGGAGTGACAGCTGGGGATCCTCCACTACCCTTGGAAGAGCGGCCTGGGACTCTGGCTGCTTTCCGCTCTCATGCCGGGACAGCAGCTCACAGCTGTGCGACTGGACCCGGGGTTTTACCTCTCACCTCCTCCTCCATGAGACAAAGTGATACTCAAACCTCCCATTCAGGGCCACCGTGGAGAATGAATGACTCAGTGTCTAGTACACAGGGGACCCATAAGCGATAGTTACCCTGGTCTGGCTGGTGCCCTCACCTCCTGACTGAGGCTTCAGGGACATCAAGGCTGTGAAGGCGGCAGCTCTGTCTCAGTCCCCTCTGTGCCAAGTCATGAGGCAGCTGCAACTGAAGGGTTGGGAGGTGGGTGGGGGATGGGGAGGCTTTCATGGTTCAAAATGGGTGTGAAGAGATGAGAGACATGATTCTACCTTGAGATCAGAGCCTGATAGTGGATCACCTGTGGGCCACTGCCTCCCATTTGCAGAGGCCTCCAGGAGAGGGGCCTGCAGTCGGGGTGGGTACAGCTCTGGCCGCAGAGCAGAGCAGCCCCAGCCAAGCCAGCAAAACTGCCCAATCCCCTAGTCCCAAATGTTCTCAGGTAACATCGGCGCTGGAGAGAGTCACAGATCTTTTGGTTCCACGTCCTCTTTCCACAGATAAGGGAACAGGCCCAGGGAGGAGATAGGCTGTTTGCAGTCGCACAAACCCACAGAGGAAGTGCTGGGCCTAGAAATCATGTGTCCTGACATCCAGGCTGACAGTCAGACTCCCTCCCACCTTCAACTAGGAAGCACTTGCTCATCCACTATGAGTGTCTGTCAATATTGCTTCCAGTCTTTTAAAAATGCAGATATAGGGGCACCTGGGTGGCTCAGTCACTTGAGCATCCAATTCTTGATTTCGGCTCAGGTCATGATCTCATGGTGCTTGGGTTTGAGTCCCACATCGGCCTCTGTACTGACAGCTCAGAGCCTGGAGCCTACTTGGGATTCTGTGTCTCCCTCTCTCTCTGCCCCTCCCCCATTCTCTCTCTCTCTCTCAAAAATAAACATTAAAAAAAATTTTAATGTGAAAAATAAAAATAAAAATACATATGTAAAACTGAAAATTAACAACCATATAAGAACACCTTATTTTTTAAAACCAATTTCATTATCTCTTGGATACACTGTAGTTACTCAGTATTTGTTGAATGAATGAACTTCTAGCCCCACTATCCCAGCTCAGGCTCCTCCCTAGATGACATCACTAAGCCCTTGATTGGTTTTCCCTCTGCAAGTTCCTCCACCCAGCGCCCACCCTCCCCATCCCTACTCGGGCCTACCATGTGGTCCCTACCCCAGCAGGGACCCTGGGGAACAGGAGGGCAGATGAGGCTGCCCGGAGGTTTGCTCCCATCCTGCTCCTCTTTTGGTCAAGGGCAGCTATGGGTCACCCTTTGGATTAGGCTTGGCAACAGGCTGGGACACTCAGACGCCCTCTCCCGCGGACCCAGGCTCTGGCATCCGGCTCAGCTGCTTCCTCATGCTAACCAAGCGCTCCTTTCACTCAACGGCTGGTTTTGTCTTTGCTTTCTCTCCTTTCCCCACTGTGCTAGAATATGGAAGGACCCCCGAGCCTCTGCTGAGACTCCAAGGGAATCGTTCAATTGGAAAATTTAAGGCCAATCCAATGGGGAGAATCCTTCCACAATGTATACAGATAGCAAATTAGCATGTTGTACACTTTATATACCTTATATAATTTTATCTGTCAAAAAAAAAAAAAAAGCAAAAAATTAAGGCCAGAGCCTGGGGCACTGGCAGGGCCCAGCACCACTGAAGGCAAGAGCACGAGTTCTGCAAGAGGAAGGCATGGGACAGAGCCTGGAAGTTTTCCCGGTTGGAGGTGAGGGGGAGAGTCTTAGGGCAGGAGTCAGGAGGAGAGGCAGGTGTGTCTGATCCCCGAGGTCAAGGATGAAGAGAGAGTTTTCAAGAAAGAGGGTATATAATTAGCAGTGCCAATGCAGCTGAGGATGGAGGAAAGTTACCTTCACTTCCTGAGCTGGACGTGCACACACCCTCCCTGGGACCAAGCTTGAGGTCAGGCTGTGCCGGCGGAGGCCCACTGGCTGGCTCTGGTACTGAGGAAATCCCCCGGGGAAGCTGGATAGGCGAGCCTAGGAGGGTGTGGACCCACCTCCAAACCCCAGGGACACATCCCTGAGATCCTACTGAGCAGAAACAGGGTGGGACGGAAACTAAACAAATTGTGCCTTTAAAGCAACCTGAAATTTATGTCTCAGTAATGTTTGATTTTTGGCTTCTCTTTCCTGCAGCAGGATATTTAAAGAAAACAAATCTTTAAAGCTTCAACTCCAAAGCAAAGAACCCTCTGTGTGCCTACTTCTGGTCTCTGCTTTAGGAACAAACCTCTTTTACTCTTTGGTCTGAATTGTGTCCAAGGTAGAGAGCCTCTTGGCCAAGATGGGCGCAGCCCAAGTCTCTGCCACAGGTTCAGAGTGACCCTGGTCCAACCAGACCTTGAGACCCTCCAGAGGCTTCCACTCCTGGGCACCTTGAAGGCAGGGACCCAGAGGAAGTGACAGGTGGTGGTACCAGTTGGGAGCAGAGAGGGCCACATCCCTGCCCCAAACCCAAGTCCAGCCAGCTATCCTCCTAGGGACAGATACCTGGTGGAGAAGAGGGGGAGCTGAGGAGTCACCCAAGGAAGGTGACTCAGGCTTTGTCAGGGACTTAAAAAGAGGTGGCCCATTCCTGACTTTGGCCATTTTTTTTTTTGAATTTTTTAAAAGTTTTATTTATTTCTAGGAGAGAGAGAGAGAGACAGCGTGAGCAGGGGAGGGTCAGAGAGAGAGGGAGTCACAGACTGAAACAGGCTCCAGGCTCCGAGCTGGCAGACAGCACAGAGCCCGACGCGGGGCTCGAACCCACGAACCGCGAGATCATGACCTAAGCGAAAGTCGGACACTTAACCGACTAAGCCACCCAGGCGCCCCTGACTTTTGCCATTTCCAAACGACCCAAATCCAGAGCCAGAGAAGGCTGCCCAAGGTGGGGGGGTGGGGGGGGAGGGGGAAATGGAGACAAATACTGGAGCCCAAGTATGACCCTCTTTCTGCTCCCTTCACAGCAACCCCACACCCACTAAGTTGTGGCCTGTGCAAGGAAGTGAATGTCAGTGTCTTCCCAAAGTGCAATGGGTGACCCCACCATGCTGAGGGAGGGAGCTCTGCACAAGCTTTAGTACCCCTTTTGCAGATGTAAGAACAGTGGCCCTGAGATGATAGCAGCTTTCCAGGGTCACACGGCCAGAAGCAGCAGGGTCTGCTTTCCATTCCAGCTCTCCTGATGCCCAGTCTATGCCCTCTCCACAGAGTCCCACTGTCCTGGCCAGAAAAAGGGCAGATAGGACAGTCTTTCCATTTCTGTCAGTGGCTGAGGAACAGATAGATTTCTAATCAACACTGGGCAGGGGATTTCCCAGCACAGATGGCCAAGGGTCCTGCCCTAGGATTAGTACCCTTGCTTGGTGACCTAATGTGTCCCCTGCTACCAGGGGACAGATGAGGTTCAGGTCAATGACCCTAATGGTCATTCAACAAGCCCTGCCAAGTGTCCTATCCACTTCAGGACTTGTCCCCAGACCAAGGACCCTCCTTTCTGGTCACTGAGTCATGGACTTCCAGGTCAGGGTAAAAGTAGTCCCAGGAAGCCTCCAGAAAATTCTGTCTTTGCAGATAGGGAGACAGAGGCCTGAAGCTTGTTCAGGGTACCATCCACAAAAGTAATAGCAGCACCTTCCCCACAAGTCATTTTGAGGATTAAATGAGATAATGCAAAGCACTCACCCCACAGTTAGTACTCACATGGATACTATTATTGTTGTCATTATGATTTTGCCCACCAGACTCTAGCTACTAGGCCACCAGGAGAAGAAAGAGTGTCTCCCAGTTTACAGTCCAGGCCTCTGACCCACCTGGCTGCTTACAGTGGTGTGATGGAAAGGCTCAGAAGCAGGAGTTCTGGAACCCAGCCTCGCCCGGCCCCTACCGAGGTGAGTGACCTGTGGGAGGCCCTGCTGAACCTCCCCCACCGGTGCCTTGGTTTTCTTCTCACTGAGATATAAGCTAGATATTCAGGAGGGGCCCTTCCAGTTTGAAAGCAGCAAAACTGCCCTGACCAGAAAGAAAGCTGTGAAAGCGTGTGCCTGGCTGGGAGGAGGAAGCCCCTTGGAGACAGACAAAGGCGCCCTGTGTAGGCCCTGCCTCTGGCCTGGCCCAGAGCTCTGTGGGTTTCCACACCCAAGCCCAGGGCCTTCCAAGAATCACAGTTAAAAGGTATTACTTGAAAGTTGCCAGACAGTTAACTTTGTGTTCCTGGAAGCTATAGTCCAGGAACAGTTGGGGGGTTGGGGATGGTGGTGAAGCAGGGTGGGCGGGGAGAAGTGGGGAGCAAACACTGAGGTGAGGGAAGGACTGGCCGCGGGGAGAGGGGAGAGCAGGCAGGAGCTCCGAGCACAGCCCAAACACAGGGTTCAGATGATGACCACAGCATTTGACCAGTGTCCTTCAGCCTAGGACACTATGCGGCCACAAAATAGAAGCAACAATGTGTTTTCTTAACAGGAAACTCCATCATCATGTGGGAGGGCAGAGCCTTTGGGTGGTCATCCTGCTGTTCCCCTGAAGACTCTCAAGCCGCCCCTCCATTCTCCTTTGGCCCACATACACTGACATTGGTTGCTTTTCTCTAAAACAAGACTGCCAATCTCCCCTCTGAAGCAGCACCCTTCACCTTTGCAGCCCAGCCGTTAGGGAACGCACAGCAAACCAGGCAGAGGCAGGCTGCTGTTGCCACGGTAACCAGCATCCTGAGGCCACAGGAGATCACCAAGTCCCGACTCCCGGCAACGCCTCCATCATTTGGAGGCTATCATCACTGCCATCAATCAAGCACCTTCCCGGGTGCCAGTGCTGAGCCCAGCTCTTTGCACGCACTGCATGATGTATTCTCAGAACAGCGCCATGAGGTGAAATGATGCATCTCCGTTTGCAGCAGGGGAAGCAGGCCGTCTGTCTGCAGAGCCCAGCTCTCAACCACAACAGCAGTCTGCCTTTATCCACGGTTTCACTTACTCACACACCGTCGTTTGTGGTCTAGAATCAGATGAGCCGCCTTCTGAGGTGTCATCAGAAGGCCCACGCTAGCCTAACACTGTGTCTCGGTGCCGACGCCATTCTCCTCACTCCATCTCATCTGGTAGCCATCTAATCATCTCACGTCACCACCAGAAGCGTGAGTACAGTCCAGTAAGAGAATCTGAGAGAGACCACATTCACATAGCTTTTATTATAGTGTGCCGTTGTAATTGTTCCAGCTTCTCTTTAGTTGTTGCTGTGAATCTTACTGTGCCCATTTTATGAGTTAAACTTTACTATTGGATATATAGGGCTCAGTAGTACCCACAGTCTCAGGCATCCCCTGGGGGTCTTGGAGGATACCCCCGTGGATAAGGGGGACTACTGTAACAAACTGAAATAAAATATAACTGCTGGAGCACCTGGGTGGCCCAGTCGGTTGAGCGTCCAACTTCCACTCAAGTCATGATCTCATGGTTCGTGGGTTTGAGCCCCGCGTCGGGCTCTGTGCTGACAGCTCTGTGGAGCCTGTTTCAGATTCTGTGTCTCCCTCTCTCTCTGACCCTCCCCTGTTCACGCTGTCTCTCTCTCTCAGAAATAAATAAAACATTTAAATAAAAAAAGAAAGAAAGAAATACAGTGCAATGGTGAAGGCTAGAAGGGATGTGACTGTGCCACTTAGAAGTGTGACCCTGGTAAAGAGTCCTGTTTCTTCAGTGCCGATTCCCTCATCCCGAAAACGTGACAACTTCAGAGGGTTGTGAGGATTAAAGAAGCACATATGAACCCCCCATCACTGGCCAGGCCCTGGCGGTGCTCAGTGAAGGTTTCGTTACCCATTAAAGGGCCTGCCAAACCATCAGCCCGGCACACTCCACACACAGGAACTAAAGAGTAGGATGCGGGCACTGGGGGAGCATCACCCGGGTACCAGGCACTGTAGCCAGGTGCCCAGGAGGGTCATTCGGTGAGGGGCCTGAGCTCTGCTGACACGGTAAGATTCTGGGTCCTGATCCCTCACTGCAGGCAAACCTCCTTTGCCCCATCAGCACCTACCCCACCCTCCACCATCAGCAGGGCCCTCCTGGGTGGAGCGGGCAGGGCAGGGCAGGGCAGGTCATCATTATCACTCCCAGCTCAGGGCTGGAGACAGAGTTAAGCCCAGCCTTCTTATCGGTCCCCCAGGCATGATGCTGAACCACACTGCCTGGCTCTGAAGCTTGGGGGCTGGAAGTTGGGGCCCTGAAATAGCTGCCCAAGTCCTTGCTCCTCTAGAATGGTCCCCAGGAGCAAGAAGGGAAGAAGAAGCCTGAGAGAGAACACCACCTGCCTTGGATACCGTGTCATCTTAGGCAATCCCTTCTCTCTCCAGTCTCCGTCTGTGAAACGAGGGGTGGAGGGGCAACTGGAGAAGGTAACCCTTGAGTCCCTTGCAGTTCTAAAGAGTTGGGATCCTGTGACCACCTGTGAGGTAGTCATGATGATCGTCCTATTTACAGACAAGACATCTGAGGCCAAGCGGAGGGAAGAGCCTCACTCCCATAGCATACTAGTTGGTGGCAGAGCTGAAGGACACCCAAGCCAGTGTTCTTCCATAGGCCCTGACCTTCTAGCAGGCCCCTGGAAGAAAAGTCTGGACACGACAAAAGCATGGCTGCTTCTGGGCTCTCCTTCCCAGGTCCAAAGTGCTCCATGAAGTTCCAGGTGTGGGCTGGGGACCTCAGTGGGGTCCAGACACATGGATACCTGGCAGCCCTATGGGGTGAGAGGTAACTCCTTGGCTTCTGCCCAAGGCAGGGCTTTCTGGGTGTGCGTGGAGAGCTGGCTCTATAACTGGACTTGGATAATACCCCTGCTCTTATCAGTGGGCCAAGGGCTCCAAAGGGTGTCTCTGAGAATCAAGGGCAGGTTCAGCAGAAGTGGGGAGGGGCACGGAGGCAAGGTGAGTGCAGCTCAGCTGAAGCTTTTGGTCTGGAAGGAAAGAACCTCTGAGGGTGGGTCTAAGGCTTCGGGGATGGGCATGGGCGGAGTCACAGGAAGGGGCAATCTAGGTCCACTTACCCTTTGAGGAGCGGAGAAGCCTGATCAAAGGGGCTTTCCTAAAGAAATCCTGAAAACCTCAGCTTGAGAGGGACGAGAGAGACCCAGAATCTATGCCCTGGAGCCAAGGAGTCATGGCTGCCTTTGAGGACCTAAGAAAAATTATGTCCTTGCCCAGTGGGAAAACTGAGGCCCAGGCTTTTGGGGAAATAACTCACACCTGGCTTAAGACTTGGAAGGCCCTGGGGTATCTGGGTGGTTCAGTTGGTCAAGCATCTGACTTTGGCTCAGGTCATAATCCAGTTTGTGAGTTCGAGCCCTGCGTCGGGCTCTGGGCTAACAGCTCAGAGCCTGAAGCCTGCTTCAGATTCTGTGTCTCCCTCTCTCTCTGCCCCTCCCCATCTCGTTCTTTCTCTCTCTCTCTCTCTCTCTCTCAAAAGTAAATAAACATTAAAAAAATTTTTTTAAAGACTTGGAAAGCCCTGCTGGAGAGAGTCTCCTATACAGCTGGGAGCAGCGACCCTGGTTAGGATTGACCCTGGTTCAACCCTAATGACCAGCCGCCAGGCTCTGAACCAGGCAGGGCAGCAGAGACACAGGCCACGGGGCAGAGCAGGACCAGGCCTCCCAGACCCGGGGGCCTGGCCTTCTCAGGCCCCAGTGGAGCTGGGGCTCCAGGCAGGCACCACCTGGGTACTCAGCCAGTTCCCTGAATATCTCCCCATCCAGGCCTTGGCTCAAGATCCTGGATCCTCTTCTCTGGCCCAGGCTCAGCACCCCCTCCCCCAAGGACTCCATCTGCATCTCTCCTCACTGCCAGGCAGCCTAGGCTGAGCCGTGCCCTCTGAAACCACCAGACAGGTGACAAACACATACACTACATACACCCCTGGGGTTGGGTGTTCAAAAGGCCTCATGCCCTCTTCCCCTCACCAGGCACCCCTGGACTGCAGGCTTCCCAGACAGATGAGACTGCTTCAGCTGTACTTGTAAATGCTGGCCCTAAGACTTAGATGTGGCCACTGAAGCCATTTAGAACAAGACCAAAACTAAGCAGCCTTTTTGTATGCCAGTGAGTACTCTGCACCCCTCCCAGAACCCAAGGTTAACTCTGGGTTAAGCAGAGGTGAGAGCTGAGAAAAGCCTTGAACACTGAGAGCGCTTGGGATGGGGAGTCCGTGAGACCAGGGCAAAGGACACAAGAAAGAGCTCTAGTCTTTGGGGTTGAGCAAGACTGTTTGGGGGCCCGGAGAGCCAGAGCCAGAGTCATGGGTAAAGCCAGGGCTGGATACAGAAGGGCCCAAAGCCACCATGACATTCCAGGTAGGAGGAAGAAGGAAGGGCAGCAGCGAGAGGCACTCAGCATATAGAGAACTGAAGTTATGTCCTGCACTGTGGGTCACCCACCTCTCCAGCCTAGGCTGACACCCCCAAAGGATGAGCTCCTGTCCCCCCACAAGCATAAGCGTGCACACACAGGCACACACACCTCCATGGGACCCTGAGGTGTTCATCTGGTCCTCTGGTGACATCCCTTCCTCCCACCTTCACCACATCCTGATCTCACCCGGAAACAAGGGCGCCAGGAAGCCGTGTGGTTAGTGCCCATCCTCACCTCCTAACGTAGCAGTTCTAAGCTTCAGGGTGGCAGGAGCACATGGGGCACTTGACAAAAACTCACATTCAGATTCCTGCCTTTTCCTCTCCCCAAGATTCTGAGTTGGTGGTCTGAGGACCCAGGTAATTCTGAGAAGGTGGTCCTTGGAGAAGTGCTGGGTGGTCTGTTATGTGTTTGGTGGAGAAAACAAGCATAAATATAACTGCTGCATTCAATGTGTGCCTACTGTGCACCTGATGTGTGGCCAGAACCACCTCATTTTGTCCTTTGGCACCCTTCCGGGAAAGGTGCCATCACTTCTCTTCCCAAGGTCACACAATGGCCACTAGAGAAACCACAATTTCAGGTGGTTCCCTCTCTCCCCATCCCCTTCCCATCCCCCAGGGACCTACAGACTCACAGGGTCTGGAACCCACCCCAGGGACAGGACCAGGACCAGCATGTGACTCTCCAACAGGAAGGAGTGACCAAGGTGACACCAGCTAGCAAGAAGGATGCAGAATTGTACTGTAATGGAGAATACCCTCACCCCTCCACCTCCCAGGGATGAGGCAGCAAAAGGGCCTCCAAGTCACCAGGGAGGCTCCAGTTTGGCGAGGCTGGACCTGGCTGGCTTGGCCAATTCTCAGGCGGCAGGCGCCCCCTGCAGCCAGACAGGGGAGTGGCAGGCAGAGCCCGGGACTTTCCCAGGGCTGACCTCCCTGGACCGGCGGGGATCATCTCCAGCCCTCATTGTGGTCCTTATGGTTGCCCCATTTTAACGATGAGAGAAGTGTTAGTGTCTTGCCCAAAGTCCCAGAGCCAGCCAATATGCGACCCTGGCTCCTCCTTCCCAGAGTCTTCGTCCCAGCCCCCCAGAGCCTCTCTCACCTCCAACCTCCCTCGCCAGTAAGACAGACAGGGCCTTTGAAGGAGGCAGTCAGAGGGTATTTAATGGGCTTTGGTAGAGGGTCTCGACACTCCCACCAGGGGAGTAGGCAAGGGTGGGGCACAGACACGCCTCCACACGCCTCCACGCTCAGGAGATGAGGTTCAGATGCAGGGGCTCCTGGCATCACCGGGTGTGAAGCAGCGAGAGGTGGGCAGAGCCTCGTCTGGGGCACTCTCGCAGCAGGGGCAGCACTGGGCCTGCCTGGAGCTAAACACAGAGTGTAGGGATGGGGGCTCTCCCCAAGCCCCTGCCCCACAGTTCATGACCCTCCATTTGGGGAGCAAGGAACTGTCCAAGCCACCAGCCTCACAGGGAGAGCAAAAGGAGTGGGCTGGCCCCACAGGATGTCACTGCAGGGGCCCTGGGGGAAGGCGAGGCTGTGGATTACACACACACCCTCCCACCCTCCCACCCCCCACTTCATTCTTAGTGGCCCACTTCTACACGTTTCGTATGTTGGGCTTCAGAGTAAAAGCTGCCTTTAAATAAAGGACTCCATCCTCCAAATTATGAACCACTGGGCTAGTCTCAGTCACTAGTAGCTGAGTAAACTGACACCCAGAAAGGGTAAGTGTCTGGCCCAAGGCCAACCAGCAAGTGAGTGGTGTGGCCTTTTACCTTTATGTCTCCAGGGACCCCTGGTGTATTCTGAGGACTGTGACTTCACTTCCAGCACTCCTCAGGTCTGTGATGCCCCTCCCTCAAGCTCTGAGTGCTCAAGTCTCAGGGCCAGCCAAATGTGGGGTGAGGGGGTTCCCCCCAACACTTGTAATAGCCACAAAAACCCTCTCCCAACACACACAGGTACACACATGCCTGCATGTACACATGTGCACACACAACACACTCCCTCCTTACCTCCTGGAGGGCTGCAGCCTCACCACTCCTTGGGGGGCCCTTCCCTGGGTTGTGGAGACTCGAAGGTGTGGGCTGGGGGCCAGACCCAGGCTCTGGGAGGGACGGGGCACTGAGCACGGAGGGGCACATGGGGACGTTCTGCACAGGCACCCAGTCAGACCCTGCCATTCTCTGCAGCCAGACAGCTTCAGCCATGTACCTGGGGAGCAACAAGACAGATGGGAGGCGTCATGGCCCTCCCGCCCGCTGCCCCTCAGTCTGGGGAGCACACAGCCCACGCCTGGCCCTGCAGCCAGCTGGGACCAGTCTCATGCAGGCTGTAGTGCCCCTCTACCACATTTCTTAGGGCACGAATCCACAAAGGCAATGAAGTGGAGGTTCCAGAGGCTCTCACAATGCCCTGAAGGAAACCCCGAAAGAGGAACAGTGAGTACAAGGCCCTGGGAGCTGGGCTAAGGGATCAGGGGTGATGACCCAACTAAATCCCCCGCACTTCCCCCAAACACACACCCCGCCCCTCTGGTCTGCCAACTCACTTGGGTCCCAGCGGTGCACAAATTGTTAAATACCAGTTGCTGGCACAGCCGTGGTCGAAGGGGTTGTATCCCTGCAGGTATCGGCACTGGAGGGGGGTGAGGGCCAGAAGAGGAACTCAGATCCATCAGGACCCGGCGGCCCACCCTTCTGATGGCTCTCCCTGAACGGTCAGCTCAGCCCAGGCTCCTGGCAAGACTCCGTGGAGACAGTAAACCAAGGCCTCCCCTGACCCGCCTCTGAGTAGCTCTCTCCAAGCAACCCCTGGCTCTGCACCCACCTCTCCTGTCTTCTTGGGGATCCTCCCCATCACCTGTACCCCCTTTTGCAGTATCCTCTTCTCTGTTTCCTTTGGTCACACCACATCCTCCTGCTAACACCTTCTAGATATACTTTCAGATCTTCTTTTTGTGGCTAAACTGCTCCAAAGACAGTTCTATACCTCCCCCAACTTCCCTACTTTCCCACTTCTCATTTTTTCCAAACTTGTGCCCTCTGAATTTCTCTAGCTAGAAGGCCAGTTGCATGAAGCCTAATCATATTTCCCTAACAAAATAACTTGGCCCTGGGAATCTGAACCGAAGTTTCTGAGCACCTATGCAGTGAAGGTCAAGCCCAAAGGTCAAGTCCTCCCCTGGACACTCTTAACCAAGTTCTTCCCTTCCCCTCCATCTACCCATCGGCCTCGCCATCCTCCTCCTCCCCAGCACAAGCAGATTCTCACTCTGACTTCTAGAGCCTTAGCTACAAAATGTCTGTCATGATCAAAAGTGGCCCAGGGGCACCTCTGCCCACCACGAGCTCCCCTGTGTCCCATGTCATGAATCTCCCTGCAGGAAGATTTTGACCTTCAACACTATTCTCCATGAAAAGGCATCAGGACTCTATGCAGGGCAGCTAACACCTACGGGAGGAAAAGTCAAGATGGCTCCACAATGTCCCATCATTGCCAAAAAGCAACACCAACCATCACGACGCTTTGAGTTCTGCTTACTTTAACGCGTTTAAAGCCTTTAAGGGAACCTGGTATTCTATCTGCAATTTTAATTAAATGGTTAGAAGAGTTTGATTATATTTACAATTAGAACTTTAAATTTAGAGAAATAAATTGTGATTGATTAGATGTATACACAGTATACAAGAACAACTGTTCAACACTTAAAGGAATGAGAATTGTCTGATGAGCTCATTAGAACTTGCTAATAAAAGACAGCACCACCCTCTCCCCACATGAGAGCCTCTCGGATGTAAATGGAATCCAATAGCTCGGGAGTTCCCAGACTGGCCTCTCTCACCAGCTCCAGACCCAGTTCTCCTGCCCCAATTCCATGTCTCAAATGCTCTCACGCTCCACGGGGCAAAAATCAAAGCGGGTACCTTCTTGCCCCAGCTCCTGCCGTCCAGCTCCCTGCTGCCTCTGCTTTCTGCCCCTCTTCAGGGATCGGGGCATCCGGCTTTTCTCTATTTCTCTCTCTCCTTCTCTCCCAAAGCATTATCGGTTCCTTTGTGCATAGGTTCACTCATGTACTCGGAAATACTTGGGGGCCTCAGCAATGTTCTAGGCACGGCACTAGGGGCTGAGGAAACACCATCACCACCAAAGCCCGCCTTAACTTTCAGGCAGCTGGGGAATGGTCGGGGCAGCGCACAGAAGAAGAGGAGCAGGGACCCAAGACTCCAAGCAGAGGAGTGGCAGCCCTGGAAAGTAGACAGCAGGGCCCTGAGTGGCCATGGCGGGGCATTCAGCTACTGTGTGCCTGGAAAGAGTATGTCTTAGGACTGCCTACTGATCCCTTGGAGAACACAGCATCAGCGTGACAGCAAGGAAGGGCTCACAGCAGGCTGAGGAAGGTGAAGAATGATACAGGTGAGCAAAGCCAGCTCGTTCAAGCAAAGCCTGCTGGAGGGGAGAAGGTAACAGCTGGAGAGGACGCTCGTGATGTTAAGGAGTGTTTGATTTCTTCCTCAGATGAGAGAGACGTGAACACGTGTAAATGATGATGGGAAGGAATGGCAATAAGAGCAACAACAATATATAGGGCTTCTGCTTGTACTGGACACGCTTCTCTGTGTCTTACACGTATTAACCCTTGCAGATTCCTTTTACAGATGGGGAAACTGAAGCATCAGATGGCTAAGTAACAAATCCAAGATCTGCCTGCCGATACAAAGCTGCAGATGGAATTCAGACTGGCTCCAGAAGATGTGGTTCAGGCATGGAGGTAGGAAGGGAATGAAGTTGAAGTGTGTAAAGAATGCCTGAAACAGGGGCGCCTGGGTGGCTTAGTCGGTTAAGCGTCCAACTTTCGCTTAGGTCATGATCCCGCGGTTCGTGGGCTCGAGCCCCGCGTCGAGCTCTAAGCTGACTGCCAGCCCAGAGCCTGGAGCCTGTGTCAGTCTGTGACTCCCTCTCTCGCTGACCCTCCCCTGCGCACGCTGTCTCTCTCTCTCTCTCTCCTAGAAATAAATAAAACATTAAAAAAAAATTTTAAAAAAATAAAAAAAGAATGCCTGAAACGGGCGCCTGGGTGGCTCAGTCGGTTAAGCATCCGACTTCGGCTCAGGTCATGATCTCATGGTTTGTGGGCTCAAGCCCCACATCGGGCTCTGTGCTGACAGCTCAGACCCTGGAGCCTGCTTTAGACTCTGTGTCTCCCTCTCTCTCTCTGATCCTCCCCTACTCACATTCTATCTCTATCTCTGTAATAAATAAATAAGCATTAAACATTTTAAAAATAAAAAGAATGCCTGAAACAGGTTCTGCAGGTGAGGGGACAGAGCCCTGAATGAATGAGTTACATTCATCATGGAATGCAGCGAATCACAGAGTGCAGACCCTATTGAGATTTAAGACTGGAGATTACAGATTGGGAGAGCCCTATTCTCAACAGTGGAGCAAGGGCAGGCCAAGGGCCTAATGTGGGGCTAGAAGAACCATGGGATGTGGAAAGGGGAGTGCTGCCCAAGGGAGGCTGAAATGACGGGCTGAAGCTGGAGAGAGAAGACATGAAGACCACCGAAGGTACTGAGTAAGGGCTACCGGGTAACGAGCAAGAGGAGTCACTGGCAGGCAGGAGTGGTTGAGTAGCGACTGTAAGGACAGGAGGTGGTGGGCAAATACGGTTCCTCTGTCCTGTCAGCTGTCTCAGCCCTCCCTCATCAATGTAGCCAACTACAATCTTCCTAAAACAACCTTCAGTTGGGGTGCCTGGCTGGCTCAGTCGGTAGAGCATATGGTTTTTGATTTCAGTGGCTCTTGATCTCAGGGTCATGAGTTCAAGCCCCACATAGGGGGTGGAGCTGATTTAAACAACAACAACAACAACCTTTAGCCAAGTCATTGTCCTACTAAAGGAATCTCATGGCAAGGATGTTCACTTTTATCACTCCTATTCAGCACTGCACTAGAGATCCAAGATGTCAGTATAGTAACAAAAGAAAAAGAAATAAAGCCACACATGTTGGGAAGGAAGAAATGAAACTGTCCTTATTCACAGATGACATGATTTTCTATGCATAGTCAACAAAAAGCTATTAGAATAAGTGAGTCTAGCAAAATTGCAAGATTCAAGACCAATCAACAAAAATCCACTGTATTTCCTTATAATAATAAACAAATAGAAAAGAAATTAGAAAACACATTTATGGGGAGCCTGGGTGGCTGAATCAGTTGAGCATCTGACTTTTGATTTCAGCTCAGGTCATGATCCCAGGTTTGTGGGATCGAGCCTTACATCAGGGTCTACACTGAGCATGGAGCTTGCTTAAGACTCTCTCTCTCCCTCTCTCTCTCTCTCCCTCTGCCCTCTCCCCCTCTTTAAAAAAAAAATAAAGGAAGCAAAAAGAATATAAAAAACAGGGAGGGGGACAAAATATAAGAGACTCTTAAATATAGAGAACAGAGGGCTGCTGGAGGGGGTGTGGAAGGGGGATGGGCTAAATAGGTAAGGGGCATTAAGGAATGTACTCCTGAAATCATTGTTGCACTATATGCTAACTAACTTGGATGTAAATTTAAAAATAAACAAATTAATTAATTAAAAAATATTTTAAAATTAAAAAAATAAAAAAATAAAATCACATTTATAATAACGCAAAAAACAAAATACTTAGAAAAGATCTAACACAATGTATGCAAGATCTATATACTGAAAACTACAAAACACTAATAAAAGAAATTGAAGAAGTAAATGGAAAGGGGTTCAAAACCTCAATATTGTTAAAATGTCAATTTTCCAAACTGACAGGTTCAATATAATCCAAATAAAAATCTCAGCAAAAGTTTTTTTTTTTTTTAAATGTTTTATTTATTTCTCGGAGAGAGAGACAGCGTGAGCAGGGGAGGGTCAGAGAGAGAGGGAGACACAGACTGAAATAGGCTCCAGGCTCCAAGCTGGCAGTCAGCACAGAGCCCAACGCGGGGCTCGAACCCACGAACCGCGAGATCATGACCTAAGCGAAAGTCGGAAAGTCGGACGCTTAACCGACTAAGCCACCCAGGCGCCCCTCAGCAAAAGTTTTTGTGGAAATTAAGCTGATTCCAAAAGTTACGTGGAAAACTGAAGGAACTAGGATAACCCAAAAAAACTCCAAAAAAGAATAAAGTTGGAGAACTCATATTGTGTGATTTTTCAAGACATAATGTAAACCTACTAATCCAGAAAGTGTGGTATTAGCAAAAAAATAGAGTCCAAAAATATACCCACAAATATATATTTAACTGATTTTCGACACATGTGCAAAGGTAACTCAAAGCAAGAGGACAGTCTTTTCAACAAATGGTGCTGGAAGAGCCCATATGCAAAAACAATACATCTTGACCCATACCTTGCATCATATACAAAATTTAATGCAAAATAAGTCATAGTCCTAAATATAAAATCTAAAACTATAAAACTTCCAGAAGAAAACATGAGAAAATCTTTGTGGCCTTGGGTTAGGCAAAGCTTTCTTAATTACAACACCAAAAGCACGGTGTATAAAGGGAAAAAAACAATAGTGTACTTCGTCAGAAATTAAAACTTCTGATCTTTGGAAAGCACTGTTAAATAATTGAGATGGCACAAAGACTGGGAGAAAACATGTGCAAAACACATATCTGAATCCAGGGCACATAAAGAAGTTTTAGGACTAAATAATTTCAAAAAAAACATTTTGGGGGGCGCCTGGGTGGGTCAGTGGGTTGAGTGTCTGACCTCTGCTCAGGTGATGATCTCACAGTTTGTGAGTTCAAGCCCTCTGTGCTGACAGCTCAAAGCCTAGAGCCTGCTTCAGATTCTGTGTCTCCCTCTCTCTCTCTGGCCCTCTTCCACTCACACTCTGTGTCTCTGTCTGTCTCTCTCTCTCTCTCTCTGTGTCTCTCTATCTCAAAATTAAACATTAAAAAAATTTTTTTAAAAACAAAAACACCACATTTTTTTTAATGGGCAAAAGATTGGAACAAGTAATCAAAGATATACAGATGACAAATAAGAACATGAAAAGATGCTCAACATCACTAGTCATTAGAAAAATGCCAGTTAAAGTCACAATGAGCTACTACTTCACATTTATTAGACTGGCTAAAATAAAAAAAACCAGGGGCCCCTGGGTGGCTGTCAGTTAAGCGTGGGACTTTAGCTCAGGTCATGATCTCACAACTTGTGGGTTCCAGCCCAGAACCTGCTTCAGATTCGGTTTCCCTTGCTCTCTCTCCCTCCCCCGCTTGCACTCTCTCTCTCTCAAAAATAAATAAACATTAAAAAAATTTTTTTAAAACACAAAAAACTGACAATACCAAATGCTAGGGATAACGCAAAGCAACTGAAATTCTCACATATTGCCTGTGGAAATGCACAATGGGAATGCAGCCATTTTGGAAACAACTGGGTGACCTCATAAAGTTAAACGTACAGTTACTATATGACCCTGTAATACCACTCCTAAGTATTTACCCAAAAAGAAATGAAAATGTATGTTCACATGCCTGTACACCAATGTTTACAGTGGCTTCATTTATAATCGCTAAAACCTGGAAACAACCTGAAAATGCTTCGATCAGCAAACGGAGAAACAAGCAGTGTTGTATCCACATGATGCAATACTGCACGGCAATAGAAAGGAAGAAACTACTGATCTGGACAGCAACATGGATGCATGTCAAATGCAGTATGCTAAGTGGAAGAAGCCAGACTCAAAACTTATATGAATTTCTGGAAGAGGAAAAACTATAGAGATAGAAAGCAGAACAGCCGTTGCCAAAGGCTGTGGACAGGGAGACAAACAAGCTACAGAAGGCCCATGAGGGAATTTTTGGGGGGAAGGCGGTGTGATGGAACTGTTGTAAATCTTTTTTTTAAGTTATGTTTTTGTTTTTAATTTTTTTAAATGTTTTATTTATTTCTGAGAGAGAGAGACAGCGTGAGCAGGGGAGGGTCAGAGAGAGAGTGAGACACAGAATCTGAAACAGGCTCCAGGCTCCGAACTGTCAGCACAGAGCCCATGCGGGGCTCGAACCCACAAACCGTGAGATCATGACCTGAGCCGAAGTCGGACGCTCAACCGACTGAGCTACCCAGGAGCCCCTGAACTGTCGTAAATCTTGATTATGGTGGTGGTGGTGGTTACAGGACAGGACTGCATGTTTGTCAAAACTCATATATCTGTGCACCAAAGCAAGGTGAATTTTAATGTAAAAACAACAATTAAAAACAAACAAACAAACAAACCTACCGTAGCTGCCAGGTCTCCACTGGACCAAGACTAAATTCGCCACCTGACTTTCTGCGCCTCTGCATTCCGGCCAATCCCGAGCAGTCCACTTGATTTCCCATGCCGCCTTCTGCTCCAGTTACCACCCCTCCCCCTTTCCTCACCATCCTAACCACATTCACCAAACTTGCAGGCTTCCTGGCCTTTCTGCGGGCTGCGCCCTCACCTGAACCGCTCTCTGCGCTTTCTGACGGTCCAAACCACTAAGCGGCACGCCCTAGACCACACAGCGGTCCTCCCTGAACTCAAGTTCCTCTCTGAGTCTGTGCTTCTCAACGCAGGGGAGGCCCTTTCTCATAGCGTTCAGCGGTGTCTGGCGAGTGTTAACCCTGATTTCAGTTCCCCGGTCAGCACAAGCGCAGGGGGTAGCCTTACCTCTACGCTCAAAGCTCAAAATTAAGCACACATGACCTAGCACTCAGCAGGCCCCCGACGCAATGCACGCAGGAAGGAGAGTGACCACCGAGCTCCAGGAGCAGGTGGGACAGGCGTCTAGGTCTAGAAGGGTAATGACGCGCCTTCGAAGCGGGTCAGGCCGTCAGGCACCAGGGCGGTGCACAAAGCGGAAAGGGCAGAGGTCCCTGGGGGGCGCAAGGAGACTACCCACAGCCCGGTAGCCCCGCGCCCCGCTCAGCCTCGCGTACCTTGCCCTCGTAGGAGCGCTCGGCCGCGCTCACCGACACGGCCTGGATCAGCAGCAGCAGGACGAGTGGCACCAGGAAGCCGGCGGCGGGTACAGCTACCAAAATGCTGCGCACCAGCTAAGGAGCAGGGCCGCCGGACCCTCCTCCCTGGCCCCGCCCCTCGCCCGACTCCGCCCCGAGAGCCCCGCCCCCAACCAGGACCTCCCATCCGCTACCCGCGCTCAGTCCGGGGTACACCTCGCCCGCTCTGCTCTCCAGGCTCCGTGCCACCTTTAGCGCTCCTCGTTATGACCCTATTAGATTCTCAACTCTTCCTTGTCCCTTCTAGCCTCGCCCGTCTCCTTGGCCCTGACCACCCCCATTTAGTTCCTGGGGGTTCTCCCTCCCCCCCCCACACACCATTAGCCGGGAGTGGGAGAGAGCGTGATCCCCGTGCTCCCGCCCTCCCTCCGGGGTAATCCCTCCCCTCACCCCCACCCGCTCTCCCCAGAGCTCCCTGCGTTGGCCCCACGGCGGATACGCAACGGCCTTGTCCGTGGAGAAGGGCAGGTGGGTTGTGCGCACCAGGAAGATCAGGCAGGTCACCAGCATGGCACCCGAGTACAGGCATAAGGACAGGACAAGCAGCATGAAGAAGCGGAAGTTGCGATGACCGATGCAGTTATTGACCCATTTGCAATGGTGGTCAAAGTCCTGAGCAAGAGGGAGGGGAGCAGGCCTGGAGGACCCCTAATCAGAGGCTTCATCCCTTTTCCCAAAGGCCACCTACCCTTGGCCCCTCAACCGGCTCTCATCCCTAGGGAGAAACCCAGCCGCAAAGTCCTTAACGCTGACGTATCTATGGTTAGAGCACCATTAAGTATCTGTGGCTCACAAGGTCATATGTCAAGAGGCCTTCCTGGCCCTCCGTGGGACACATCCTGGTGTAACTTTGGGCAGGACACAGACTATCTCTGGGCCTCTATTTTGTCATCCTTTGAATGGGGATAATAATACCCTTGCCCAGGCAGCCTCCCAGGGTTGTAAGGACCAGATAAGACAGCACATTTGTAAACCTTTGCAGCCTGTGCATGAGACAGCCCAGCACTCAGAGCCCAGGAGACCCTCAGAGGGGACAGGCAAAGCTTCCCTGGCCAGGCCTACAGCCAGCCTGAGGGCCTCGGGCACCTCGTTTCAGCAAGCCTGGTGGAAGACACGAGTGTCTTTCTCCCCGTGGCCTGACCAGGCCCAGCATCGGTGTGGATGCCTCTGTGTGTTAGCACCCGCACAGGCAAGGGCCAGCCTCCCAGGACAGGTGACAGGTAGTGACTTGCATGAGTGACCAAGCGTGGTTGGGAGTTACTGCCACTCTTGGCCTTTAGTGGTCCCGGAAGTGGTTTCACGCCTGCCACAGGCTCCCTTGTAAGTGGGCCTTCCGGGCAGGGGTGGGGTGGGGGCAGGTGGGCAGTAAAAAAGGTCACTCACTTCCACACAGATGTTGCACCAGGGGCAGTGGTAAGTCCGGGGCGGGCGGTGGAAGCAGCACTTTGGGCACCATTGCAGACGGAAGGCCCTCTGGTTCACCCACACCACGTGCACCATCCTGGGGCCCTGTTCGCTGGAGCCTGGCATGAGAAGAGAATTGGGCAGCAGCAGGAGGGCCTTCCATCCATTGGCTGCTCCGGGCATAGGGAGGCAGCTCCCTATCACTGCTGGGTTCCAGGAAGTGCGGGGAAGAGGTGGGCAGGAGCATCCCTAATCTCCACTGGGCCATCTGCCCAAGCACAGAGAGACTGGCACTCAAAGGGAAGGTAGGTTTCCAGCCAGAAGAGTTCAGTGAGGACTCAGCCCTTTGAAACTGTGACTGATACTTTAAGGAGTTTGTGCAGTGGGAAGGTGGAAGGGAGAACTGAGTGGTTTCAAAGGGCTGGCTTCTCTCCCCACCCAAGGCAACTGGAAAACCTCCAGAAATCTGGTTTTTCACCTCCATGGCTTAGACGATTAAGTGCCAGAGGCAGGGCCTAGGAAACGGAGGATGTGCCATGAAAGGGTCCTGAAGCCTGAGAAGGGGAGATGGAAAGAACCCTTCAGGAGGGGTTACACCCTTCTCCCAGGGACCAGTGCCTCACCTTGATGCAAGATGCCGGGGTCTGAGAAATTGAGTGAGACAAGACTGAAGAAAGTGAGGATACAAAGGAGGCCTGTGACGAGGGGAAAAGCCCACTCCCCATTCTGGGCCAGCCACCTGCAACTGAGATCAGAGCAGGGCTCAGCCCTGATTTGGGGTGGGGAATGGTGAAGTTCTTCCTGAACCCGCTCCACTTGATCAGAACCCACATACCTTGAAGCCTGCTCTAAATATCCAGGCTAGTGACAGATCTATAGAGACTCCACCAAATGTCACCCAGTGTTATGGGCCACCTGCTACTCCCAAAGGCACTAAGCACTGTATACCTGTGCCTTTGCACATTCGATGCCCTCTGCCTAGAGTATCCTCCCTTCTCTCACCCCTCTTCTGCACTTCCCCTGCCTCTGCACTGTCATTATCTGTTTTCCTTTCCATCTATGTAGGAAACCTGTGGCTTGTGTGGGAGGGAGACTCACGGGAATCCAAAGAAGAGGCCACTGAAAACTACCAGAAGCATTACATTGAAGGCGGCAAACAGGCTTGGGAGGATCCAGGGAAGTGGAGTCTGAGGCAGGGGATGGGGCTCCTTCATGAGGGACACGGAGTCCTTCAAGAGCGGCATGGCTGGACCTCCTGCACCCCCAGGGGCGATCAGAGTCACCAGGCTCCCTCGCCCCAGCTGGCTCCAGGAGCCCCATGGCCACAGCAGCCTCGGAAGCCACAGCCCAGGGTGGAAGGAAGGAAGTTCCAATGTGACATCACAGAGGTTGAGGAGAATGGAGGCTAGGGGCTCTTCAGCAGAACTGTCTGCAGCCAGTAACCGGAACTTCCAGCTGCAGCCCCCGCCCTACACTTGTGCCAGGGACTGAGAGGTCCTGCCCTATGAGGTTGGCTTTGAGACTACGTGAGATTAGATAGACACGTGGGGGGAAGGTGGGCGATTCTAGTCATCTTTTCAGGCTCAATGATAATCGAAGCCAACAGTGCTCGTTGTTCACTCTACCTCCATTTTTGTTTTCCTCTTCATTATTATAAAATTCCACTTTGGGGAGTTGAGGGGCAGCTAGATAATTTTCCAGGGCTCTCATTTCCAAAGCTGGCTTCACAACACAATTCTGGTCCACGAGACAAAGGGGATGCCTGCTGAGGATTCCCAGAAAAGATTTGCCTTGTTTTCTTCTGGTCTTGAACCTAGATGTGCTGGCTGACGGGACCACCTTGGACCCATTAGGCAGTATGTCAACGTGCTACAAAGAATGACACTGTTGAGTCACTGCCCCAGACTTAAACTGCCTCTCTCTGAGCTGCTTATTATATGAGAAGGTAGCTGGGTTTTCTGCTGTTACACGCGGCTGACGTTGGTCATTTGTTTTGTTTAGGCGTCTGAACCCCTCTGTGTTTGGAGGATTCCCTGCACCATACCTCTTCGTGAAGGGCAAGGACTGTCCCCCATACCAGATGGAGCTGAAACTGCCAGATATTCACATTCAAAGCCTATCCTGCAGCTAGCACATAGCCCTCTGACCCAGACGCCACCAATTAGCCTCAGAACTGCTACTACCAACCGGATGGGAGTCTTCTGAGATATAGTAGCTGCAAACATTTTCAGAGCTAATGCGTGTAGAAGTGTGATGGCCATTTTGAATGTCGCTTTAATTTCAACAGTGATTGTATTATTCTTCAACATGGATAAAATATGTAATTCCAAGAGTCCGACTTTGTTTTTTTCTTAATGTTTATTTATTTTGATAGAGAGAAATAGAGAGCAGTCACTAGTGTGCTACATAGAGAGGGTGAGGGTGGGGCAGAGAGAGAGAGAGAGAGAGAGAGAGAGAGAATCCCAAGCAGGCTGCACGCTCAACATGGAGCCTGATGGGGCTTGATCTCACAACCCTGAAATCATGACCTGAGCCAAAATCAAGAGTCGGATGCTTAACCGATTGAGCCGCCCAGGTGCCTCTTGATGTTGCTATTTTCTGAAGCAGGGGCCCAAAGTCAGAAGAATAAAATTAACGTTGTGTCTTTTTGACTGGTAGGTGACACCAAAGGCTTGCTCTGCCCCCTCATAACCTGTGACATGGCACTGGCATGCATATAAGGTTAATACAGAGATATAACTAACACCCTCCATATTTTCTTACATGCTCAGCAATATAGTAAGAGCTCCCTTATTTATTGGGCCCACATTGTGGGGTAAGCTGATAAATAAAAAAGAGGATTGAATCTAATACCTGTATAGGTAAAAGGTTATTATCAATATGAATAAATATTTCAGTAATTTGGATACTCTTGCAGAGTGGGTGAAAGTACATTTGAATTCATGAAGTATAAAGGCCCAGACACTTTTCATCCGTGCACAACAATTCTGAAGGGCCATTCAGCCTCTGTGTGACCGACCTTGGCTAAGGATATTGTTGAGCCCTTACCACAGATTGACTTCTCCTCAGCTCAGTCCTGTTTCCTTTCCTTTGCTTTTTCTTTTCCTTAGCATTGATTCCCAAAACTTCCCAAATAAACATCTTGCATGCTAATCTCTAAAGTCAATTTGCAAATTTTTTGTTTTTTCTATTTATTGAATTTATTGCTAAATTCAATAAATTTTTATGTTTGTGGTTTTAGAATCCAGGGGGTTTTCTACATTCTTTTTTTCTTTAGTTTGTTTATTTATTTATTTTGAGAGAAAGAGTGTGAGCAGGGGAGGGACAGAGAAAGAGGGAGAGAGAGCAGGTGCCCATCATGGAGCCTGGCGCAGGGCTCAGACTCAGGAACCCAGAGATCATGACTTGAGCTGAAACCAAGAGTCGATCACTTAACTGACTGAGCCACCCAGGCGCCCCTGTGTCTTGCATTATTAGCTGTTTTTAACTGAATCCCTAAATTTATGATGTCCTGTAGCAAACAAACAAAAAAAACCCATAAAAATGTTAAGTAATGAATAAGAAATGAGGTCCCACTCAAACATCACCTTTCATTAAAACTAGCATCTTCTGAGGCACCTGGGTGGCTCAGCTGGTTAAGCATCCAGCTCTTGACTTCAGCTCAGGTCATGATATCACAGTTAATGGGTTCAAGCCCTACATCGGACTCTGCACTGGCAATGCAGAGCCTGCTTGGGATTCTCTCTCTCTCTTTCCCTCTGCCCCTTCCCTTTCTTTGTCTCTCTCTCAAAATAAATAAATAAACTTTAAAAATTAGCATTTTCCTTTTCCATCTCAACTGTAATGCAAAACAATGCCAAGTGCAGGTACAATGACAATTTACTACCAAGTGACACTTAAAATCTTGCAAAAGAAGCAGAATGTTATGATATTGATTGAAGTGATATTGGAACAGCAGTTAAATCACCCAAAAAGTCATCAACCAATAAGGAACTAGTCTAAAACAGCTAAAAGTTGAGAAAGGAAAAATCAACAAGGTTGACAGCCTAGTAGGCTCTTCAAAAAAAAGAATGGCCTTGTGTAGCAACATGGATGGACCTTGAGGGTGTTATGCTGAGCGAAATAAGTCAGGCAGAGAAAGACAAATATCATATGTGTGCACATATAGGAGGATTAGGAGGAGCTTAACAGAGGACCAAGGGGGAGAAGAAGGGCGGAAATGGTGGGAGAAAGGGGGAGAGGCAAACCATGAGAGACTCTTGAATGCTGACAAAAACTGAGGACTGGTGGATGTGGGGGGGAGGAGGGGTGGGCATGGAGGAGGGCACTTGTGGGGATGAGCACTGGGTGTTATGTGGAAACTAATTTGACAATAAACTATTTGTAAAAAAATAAAAAATAAAAAAATAAAAAAAAATAAAAAAAAATAAAAAAAAAAAAAGAATGGCCGATAGCTTCATTAGTAAATTCTATCTGACATTAAAAAATGAACACCAATCCTCCTCAAACTCACCCAAGAAATAGAAGAGGAAAGAATGCTTCCTAACTCATTCTGTGATGTCAATATTACCATGACACCAAAGCCAGCTGAAGACATTACAAAAAATCTCCCAAAGACTAATATCCTTTATGAATATGGATGCAAAAATCTTCAGCAAACTACCAGCAGACTGAATCCAGCAGCACATTGAAAGGATTATACACCATGACCAAGAGGGATTTATTCCAGGAATCCAAGAGCAGTCCAACATACATAAATCAGTGTCCTACACCACATTGATAGAACGAAGGAAAAAATATGTATGGCAAAATCCAATACCATTCCATGATTAAAACACTCCACAGCCTAGAGGTACGTGGGTGGCTCAGTTGGTTAAGCATTGGACTTCGGCTCAGGTCATGATCTCACAGTTCGTGGGTTCAAGCCCCGCAGAACCTGGAGCCTGGTTTGGATTCTGTGTCTCCCTCTCTCTCTGCCCCTTCCCCGCTCATGTTCTGTTTCTCGCTGTCTCAAAAATACATAAACTATAAAAAATTTTTTAAAAAACACTCCACAACCTAGTAATAAAAAGGATATGTTTCACATAAAGGGCATTTATGAAAAACCCACACATAATGCTTAATAACACTTAATAATGAAAGACAAAGCTTTCCCTGTAATTTCAGGAACAAGACAGGATTGCTTGCTTTTGCTACTCTTTTTGTTTAACATTATACTGGAATTTGTCGTTAGAGGAACTGGGGAAGGAAGGAAAGAAAGAAGGAAGGAAGAGGTGCATGGGTGGCTCAGTCAGTTAAGTGTCCAACTCTTGACTTCAGCTCAGGTCATGATCTCATGGTCATGGGATAGAGCCCTGTGTGGGGCTTCATGCTGAGCAGTGGAGCCTACTTAAGACTCTCTCTCTCTTCCTCTCCCTTTATTCCTCCCCTGCTCACACTCACTTTCTCTTTCAAAAATAAATAAGAAAGAAAGAAGGAAAGAGCATCTGCACTGCAAATCTCCAAAATCTCTATTTGCAGATGACACAATTTGTATATAGGAAACTTCATAAAGAACACACACACACACCCGCGCACGCACAATCGGAGCTAATAAATGAGTTCAGTACAGTAGCAGCATTATTCATAATAGCCAAAAAGTGGAAATAACCCAAATGCCCATTAATCTGGGCATGCCTCAAATCTGGTATGTCCACACATGGAATATTACTCAACCATAAGAAGGAGCACAGCACTAACATGTGCTGCAACATGGATGAACCTTGAAAACACATCCCATGAAGAAAGTCAGGCACAAAACACCACATTGTATGATTCTATTTTTTATTTTTAGAGAAAGACAGAGCATGAGTGGGGGAAAAGGGTGGGGGGAGGTGGACAGAGAGAGAGAGAGAATCTCAAACAGACTCCGCACTTAGTACTTTGACGTGGGGTTGGATCCCACGGCCCTGGAATTATGATCCAAGCCAAAATCAAGAGTTGAATTCTCAGCCAACTGAGACACCCCGGAGCCCCCGTATGATTCTATTTAGTAAGTGTCCAGAATAGGCAAATCCATAGAGATAGGAAGTAGATTCATGGTTGCCAGGGGCTGGGAAGAAGGAAGAACTGGGAAGTAGGAGGTTTCTTTTTGGGCTGATGGAAATTGTCTCCAATTAGACTAATGGTGATAGCTGCACAGCATTATAAATACACTAAAAAACCACTGAATTAGGTAGAGGCACTTGGGTGGCTCAGTTAGTTAAGTGTCCAACTTTGGCTCAGGTTAAGATTTCGCACTCGTGAGTTTGAGCCTCCCATCTGGCTCTGTGCTGATAGCCTGGAGCCTGCTTCAGATTCTGTGTCTCCCTCTCTCTCTGCCCCTCCTCCACTCACACTCTGTCCCTCTCTTTCTCTCAGAAATAAATAAATGTGAAAAAAAATTTTAAACACTGATTTATATACTTTATAATGACTAAAATGGTGAAGTTTATGTTACGTAAATTTTACCTCAGGAAGAATTTATTTTTATTTTTTAAAATGTTTTTTATTTATTTCTGAGAGAGAGAGAGAGAATGAGCAGGGGAGGGTCAGAGAGAGAGAGGGAGACACAGAATCTGAAGCAGTCTTCAGGCTCTGAGCTAGCTGTCAGCACAGAGCCCGACGCGGGGCTCAAACCCACAAACCGTGAGATCATGACCTGAGCTGAAGTTGGATGCTTAACCGACTGAGCCACCCAGGCGCCCCCAAAAATGTGAATGTTTTTAATACACAACTTTTAAAATTCAAGCAATGAATTTAGTATAAAAACTATTAAAACAAAAATAATTAGACTTAAAGAGAACGGTCTTTAAATATCAAATGATTGAGGACCCCTGAGGAAAACTGATGAAATTTATGGGGTTTTTATATTGTGATTTTTCAAAAATGATCCTTACACCAAGAGAGCCAACATTGAAGTGATAGGTGTGTCCTCGCATGCAATCATGCCATTTTGTGAGAATATTTACATTTTTTTAAAGGGAAAGAAAGAAAGGAAGGAAGGAAGGAAGGAAGGAAGGAAGGAAGGAAGGAAGGAAGGAAGGAAGGATCACTCCTTCTTCCTGGGTCTAAGATTCAGTGTTTGACAGCTAGCGGTCTAAAATTAGCAAGAGAAGAATGTGATTGGCTGGTCCAGCTCATCTTCTCTTGCCATACCTTAGCTAGGGATGGGCTGGCTTTGAGTCGAGGCGTCATCACCCTGGACTAATCCGTGGGTCACACTACATGGGAGGCGGCCACCTAGGGACCCTGGGTGAGGCAGAAGTACCCCCTCAGAGTGAAAGCCCTCCCTCTCACCAACACCTTGCCATTCCTCCTCCCTCGTCCCTCAGCAGCAGCATCCGATCTAAGAATTAACCAGTCTCCCCTGAGACTCCTCCCTGCTGCTCAGCTGCATGAACACAGTGCCAGCCTTGGCTGCCTTCCCCTCCTGACTCCCTCTGGTTCTTCGTCCCCCTTCTCCTGCCTTCACCTCCCACAATTCTGTCCAGAAGTTTCAGAGAACATCCTCAACACCCTGCTATCTGCTCTAAGGGAGTCTAAAGTTCAAGCAATTAAGCTCAAGGCCTCTCACCAGGCTAGGGAGGAATGACCCAGGGAGCAGCCCTGTGGAAATTGTAGAGGGAGCTGAGTCAGCCCCATGTCTCGGCTGTGTCAGGGTGGGGCCAAGGCAAGTGACCCTCTCTGGGTCAATGCCTTTGTCTTCCTTACCTCCTTTGTGCCCTTACCTCCACCGCCGGAGGGTCCCTGAGACTCCTGGATCACTACACTGTCTCAAGAGTTGTGCTTTAGGAGAGAGTGAAAGAGGGAGAGAACTGCGTGTGACAGTTCTCTCTTGGTACCACATCAGTGACTGCTTCCTCGGAACGGATCTCCTCCCCACCCCAGAATCCACTCTCTTGATCCTCTCATGGGCCCTGTTCCTACTATCAGATACCTTACCTGAACCTCAATGGAGCTCCTAACCTAGGTCCCTTCTGCCTCTCTCTATACTCCCATGGGCCTCCATCCAACCTGGTATTATAACTTCTCTGAGCCTCCGTTCTTAATCTGTAAAATGTGAATAAAGATAGTATTTACCTTACAAGAGTGGTTGTAAATTTTCAGTGAGATAAGGAACATCGTGTTTTCTACAGCACCTGGTGCACCCAAAATGCTCAGTAAACATTTGCTGCTGCTGTTGCTGTCTTTTATTATTTCATCAGTCATGTAAGCAGGTGTAAAGAGCACTTAGTATGTGTTGGACCCTAGGCCGGGAACCTAAGGGTACTGTGCTTGGATTTGAATAGCTTTAAATCTACTTAGAGAGGGAAGAGAAATCACAAATCAATACAGTAGTTCAGAAACATATCGTTTAGCACAGCTTTTCAGAATCTATTGAATTGCTCAGAAATCTAACTCAGCAACTCTGCCTCTGTTTCTTTGCTGCGTCTTTGGTTGCTGTTTGGTTGAATACACCATCATCAGCACGGGCTGGGCTGAGCTTTGGGAAACCCGCATGGGCCTCGGCTGGCTTTTCCAGCTAGTCTTCCCTTCTGCCTGCCAGGCCAACAGTGCCAGCATAGTCACAGGATTGGCCCTGACACTCCCATCTCTAGGGGAGCCGAGGCTGGGTTGCAGCCAGATCCTGGGAGAAAGGGGTTGCTGGCCAGTAGTACTGCAGGGAGGATAAAGAACTTTACTCCTATAATCACCCTAGAAGACTCCTTAGAGGGGATGTAGGATGGGGGCTGATAGGCAGCAAAAGGTGGCCAAAGGCATTTGTGGGAGGGAGGAAGGAAGGACCACACCTAGGGAGAGGGAGGAGTCAGGAACGGGGGAGCTTAGCCAGTCAAGAGGATCAAATTCCTCCAGGGTGAACTCTGAGAGAGGTTCTAGGGACCTACAGGCACGGAAAGCCTGCGAAAAGAGGACCAGGGGAGAAGATCCTGCCACTCCACCTACACGTGGCCCAGGTTCTCTGAGAGAGTCCAGCAGGCAGCAGAACCAGCGGGAGCTGCCTCCCTCAGGGCCCCCACCTGCCTGCCCCTCCTTGCCCCTCAGTGCCTGCTGGGAAAGCCAGAGAGGGAGAGAAGACGATGGAGCCAGACAGGACTCAGATAAAGCTTGACCCCAGGTGAGTGAGAGCAGCAGGCCCAGAGCCAGGAGCCAGTTGCTAAGCAGTGGCAACTGGTATGTCACTGGCCTATCCCTACCTCCCTCCTAGGTTCTTTGGCTCCCAGGACATAGAATGAGACAGACTCATAACGGTTTGGCTGTCCCCAAGGTCCTGTGTGTGACCTTTCAGAGCCTTGGCTTTGTCCCTCAACTGGGAAGAGAAAAATCTCAGAGGTAGGGGCTGTGAAAAGGATGCACAGAGCCCCATCCAGCTGTGGACCCATCCCTGGTGCTAAGGGTCCACTCTTTCTCTGAGGCTCTGCTCTTTCTCTATCGTCAGCCACTGGACTGCTGCCCCAGTGGAAGTGGAGAGAGTGCATTGTGAGGCCTTTGGGCTCCTAAGCCAGTCCTGCGCCAGGCCTACACAGCACTTGCCTTACACACTAGCCTGGACTAATTTGCCATTTTCTCTAAGAATCAGGGCTCTGAGGGATAATGTACAAGCCACCTGAACTCAGGAGTGTTTGAGGGCATGTCAAATAATTGGTGTTCCTTCTGCTTCCCCTCCCAAGTCCCCCTATTCTGAATGTTGGTTGGTGTCTCTTCAGGTACACAGCAGATCTTCTGGAGGTGCTGAAAATGAATTTCAGCATCCCCTCTGCCTGCTTCTCTGTCGCTCCCACTGCAGCCCAGCTTCTGAGAGGTGAGTCAAGGCCCTTCCCCAGGGGGGACTGAAAGGAGGACATGAGCACCCCAGCAGAAAGCCAGGACGGCTGAGTGAGATTGAAGAGAGGTGGTCTTGAGCTGGTTAGCCTGGAGTGTATCTACATATCATGGCGAAGGCCTTGGGGAAGAGCAGCTCCTCAAGGAGCCAATAGGCCAAAAAAAGGGCATGACCACCTAGCCAGGGAGACACAACTGTATGTTGGGCCTCCTGCAAACCCCATCCTCAAAGCTCTTTCAAGTTGGGGACACTGGCTTGGACCATTTTTCAAATCTCAGAGCCACCCAGGAAATCAAGATGGTGCCCAAATGATGCAAACCCCAACGAGTCCCCTAGGGGGCCTCCATAATACCCTCTTTGGGAAAGGGTCTACATCATTCTAGAGGGTTGGTTATTATGAATAATGTTCTTAACACTTAGGGGAACCTGTAAAACTATTCTGACAGTGTTGGCCAACTAGATCTTATACTGAATTGCTTTTGAGCATGAAAAGCAGAAAATAAGAGTCCATTTATTCCCTGGCCACCTAAAATATGACAACCAATGACTTCAGCATCATTATAGCAAACGTGTCTCCTGTCTATACTTTGTTTTGTCTTCCTACTGCACGATTAACCACCTCTTAGACTTTCAAGAATAGGAGTCTGTGTCTCTAAGGAATCCTTACTGGTTTTTTTCCAGTCTCCTTCTTTTTTTTTGTTTTTAATTTTTTTAATTTTTATTTATTTCTAGGAGAGAGAGAGAGAGAGAGAGAGAGAGAGAGAGACAGCGTGAGCAGGGGATGGTCAGAGAGAGAGGGAGACACAGACTCTGAAACAGGCTCCAGGCTCTGAGCTAGCTGTCAGCACAGAACCCAACATGGGGCTCGAACCCACGAACCGTGAGATCATGACCCAAGCGAAAGTCGGACGCTTAACCGACTAAGCCACCCAGGCGCCCCTCCAGTCTCCTTCTTGATGTCGTCACCTTAGTGCATAGACTTTCTGAACAACAGGATGTGGTCAGTGTGGATTAGAAGGCAGACAGGGCAGGTGTTTGGACAATCTCAGCCTTGTTTCAGAGCAAATGACAACCGCCAGGGTGTCCAGAGAGGCTTTGCAGCTGCCGTGGGGTTTGCGCCAGTAGGTGGCTGACGCATCCAGCTCCAGGAACCTCTTGTCAGAGTGCAGCTCATGGTACAAGTGTTCCCTTGTAGATTAGCAGTTGTCAAACGAGAGGCAATTCTCTCCCCCAGGGAACTTCTGGCAATGTCTAGAGACAGTTCAGTTGCCACAACTAGAGGGTGCTATAGGTGTCTAGTGAGGAGAGGCCAAGGATGCTGCCCTGAATACAAAGGAAAGCCCCCCTCCCCCACACACACAACAAGGAGTTCTCTTGGCCAAAGTGTCAGTCATGCTGAGACTGAGACAGTGAAAATTTCACACAGTAAAAGTCCATCTCACATGGCGTTGCTGCAGAACATGCGAATAAGAGCACCAGGGATGGTGCTCTCTTCTCTCAAAGCAAGGAGACCATTCTGGGTCCCATAGTCTTGTGAGCTGCCTTGTTGGGGGATTTGGAGGAAATGTAGGAATGGGCAAGCAAACTGGAGAGTGGAGGCAGGCAGTGGGTGCTGCAGAGGTGGGGGTGGACACAGAATGAGCAGACAAGTTCCCCCCTGATCTGGCAGGATTCCAGGTCGCTGGTGAGGAGGCAGGGGACCATTGAGAGGGCTGGGCAGGTGAGGTGGGGCCTGATGAGCCAGCAGGCAGAGAACTTGTACTTTATCCTGTGGAGAGAAGGAGCTGGTGAGGGCTCTAGACTGGGAGGGGCTAGGGAGTGCTGCAAGATAATTAATCAGTAATCAGAATGGACTTAGGGAAGAAGAGCCTTGAGAAGCAGGGGTATATATTGGAGGTTATTGCCCCAGCCCAGCATGAGGAAGAAGAGTCTGAGCCAGAACAGTGTCCATGGAAAGGAAAGGAAGGTTGGAAGACAAAAGTTATCCAAAGAAAGAGCAGGTGGTCTGGTCAATACCAAGACAAGGTGAGCGAAGGAAAAAAAGACTGTCACGACCACCCTGGGGAGCCGGGCAGGGTGATGACATGACACTGAGAATCAGGAAGTCGGGAAGAGTCACCCACTGAGGATGTGGCAGGAACCCTTCCTCCTCTGTTCGCAAACCATTGCTCCTTAAATTAGATGCCACTTAAGAAAGAGCTATTTTGGAAGAACTATGGAACCTTTCAATAATCTGGGTTTTTTTAAATGTTTACTTATTTATTTTTGAGAGAGAGAGAACACAAGCAGGGAAGGGACGGGGATGGGGGACGGGGATGGAGGACGGGGAAACAGGGAATCTGAAGTAGTCTCCGGGCCCTGAGCCATCAGCACAGAGCCTGATGGGGGGTAGGAACTCATAAACTGTGAGATCATGACCTGAGATGAAGTTTGATGTTTAACCGACTGAACTGCTCAGGTGCCCCCAATAATCTGTTTTTGAAATGACTGTGATATGATTGCAATTACAATCCCTATAGGATTTTTTTTAATGGGATGATCCAAACATTCATGTGAAAGAGGGAAGGGCCAAGACAATTTTGAAAAAGTGCAAGAGGGTACCTGCCCTTCCAGGGATTAAAGCTTAAAATAAGACTAAGCAATGAGGCAGTAAGTGCAAAGTCCTAACAAGTGGAAAAGAGAACAGAACAGAATGCTAGGAAATAGAGCCCAGTGGGGAATGTGCTCTATGAAAGGATGCTACACACCTCAGTGGGCAGAATGGGTTCTTCAAGAAGTGACCTGGACAGTGTATTTGTCCCTATGGCAATATAGGTCCAATGTAGCTTCAATCCAGACAGCTTAAATACCTAAATGTAAAATGCAAACTTTTTTACAAAAGAAAATACAGAAAGGTATCTTTATGATTGGGAGTAGAGAATAATTTCTTAAATAAAACACAAAAAAGCACAAGTGATCATGGAGATTGGCTGTATAAATGAACAAACTTCTATACACCTAAAAACACTATAAATGATGCTAAAAGCCAAACCATAAATTGGGAGAAGATATTTTCAAGCCTAACTAACAAGGGATAAGTAGTCAGAATAAGAAAAAGTTCCCAATAAAAGTTGTATGAAATATGTGAACAGAAAGGTCACAGCAGAAGAAACCCTACTGACCAGTGAATAAACAAAAAGATATTCTATTTTGTTAGGATTTAAGAAGCCATGAATTACACAATGGCATGTCATTTCACTACAATGAATTTGAGGTGACAGTGAGTACTTGTGGGCCACTGGTGGGAGTATAATGGGGATAACCACTGTGGAGACTGATTAGCTCTCTACAGCATTGAAGATGCTCATCTCCTCCAGCCCAGAAATTCGGATGTTAGGTGTACGCATAAAGGAACTCTTCTAGGGGTGCCTGTGTGGCTCAGTCAGTTGAGCATCCGAGTCTTGATTTCAGCTCAAGTCAAGATCCCAAGGTCTTGGGGATCAAGCCCTGTGTTGGACTCCGCATTGAGTATAGAACCTACTTGGAATGCTCTCCATCTCTCTTTAGCCCTCTCCCCAGCTCACACTCTCTCTCACTCTCTAAAAATAAAAAATAAATAAATTAAATAAATAAAAGTACTCTCCTATATGTGCTAAGGAGACATGTCCAAGAGTATGTATAGAAGCATTTGTTTATCATAATGAAAATAGTATGATGAAAACAATTGTTGGGTGGAAAAAGCATTTTGCAGGATGATATCATTTATATAGATTATTTATTTATTTATTTATTTAATAAGTGGGCTTCACACTCAGCGCAGAGCCCAACACAGGGCTTGAACTCACAACCCTGAGATCAAGACCTGAGCTGAGATCAAGAGTGGGAAGCTTAACCAACTGAAGCACCCAGGCACCCCTATGCAGGTTTTTTTTTAATGCAAAGCAATATAGTATGTTAAGTATGTACTTATGCTATGAAAAATTAAAACGTAAATGAAAACATATACACCAACTTCAGAACAGTAGTTAGCTCTAGGAGGTGAGGTGTAGAAGGTGACTACAGGGGCCTTCAAATACAACTGTAATGGTTTATTTTTCTAAAAATAGCCTTTGAGGCAAAATTGGCAATATTGTAACATTCTTTAAAATGAGTTATGGGTATATTCATGTTTGCTCTATTCTCTTTATTTTTGGAATTTTTGTAATTTAATACATTATTTTAATTTATAAATTATTTTAATTTACAAAAAAATCATTTTTAACCAGCTGTGATGAGATATTCATTTTAGAAGTATAAAATTTTATTATACTATAAAATTATACTCTTGTAGTAATATAATATGTATGCACTTTAACCAGGGTGTTTTTTAAAGCTACTTTTTATTGAACAAATACTACGTGCCAGGTGCTGTGCTGAGGTTAGTGAAAGAATGAATAATCTGTCCAAGGTCAAGAGCAAGTAGTAAGTGGAATTTTTCTCTGAACTCTGACTCCAGAGACGGTGTTCTTAACCTCTATGAAAACAAAATGCAACAATGAAAATGACTTTTGGTTAGGAACTAGCTGAAATTATGGGTGATACTCTTTCAAAATTTTAATGCCCTTGTATTGTTTTCATTATTTACAAAAAATAATCTTCACTATTTCAGAGACAGTGGGACATTTGCTAGTTGCTAAAGGCATAATTGTATTCAAAAAGCTCAGCTAGACAGGCATTTCCCAAAGTGTGTTCCCTTGAGTATTAATCTCAAGTAGTGCGTCATGAACACAGAATCTACAAAAATAAGTTTTGTAAAATCTGGCTTCTAAATCTCCAGTAGGAAATTAACAGTGTAAATCAGATTAAAAACTTGAGCATGGGAAGAAACAGGTCTCATTTTATTTAAAAATCCTTTGGCCCATAATATCTGTTAACATGTGGAAAAATAAGATACGAGACAATCTTTAAAGAAGATCCGTGAATTGCATGGAGAGCAGGAGCCCTCTTTCTTAGCTTTTTGTGCTGTGTCAGTAGATACAAGAGCCTGTAGATAGCACAAGTATGAGAAAATATACAGGGTGCCAAAGCCAGCAGTTAGAAGAGACTCCAAAAGCATTTGGGTACTGAACAGTCAGAATATGCCCCTACCCCACCTTCATAAACTTAAACAACATTTTAGGGTTGCATATGATTGTTTATAGCACTCCACATTCCCTCCCATAATCATGTGAACACACACCAAGAGTCAGTGTGAGAAATGGTAAGATGGGCTTAGCCAGAACAGAACAACCCCCCGACCCCGTTTAAATCCCAGCCCCCTAACTTCCAGGCTGTGTGACCATGGCCAAGGTGCTCAACCCTCTAGGCCTCGTTTCCTGGAAAAGCCTATAAAATGGGGATGACAATAGGAATTCTCATGGAGTTATTTCTTTTATTCAACCAATAGCCACAGTTGCTGTTCCAGGCACTTAGAGATGGAACAGAGAACAAACAAGCTTGACAAAGTCCCTGCCTTTTTGGAGTTTACACAAGTGGGGGGTGTGGGGGCAAAGGAGAAGGTAACAGAAAGTAGGCAAGTAAATAAATATGTAAATAACTTCACTGTGGGAAGCAGATGGGGGCAATGTCACCTCAGGGAAGGATGACTGAGAAGGGACATTTGAGCAGAGAGCTCAGTGAGGAGAAGCCACAGGGACTCAGGGAGGAAGCTGAATGGGCAGAAGCCAAGCGCTACCAACTTCTGGAGGTGGGCACAGCTTGCATCATATTTGGGAGGCTGAAGGAGTGGTCGGGAAATCCTGAACTCAATAAACAGAGAAGAGATTAGATGGTGCTTGAGACAGGAGAAACACAGGGTGTGGGAGAGGATGAGGGATCAGTGCCCAGGACCTAGGGACAGAGGTCAGGAGGAGGACCGTGTTTCTGGGAGTCAAAGGGGAGGCAGATTTTCAAGGAGGAGGGACTAGTCAAGACAGTGAAGACTGGGAAAATTTTTAAGAAGTTGGGGGGATGCACCTGGGTGGCTCAGTCCATTAAGCATCCGACTTTTGCTCAGGTCTCGAGGTTCGTGAGTTTGAGCCCCTCATGGGGTTCAGTGCTGACAGCTCGGAGCCTGGGGCCTGCTTTGGATTCTGTGTCTCCCTCTCTCTCTGCCCCTCCCTCGTTCATGCTCTGTCTGTCTCTCTCTCAAAAATAAATAAATGTTCAAAAAAAAAAGATAGTGAAGACTGGGAAGGGCTTTGACCTTGAATGGCTTTTGAAAGAACTTTCTCTGAGCTGCTGAGGACAAGGTCAAGGTTGGGTGGGGAAGTCAGGCCTAGTCAGGCCTAGACCTCCAGCAGTGACTCAGCCTTCCAACAACAGACATGGGTTTTTAGAAATCTACTGAGTTAATTTTGGTTTCTGCCTATCTGGATTTTATCTTTTGTGCATTTTTTTAACTAAATATTTCCATTGTAGAAAATAATTCAGACTCAGTAAATCTTGAAAATCCAGCAAAGTAGAAAGAGGAAGAGCCATCTGTACTCCTGCCACTCAGAGACAGACACTGCAAATACCTTGGTGTTAGTTCCTTACTTTTTTTATTTTTTTAATGTTTTATTTATTTTTGAGAGAGAAAAAGAGAGACAGAGACAGAACACAACCAAGGAGGGGCAGAGACAGAGGGAGACACAGAATCTGAAGCAGTTCCGAGCTGTCAACACAGAGCCCCACGCGGGACCGTGAGATCGTGACCTGAGCCAAAGTCAGATGCTTAACCAACTGAGCCATCCCAGGCACTCTAGTGTTTGCTGGTGTTAATTCCTTTTTCTATGTTTTCATTTAGCATTAGTTGAAATCATACTGTACCTCTAGTTTGATGTCCTGTTTTTATAAGCATGACATCATATGAATTTTTCACATTATTATATATTTGACAAAATGTGCCCTTTTGAAAAAACATGATTTTGTTATAAAATACAGCTTTGTTATAGAATAATTGAAAAAGATAGAAAAGAAGGCCAAAACCACCCATTCTTATCACCCAAAGATGGCATTTTTAATATTTTCTTTTAATATTTCTAGGCATTTTTCTATGAAATTATTTGTTAATGTTTTTATTTTATCAAAGTAATATGTGAACACGGTTAAAATTTCAAATAATACAAAGGAGCTATGAATGCAAATTGACTCTGCTCTATCCATTCTCATTTCTATTCTTCCTCCTTTTTTATTTTTATTTTATTTATTTATTTTTTCTTTATTTTATTTTGAGAGACAGAGACAGAGAGTGAGCGGGAGAGGGGCAGAGAGAGAGGGAAACACAGAATCCAAAGCAGGCTCCAGGCTCTGAGCTGTCAGCACAGAGCCTGACACGGGGCTCGAACCCACAGACTGTGAGATCATGACCTGAATTGAAGTCGGATGCTTAACAGACTGAGCCACCCAGGCGCCCCTCTTCCTCCTTTTTTAGCTAAAGGTTCTTCTGATAGTTACCTTCTGATCACCCACATGGGCAGTATTTCTTGATTTTCCATTTTGTGAGATAACGATATTAGTGCTCCACTCTTTGCTTCAACTCTTCTCTCCCCAAACATGATTATAATTTTACTGGGCTAATTTTGCAAACTTCCTTGCTGACATAAGTTTTTTTAGGTATAAATTACATACAGTAAAGAATAATGATATCAAGTATATAATGTGATTCATTTTTACTCATGAGTACATCTATGAAACCAGCATCTCAATCAAGAAATGGAACTTTTCCAGCATCCAGTCGGGTCTCTCTGTACTCCCTCCTTAGTTAATATGCCTCCTGAGACCACTATCCTTTTTTCTTTTTTTTAATGTTTTTATTTATCTTTGAGAGACAAAGACAGAGCACTAGTCAGGGAGGGGCAGAGAGAGAGGGAGACACAGAACCCCAAGCAGACTCCAGGCCCTGAGCTGTCAGCTCTGAGCCTGATGCAGGGCTAGAACTCATGAACCCAAGATCATGACCTGAGCTGAAGCTGGACACTTAACCGACTAAGCCACTGGGGCGCCCCCCTGAGACCTCTACCTCCTCTATACGTCATTTTTCCCGATTCACCAATTTATATAAACAGATAGCTTATCAAACAGTATGTACTCATGTGTCTGGCTTCCTTCACTCATCATTACGTTTTTTTTTTGTTTTTTTTTGTTTTGTTTTTTTATATTTTTATTTTATTTCTAGGATAGAGAGAGACAGAGTGAACAGGGGAGGGTCAGAGAGAGAGGGAGACACAGATTCTGAAACAGGCTCCAGGCTCTGAGTTGGCAGTCAGCACAGAGCCCGACGCGGGGCTCTAACCCACGAACCGCGAAATCATGACCTAAGCGAAAGTCGGACGCTTAACCGACTAAGCCACCCAGGCGCCCCATCATCATTACGTTTTTAAGATTGATCCATTCTGTTGTCTGTATCAGTAATTTATTCTTTTTTATTGCTGTGTGATATTCTATTGTGGGAATGTATCACGATTTATGGTTGACCTTTGAACAACTTGGGTTTGGACCACATGAGTCCACTTACATGAGGATTTTTTTTTCCTTTTTTGTTTCTTCTTCTTCTTCTTCTTCTTCTTCTTCTTCTTCTTCTTCTTCTTCTTCTTCTTCTTCTTTTTTGAGAGAAAGAGAGGGGAGGGGTAGAGAGGGAAGGAAAGAGAGAGAATCCTAAGCAGGCCCCACGCTGTGAGCGCAGAGCCTGATGCGGGGCTCAAACTTACAAACCATGAGATCATGACCTGAGCCGAAACCAAGAGTCAGACGCTTAACCAACTGAGCCACCCAGGTGCCCCTATGAGGATTTTTTTCAATAAATATATGTACAGTAGTGTATATATATTTTTTCTTCGTTATGATTTTCTTAGTAACATTTTCTTTTCTCTAGCTTACTTTATTATAAGAATACAAAATATAATACACATAACATACACAATATGTGTTCATCAACTACATTATCAGTAAAGCTTCTGTCAACAGTAGGCTATTAGCAGTTAAGTTTTGGGGGAGAGAAAAACTATATGCAGATTTTCAACTGTGCATTGTTCAAGAATCAACTGTATTTATCAGTATTCTTATTGAATCAATATGAGCTATTTCCAGTTTGGAATAATGCTGCTCTGAGGATTCTCTTGGTGATTATAAGCCCTCATTTCTATTGAATAGGTATTCAGAAGCAGAATTCCTGTGCCATAGGGTAGTTGTATGTTTAGCTTCAATACGTACTACCAAACTGCTTTCCAAAGTCACCGTGCTGCCCCAACCTTAATATATGAGAGTTCCATTTTTTCCTTATTGTCATCAGCACTTGAAATCAAGAATCCTTTTCATTTTAGCCCCATTGGTAAGAATGTAATGGCCTCTCGCATTTATGTTACCCTGATGACTGTTGATGCTTAGTGCCTTTATGCTTCTCAAACGTTGAGGTACTTTCTTTTGTGAAGTAACTGTTTGGGTTACTTTTTTTTTTTTTTTTTTTGTCATTTAAAAACATTGTGCTGTCTTTTTCCTACTGATAGAAATTCTTTATAGATTATAGATACATGTCTTGTGTTGGAGATCTGTATTGCAAATGTCTTCTCTCAGTCTGAGTTGTCTTTTCATTCTCTTAATGATTTCTTTTGACAAAGGAAAAATTTTAATTTTAAGAAAATCCAATTGATGGATTTTTTAAATTTATGGGTGGTGCTCTTGTGTCGATTCTAATAGATGTAGTATCTTTTAGTATGGTCTATTCTAAAAGATCTTTGCCTATCTCAAAGTCATGAAGATATATGTTTCTGTTTTCCTCTATAAACTTCACTGTTGGGGCGCCTGGGTGGCTCAGTAGGTTAAGCGCCTGACTTCAGCTCAGGTCATGATCTCATGGTTTGTGAGTCCGAGTCCCACGTCAGACTCTGTGCTGACAGCTCAGAGCCTGGAGCCTGCTTCAAATTCTGTGATTCCCCCTCTCTCTGCCCCTCCCACGCTCATGCTCTGTCTCTGTCTCTAAATAATAAATAAACATTAAAAAATTAAAAAAATTAAAACTTCATTGTTTTAGCTTTCACATTTAGGTGTTTTTGTATGATATGAGGGAGGGGCCAATGTTCTTTTTTACCTCCCAAAGGACATCCAGTTAACCCAGAACTCTTTCTCAAAAAAAGACAACCCTTTTCCCCATGAATTGTAGTGGAAATTTTGTCATAAATCAGATGATCATACATATGGGAGTCTGTTAATGCATTTTTTGGTTTTTTTAGTGTTAATAAGTTATTATTCTTCATAAGAATTATTACATATTCTTCACAAAGATTTTTAATGGCACAAATTTTTCATACTTCGATAATTAATATTCAATTGGGTACTTTATTTAATAATTCCAATATTGTTGGGCACTTAAGTTGTTTATAACTTAGGGATATAGTCATTATATTATAAACATTATCTTTTAATGGAACAAAATTAATATATCACAGTTATTTTGCTCTTATCTGACAACTAAGCAGATTGACTGTTTTCCCACATGTCCTGACCTGTGTTAATATGTTTTTCCATTTATTTGCAAGTGTCCTTTTCTGTTATCAATTCTCTATATCTAATAAAGATCTTAAACTTGAGTGCACATTTATTAAAAAACTTCTTCCCTCCGTCTGCTTGCTATCTATTTCTTTTAAGCATTCAGAAAGAAGTTTAAACACTTTATATTAAATTTGGCCATTGTTTTCTTTGTGATTTCTTAGATTACCTCTAAGCTTAGGAAGGTCTTCCCTCTCCAAGATCTTCATAAAAATACAACTCTCTTTTTTTTCTCTCAGTTTTCCCTGTTTGATTTTTAAAGACATCTATCTAGAGTTGTCATGATATATGGCAGACTTTACGGGTATCTCCATGAGTGTTTGAAATACTCATTTTGTTGTAAAGGGTAAAATTATATTTAAAAATCTTCTGAGGTTTGTATTTTTAAAATTTTGAAGAGGAGAAGGTAAAGTCTTTTTAGTAAAGGACTGCAACCAGTATTTTTTTAATGTCCAAACCTTGTGGGGACTTCTGGAACAGTATTTGGAAAGAGAACTGAGAAAGAGGTAGCAGAGCTAAACAGTAACAACAAAGTCAAGCAAGTAGTTGAGTCACTGAGTGTCCTGACTAAGTGGAGGCAGGTAGAGGAAGGGCTGGGTAGGGGAAAAGAAAAATAGCAAAATCCTGTCTCTTGTGGCCTGTAATAGAAAAAGTTTACTACTGACTTTACAAATCCAGGTTGGGAGCTTGAGTCTAAGGGCCACCTCCCCCCCATGCAGGTCCCCTGGATTGGTCATTCTACCTAACTGCAGTCAGAGGTGAAGGGCCTCTTCTGGGTAAAGCAACAGAGAGAGAGAGAAAAAAAAGTGTGCCCTAAAATAAGAGCAACCGGGATCAGTGTGGTATTTTTTTTGACACATTCATCTTTGTCCTGGTTGCTCCTTGTGGTGGCACCAGGTATGGCTGGCCAGATGACAGCTCAAGCTTTTGCTGTGGTGTGACCTCCTTCCTCCCTGTTTTGGTTTCATTTCTCTGACTGAGCTGACCTCAGTCGTCACAACATAGGGTGGACTCGCCAACGTCTGCCTCCTACTCTACTCCCAGTACGCTAGGACAACACACTGGGCTCTGGACAGTCTTCTTTCCCCCTTCTTCCTCTCATTGAGACAGGAGGTGGGAAAGAGGGTCGGCCAACTAGGGAAGAGACCTAAGATAAAGGAGGGTCGAGGCTTAGTCACCAAACACAGAACCTTTTTTTTTCTTTTCTTTCCTTTCCTTTTCTTTTTTTTTTTTTTAATTCTTTTAATGTTTTATTTATTTTTGAGAGAGAGACAGAGACAGCATGAGCAATGGAGGGTCAGAGGGAGAGAGAGACACAGAATCTGAAACAGACTCCAGGCTCTGAACTGGCTGTCAGCACAGAGCCATATGTGGGGCTCAAACCCATGAACCGTAAGATCATAACCTGAGCCGAAGTTGGACGTCTAACTGACTGAGCCACCCAGGCGCCCCCACAGAACCCTTTTTTAAAAAAACTAATTGCTAAACTGATGAATTACATGTTCAGAAACACGTGTTGTGCTGATAATAGTTCTTCCTGTTAGCAATAGTGAGGCCAGAGGAGCTTCACCCATGTTTGTCAAAATATTTGTTATCCTCTGACCATTACCAGGTGAGCTTGTTGAAAATGCAGATTACTGGGCCTATCCCAGATCTATTAAGGCAGCATTTCTGAAGGTAGGACCTGGACGGCTAGTTCTTAACACCTCCTCAGATGATTGTAATAAACACTAAAGAGAGCTACAGGACTGCATTTAAGACACTATGAGGCCGGGGCGCCTGGGTGGCTTAGTTGGTGAAGCATCCGACTTTTGCTTAGGTCATGATCTCGCGGTTTGTGGGTTTGAGCCCCGCGTCGGGCTCTGTGCTGACTGCCAGCTCAGAGCCTGGAGCCTGTTTCAGAGTCTGTGACTCCCTCTCTCTCTGACCCTCCCCTGCTCACGCTGGCTCTCTCGCTCTCTCTCTCCTAGGAAAAAAAAAGACATTATGAGGCCAACACAAGTCAAATGTCCTTGGAGTCTTTACTTGTATCCATTTCTCTTTTGTTCCATTCCCATCCTAATGTTCCAGTTTCATGACATAACTTTTGAAATCAAATTTAAACAGCTCTCAAGTATACACCATTCATTACATTCTGCTTTAATTACAATGTTAATTGTTCCATGTCTGCTAGCATGACACCGTTTACTGGAAGTACTAAAGTTGGATAGGCCCTGCTAACCTCCTAAATTCAGACTCTTTGCTAATTATGTAAAAACTTGTTTGGTGTCTATACCCTGGTTGAGGTGAGCCTTACCATGCCTAGAATTACCTGGTCTAGTCTCCCATCCATGCAGAAGAATGACTACCTTTGAGCTGCATGCTAAGGTCTAAGAAAATACCACTCTTCTGCATGAGTGGAAGCCTAGACCAGACAGTTCTAGATGTGGTAAAGCAATTTAGATCCAAGCGAGGAAGCCCACATCTTCAGCCCCTCATCCCTGGTCTTTAGTTCATGAGAGTCTGCCTTCTCTTTCTACTTTAGCCCTGGGCCCTGCAGAAATTGCCCTCACAGTCATTATGACTTTGCTTGCCCTGGGCTCGGTCACCATCTTCCTGGAGGACGCTGTCTACCTGTACAAGAACACCCGTTGCCCCATCAAGAGGAGGACTTTGCTCTGGAGCAGTTCTGCACCCACGGTGAGGGCCTTGGAGCTCCCCTTTGTGTGTGTGGGGAGGGGGGAGAGCTAAACAAGAGACAGGAACCATTCTGGAAATTCCTCTAAACTCAGCATTTCAGGCCAGCAAAGGGTTGCCTGCCTCTACCCACTTAAGAGGGGGGCTTGTAATGAGAGCTCCACTTGCAGTCAGGACCCCATGCTTGGGTCAGCAGGCAGTGGGACTGAGAGTTTGAATTCTTAGAGCCACAGAGACAGCTGGAGAAACTGCTCGGCCCACCAGCAGCCCCATTCACTGCTTCCCAGCATAGTATTACTGTTAAAGGCAAGCGTCCTTCCTGCACAGGCAGGTGGTGGTTCCTCAGACGGGAGGGAGGGAAAGAAATGTTTTTCCCATGAGGACAACTCACCTCTATAGGCCTTAATAACCCACTCTCGTAGCCATTATATAGGTCTCTGAATTGCTCCCAGGCCATACGATTAGACTTCCGTTTCCTTGTGGTAAGGCCTGTGTGTGTGTGTCTGGGGTGGAGAATGGAGCCCTTGAGGTCCTTTTCTAGCAGATGACACCTGCCTGGGCCGTCTCAAGGCATCAGAGATGCTCTAGTCACCTGTGGCATTGAAAAGGAAGGGCTGGATCTTGATCCAATTCCTCCTAAGGATGAACTCACCAACTCTTAGTCCAGGGATATAGATGAGATAGATAGTCTTCAAAATGACATTTTGACTTAAGTGACCAGCCGCCTCTAACCCTACATATAGAAGGAGCTGACTACTGAACTGACTACTGAATTTAAAAAAAAAAAAGAAGCTAAAACAAAATTAGCTGATTCGATTATTTTTCCAGCTGGCCACTTTTAAGTAATGCTGCCTCATGTGTTCAGTTTTGCCCCTTGAGCCTTTGCCACAAGAAGTTTGAGAGGGTGAGCACAAAGTTTCCCTTCGTGCCCCAACCATCTTCTTGCTTGTCCCCAAGCAGGTTGTGTCTGTGATCTGCTGCTTCGGTCTCTGGATCCCTCGTTCCCTCATGCTTGTGGAAATGGCCATAACTTCGTGAGTGTCCTGCCCCACCCCCAGCTCTGAGGTGGGGCATTTTCTCCCTACTCACCCAGGGCTCCAGAGTCTGCATCTTCTTTTATCCCCTGTCCCTTCCATAAATCCCTGCAAATCAATTGATCATGAGTCTAGCCCTTTTCAACTTGTGCTAACTCGGGTCTCTTGAACTTTCTGGTTCTGTTCATCTTCGGTCACCATTTTGTTCCCATAGGTCCCAATTCCCCTCTTTCTCAGCCGCCAGACCCTCTGGCTGGGTCACACATTCCAAATGCCTCTCCCTACTGGGCCCCCTCAGTGAGCCCCACCTCTCCTTCACCCTCTGCAGTCTATATGTCTTTGGCAGCAAAGGGGTTTCCCTTTCGATGGCCGTCTTCCCCTCTGTGAAGCCCACCTCTACTCCCACTCCAGGTTTTACGCAGTATACTTTTACCTGCTGATGCAGGTCATGGTGGAAGGCTTTGGTGGGAAGGAGGCAGTAGTAAGGACACTGAAGGACACTCCAATGATGGTCCACACTGGCCCCTGCTGTTGCTGCTGCCCCTGCTGCCCCCCACTCATGCTCACCAGGTAAGGTGGGAGGAATAGCCCACTGTTGTTCTGCTGTTGCATTGAGGAACAGCCTCTTTCTGCGCTCTCCCAAGAGTCTCTCTGGCTCCCTCAGCACTGCTTCAAGCCTCTTAGAATCAATCTTGTGTGGAACAAAGCCAGTGCTGAAAGGGCAGGCATCCCACAGCCAGCACCCGCACATTGGGCACCCGCCCAGGGGTGAGGGGAGCAGAGGAAGGAGAACTCCAATTTCCATCACTTAAGCTCACTGCTGCCTACACACTTCACCACACAGAGAAAACTGGACTTTGGGCTACTTACTTGTCCCTTCTGCCCATTTTGGTTAAAGAGGCTGGGGTCAAATTTCTGATAGTCCTTGCTCAAAAGGCAGCATTCTGGTGGGGAGATGAGTGGAAGGCAAGAAGAAAGTTCCCAACACTCTTGACATTCTGGCCTCTTCCTATGTCCCCATCCATTTAGCCATTTTGGTGTCTGTTATGACAGCCAAGCTTCAGCCCAGGAGCCCAATGAGGGGGCTGGAAGGTCTCCTGGAGGTGGACATTTTGTGGGTTCATATTCCTAACCCTCCTCTTCCTTCAGGAAGAAGCTTCAGCTGCTGATGCTGGGCCCATTCCAGTATGCCTTCCTCAAGATAACACTGAGCCTGGCAGGCCTGTTTCTCATCCCTGATGGCATCTATGACCCAGCAGACGTAAGCCAGGAGTAAGGGGCAGCAAAGTCCAAGACTCAGTTCCTCTGAGCTCTAGAAGGAATAGCTGGAGCCAACACCCCCTGACCCAGGGCTCCATGGACAGGGTAGCCCTGGCAACAGGGTGGCCATGAAAAAGCAGAGGCTTGGGCTCTGGTGGGGAGAGGAGAGTGGAATAGGCCAAGGCTTTGGGGCTTTATTTTATTACCTTTCCCATCATGGAAGAGGAGGAAAAGGAGAAAAGGGCTTGCCTTCCTCACTGACTACTTTCTGATCTGCCACCAGATTTCTGAGGAGAGCACAGCTCTGTGGATCAACACTCTCCTCGGTGTGTCCACCCTGCTGGCTCTCTGGGCCCTGGCCATCCTTTTCCGTCAAGCCAAGATGCACCTGGGCGAGCAGAATATAGGAAGCAAATTTGTTCTATTCCAGGTAACTAGAATTTGGATTCGGAGGTGAGACCAAAAGCAGGTCCTGGAATCTTCTTAAGCTTAGGTGTCCTGTGAGATCTGAAAAGGATTCCTACTCCTTCCCAGTTTTTGTTTTTCCTGTGCTGTAAGAGTTTCCTAGCACTGCCCTAACAAAATATCACAAACTAGGCTTAAAACAACAGAAATGAAGTCCAAAATCAAGGTGTCAGCCAGGCCATGCTCCCTCTGAAACCTACAAGGGAGAATTCTTCCTTGACTCCTCCTAACTCAGTGCTTTGCCAGCAATCCCTGGCTTGCAGCTGCTTCCCTGATTTAGCCTCCGCTGTGACACGGCATGTTTCGGTGTCTTGTGTCTCTTTTCCTCTTCCTGTAAGGCCAACAGTATTTTGGAATAAGGACCCACCCGACTCTAGCACGAGCTCATCTTAAGTAATTACACCTAATTACACCAGAACAATGATGCTGTTTCCAAATAAGATCACATTCTGAGGTCCTGGGGGTTAGGACTTCAACATATCATTTTAGGGAACCCATTTCAACTCGTAACAGATGTATTACCAACCTTAAATTCTTCTAGTTTTTCTTTTTTCTTTTCTTTTCTACCCAATACTTCCTAAAACTCTGTAATTCTCTACCACCACTAGCTTCAGCATTATCATAATTATGAACTACCTACACCACATGCTAGATACCTTTCATACATTACATTTGAATTTGTACAACAATCTTCGGAGTCATTATTATCTCTATTTTACAAAGGAGGAAACTGAGACCCAGAGATATTACTGGGCTTGCTCAAAGGCACGTATGTATGGGACTAAAATTTAAACTTAGATCTGACTCCCAAATCCACCTTCCTCCTCATTACAGTGTCTCTTCACCTTCACACCTCTTCCGAAAATTCTCTGCAAAGCACATTTGTTCACTTTTAACACTTTCATCCTCTAAGCCCAGATATCTCCCACCAAATACAATGGACTTTTAATTTTTTTTAAATTTATTTTTGAGAGAAAGACAGAGCACAGGCGGGGGAGGGGTCAGAGAGAAAGGGAGACACAGAATCTGAAGCAGGCTCCAGGGTCTGATCTGTCAGCACAGAGCCCAACGTGGGGCTCAAACTCACAAACTGTGAGATCATGACCTGAGCCAAAGTTGAACACTTAACTGACCGAGCCACCAAGGCACCCCTAAATGCAATGACTTTTAGCCCAATCTTGTTTTCCTCCTCTCCCCACTCTTTCTGTCTCCTTGCTAGGCCCCTCTCCTAATCCCAAGGCATAGTGACTGCTTTGTAGTCAAGAGAGTGATTTCACATAAATTCTTTGATCTAAGCAGATGCCTCCGAAATATGAATTTCTAGGTGCACAATAGGTAGAATTGAAGGCCAGAAGAACCAGAAATGGGAGTCAGGGACTGAAAGGGCAGAAAGGATCTGGGTCCCCAGAAGCCCTTAGGGTCATGCCACAAGGTGAAAGCCCTGTGATTGTCGAGCCTGCCATGACTATTGTGGGACATGCTGAGTCTGCCTTGAAGAGCCTGATGGTTCAGAAAAGTGCACTTGGAGAGCAAGTACTAAGATAAATGGTGTTGCTGGAGCATCTGGACAGAGATTTTCTTTTTCTTGTTTTTTTTTTCTTATTGTATTAAAATATACATAACATACAATTTGCCATTTTAACCATTAAATGTGGCATTAAATGTGTTTACATTGTTGTGCATTATTACCACCATCCATTTCCAGAACTTCTTCGTCTTCCACACAGAAACTCTGTACTCATTGAACAATAATTCCCCATTCCCCCTGCTGCCCAGCCCCAGGCACAGCAGAGATTTTTCAAAAGGCACCTTCATGGCTCATTGTCCATCATTCTAGGAGCAGGGATCTCAGATATTTGAGCTAGATGGAAATAGTCTTCTCTAACCATCCATCCTTTTCATCCATTGAGTGCTTGCTAGTATCCATGGCTGAAATAGGGAAATAAACACGAACCCCCAATCCATTCTTGTTTCTTGTCCCAAATGTTCAAAAAATATTGGGCAGAAGACAAGATTGTAATTTGCCTAAGATTAAAACTCCACAAAATTTTATACAGGTGAGTTTCAACCCTTTACAGCTGCACAGATCTAAAGGTCAGCCAAGTGCACAGTGGAAGGGCAAGCACAGCAGTGGGCCAGCTGGCCTCAGTGCCACAGATGCTGGGTGCATCCTGCCCTTGTTTCTCCTCTGGTCCACAGGTGCTCCTCATCCTGACCGCCCTGCAGCCATCCATCTTCTCAGTCCTGGCCAATGGCGGGCAGATTGCTTGTTCACCACCCTTTTCCTCTAAAGTCAGGTCTCAAGGTGAGCACATAGGGGCTCCTCTCCCATTCCGGGATGGGCAAGAAGGGAGGGCCAGGGGAGAGAGGACCTCAGAACAGAGGTTGGGCCATCCTGGTTTCTATGCAGAACACTCAGAAATGAATCACCAAGAAATCCTAGTGAGGCTTTCAGGAGACGGTGATTTCTCTGACCACACAAAGGAGAGCTATAATCCCACAGCTTGAGGCCAGCACTGGTGGCCAACCCAAGAAGCCATGGGTTCAATCATTAGCTCCTGGGAGAGAACTGGCTGTGGTTTGGAAGCAGAAGGTCATGCTGATAAAACACACAAATGAAATGGGGTTTAATGCTAGCCTCAGATTGCAGAAGTTTTGGTTCTGGCTCTACCATTCATCTGGTGTGTTATTTATGACAACTTAATATCTCCAGGCTTGGTTTGAGGATAAACTGGAGAAAGTGTTGCTGAACTCATATGCCAGGGCTGCTGGTGGGATACCATCCCTACAATTTAGCGTAACCTACATTATATTTCACTCCACACTGCAGTGATGAATTGCCACCTTCTTGTACTGGAGACTTTTGTAATGACTGTGCTGACACGCATGTACTACCGAAGGAAAGACAACAAAGTTGGATATGAGCCTTTTCCTTCCCCAGACCTGGATTTGACTTCAAAGTCTGAAGTGGATGGTTTGGACATTGAAAGAGACTCTGTACATATTAAACAGGCACAAGATTTCCTCACTGTCCCTCAACCCTGACCAAATGGGGATGGATTCCATTATCAGCACAAGTTGGCAGATTACATTTGACTATTGGAATGAGGGAGAATTATGGAATAAGATGCAATTATTTTGGATCTTGCCTGGAGAAGGTATTTTAGGTTTTATAATAAACAAAGAGGATAGAGTTTATAACTGGGTACAATGCCTCTGTGGATGACACTATTAGCCCCTGAAGCTTGTATATTGAAAGGTCACTCTGAGTTTTCCTAAAGCCAATGAAAAGGGGGAAAGTATATGGTAGTTTGCCTGATATAAGAACAGGAATAAAACTCAACCAGGCAAACCTCTGTTTATTGCAGTATTATTTACAGTAACCAAGACATGGAAGCAATGCAAGTGTCCATCAATAGATGAATGGATAAGGAAAGTATGATGTGTGCACTTGTGTGCATGTGCACATGCATATACATATATATACTTATTACATGGCCATCAAAAAGGATGAGATTTGAGACAACATGGATAGACCTACAGGGTATTATGCTAAGTGAAAAAAATAAGACTGAGAAAGATAAATACCATACAATTCCACTCATAGATGGAATCCAAAAGAAAATAAACGAAAAGCAGAATTGGAACTATAAATACAATAAATTGATGGTTGTCAGAGGGGAGAGGGTGGGAGGTTAGGCAAAATGGATAAAGGGGAGTGGGAGATACAGGCCTCCAATTGTGGCATGAAGAAATCACAGGAATTAAAAACAGAGCATAAGGAATATATAGTTAATGATATCGAGGTGAACACAGTATACTGTATAAACTTGTCAAATCACTAAGTTGTATACCTGAAATTAATGTAACATTATGTGTCAACTAAAAAGAAAAAAGCACTCAACTAGGCAAAATAGTACAAACCCAGTCTTGAAGAAACAGGCTTCTGATGAACAGATGTAATGCTGATGGATTCTGAATGACAGATGTGTCATTAGGGCACTGATGACGTTAGACCTCATAGATCTGGATCAGCCTCCCTTTGTGGGACAATAGCTTCTGCGCAAAGCTGCAAAAGGATTTTCTTAATAATACGGTCACAGAACAATTTTGAGGAGACAAATTAGGATGCAAAGGCAAAGAACTGAAGGCATAGATAAAAGCCCCAAATATATAACACATATTACACACATGTATACCAGGTCAAAAACCACAGGAAATGGAACATTAGGTAAAACCACTTTGCCTTTATTTGGCTAAATGACAAAGGCCAAAATAACTCTGAACAAATTAGCAACACTTACACAGGAAAACAATATACTGAACCCCAATTGAGGAAAACGTCCTGTGGATTGCTGACACTGGGGATGAGGCTAACATTCATGCCAAAGCCAGCATTTTTTCCCAACGTGCTTTCTTCTTATCAGCATCCTCAATACAGGACAACCCAACTGATCAAGTCTCTTGTGTTTAAAACAGTCAGCACCCCCCTAAGAAGGGTGGGAAAACCCTCTTTAAACCTAAAGGAACACAACCTGAGTCATCCCAGTGTTAAATCTGGCACTTTTGTTCTCTACCCCAATCTGAGTATTAACATAAAACTTTGGCAGACAGAAAATCTTTAGTTCTTTTGAAGAAAATTAACATTTAATAGTATAATCCCAAGAACATGTTCTACTTATTTGGAAAAATAGAAGCTAGGGACCACTCTTTATCCCATGACTATCTATACTATGAGAGAAAACAAGAACAATCATTGTATGACTTTGAAAAATACAACCTTTAAAAATACTTATATTGGTAAGCTTAAAAAAAAAATACCATCAGTTAAAAACATTGTTAAGGGAGCTTTTTTCTACCTGTATTAGTTCAACTTCTGGTGAAAGTGTGTGCTGACAGAAAAGGAAGAAGCTATGGCTTTGGGGGAATTAAAGAAAAGCAGCAAAATATAATTAATTTGGAAAGATTTTTGACATGAGATCTGGAACAGGGTCAAAAAGGCAACCAGCTCCAGAAAAACAGAAGCTACCCACAAATCAATATAATCCAGAGAAACAAAACCACCGTGAAGAACCATTATAGACGGAATATCCAGAAGCTGCTTGACCAGCTGTGTGGTCACAAGTAAAATAAGCAGAATCTAACTCAGGTGCTAGGTTATCGGCAATCAGAAAAAGTCAAAAGTTCTCTTGATCTCCTTCATGTTTTTTCTTATTTAGGATCTTCAACCTCCTCATATCCCCACCCTTCTTACCTAAGCCTTAGCAAAATAATGGTCTTTGGCTCTAGCTATCAGAAACAGCTGCAGGAGTACGAACAATCCCTTTCTACTCCTCGAAAGTTTCAACCTCTATTCCTCAGTGCTCCTGAGTCTAGTGTATGAAAAGAGCAAACTTTATGCCCAACCATCTCAACATAACTGCTGAAATAGCACCTCTTCAGCACAGCTCCTGGGTGTCTGTCTCCATTCTTAAGTCTTACACACTGAGCGCTGAAACCAACCAGCTTTTAAGGCTCTCCCATCTCTGCTACATTTGGCCTATGGCTTTGTGTGTGGGATTCAGGGAAACAGCTAATTAATATTAATATTAGAAACTAATATTACCAGTTAAAATTAATATTTGCAGATTTACAGATCACAGGCATGGTCATGGTAGGCAAACCACTAACTTCATTTAATTAGGCACAAATGATCAAATAATGCATCATCCCAACAGCTTCCTCCCTCCACCCATCCTCGTCCATTACCTAGGATCACAGTTATCCCAAAGAAGCAAATATACGACACCATTGAAGTCAAAATTATTTGAAGATGCACTGGTGTTAGGAGACTGAGACTGGAAAGGCTTGTCAGAAGGGGTGAGAGGGCTTTCCAAGAACACGTGCCTATGCTGGCCTGGTAGTCTCACAGTCTTACCAGCACAACGGTTACATTCCAAGGGCAGGGAATGCAAAATGGAGCTCATTGACTGAGTGGAGGAAGAGGTCCCAGGCAGTATACTTGGGAGGACTGACTGCAGGGAGGAAAACCACTTTCTGAGCATCTCCCTTGCCAAATCCATTTGGCTAACATGTACTTTGAGGGAACACGAAGATGAGCTTCAGTAATGACTTCATCATGTTTCTAGACCAGGGAGACTAACAGGCAGAATTCCCAAAGAGGGAAGACTGAAGCAGAAAATATGTGATCCTATGAAGCTGGTTAATGTAGGAAAAGAATAACTTGAATCCTTGTTTCAAAAGAAGGACTCCAAGCCGAAGCTCAAGTAAACCAGATTTGATAGCAAAAATAGCACTGCATGAGAACAGTGAGAAATGCAGTTTTCATAGGCCATCACAACAACAAGAGATTTCTCTCTCTTTTTGTCCCTACTCTGCCTCTCTACGTGATCAGAATTTTAGGAACCAAGGTAGTCCTGCTGTGCAGGCAGGCAGTGATTCTAGCCTCTGATCCTCAGGCAGAAGAGCAGGTTTTACCAGAAAGTACTTAGAGAGGAGACTATGAGATGCTTACAGCCCTGGCATAGGGGCAAGGAAAGATAAAATGTGGTTTTCTAAGCTGAAAACACCATAATTCCACCCCTACAAGGGGTATTTAAGAGTGACAGGGTGGAGCCTGGACATAAGCAGTTTTCCCCTGACCCCAGCTACAACACTAGTGAAGATGATGGTCTGCTAGGTCATGTAGCTGTAGAATGCTAAAGGCTTCAAATGAGCTCACACTCAACTGCAAGTGTTAAGCTTCAGCATCTCTGATGGGAAATATAAGCAGTGAATCCCCCCGGGCAACCTAACAGGGGAAGTGGGACCATAACCAGCAGGTGCTTGTGGGAAAGGGAAAGAACCTACCATACTCCTGTAATGTGAAGCCATGCTTTGTGGCCTGCTAGAGGGGTAGGGGAGGGAAGTCCCTGCCAGCTGCAACTCTCAGAGGAAAGGGAACACTACCTGGCGCACTAGTTCCAGTCAAGAACTTTCTTTTAAAAAAGAAAAAAAAAAAGAAAGAAAGAAAAAGAAAAAACTTCCTTAAGAGGGGCAGAGTTCAAGATAAGGCTTCAGAAAGAGGGTGTTTCCTTATGCTTCTGTGTTTAAATTCTGTGCAAATTTCTTCAAATATTCAGTATGGCTTTGAGCAACATGGATTAACAGATCATGTTCAAACTGCAGACATTTACAAAGTATCCTTTGCTAAAAGCTAGATAATAAGCATTGAAATAGGAGTAGCAAGCCCAGGGAATTACTCCCAGCTGGGAAAATTAACCTGAACTGACCATGTATAGGATTGAGTATTGTCCCACTCCCTTCCTCAATCACAATAAACCTGAAAGTATTCCTTCCTTCAAAGGTAGACTGCAGAAATGAGATTGACAAGAGCTCCCAAATAACTGGGCAACAGAGTTTTCTGGGAAGATGAACACAGCAGGAAAACCGCAGATGATGCCATGTGGTCTAGTTCCATCCCCATCAGTGTCTTCCATGGACCCCATTGGGTCCAACACGAAACTCCTCAGGGAGTAAGAAAAGTTAGGCTCAGATCTCCTTCTTCTCACAGCCACATTGACACGTGTATCAGCAGTACATTTAGGGGATTTGTGACTGAGCTTACTCAGTTTTTTTTTAAGGATGCCAAAATTCTGCTATTTCCCCCTCCCCATGAAATCACTCATCAGCATGGCTCATTGCTTGAAGGACTTGGCAAGCTACTTTGCCTCAGAATAGAAGGCAAACACTATAGTGTATCAGGAAGAAAAGGCCTCTGGGTAATACACCACTTCCTTCTGCCCACTCCTCAGGGCAAACAATTGGTTCTACTTACAACATTTGAAAGACTAATTTTTAAAAAATTAATAAAAATGACAGTTTCCCTATCAAGATCATATTGAACATAAACAGTAAAGCAAAGTCTGTGGAGAGGGAATATGGACGCAGAACAGGCTTCTACGGTGTACTCAGCCTCCTTCTTGGTGTGAGTGGGTGATGCCTCTTGGAGGATGGGCTGATCCCATCCTAGGTCCTCCTGCCCCAACTTTCTTTTGTAACTGTCTTTAGGTTTAGTGTTGGGAATCACAATTTGGAATTCAACAGAGAGCTTCCGAAGGTTATGGGACAGAGGGAAGGGAGAGGAAAGGAGGGATGAAAACTTAGTCTTCTTCGTCCTCACTGATGTCACAGGTTGCAGCCTTGTGCCTGGAGAGGTTTGCTGGGGAGGAAGGCGGGGAAGTCTTGCCAGAGAAGGGCCATCGGAAAGACGGGGAGGGGGAGCGTTCCCGAGTGGGGCTGCTGCTGGGACTCTGCTTTGGACTGATGGCCTGCAGCATCCGGCCTTTCCCCTCTTTCAGCATATGTTTCTGGGGAGACCAAAAGGTAAAATTAGAAGAAACCTATGGATCCTACTAAATCACCACCAGAGGATCTGAGACTTCAAATGATCCCAAGTGCCTTGTGCAATGTCACAAGTGATTGACTAGACTATAGAAGGGACATAGCTATAATTTTAAGTAATTTCCTCCGTAAAGTAGTCCATGCTATGCAACTTATCTAAGGGTTCCCACATGCTATCCACATTCATCCAATCCTTGACTTCTGTGTCAAAGGAATTCTTAAATGGCTACTTGGTCCATAGTCCAGGCTCCAGGCAAAAACAAAGGAAATAACTCAGACAAAAGGGTACCTATCCTAGGTGTAGACTCTCTGAAAAGGAAATTCTATATTCTCCCTGAATAATCCATTCTGGTATCACAGTCTCACAGTTAGATCCTTCCTGATATCCTAGGGGTCACTTGCTAAATACCTACACTTCACCCTCTATTTGGCTTGAAAAGACCTTGCTACTCCTCAAGGGCAGAATTCTCACAAAGCAATTCTGCAGCAGCTGTTTGTAGTAGAGGCAGCTTTCTTTCTACTGTTCTTTTGTTCCTTCATCTAAAACTACAGTGTAGAAGTAAGCTGAGCAAGGTTACTTACTTATCACCAGATTTGGACAGAGGGTTGGCAAAATTATTTAGGAGAATGTGTAACTTCTTTCTATAAGCATTTTAAAGAACTTTTTGGGGATAGTCAAAAAATAACTCTGTCCAATATAAGAGACAAGTTAGATAACTACTTAATGTTGATATCTCTTTCTATAATTCTATAATTCTTTTGACAGCATGAGAATTCCCTGTATTTTTCTGTAAGTCCCTAAGCTGTCCACCAGGAAAGAACATACCAGTGCTCCTTCTGGACCAAACATTTCCAGGAAACTTCCAATGAATTCTCGGGATTTCTCCTCCCATTTCTGAATGAGGTCAATGCTTTTTTCTTCGACCTTCTGAACAAATTCTTTTGACTTTTCCTCCACGTCTTTCACTTTCTTCTTTACTTTGTCAACCCGTTCCTGTAAGTGGTATTTCTTCTCCTAAGCAGAGAAATAATTGTTCTGAGAAATAACACTCACCCTGACCTCCATTCCAAAGGGAAAAGAAAACACTGGTCTGGCACTCTACTGACACTATATCCAGTCACCAGAACTTCACTTCTAATCTATCCCATATTTCTCTATTGCAGTAACATAAAATGTACTTTATGGTCATCTTATACAAAAGTGTGATAACGCGAACATTGTGGAAGCCTAGACTAAACTAAGTATATAAAGTAGGCTCTCAGTAAGAGACAGGCACACACCAAATGAGTCAGGTATTTTAGGACAAAACATAAACTTTGGAACATAATTATGCCCAACATAACCCAAACCCCATTCTAGATGAAGATGTATAGGGAGCCACAAGATTACTGCACAATATCACCAAGAATAATAGGTTGACATAGTAAATCTTTTACTTATTTAGTTTATTGTACTAGATGTTTTCCCCTCTATCATTGGCTTATTCTATGATTTTAGAAGAACCATTTGTTTTATTTTTTGGTATTTGGAGGGAGGTCTGTTTACTCAGTTGCAAAACGAAGAGGATACCCTTTGGTCCAACGAGCTTCTCTAAAGAGAAGGGAAAATGGCATGACCCCTCTAGGGATGGGGGGATGTTCTGCCAAAGGACAAGTATTTTCATAACATCCAGGTCATAAAGGGGAAAGGGAATATACTTAGGATTTTTAAACACCTGAACATAGAGATTCTGTAGTAGGTGGTTCACAACAGCTAGGGTTTATCCTCATAGATAAATCATATTTAGATGAAAACATTTCACTTATTCATAATTCACAGAATTGGGAGCAGGTAAGAGCACGGTAAACTACTTGTGCAGAAGATAGAGTTAGCAGCTTTCTTCTTTTAAAATCAGCTTTATTAAAATACAATTTCCATATAAAATGTATAGCCGTTTGTTTCTAAAAGGCAATATTAAGCTAAGATAAATTTTGCTTTCATAAATCAAATTTTAAAAGCTAAGTCCAAATGTTCTGAGAAACTGCATGCAAAATGTTGTGTGCCACTATTCACAGAGGGAGAGGTTACATAGCTTTCATTAGATTTTCCAAAGACCAACCAATAAAATAAATAAATAAATAAATAAATAAATAAATAAATAAATAAATAAAAATAAAAGGTTAAGAACTACTGTTTTAAATATAATTGATATAGAGAGGTGCGTTGGGTGGCTTAGTTAAGCATCCAACTTTTGGTTTCAGCTCGGGTCATGATCTCACAGTTCCGTGCGTTCAGGCCCTGCAACAGGCTTTGTACCAATGGTGCTGAGCCTCTTTGGGATTCTCCCTCTCTCTGCCCCTCCCCCATTTGCACGTGGTTTCTCTCTCTCTCTCTCTCATAAATAAACTTTTAAAAAATAATATATAATTGATATAAATATTGTACTACATAAGTTACGTATTTTTATTTATTTATTTAGCTGATATATATCTATATATCAGTGTGCTGATATAAAGCTATAAAGGCAGAAAATGCCTCTGTTTTATCCTCTTTGTAGATAGCTTAGCATATCAGCAAAGAGGCATTCACTGAATTTTGGAGGTGATAATTACAACAGATTAAAAAGAAGCAACTTCAGCTCAGATGAAGTGGGAGGGAAACGTGTGTCCTATAAGGCCAGGGACCTCTGGGATGAGGTTGGAACTCACATTGATAAAGCTGACATTGAGCTCCTTTGCAGTGTAGCCCCTCTGTAGGTTCCGTCTGGCATACACATCATAGTCCCGGACAATTCGGGTGATGATGTCTGATGTGGAGATACCTTCTGTCCTTTGTGTTGGAGCAAACATGCCTAATCCAAGAACACATACAAATGTTGTGACATTCTCGTTAACCTAGGCAGCAGGACTAGGTGGAAACTGGGAGCAACACTGTTTTCCTCAAAAAGGTGAATCTGCAATTACTAAGAGAAGTCTGGAGATACTGACAGATAGGAGAAGGATTAAATTAAAGGCTACGGGTAAGGAAAGCAAGAGCTATATGGCCCTAATATTAAGAAAAATATGGGGTGGGCACCTGGATGGCTGTCAGTTAAGCATCTGACTTCAGCTCGGGTCATGATCTCACAGTTCATGAGTTCGAGTACCGCAATGGGTGAGTATGAGCCCTGCTTGGGGTGAGCCCCTACTCTTTCTCTGTTCCTTGCTCACTTGTGCCCCCTCTCTCTCTCACTCTTTCAAATATATATGTGTGTGTGTGTGTGTGTGTGTGTGTGTGTGTGTGTGTGTATAAAATATATATAAGACTGAGAATTGATGGGTGTCAGAGCTATGCTCACCTTAACCTGTTATCTTAAGTGTGACCTGAAAGTAGATGTTGAATTTCTAAGTGTATACATTTTCCTCTGTAAAGCAGAAGTTGCTGAATCTGTCACTGCCCCTGAGATTCCATAAAGTGATGATATACATCAGTTTACTCACCTGCTTCCTTGATGTGCTTATAAACATCATCACTCCCAGCAGAAGAATAAGGAATGTCATCATGTGCTACAAAATCAATCTGAAATAAAGAAACATCATTTAAAAGCCAGGATAACTACCATCAGAAAGAACCAGTAAACACTCTCCCAATAAATACTCTCCCAGACCCAGATAAAGGACAAGGAGAGGCCAGGCCTCAAATGGACTTTTTTTTTCTTTATCTCTCTTTGCTTTGCTTCATACATTCCGTGATTCATTTATAAGCTACCCAAACTAATTATCAATCATAAATGTGAAGTTGGCCAGTTTCTGTTTTTAGCTATTTCTCCTGGTATACTGGAAGTGCTATCCTGACACTGCATACCAGTCACCATACTATAGTAAATAGGACTGAAGGATTTGCTGGTGTGTTAGCTAGTGAGTGGAGCAAGGAAAGAAGAAAGGAAATCTCCCCATCCTGGGTCTATAAGGGTTGGTCAAATAAGAGTTTCTAAAAATATGCAAAAGAGGTCAATTCATTGTTAGCTCAGTCCATGAGATGAGTGGGAATATAAAAATAGCAACCAACAGCCCTTTTACTAGAACACATACATCTATACTCGTGAGGAATGTAAAACTCAAAGCCATAAAAGACCTTTTGGTCTTGGGCTCTATCATTTTACTACTGTCAATACCTCTTGCAACAGTGCAAAGAGATCAATGGCACTGGGATCAATTAGAGAAATGCTAACCTTACTTAGTCATTCCTGAGCAGGCCATATGCCCTTTACTAATATAATTGCTAATACGACCATACCCAATTCCAGAAGCCACTGTAGTGTGAACCATGCCCAGGACTGTGTCAGAGACTCTCAACGAACATCTTGATTACTTATGAACAATTTATCAGGGGATCGATATGCAGCAAAGTGAAAATAAGAACGGTGGGCAAGTAAGACCGCTGGTTGAGGATACACTGCTAACAAGGAGAAAAGGGAAGTTAAAAGTTTCTCTAACCTCTTCTGCTTGGGCCTGCCTGGCTGTGTTGCTGAGGATAATCTTGTTCATCACCTTTGGTACCATCAGCTGCCAGGTATTGATATAGAAACACTAGAGAACTAGGTCTATCACAATCCTAAATAGTTTTACAAATATCCTTTAGCTTCAGATCTACCCAAGTACTATACTGCTTTTGAAACACTTGACTACTTTTGTTCTTTCTGCCCCACTGAAAACTCACCTGTGACATCCACACACTCTTGCTGAGAACTGACAATATGCTTGCTGGTTCCTCAAGCTTGAGGGCCTCTGACCTGATCTGATAGACCCTTCTCATCTTTTATACCCATCTTTTATAGGAAACCTGTTTCTTTAATGTGTGAGAATTAAAAGAAGATGAGAGGTTTTATAATACTAACTCAATGAGCACAAGTGAGAAACCCTCCCTGTTTTCTGTTCTCATACAACTTCCCACCCAAAATCAAAGCCCTGAAACTAGATTTAAGTCAACACAAAAGAAATCTATGTTTATCTGTCTTATTTCCTGGAACTCCTGAGGGCATGGCTGAAGCTCTGTATATTCTAAAGGACTAGTATATTAGGATGGACACAACCATAGCGCAGGGGGATAAAAATCACTTAACTGAAGAGTTCAGTTTCCAGCCCTGCTACTGTGTATCCTGGACCAGGCTATTTGGTCTTTCTGGCTCTGTTCTCAGATATAAAGTAGAACCATAACTACCCAATAAGACCGTGGGGGGCAAATGAAATACAATGGGTGTAAAAGTGCTTTAAGCCACCAAACCCCATTTAAATGTATGACTATTAGTAGTAGTAAAATCACTGTCCTCTCTTCTGTGTGAAACTTACATAGAATGAGAAGTAAAATAAGACTAGTGGAAAACTAGCCTGAGTCCCAGAAGTCTTGAGAGTTGAGGGAATTCCAGGAGGATGATGGGGACATGTACTCAGATTCTTACCCGGTGTTCTGCAAGGAACTCTGGTGTCAGGGTCCAGGGGGCATTCCTCACCACCTCATCCACATAGCGGCAGTGCTGTACTGCATCATAGCGCTCATTTTCATTCATCACTGTGAAGCCTTTGAAGTTGTGTGTGAGCTCATCACTGCAAACTGAGTTCACCACATCATAAAGTTTTAAGTCAACATCCCCACTGCTTAACCATTCCTCAGCCACCAACCTCTCCCATTTCCTAGGACTGTAACCAATCTCCCCACATGGAAAAGTATTTTTGGGATATAGCTCATTCTGGGTAGCAATGCTTTTCCTAATCCAAGATATACCTTCAGGAGCAATACTCACTAAATAGTATGCTCACACTTTAGAGAAGAGAGGATATAATAAGGGATGAAGATCTTTGGCTTTGAAATAAATCTGCTGTGAATTTCTATAGCAATTAAGTTTTTAAAAATGTTTTGGTGGGGCACCTGGGTGGCTCAGTGGGTTAAGTGTCTTAACCTTGATTTTGGCTCAGGTCATGATCTCATGGTCTGTGGGTTCGAGCCCATGTCAGGTTCTGTGCTGACAGCTAGCTCAGAGCCTGGGGCCTGCTTTGGATTCTGTGTTTCCCTCTCTCTCTGCCCTTCCCTGCTGGCACTCTGACTCTCTCTGTCAAAAATGAATAAACATTACAATCTTTTAAAGTGTTTTCTTATTACAGTTTTGTAAGACTGTACTGGATCACATAACATTTGCTTAACAGTCTTTTGTACTTTAGTTGATTCAAAATGACAAACTGAAATCTAGAATAAATGCTGCTCTTAAGTAGGCAACAGGGGTCACTGCTGCTCCCAAAACTGCAGAAACTCAAATGAAAAGTGAGATAAAAGCTAAATATTTCTGGGATACCTGGGTGGCTCAATTGGAAGAGCATGTAACTCGTGATCTCAGGGTTGTGAGTTTGAACCCCATGTTGGGTACAGAGATTACTGAATAAAACTTTAAAAAAAAAAAAACAAAACAAAACTGGACATCTCAGGTCAGAGCTTGTAGCTTCTTTCTCCAGGTCTGTGTACTTCATGTACTTCATGTTTTAGAGAGACTGTTCTATATCCCTCATTTAAAACCAAAATAAGAGCTCAGGTTATGAAAGGAGAAAAAAGCTACTATAATTTTTTTCTGGAAAGCATCTAAAGTCATTAGGTATTTTCTTACCTCCTACAATAAGGTATGTATTAGGAAAAAGGTTTTTTGCTTGCATCAGAGCTCGGGCATGACCACAGTGAAATAAGTCAAATATTCCATCTGCATAAACTCTCACAGGCCGGTCACCTAAATCCAAAGGAAAGAATTTATCACAAAAACACATTGATTCGATACCTCATATTTGACAAATGGAAATGGCACTGTGTTCCATCCTTGCATGCCCCTCTCTTAAGATGTGTTCTGGGGCGCCTGGGTGGCTTAGTCGGTTAAGCGTCCGACTTTCGCTTAGGTCATGATCTCGCGGTTTGTGGGTTCGAGCCCCGCGTCGGGCTCTGTGCTGACTGCCAGCTCAGAGCCTGGAGCCTGTTTCAGAGTCTGTGACTCCCTCTCTCTCTGACCCTCCCCTGCTCACGCTGTCTCTCTCTCTCTCTCCTAGAAATAAATAAAAATATTTAAAAAAAATGTGTTCTGGATATTCACCGTAATTTAGGGGTAGATCAGGGTTGTGATGAATACCACCACAGAATTCCTTGGCTACAAACACCCTTTTGAAATCACATCCATTGACTCTCTTTGTTAGCCTGATTTCACCAAACTCTCATGTGACTGGATATCATGATTGCTTTTTCTTAAAGTTATCTTAGAAGTGAATGGGAAGAGTTACATAACATATGTGTCCTAAACTTTAAAATCCTCACCTTCAGCTTATGTTTAAATTTCAGTCATGTTTAAATAGAGTATAGTTAAGCTATACTCTGGCTGTTTGCTCTTTCATTTTCAGACTGCCTTGCTTATTAATAACTAAGCTTTGTTATGAAAACAAACCTCCCTCCGATTGCCCAGTGAGTAAGGAGTGATCCAGAGAGGTGAGACTGAGAAAAAGCGAAGGTAAGTACCAGTTATCAACTTATTGCTTCTCAGTCCCAGATTCACCTTCAATACTTGTTCTGTGATAACAGGTAGGATTCCTTCAAGTGTTTCTCTTTGATAATCAGCATGATGCTACACTTTCTCAGCAGAGGGTGATATGCTAAGTATTTGAAAATCAAATATAAATATTATAGGACTTTATATTAGAGCTTTTCCTCTTCTCTCCATTAGTGAAAATGGTAAGAGAACAGACTGTCAATTTATTTTCAGTGATAGTGGACTATGAAAGAAAAGTCAGGAAATGATCTCTTAGAGTACAAGACTAATTCCAAAGCCAAACAAATACACTAAGAATGGAATTGACATAATGGTTCATCATACTTCAAATAATAAATCTAACAAGTCCTAGTAACATATTCCTATATGTAATAAAAGTTATTTCACTATAGCAGCAGAAAATAACAGTAGGATCAGCTACATCATCTGGGAAAGAAGGGCCAAAGCCTCATCAAATATACCATACTGAAGGTAGGCATAAGATACAACTCCCTCGTCTTGAGAACAACAAATTAAGGGGGAGAAAATTGGTTCTCAGGTTTATGGACTTTTCTTTCCAGATAGTTTTATTCATAAATAAATAGCCTTTTTTAAAAGTTTATTTATTTTGAGAGAGAGAATGCACATAATCGGAGAAGGGTCAGAGGGAATCCCACACAGGCTCAGTACTCAGTGTAGAGCCTGACACAGGGCTCAATCTCATGACAGTGAGATCATGACCTGAGTCAAAATCAAGAGTTGGCTGCTTAACTCACTAAGCTTTAAACTTTAAACAAGTAGCTTTTAAACTGAGAAATCATAGGAGGCGCCTGGGTGGCTCAGTGGGTTAAGCATCAGACGTCAGCTCAGGTCATGATCTCATAGTTTGTGTGTTCAAGCCCCAAGTCGGGCTATTTAAACTGAGAAATCAGATACTGGTGATAGAAATATAAATTGGTACAACTTTTAAGAAGTGCAACTAGAAAATATCTGTCAAAAGACAGATAAATGCTTATACCCTTTACCCTAGCTATTCCAATTCTAGGAATTTATTTCATAGATATATGTGTAAATATGCATGGTATTCACTGCAGCATAGTTTGTAATAGCAAAAGCTTGGGGACAACTTAAATTTCAATAGAAGACTGAATATACCATGATACACCTTCTAAGGGTAGAAGGGAGGGTTACTGGGTGGCTGTGGGTTAGTGATAGAAGGAAGACTTTTCACTCTCTAACCTTATTGTATTTTATAAATGTTAGGCCATGAGAATGTACTGGTTTTATATACAGGAAATAACACTCTTAAATAAAATAGATACACTAGTACAATGCAAAACAAGTAACATAATGGATTTAAGAGTCAAAAAGCTTACAGCTCAAACTTAACAACCAGTCTCCTTCCTCTATAACCTTAACCTCTTTAAGACTCAGTTTCCTCATCTATAAACAAAGCAAAACACAACAAAGCCTGAAGAGTATAATCTTTCTTCTACATCCTAGAAATCCATCTTTCCTAAACAAGTCCAGAGTGGCTATGATCTCACTTTTTTTGATACTAAAAGACAAAGGATAGAACACAAAAATTAAGAATAGTTTGTTGTTGTTTCTTTGACATTAGCATATAGCAAGGGCAAAGTGAGATGAGGAGGATTTAGCTCCATAAACACATTTCCAGGATGGTGGAAGTAATATAGGATACTGTTGATCAACAGGCTGTTTGTCAGGGTTAATCATCCCATATCACGCCAAGTCACCACCAAACCCCTTCTTGGACGAACTCCAGATGTGCTTCCTGCCCCCTTCAGTGTTTCCTCAGCTACCCAGCCTCTCAGTTCCCTATGACTCACCTCCAAGTCTTTGGCAAATCTGGGTGGGTATAGAAATCAAATGGCCAGAAGGACCACTGTTAATGAGAAAATCTGGGGACTAAATATGAGTTATCCATTCTTTTCCCAAGTGGCTATTTGGTTTTCCCAAGATAACCAAACCTTCTGATTGACACCTGTTGTTTCAGCATATTAATAAAAACAACTCCTTTCACTTTCAAAAGTGAGCATATTAAGGGAGCCTGGGTGGCTCAGTCAGTTAAGCCTCCGACTTCAGCTCAGGTCATGATCTCACGATTCGTGGGTTCGAGCCCCACGTAGGGCTCTGTGCTGACTGCCAGCTCAGAGCCTGGAGCCTATTTCAGATTCTGTGTCTCCCTCTCTCTCTGACCCTCCCCTGCTCATGCTGTCTCTCTTCTCTCCTCTCAGAAACAAATAAAACATTTTTAAAAATTGAGTATATTTACTTTCACTTTCAAAAATGGTCCTGGTTTTTAACATAAATTATAGACTTTGCATCAAGTATATGTTCTCCTTACACAGAACAAACTTGGCTTTCAATTTATTTTGTCTTTTGATATATTCTCTCAAATACCTGTCACCAAAACATTTTGTCTCTAACAGATTCCATTGCCCTTCAGACTTTGCCTTTTCCTTTCTCCTAGAAAACACATTGCTGACTTTTTTTCTTTCATCTTCCAAAAGAAATTATCTTATATCTCAAGCTATATTTGTTTTTTTCTCTGGGTAGTGAGTTTTCTTCTAGAATATTACCAACTCCTTTCTTGTACTCCCTTAACCTCCGTAACGAAAACATGTGGAGGAGGGAAGGATCCCCCTTGGCTTACTCCTTGTCCAATACTGGCATAAATTGTCCCTTGGTTATTTAACATAAACTGAACAGGCAGAATGAGATATAGGAGAAATACTGGAGATCAAACTAGACCGGCAAACTTTATAAGCAAATGTGTGACTATCTGTTCCACCTAAAATGCAATCAGCTTGCAGATGGCCTTCTATCATTTATAACTAATGTCTACAAAGAGTAGCACCACTCCACGGTAAAAAGAACACGAAGATGGAAAAATTTAGGTTTTAGTTACAATGTTATTACTAATTATTTGTTTTACTACAGGGGAGCTTTTACTTAGTTTCTATGGACTTTAATTTCTTTGTGTATATAATGAGACGATAAAGTAGACAATCTCAAAAATGACTTACTTATAAAATTCATTTAATTCTAAAATTGTTAAAAATTAGTGCATGTTAATTATAAGCTTCAAAGACACACACATTTTATGAACCACAAATGATTTGTGGGTAAATTAACAACAAGCTGGGTAATAGAGATAATGTGATCAGATCTGAGTGAGGTACTGAAGTCTATAGGTGTGTTATTAGCACATGAAAAGTTCTTGCCTTCAACACACTCTACTATCACATCTGACCATGATCCTTGAACTGTCTGATGGCATTTTGAACTCTGACCTGACACCACTACACCTTGTTACATATACCCTGTTTTTCCTTGTTGGCATTTTACCTTGCCCCATTGACCTGCTTATAATTCAAGGGGAGCCAAGTCTAAAATACCACATCATGAATCAGAAGGGTTATGATCAACATGAGACATTAACTAAACACTTCTGCAAAAAACAAAGTATTCTCTGGAATTCTGAGGACTCAAAAACTATGCTCCATATAGCCATGATTTAGCTAAGAAGAACTGGATCCCTGGCCTGAAACTGTCCAGCATCCATATCTATTTGTATTTCGCTACTCCTCCATTACAACAGAGAACAAATATACTAACACTATTAAGAAGTAACCACAAATTTCTTCTATATACTGGAAATGTATACGTTTGTGGCTGTAACTGCCTCTTATTCCCTAGGGCTTACCTGGGTTTGAGTCTAGGCCTACATTTATAGAGTAGACACAGCACTTACCATAGTAATGGAAAGAACCAAAAAAGGATTGAAAAAGAGAAATGGAGAATTTACAGATAAGTAAGGACAGCGGCCTACAGGACTTTGTATTCCTAACAAACACTCAAGGAAGTTTCTCTTTATACTAATCCCTAAAACGGGGGCACCTGTGTGGTTCAGTTGGTTAAGCATCTGACTTTGGCTCAGGTCATGATCTCACAGTTCCTGAGTTCGAGTCCCACACTGGGTGAGATCAAGCCCCACTTCAGGTGAGCATGGGCCCCACTTGCAGTAAGCATGAGCCCCATTTCAAGTGAGACCCACTTCTCACTCTCTCTCTCCCTCTCCCTCGCTCTCTTTACCTCTCGTGGGATTCTCTCTCTCTCTCCCCCTCTCTCTGCCCCTCGCTCACTTGTGCCCTCTCACTCTCTCTCTCTCAAAAATAAATAAATAACTTAAATTAAAAAAATAATAATCTCTAAAACCACTTGTCCAAAACAGGAAGAGTACCTAGAATACATATTAATAATTTATGTAGTCTAAAATTGCTACTTAGTGATATAAACTAAGCATACAAATAAAGAGTAGAGGATTTAAAAATAATAAAGTGAGTTTTTTAAAAAAAACCTAAAAAATTATATCAGTAAAGATAAAGTTAAGTGATCAGCATCTCCTCACTTAGAATATTTTATCCTCTATCATTCAGCAACATTTAGCAAGGGTATTAACTTATAGAAAGGGAGATCTAGGGGACAATTCTGAAGACTATTAAAAATGTGACAGGCTGACATATTATTCGGAACTTTGTAAAAATAGGTAAGATTATAATCCAGGTGATATCCTATTGTCTCTGTTCCACTATACCTCATAGCTGTGACAACAGCCCAGGAAGCAAGTGTGTACCACTATATTTCACAGCTGTAACAACATTCTAGGAAACAGGCTTAAAACAATAAGAAAAAATGAAATTTTACAGAATACAGTTATCCTGCCAAATAGAACAGCTGGGAAATAGGTGGAAACTCTCTCCCAACTACCCTTTACAGGTAAACTGAGGAAAGAATATAGAAAGTAGGTGTATATTTGATAAATACAACTGAATGCTAAAAACAAGAGTAAAACAACAAAATAATTGGGTATTTACTTACAAGGGGTTCCCCTGCTGGCTTCTTCCATAGTTACCCTGACATAGGGCTTACTAAAGTCTACTTCAATTTCGTCAGAAAAAGGAGCTGGCTGCTGTAAGCCCTTAAGATGAGGAAAGTGAAGGAAAAGAAAGTTAATCAATGGTATAGACTGAAATACTCAAAAAATGGCAACTTTAAAGAACAATCAGTTATTCAATATGCTGGTGATTAAATTCCTCCTAAAACCTCATAACATACAAAAGAAAATAAGGCATTCCAAAATGACAGGTGAAAGTTGCAACCTTTTACCAAATAGGTAAATCAGTAAATCATGATATGAAAGATAAATATACTGCTGGTGATTTCAGGATAATATTGAGCAAGATGGCTGGGAAATAATCACAGTCCCAACTAATGGTCCAGAATGACACCTCCTCCATCACATGGCTGAACACCCAATCTGTTCTACGTGATAAAACTGCCAAGCTTCTAATGTGCATTTTTATACCACTTCAACTAAGGGACTGGGAAGGCAAACAGCTCCTGTGTGCTTCATTAAGTATGATTATCTCTGTATAATGCTTTACACTGTAAATGTGTTCTTTTTAAAAAATTTTTAATGTTTATTAATTTTTGAGAGAGAGAGAGAGAGAGAGAGAGAGAGAGAGAGAGAGAGAGAGAGAGAGAGAGAAGGCGGGGAGGGGCCGAGAGAGAGGGAGACACAGAATATGAAGCAAGCTCTAAGCTCTGAGTTATCAACACAGAGCCCAATGTCAGGTTCAAACCCATGGACCATGAGATCATGACCTGAGCTGAAGTTGGACGCTTAGCCAACTGAACCACCAGGTGCCCCAACTTTACATATGTTCTAATGCTCATAACAGCCCTGTGAGGCAAGTACAACAGTCAATATCCTCAATTTATTTATTTATTTTTTAATGTTTTATTTATTTCTGAGAGAGAGAGAGAGTGAGCAGGGGAGGGGCAGAGAGAGAGGGAGATACAGAATCTGAAACAGGCTCCAGGCTCTGAGCTAGCTGTCAGCACAGAGCCTGATACAGGGCTCGAACCCACGAACCGTGAGATCATGACCTGAGCCTAAGTCGGACACTTAACCAACTGAGCCACCCAGGCACCCCGTATATTCTCAATTTAAAGATGAGGAAAACAAGGTTCAAAGAAGTTATATGAATTATATGCAATTACTCAGAGGCAAAGTTGAAATAAGAATTTAGGAATTCTCCTTCCTCTACAGAGGAAAGCCTTACTTACAAGTTTTTGTTAAATTTATTAAGTATTTTATTGTATTTGATGCTATTATGAACGGAATTGTTTTTCTTCACTTTATTTTTGGATTGTTTCTTGCTGGTATATAAAAATGCAAGTTGACTTATATGTGCAAATGTATGTCTGTGTAATTTCAGATGATTTTTGTATACTGATCTTATGTCTTGTGACTTTGCTAAACTCAATTATTAGTTCTAGCACTTTGGTAGATTCCTTAGGATTTTCTAAGGTTGAGATCATGTAATCTATGACTCAAGACAGTTTTACTTACTCCTTTCTAATTTGGATGCCTTTAATTTCCTTTTATTACCCCTTTTTGCCTTAGTTAGAATCTCTAGCACAATGTTGAACAGAAGTAACAAGAACAAATATCTTTGCCTTTTGCCCAATCTTAGGGGTGAAGCATGCAATCTTTCACCATTAAATATTATGTTAACCATAGGTTTTTGTAGATGCTGTTTATCAGCTGAGGAACTGCCCTTATTTTTGTAATTTGTTTAGAGTTTGTATAATAAGAGTTTGTATAATAGGTGTTGGATTTTGTCACATGCTTTTTCTGTATTACTGAAACAAGCATATTCTGTTTTTGTCTTTTGTTACTTACAGTATATTAGATTAATTGATTTTAGGATGTTAAACCAACCTTGCATTCCTGAGTGAAATCCCTCTTGGCCAAGTTGTATAAATCTTTTTATATGTTCCTAGACGTAATTTGTTAATATATTGTTACAGACTTGCGCATCTAAGTTCATGAGAAATTTTGAACTACAGGTTTCTTTTCTTGTGTTTTTTTTGCCTGGCTTTTGATGTTTGGCTTCTCAAAATGGGAAAGTATTTTCTTTTCCTCTATTTTCTGAAACCGTTTGTTCAGAATAGGAAACTATTAGAGCCTTAAATGTTTCACCAATGAAGCATCTGGGTCTGGACTTGTCTTTGTGGGAAGATTTTTAAAGATCAATTTGATTTTTTTTTTTTTTTAAGCTGGGATAGATCCATTCAGATTCTCTATTTCATTTTGGGTCAGTTTTGGCAATTTGTCTCTTTTTTTAGCAATGTCTATTTCATTTAAATTGTCAACATTTTTTTGGCATTTAATTGTTTATAACATTCCCCTATAATTCTTTTAATTTCTGTGGGTTATAGTGATATTCACTTAGAATTTTAAATTCTAAACAGATCACATCATGATTGAGCTGAATCCAGGGACTGGAAAAATACTGTTTCGTTTTCAGATAAGGTAGATTTTTAAGATTAGATTTTAAAATTAAAACATATTTCTTTTTAAAAATCACTTATATGGGGCACCTGGCTGGCTCAGTCAGTTAAGTATCCGACTTACGCTCAGGTCATGATCTCACAGTTTGGGAGTTCAAGTCCCACATTGGGCTCTATGCTGACAGCTCAGAGCCTAGAGCACGCCTCAGATTCTGTGTCTCCCTCTCTCTCTGCTCCTCCTCTGCTCACATTCTGTCTCTCTGTCAAAAATAAATAAACATTAAAAAATTTTAATATAAAAAATAAAAATCATTTATATAATCTTAGTTAAGATATCCTAAAGCTACAAAGTGAAAACATTTTTAGGAGACGTGTGCATATGTGTGTTATCCTTTTTAAGAACTATTTTTTTTTAGTTTAGTTTTATTTTGAGAGAAAAAGAGAGCATGGAAGGGGCAGAGAGAGAGAGGGAAAGATTGAGGATCCCAAACAGGCTCAGCGCTGAGCCACACAGACACTCTTTTTTTTTTTTTTTTTTTTTTTACGAATAGTTTATTGTCAAATTAGTTTCCACATAACACTCAGTGCTCATCCCCATAAGTGTCCTCCTCTATGCCGATCCCCCCTCCCCCCCACATCCATCAGTCCTCAGTTTTTGTCAGCATTCAAGAGTCTCTCATGGTTTGCCTCTCTCCCTTTCCCCTACCACTTCCACCCTTCTTCTCCCCCTTGTTCCTCCGTCAAGTTCCTCCTAATCCTCCTATACGTGCACACATACGATATTTGTCCTTCTCTGCCTGACTTATTTCGCTCAGCATAACACCCTCAAGGTCCATCCATGTTGCTACACATGGCCAGATTTCATTGTTTCTCACTGACAGGCACTCTTTTAAGAACATTTTATAAAAGAGGTAAGAATAGACCATGTACACAAATACATAGTTTTCTGTAGTTAATAGAGATTTCTCTACAGATTAAATAGACAATCTATCTTCTAGGAGTCAGTATTCAAGAGTTGCTTAACAGTAGTGTGTTTCTAAAAGAACATACTATTCACAAAATAATACATATTCTATGATTCCATCCATATAAGGGTCAAAAACAGGCAAAGCTAAATCTATGATGAATAAAAGCCAGATGAAAAAGAGGAAATTTGGGGAAAGTGGATAATGATAAGCAGGGACATGAGAGTCTTCTGGGAATACATGTATACATATGTAAAAATTTATTGAGGGGCTCCTGGGTGGCTTAGTCAGTTAAGGATCCTACTTTCGCTTAGGTCATGATCTCGCGGTTCGTGGGTTAAAGCCCTGTGTTGGGCTCTGTGCTGACTGCCAGCTCGGAGCCTGGAGCCTGTTTCAGAGTTTGTGTCTCCCTCTCTCTCTGACCCTCCCCCGCTCACGCTGTCTCTCTCTCTCTCCTAGAAATAAATAAAAATATTTTAAAAAAAATTTATTGAGCTGTACACTTAACGTTTGTGCACTCTACTGTATGTAAGTTATACCTCTAGAAACAAATGATATTTGGCCATAAAAATGAATACAGTACTGATACATGCTACAACATGGATCTTGAAATCTTGAAAACATTATGCTATGTGAAAGAAGGCAGTCACAAAAGACCACTTATTGTATGATTCCATTTATATGTAATATCTAGAATAGGAAAATTTATACATAGAAAGCAAATCAGTGGTTACACTGGGCTTGGATGGTTAGGAAGAAATGGAGAGTGACTAATAATGGGTACTGGGTTTCTCTCTGGGGTAATGAAAACATCCTAAAATAGATTGTGATAATGGATGCACACTCTGAATATTCTAAAAACTACTGGATTGCACATTTTAAATGGGTATGTGAATTATAATGGTATATGAATTACATCTCAATAAAGTTTATATATAAATTTATACATAAAAACAGGCAAAAAATACATCAAATAAATAGAAAAAATTATGTTTATTAACAACAGTACGTGTAGATAAAAGATGAGCTTTATTGTGTCTCTGAAAGTTATTATAAACAGTGTACAGAAGTTGGTTGTTAAATATTCAGGAATTATATGGGCCACTTATTAAATCATTGGTAGTCTGAACTTATTACCCACAGAATTAGCAAATGCTACATATCAGAGGGTTTTTTCCCCAGTGAGCCAGTTTACTAGAAAACCACTGGTTATTTTGCATACTTAGAAAGAGATTGGTTCTGAGGTTATTATAGGGAGAAGAAAATGGACTTACAGATTTTTCCATTAATGTTACAGTGGGAGTAGAAAGGGTGGCAGGTGTTGTGAAGGAAGAATAGGTAGTGCATCGTATAAAGAAAAAATATTGTCACTTGAGAAAATGAAGCATTTACAAAGAGTTTTTGTACTGAAGAAGTTTTAAAAAAAAGAAGTTGAGATCAAAGAAAATGAGAAGTGAGAGAAGTCTTTGAGTGTGGTGATTCAAATGGCCATTAGAGACCTTTTAGAATATTAATGAAAGTCAGAACCAATGCCTTTAAGAAAATTAGAAGAAAGGACGCTTGGATGGGTCAATTGGTTAAGCGGCAGAACATGATCTCACAGTTCACGACTTCGAGCCCCTCCCCCCTCATAGGGCTCTGTGCTGACAGCATAGATTCCGTGTCTCCTTCTCTCTCTGCCCCTCCCCTGCTCATACTCTGAATCTCTCTCAAAAATAAATAACATTTAAAAATTTTTAATAAAATTTAAAAATTAAAAAAAGAAAATTAGAAGAAAAGCAAAGAGAATAGTATAATCTCTCATTAGATATGTGTATTCATAAAAGGAATGAGACAAACTGCAAGGTACCTAAAGGGGACAGAAAGATCAAGTGGCAGTTTTGTTTGTTTATTTGTTTGTTTTTTAAGTTAAGGAGATCTGTGCATGTTCAAGACAGAGGGAAAGTAATCAAAGAGATGGAAAATAAAGGAGAAGGAATAAAACAGATAACAGGAAGGAAGAGTCTAGAGAAATGGGAGGGAATAGCTTCAAAGGACAGCACGGGAGAAGGTATTAGCCCTAGGAATACGGATCACACTTCTAAAAGCAGAAGAAAGGGAAGGTGATAAAAGAACAATGTTACATGCAAAGGAGGAAAGATGTACAAATCTGTAACTGATGTCCTCAATTTTCTCAGTATAGTAAGAAGGACATGAAATTACGTATTAAAAATAGGGAGGTTGGAATGAGACTGAAGTCTTGAGGAAAGTAGAAAATATGTGGAATAGCTGCTGTGGGAAATATACCAGAGCATCAGCAAATACTGGGCATTACATTAAGCCCAACTAAGCCAGCAACATTAATCTCTAGAAGGCCAACTTAAAAGTCCAGGAAGAGAAACAAAGAATTAACAGAAACCGAAAGATCTAGGGTTAGACCATGATGAATTGAAGGGAGGCAGACGGGGGCAGTGAAGAGTTAAGGAGGCAAAGGGATCTAGACATTTCTCCAAAGATTTACTAATTGCTAAAAAAATCACATGGAAAGATGCTCAACAACATTAGTCATCATGGAAATGCAAATCAAAACCACAATGATACTACTTCACACCTACCAGGATGGCTATGAGCAAAAAAGACAGGCAATAACAGTGATGGCAAGAATGTGGAGAAACTGAAACCTACATACACTGCTGCTGTATCTGTAAACTGGTGCCCAACTTTGGAAAACAGTTCTTCAAAGTGTTAAGCATATAGTACCATATGATCCAGAAATTATACCCAAAGGGATATAACCAAATGAAAACGCAGATTTTTAAAATTTATTATTTTTTAAGTAGGCTCTACACCCAATGCAGGGCTTGAACTCACAACCTCAAGATTGCGAGTCACATGCACTACTGACTGAGCCAGTCAGGTGCCCCTGGAGGCCCATTTTTTTTAAAACCCATACACAAATAAAAACAGCATTATTCACAATAGCCAAAAAGTGTAAACAATCCAAATGTCCATCAACTGATGAATGGATCAACAAAATATGTCCATACACAATATTATTCACCTATAAAAAGGAAGGCAGTATTAATACATATTACCACCTTGGATGGACCTTGAAAATAGTACATTAAATATAAGAAGCCAGCTATAAAAGGCTGCATATTGTAGGATTCCATTTATATGAAATGTCCAAAGTACACAAACATCTGAGAGCAGAAAGTAGATTAAACATCTGAGAGGATGGTTGCTAAGGGTAGGCTGGGGGGATGGGAGTGACTGTAATAGATATGGGGTTTCTTTTTGTGGTGATGAAACATTTTGGAATTAGATAGTGGTGATGGTTGTGTAACATTGTGAATACACTAAAAACCCCTAAATTGTACATTTTAAAATGGTTTAAATGGTAAATTTTATGTTATATGAATTTTATTGTAATTTAAAAAGATACATTAAAGTATCCTATCTTTTATAACTGTTCCTTCAATCTTTTCCAATTACTGTGTATGTTCCAAGGCAAAAGCAAATACAGCTATGCCTCCTGGCTAGGGTTTCAATTCCTCCTAAGTATAGAAAATGAAACCAAATATTCTTCCACTACAACAGATCAGCAAAATCTTTATCTCTCTAGAGTTGTCTCCAGCTAGAATGAATAGTATTTCTAAAACATCTTTCTATAAATGGTGTCTCTCGAAGATGCTTTATAAAAGCAGGACTAAGTATTTCTACCTATATTCCCCTAAAACATACCTCCTTCATTTTATCCTCAAGGGAATGCTACAGAACAGTATTATTTTCAAGTCATTTGACTATCTGGTTGTGAAACATAAATGAAAATGGATTTAGAACTTGAAAAAACTTTGATCTAAATTCCAGCTCTATCATTTAATAGCTGTGAAATCACAGCTTTCATCTTCTATAAAATGGAAGATAATAATACTGGTTCCACAAGGTTACTTGAGAGTTAAATAAAATAGCATATGCAAAGTAACTAGCACAACTTTTTACCTTAGTGGCATTCAACAAATTTAGGTCATCATCATCAACATGAGTTCATTTTCTGTTCCATTCTATGAAACACAGGGGTCCATTACATCAATAAAATAACTAATTTTAGGTTATTTTATCAATACATTACATGTATTGGGGTTCATTACATCAATAAAATAACTAATTTTAGGTTAATTGTATTAACCTAAGAGGTGAGTTTCTAGATGCTATATGAAGTTTCTAATTCTATAAAAATTACAACTAATACTACAACTAAAAATTCTATTAATGATCATCATTTCCTAAATTATGAATGGTCTTCTAAATGCAATATTGCTTTCATAAAAACTTTTCCTGATTATGTTCACATATATTAACACACTATTCCGCAAAATTCCAGTCAAAGAGATGAGATTCTGGTGGGGAAATGGAGGGGAGTTCGGGTGGCTCAATTGGTTGGCTGTAGGACTCTTGATTTCCGCTCAGGTCATGTTCTCACGGTTTGTGGGTTTGAGCCCCGCATCAGGCTCTGCACTGACAGTGTGGAGCCTGCTTGGGATTCTCTCCCTCCCTCCCTCTGCCACTCCCACACTCACACTTGCCCTCTCTCAAAACAAACAAATAAACTTAAAATAATTTAAAAAAGGGGCGCCTGGGTGGCTTAGTCGGTTAAGCGACCGACTTTCGCTTAGGTCATGATCTCGCGGTTCGTGGGTTCGAGCCCCGCGTCGGGCTCTGTGCTGACTGCCAGCTCAGAGCCTGGAGCCTGTTTCAGTCTGTGACTCCCTCTCTCTCTGACCCTCCCCTGCTCACGCTGTCTCTCTCTCTCTCTCTCTCTCTCTCTCCTAGAAATAAATAAAATATTTAAAAAAAATAATAATTAAAAAAAAAAACTCAGGTTAAGACCAAAACTTGATACTGGCTTCCCAGTATCCTTAGTTCTATTTCTAAGGATTCTTAAATATTTTTCAGCAAAAGCTTTCAGAATGACGGAGAGAAATATTCCCTTTTACTCAAACATGTGGCACAAATGATAACAGGTGTTCCTGAGATCCAAATTATTTCCATAATACTAGAGTAAAGGCTATGGAGTCAAGAAAGAAGGGATAAGGAACAGAGCAGAAAGATTCCACTCCCTGGGGACAGGAAGGAAGGAAGGGAGGAAGGAAGAAGAAGGAAGAAAGGAGAGAGGGAGGGAGAGGGAGGTAAGGGGAGAGGGAGAGAGAGAGGAAAGGATGAAGGGAAAAAGAAAAGTAATAATCTTCTCAGATTCTATGGCCATTTCAAAGAATGTAAACAGTGAACTCATCTATCTGCTATTTGGATGTTTCCTAGACCTTCTAAGTTCAACTCGTACTAAATTAAACTCATCATCTTTCTCCTAAACCAGCTCTTCTTTCTGTATTTCTTATTTAAGTAAGAAGCATCCCATTTACACAATATACTTAAGACTGATGAAATCTAGGAGTCATCTTTAACACCTTTCATCCTTTACATCCTGATTTCCAAGAATTATCTATTTTAAAACCTTAAAGTTTTAGTTTAAGTCCTCATTATCTCCAACCCGGATCATTACAGCAATCTCACAACTAGTTCTCTGGTTTCTGTCTATCACTGTTTCAGCTCATCCTTTCCAAAGCAATCAGGATGATCTTCTAAATTGCAAATCTGATCACATTATCCATAGGATACAGTTCAAACTCCTTAGCACAGCACACAAGATCCTTCATAATCAGGTTGTTGCTTACCTTTTGCAGATTATTTTCTGAACTTTAAACTCTAATAATATTATTCATGGTTTGCTAAACATATTATTATTTCACACTTGAACTTGGATTCTATCTCTTGTCCATTATTTGAATTTCTATTTATTCTTCGAAGTTCAGTTCAGAAATAATCTCCTCAGTGAAGCTTTCCCAAAACCACTGTCCCCACCTCTAGGTCAAAGTTAATCTGTTGCTCATCTAGGCAGCCACTGTATTTCTAACTTTCTTCTTTTATTTGGCCCTTTACATTTTATATCTTAATAACTTCTCTATTTCCCCTATTTGTCTGTGAGCCTGTTAATAGCAAGGTCATCTTTGCATCTTTGCATCTCCAGTGCATAGCAACTGGCACACAGATGTTCTCAATACATGAGATTGTGAGATCTATCTCCATTAGCAGAACTGTTGCCAATTTGTGACTTATCCATACATATGATAAATATTGAGATAGGTAAATGTCTTATTCTTCACAAGTATTTTTTAATTCTTTTTGATAGTATCTTTAGAAACATCTGTATCAGTAAATTCTTTTCTTTTTAATTTAAATTCAAGTTAGTTAACATACAGTGTAGTACTGATTTCAGGAGTAGAACCTAGTAATTCATCACTTACATATAACATCCAGTTCTCATCCCAACAAGTGCTCTCCTTAATGCCCATCATTTCACTCCCCCCCAACCCACCTCCCTTCCAGCAACCCTCAGCTTGTTCTCTGTATTTAAGAGTAAATTCTTTATACTTACAAACAAACCAGCCATAAAGTTATCCCTTCAGTTTTCCTCAATTCTTTCTCTCTTCTTTCCAATTCATCCTGATCCAGCAACGCAGCTACCTAATACTAGATGATCCTTCTAATTCTCTCCACCCTTGCAAGGAAAAAGAATTCTTCTGAGCTCTGAGCTACAGAACTCTCCATTAGACTCCTATCTCTCAAAGGGAAGGTCTTATTTATTTTTATACTCTGGCTACGCTGGCACATTGTGTGTGATAAAATCTTGTTTGCTCAACCCAAATTTCAACTAATGAGTGGATACATAAAATGTAGTATCCACATTTTAGATACAGAAAATATTCTAAAATTGGTTGTGGTGATGGTTGCACAATTCTAAATATATCCAAAACCATTGAACTGTACAGTTTAAATGGGTGGATTATATAATCTCAATAGAACTGTTATAAAAACAGGAAAAAAATATAGTTTGCTTTTACTACAGACTTGAAAAGAGATCAGAGATAGAAAGTAAAAGTGTACAATGACAGACAAGTTTGTTTAGTAGACACTCCTCACTAGGGTTGGTACAGCCTGTTGAGTGAATGAATCTTTGACCATTGTTAGCCCATGCTAAATAGCCAATGTGGACTAGAAAGGAATGTGGAATAAGTAGCAAGTCACACAGTTGATCTGTGATATGAAATACGAAGCAAAGCAATTTAAAGCACGGAAATTCCTCAATTCTAAGGATTTAGAAATTTAAGTCTTCTCAAAGCCCATTCCACTATAACTTGTCTTCTTTCCTCTATTCCTGGATTTTGTGACTAGCTAAGAGTCTAGTCTACTACTAGACCAAGTCTAACCTACTTGGTTATAACTTGTCCCTATTCCAAGACTGATTGCTGAATCGGTGCTTACCATCATCTCCTTGACCTACAAGAAACATTCATATATTAACCATGTCTCGTTTTGTTGACTGCTGAGTCATTTTCTGAGTACACCGGACATGATGTGCAGAATAATGGCTTCCTAAAGATATCTACATGTTATTCTCTGGAACCTCTGACTATGTCACCTTACATGGCAAAGGGGGCTTTGCAGATATGATTAAATTAAAGGATTTTGAGATAGGGTGATTATCTTGGATTATCCAAGTATGTTCAATGTAACTATAGTGGTCTTTTTTTTTTTAATTGTGTTTATTTAATTTGGAGAGAGAGAGAGACAGAAGAAGGGGCAGAGTGATAGGGAAACAGAAAATCTGAGACATGCTCTGCACTGACAGACAAGAGCCCAATGTGGAGCTCAAACTCACAAACCATGAAATCATGACCTGAGCCAAAGTCAGACATTCAACCAACTGAGCCACCCAAGTACCCCATCATAAGGGTCTTTATAAGTGAATGAGGAGGGAGGAGAATCAGAATCAAAAGACATGTGATGAGGAGTATCTGGGTGGCTCAGTCAGTTAAGTGTCTGACTCTTGATTACAGATCAGGTCATGATCTCACAGTCTGTGACATCAAACCCCATCAAGCCCTCATCGGGCTCTGCACCGACATCACAGAGCCTGCTTGGGATTCTCTTTCTCCCTCTCTCTCTGCCCCTCCCTGGCTTGTGCTTGGGCTTTGTCTCTCACTCAAAAAAAAAAAAAAAAAAAAAAAAAAAAACTTTAAAAAATAAGAAGAGATATGATGAGAGAAGCAGCAGTCAGACTGATGTGATTTCTGGCTGGCCATTGAGCAACACAATGGAGGAAACCGCTCAAAACTGGAAAAGACAAGAAAACAAATTCTCCCTTAGAACCTACAGCCCTATCAACACTTTGATTTTAGCCCTCCAAAATCCATTTCAGACTTCTAACCTCCAGAACTGTAAGATAATATATCTGTATTGTTTTAGGCCATTAAATATGTGGCAATTGGTTAAGCAACAACAGGAAAAGTAATACACTTGACCATACCAATATCATCAGTATCAGACCTAAAACATATGCCTCCTATTGGTAGAGTCCAGTTGCTTTTACTGTTCAAGATAGAGTATTGGTTTAAAACAAATGTTAACTGTGTCAAAGTAAAAATGCTTTTTGCTTGGCACTACATGAGGTTCCAGGAGTAACCAGTGGAAACTGCAGTTTGATCCATGCCTAACAGTCAATATAGGTAAAGAAAATACAATCCTTTCACTGGAATTTTGAAACATGGATTTCATAATAATATTATGTATCAATAATAACTTCAATTGTACATGTGTTCATTGAATGTTTTTTAGGGGAAGCTTTAAGAAGGGTACCAAACTGAGACAGGACAAGCTGTTTGGAATGGGGTCTTTCATCAACAGCTTGGCAGTGGTTAGGAAATACAAGATAACGTCCCAGGGATAAAGGTACATAAGGTAGGCAATAATAGAAAAAGGCTCTCATCTATGATATAACCAGGAGTAGAGTGAAGGAATGACATGGAGAAAAAAAGTAAGACACAGAAAGCTAAACACTATGAGATGATACTAAGATCAGATGACTGTCTGGAGCTCCAATTTCTCTATTTTATTCATTTTAATTTACTCTTTAGTTTAATAACCTAACTTAACAACTTCTAAATTTTTCTAACATTCTTTTTCCAGTTCCAATGTACAGCTTTTGCAACTTAGCTGTGAACTACAATTTGATTGCAAAGTAGAACATTTCTAACAACTGTGAAAATACTATTCACACTTACTATTCATTCTTTCCATTATTTAAGACTAGTCATACTGATGTTATCAATTTTACATCAGTTTCTACCATCCCCCTGCAGGTTAAGTATTCAAAAAAGAAATCTTTTCCTTACAATTGCACAGCGTGGCATTTTTGAAGAAATTCCATCTTCTTCTGTTGCCCCATTGGGTCCAGGTACTTCTTTCCTCCTCTTTCTTGTGTTGACTTTGGCTGAACTCTGGGCATCCATCTTCTTTTAACTGGTCATTGAAAGTGAAAAAGAATTTTTTTCTCATTGAAGTGGAGAAAAAAGTCTGTTACCAGTATTTCAGAGATGTTAACATGGAGACACTGAGCAAAAGATCAATTCCATAGCACACATTTCACAAGATGAGCCAACTGCACCTGGCAAAAAACAACAAAGCTTCACAAAATACATGCTCCAGTAGAAACACTGAAATGCCTCTCTGTGGAACAATGGCCACAATTAATCACCTGACCTTGGAAATTATTACCCAGACCAATGCAGCTGGTATACTAAACTGCTAATTTCATATTCCGACTAAATGTAAAAGATTGGAATAACTTGGCTGAGAAAGTTATATAGCATTTACCACCCTCCCCTAATAACATCCCTGGTCCATAGGAGATATGATAAATACATGGAAAAGTGAAAGGTATGTCTTTGGTGAAGATGGGGGAAAAAAAAGCCTTTTTAAAAGAGACAGCCATCACCAATTCCTGGTTTAACAAAGCATGTATTTCTTAACTCTTAATGCTCTGTAGATTTCAGAGACCACTCCACTGGGGTTATCTATGAAAACTGTGAAGTAAGCATATTGTATCTTTTAGATGTCTTTCCTTTTCCTTGTCTAATACCCCTTCCTCTTTCAGAGTTAGCACCTTACGCTATTCAGAGCCCCAACTATTAAAACCCACCCTGGCTTCTCCTTCCCCCAGTGAAAACTTATAAATTACTCTCTTACTTAGCAGAAAGCTTCTAGCAACTAGCTACCACAGAACACTTCCAAATATTTGATGTTTATGTCCATATGTTGGCTAGTGCTACCTCTCCAACACCCTGCAAGGATATCTGCATTTTTCTTGGGTAACATAACTTTCACAGAGAAATTAATTTGATAATGATGCAATTTCAGGCATCAATCAGAAACTGGGGATAGAGAAACTTTAATGGTCAACTGTCATCTCTGCCTAATTTATGTACAGTGAAAGGTGGCAAAAAGATCCTCAGAGCAGAGATGAAAAACAAAAAATTGCCAGGGGCACTGGGTGGCTTAGTCAGTTGAGAAACCAACTTTGGCTCAGGTCATGATCTTGCAGTTCATGAGTTCAAGCCCCACATCAGGCTCACTGCTGTTAGCCTGTTAGTGCACAACCTGCTTTGGATCCTGTCCCCCTCTCTCTGCCCCTCTTGCACTTGCACTCTCCCCCAAATAAAGTATTTTAAAAAATGCCAGACAGAATGAGGACATTCTATTCCACCTTACTGCAGCTCACAAGCCCTCCTACATAAGATGTTTACCTAAACAGCTGCAATTGTGCCTTTCTTTCCTCCAGCTAAATTCCAAGTGGCAATATGACAAGATCTACAAGAAGCCTGACCTAATTCTTAAAGAGTGAAGGTGACATCCATGAGTCATGGCTAAGTATTAGGCTGACATGAAAAATGTCAGAGTCCAAAGTGAAAGATGAACACCACCCAGAAACTTCCTTTCATCACAAATGCAAATTAAAATGGAATAAAGATATTATACATTTAACAAGTTTTCCAGTGATGATCAGAACTTTTCTTCATTACTGTTATTATGTTTCAAAATATCTAGAGGTTGTATTACTACTCCTATCTCACTGGTCTTGGAGGCCTACTAAAAACACCTAATCAGGGGTGCCTGGGTGGCTTAGTCAGTTAAGCGTCTGACTTCGGCTTAGGTCATGATCTCAAGGTCGTGGGTTCGAGCCCTGCGTCAGGCTCTGTGCTGACAGCTAGCTCAGAGCCTGGAGCCTGTTTCAGATTCTGTGTCTCACTCTCTCTCTGACCCTCCCCTGCTCATGCTGTCTCTCTCTCTCTCTCAGAAATAAATTAAAAAAACAACAACAACATTAAAAAAACACCTAATCAGTGCAATTAGTGACCATCTCTAATTTACACACAATAGGACTTTTGCTTAAGTATCTGTTAACTTCTTCTCAGGGTAAGTAGACAAAATCCATTATGAAAAATGTAATGAGCAATCTGGTGTCAGGCAGCTGAAGGTCAGGTAGTCACTAATAGTGGGAACTTACTGTGTACAAGGTCCTATAACATACTTTTTGAAGTAAACTATTTTCTCAAGAAGACTTCAATTCAGCTGAAGAAACCACATGTTCAGGATATAAAAGTGCTCCTTAGGATTCTAAAACCACTGGGGGAAATTTGTTAAAGAATAGGATATTTAGATAGTTTCAAAGTATCTCCAAATATTTTGAAGTAATCCACATAAATTACTTATTAATTACAATGGGAAAAGAGTTATCTTTATAGTGAAAAAATTTCTTAGCTAAGTGATCCAAGTTAATTAACATCACCAATAATGCCTCCTGATGTCAGGCAATAAGGACACATCACCTGCCCCAAAAATACAGCCTGTATGGATTTATAAGGAACAAGAAAACAAATCTCAAATAAAAGACATTCTAGGGGCGCCTGGGTGGCTCAGTTGATTAAGCAGCAGACTTTGGCTCAGACCATGATCTGACGGTTCAAGCCCACATCAGGCTCCCTGTAGTCAGCACAGAGCCTGTTTCAGATCCTCTGTCCCTCTTTTCTCTCTGCCCTTCCCCAGCACGTGCATTCACACACATTCTCTCTCTCTAAAAAAAAAAAAAGATTCTACAGGGTGCCTGGGTGGCTCAGTTGGTTGAACATAGACTCTTGATTTTGGCTCTTGAAGATAGCCCATGTTGGGCTCCATGCTGAACATGGATAAATAAAAAAATAAATACAAATTTTTAAAAATTAAAAAAAACCAACAACATCAAACCTGTAACTCTTCACAGAATGTAAACCATGAAAAACAATGAAGGGCAGCTGAATGGCTCAGTCAGTTAAGCATCCAACTCTTGATTTCTGCTCAGGCCATGATCTCATGGTTCACGAGTTCAAGTGCTACGTTGGTCCACACTGATGGTGTGGAGCCTGCTTGGGATTCTCTCTCTTTCTACCCCTCACCAGTTCGAGCATGCTCTCTCTCTCTCAAAATAAATAATAAATTAACACACACACACAAACACACACACTGAAAGGCTGAGGGATTGTTCCAAAGAAATGACAGTGAAATTTCATTTCCAGACTGCAGGAGAAATTGTTATAAAGGATAGTTATTAGGACAATCAGTAAAATCTGAATATGGACCATGTACCAAATCATAATACACATCAACGTTAAAATAAACTTCCTGGAGCACCTGAGTAGCTCAGTCAGCTAAGTATCCACTTTAGCTCAGGTCATGATCTCAGGGTTCGTGAGTTTAGGCCCCACATTGGACTCTCTGCAGTCAGCACAGAGCCCATTTCAGATCTTCTCTCTCTCTGTCCCTCTCCCGGTCATGCTCTGTCTCAAAAATAAACATTAAAAAGATAAACTTCCTGATAATTACACTGTGTTATGTAAAAGACTATCCTTGTTTTAAGCAGATAAATGCTGAAGTACCTTGGGGTAAAAGGGTCATGATCTCAGCAACTTACCCTTAGCAGCAGTAATAGCAGCATGGGAAGAAGGAGAAGGAGGGAAAGAAGGGAGGGAGGAGGGAATGAAGGAGAAGAAAGGGGAGGAGGAGGAGAGGAAGAAGGGCGAAAGAGTGGAGGAGGAGAAGGAAGAAAAGGAAAATTGTGTCTATACCATGTTATATATTAAAAAAGGTAAAGCAAACATGGGAAAATGTTATCAATGTATGAAACTAGATGGGGTATAAAGAAGTTAATTTATATATTCTTTTATATATATTTTATATATATATATATATATTCTTGCAAATTTTCTATAGGCTTTACACTTTTTAAATAAAACATTTAATTTTTAAAATGTTTTGTAACAATTTCCCACACAGATAGGCTCTCATATAAGATTGTCTTTTGGATTCTCTAGAAACTTATTCCTTCTCCTTTCTACCTCTTTGATTTAGTATACATGATACAAATATTCCAAAAAGTATATGTTTTAGTAATCTAAACATCTTACAAGGAAGTAAGATCATAACAGCAACAGTCATAATAATGACTATTTGTTTTTGAATACTTACTATGTGCCAAGCACTGTGCTAGGCACTTAATACACTTTATTCTCATTTAACCCATACAACCTGAGATGCAGGTATTATTAGCCCCAACTTACAAATGAGAAAACTAAGGATCAGGAAAGTTAAGCAACATATCAAACAGATCACACCTAGCCAGTGGGAGAGCCAGGATTTAAATCCAGACTTGCCTAATTCCAATGTCCTTACCACTATATGTCTGTCTCCCAGAAATCCAAGGTTTTTACATTTATTTTATTTTTTAATTTTTAAAATTTATAATATTTATTTTTGGGAGAGAGAGAGTGAGCAGGGGAGGGGCAGAGAGAGAGGGAGACAGAGGATCCAAAGCAGGCTCCACACTGACAGCAGATACCCTGATGTGGGACCCAAACTCATTTCAGATCACGACCTGAGCTGAAGTCCAAAGCTTAACCAACTGAGCCACCTAGGTGCCCCAGAAATCCAAGACTTAAAAAGAAGCTGTCTCATCATCAAGACTGCCACTTCATTCTATTAAGAACATTTTCTCTGTGGCATTGTTCCCTTAAGCTCTTGCAGATATAAATAAGTCCTAACTGCAAAGAATAAAAGGTCACAGTTACTTAAAGGTAAACAAGGCCCCAGGACCAATCAAACATAACTGACATGGCTATTGGCCTGATTCAGAGGCAGTCCAATTTGTCAGCTGTACAGATATGTAGATCTTCCCTATTGGATAGTTTTGCTATGATTTTTCTAAGCTTTCAACTTAAGCAATAAAGAATTCTTGGGGCACCTGGGTGGCTCAGTTGGTTGAGTCACCACTCTTGATTTCAGCTGGGGTCAGTGTTCCAGAGATCATGGGTCATGAGATCAAGCCCTATGTCCAGCACTGAGCTGAACATAGAGCCTGCTTAAGATTCTCATTCTCTTTCTCTCTCCCTCTCCCCTGCACTCAATCGAGCTCTCTCTCTCAAAAAAGAAAGAAAGAAAGAAAGAAAGAAAGAAAGAAAGAAAGAAAGAAAGAAAGAAAGAAAGAAAGAAAGAAAGAAAGAAAGAAAAGAAAAAAGAGAATTCTTTAATCTCTGTTCCTCCCTCTTCTGACATTATGAATATACTTTACTTTCCTGATACAAAACAATTTTTTTAATTTTTTTAAATGTTTTTTTAATTTATTTCTAGGAGAGAGAGAGAGAGAGAGAGAGAGAGAGAGAGAGAGACAGCGTGAGCAGGGGAGGGTCAGAGAGAGAGGGAGTCACAGACTGAAACAGGCTCCAGGCTCTGAGCTGGCAGTCAGCACAGAGCCCGACGCGGGGCTCGAACCCACGAACCGTGAGATCATGACCTAAGTGAAAGTCGGACACTTAACCGACTAAGCCACCAGGCGCCCCTCCTGATACAAAACAATTTAAAGGGTGCCATAATAAATTGAGGGAATAAATGTCATGTCATATTTTCAACAATTATTTTCCGTAACTTCCAGTTAAAATCCTTTAATGTTTAACAGAAAATACCTAACAGTCCAAAGACATGTTTATAGGAATTTCTCAGAATTCTTTGCTCTGTTGGGGGCGCGAAAGGGGTGGGGGTATGTGTGCTACAATATTTTTACAGCTTATTGAAGTATAATTAACATACAATAAACTATATTTAAAGTATATAATTCAATGCATTTTAACATATCTATACATCTGTGAATCATCAAAATTAAGACAACCAACATAACTATCATTCTCAGATTTCCTCATGCCACTCACTTTATAGTCTATCCTTTCCTCCTCAACTTCAACTCTGCTTTGCTTTTCTGTTTGTTTTATATTGTGGCAAAATATATATAACATAAAATTTGCTTTGCTTTCTAACTGCTTACTTCTTGAAGTTCTGAACCATCTTGCCATATGATTCAACTTAACTAGATAAACACACAGTGGATATTATTATACTAGAAAGAAGCAAAGGCTCTCCTTCTAAGAGTTAAAATATTGTCGGTGTGGTTTTAAAGACATTCTAAAGCTAAATTAGTATCTGGGGTGGTTGGACCTTGTGACACTGGATCTATTTCACTAGATTAAAAAATAAAGGGGTACCTGGGTGCTCAGTCAGCATTGACTCTTGATTTTGGCTCATGGTTCATGGATTTGAGACCTGTGTGGGCCTCTGTACTAACAGCATAGAACCTGCTTAGGATTCTCTCTTGCACGCCCCCCCTGCTCTTTCTCTCTTTCTTTCAAAATAAATAAATGATTTTTTTAATCATACAAAAAATATAAAATATAATAATGAGGACTCGAGGCAAGAGAAAAGATTTGTATGATTAGCTAATTAAGTAGCTAAAGTAAACTCCACAAACACAGGAAGAATCAAGGGAACCACTGTTGTTATTAATATGTTATAAAGCCCTTTGGTAAATGATAGTATTAGTAATACTAATATATTTTACCTGTATTTCATTTGAGTAACAACCAAATTTCTTCATCTCCCTTATATAAACACCTTTAATCAAATGTCTAAGGCAGTGCTTCTCAATATTTTTTTAAATCCATGCTCCATTTTAAGAAACATAGAAATCTTAACCTCACTCCATCAGCATAGTGTAGAGATTAAAAGAGTTCAGGCCCTAAAGTCAGTTTACCTAAATATGAATCCTATCTCTACCACTTATTAGCCATGAGAACTTGGGACAAATTCCTTAGTCATCAGAGTTGCATCACCTAACAAATGAGGTTCAAATGGAGTAATCCATGTAAAGCCTTAGCTCAGTGCCTGGTATACAGTAGTGCTTGTAAATATTAGCTACCATATTATTTAGTATTAGTAGTTGTCATCATCTGCCTTAAAGCTGGACTTCTGTGTACCCTCTATATCCAAAAAGATTTTGTCAAAATTATTGCTATTTTACAATGGCTGTCAAGATTTTAAATTATTTTAACAAGTTGGAATAAGCAAAATGTTTGCTTTTTATACAAAACAATTATTTTGCTGGGATTGCTATTATACAAAGTACACTTTTAATGTAAAAATATGGTAAAACATGAAATATGCTATATCTCCTGCTATATCTCTCCCACTCCTACCCCATTTAAGAACTACTGTTGTAGCAAGAACTCTTCTAGAGTCTGATCTTTTTTTTTAAAGTTTATTTATTTGAGAGAGAGAGTGTGTGTGCATGTGAGCAAGCAGCAGAGAGAGAGGGAAACAGAATCCCAAACAGACTCCATGCTGCCATCACAGAGCCCAACTTGGGGCTCAATCCCACAAAACTGTGAGATCATGAACTGAGCCACAACCAAGAGTCAGACATTTAACTGACTAAGCCACCTGGGCACCCCTGCTAGAGTCTGATAATAAGCTGTGATGAAGAAAGAAATATTACCACCACTATTACTAACAGTGAGTGCTTATATAATACCTGTATACCTAAATACTTAAAAATACTTAAAACTCCCTTAATTTCACAATCCTTTGACATAGGTATATTGTTTTTTAACACTAATATTTTCACAGATGAGAAAACTGAGGTTCAGATAAGTTCATGTAGCTACTAAGTTGAAAGCTAGGAATCAAACTCAGTCAGGCTGGCTGCAGACTACACACCCCTAACTACTACTGTATACAATGTGATACAAAACTATACTGCACAAGAAGGTACCTAATAACTATCTCTAACTATGCCAATGCTTGTCATGTTGGATAGAGCAAACAACTGGTCTGTGAAAGACAACAACAACAACAACAAAAATGGATTATTGGTTGGAAGATGCAGAGTCATAAATTTTAACATAATAAAAACCTTTTTACGAACAAGAGTTATCTGAAACAGGACTGGGCTACCTCAGGGGGCATTTCATTTTGGCACACCAGGACATTCGAGCAGAGGTTGTGTAGAAACACATTTATTCGGGGTTTTTTTTGGCCATTATCCTATTAATTTTAGCTGATCTTTTTGCTTATTCCAACTTGTTAAAATAATTTAAAATCTTGACTGTCATCTATAATATTAGCTATTTATCATAATTTCACGTAGTCTATAAAACTTGAAAAGGTTTTTGTCTCCATCCAAGTCACAGCACATCACTCTCTCCTGGCCATAGACTGACCAGGATTTATATATATCATCATATACTAATGTGACAATACCATTAGATCCTTTCCCCCTTGTTATGATCCACTCTTTTTTAATGTTTTTTTTTTAAGGGGGAACATACATGTGCACAGGGGGAGGGGCAGAGAGATAGAGGAGAAGAGAGAATCCCAAGCAGGCTCTGAGCCAGTAGCACAGAGCCTGACGCAGAGCCTGATGTGAGGCGTAATTCCATGAACTGTGAGATCATGACCTGAGCCAAAATAAGATCCACTCTTAATACTCTAGGTTCATACAATATAACACATGGTAGAGTTTATCTTTAGAAAACAGAATAGAGAATATATTTAAAATTCTTAATGATTAGGGTATTCAGTTAGATGTAGGGGATTGTGTTATTACTCAATCCATATTTCTCTATCACAATACCAAAGATTATGGTGATAATAGTGATGATAATAATTATAGCTAATATTTATAGAATACTATCTATGGCCAAGAACTTTTAACTTCTGTATGTATTGAATAATTTAATCCTGGCAACAACCCTATTATAAGGTAGGTAATAGTATTATCCCTATTTTACAGTTTGAGGAAATCAAGGTACAGCTAAGTTAAATGACTGAGGTAACACACCTAAGACAGGGCAAAAACAAGATTTGAACCTAAGCATTCTAGCTCTGGGGCCTGTGCCACTTAACAACACTATGATACCTAATATATAAAATGGTCATATTTGAGTTTAATTAAAACCACTTACTATATTCTGCCAGACAGGAATTTACTTTCATCTTTCATAAACAGTTGGCTCCCTTCTCACTGTGCATATCAATGGCAGACTACTCAAGAACTCTAGGCACTTGTTTTGGTTTGGACCAAAATAGAGGAGTAGAAAGGACACTAGACTAGGAATCATATCATATAAACTGGGATTTAATTCTATCTCCTTCTAGTACCTTAACTCGAGGTTAAGGTAAGTCCCTTGATTCTAAGAGTTTATTCATGTGATTAAGGAAGCCTCTAATAAAATGTACTTATTCTCTAAGTCATGCTAAGGGTCAAATGGGAAATTAGACTATAAACTCCCTGATGTAGTACAGATTTGTTGTTTGTCTCCCACTGTTTAATCCTCCTGTTCCAAAAAGAGCCCATTTTTATTTGGAGACTCACTTTCATTTGGTCTCTGTAAGCCTCAATCGCAAACCCTAGCATCAGATCACATGTGCCAAACCTAAACCAATCAGCACATCACTCTCTCCTGGCCATAGATTGGGGGGAGGAAGGGAGAAGGGATAAGCAGTAATAGGTGACCTAAGCCAGTCCAATCAGAGTAAATTTCAGAACTCACCAGACGGAAATGCTTGGATAAAGATGATCACTCCTTTCTCTGTGGATCTGACCCTAAAGACATGACTTTGGGAACCATCCTGTGACAATCTAGTGCCCCAACCTATCACCAGGAGGTGAGCCTGTTTTGAAATTCTCAACATGGACACAAAGAAAGCAAGCTAGTGGTGGAGAGAATTCAGATCCTTAGTTAAACTGGGTTTCTTATCACTTGGAACCACAAAAATCACAATTGATGCATCTAATACCTAGCAACGAGCTCTGGCACAGAGTAGGCGCTCAATAACTATTTGAATAAATATACTAAGTATAAAAAACCACTCTGAAATTTTGAAAAGCACTTTCTTTATACATTACTGTTTTGTTTTGATGGAAAGGGGTCAAGTTCTTGTCGGTTTATAAATGTATCAAAGATGACACAAGAAAAGTCCCATCCTGTTAAAAATATTTTTTCCTTATCTGCTCACACTATTCCTTATCTGTGTACATACAGTTCTTCTATTTTCTAAAATGACTTTTGTGTCTTACACTGTTATTTTAAACTGAACATTACACATCAGACTTAAACTCAGGTCTTAAGATCCTATGGATCTAATACATTAGGTGTTTCATGTAAAACACTTCTGTACCTTATCTACTTTCTTAGGAGATGGAGAACACAAAGGTCACAGACATTCCATAACAATAACTCTAAACGAATTTAAAAATCATAGAGATTAACCCTCACGCCTTTCCTCTAGGACTACTACTACTTTTTAAATTTTGACTTTATATATCTCTCTGAGACCATTCCCATGCCCCTCACATCTAACTTATACACCACAAAAGCATATAGAGCTCAATATAGTGCCTTATAGAAAAAAAAGAGTTCCTTTAATTATTAATGCCTTACTGGAAAAAATTACCAGTTTCCTAAAAGTTACAACAGATGCCTGCCAGAACACATCAAGTTTGCTCTTGAGAAAAGGCATGTGGGAGGATGAGAACATACTGAGGATAGTAAATACATGTTGGCTTTTAGTTCATTAGACTGAAACTTTGCTGTACTGAAAACCACATCACATATACCTATACCATATTCACAATCGCCCAGTAACTGAATACCTACAACAATGGGGAACAACACTTCCCAAACTCTCCATTTATGACAACTGCACCTTTGTAACATCATTAAGTAGGTGCATGTTCTTTCTGGAAAAGGTGGCTTTAAAACAACTATATTCAAGAAGGAGAGGGACGCCCAGGTGGTTCAGTTGATTAAGCATCTGACTTCAGCTCAGGTCATGATCTCACGGTTCATGGGTTTGAGCCCTACATCGGGCTCTGTGCTGACAGTTCAGAGCCTGGAGCCTGTTCAGATTCCATGTCTCCCTCTCTCTCTCTGCCCCTCCCCTGTTCACACTATCTCCCTCTCCTTCAAAAATAAATAAATACTTTTTTAAAAAAATTTTTAAAGAAGAGGGGAAAAATACATACACAGGCAGCCTTAACATAACAGGCTGTCCAGAAGGCAATAGTCTGGAAAATGAACCAATATGGTATAAGATCAAAATAGGGATGGGGAGTGGGAAATTATCTAGTACTGTGCAGGTGCATCCTGGTTTCCAACCATAGTATCCACATTAAGGAAGAATAAGTGAGAATGAAAGTAGTTGAAGACAGAATGCATAGCCTCCCTCATGAGTTCACTAGGGTGTGCCAAAATTTCCTGTTTCCTTAGCACTTTATCCTACAAGACATTTCTTTGTCAAAGAAGGAAGCTGACAGTGAGAGAGTAGCATTTGTAAGCCCTGATCTTTCCAACCTTGCTACCTTTTCAGTCCCTAGATTAGTCACCTTATCATAGTCAAATTCCCATTCATACACAAATTCTAAATATAGACAACTGCCACCACCACCAGGCCACCACCAAGCCTATTAAATGAATTAGTGTCTCCAAATCGCTTTCAAGATACAGAATGTAGTATTTTGCCTGTGATTTTTACTCAGATTCACAAAATCTGGCTCCATTTCTGCTGACTCACCTCCATTTCTGTTGACACACTGCTTGTCTTGTTCTTCAATGTTCCCATAAATGTCTGCTTGGATGCATTACATTTGCTACTAAGAAAGCACAAAGAAGTGGAAATGTGCCTGAGGTGGGAAGGGTGGCAGGAAGGAGACACTGAAGATAAATCTGGCAAAGCATTTTTTCCAATATGTAACTTAAGGCAGACAAAATCTAGGTCCTGGCATGTATATGCTTGTGTTTTATTTTTTATTTTTTAATTTTTTTTTTTTTAATGTTTTATTTATTTCTAGGAGAGAGAGAGAGACAGCGAGAGCAGGGGAGGGTCAGAGAGAGAGGGAGTCACAGACTGAAACAGGCTCCAGGCTCCGAGCTGGCAGTCAGCACAGAGCCCGACGCGGGGCTCGAACCCACGAACCGCGAGATCATGACCCAAGCGAAAGTCGGACGCTTAACCGACTAAGCCACCCAGGCGCCCCTATATGCTTGTGTTTTAAAGATGAAAGGCCCCTAACAAGTACAGTTTTAAGACCTCCCACTCAATCCCTTCAATTCTACTTCCTTATTACTAATAGATCTGGTAAGCACTCCAGGGTGAAAGAGGAGGTAGATTCTGCTTCCTAACCTATGCAACAACCTAAGTAACAGCAAAGTGCGATCGCATCATTCTTCAAGTTTCAAAAACTGAATTTGAATTTGACAGAGTACTACTGGGAACTATCTGCAAACAGAGGAAACATGAATTTTTCTTTGCATTCTATTCCTGCTTCTCCCATCTCGGAGACATTATATTCCTCAGTAAAACCATATGCTCTGTACTGGTTTACTTTTTATATTATGTCCAGTTTGAAAGCTGAGTGAGCAAACATACTTTACATATATAAGGGATCTTTACCTGCTTCTACCATTGCGGAGCTTAATAAAGTGATGCTCTTTTTTTTTTTTAATGTTTATTTTATTTTTGAAAGAGAGAGAGAGAGAGACAGAGCATGAGTGGGGAAGGGGCAGAGAGAGAGGGAAACACAGAAACCTAAGCAGGCTCCAGGCTCTGAGCTATCAGCACAGAGACTGATGCCAGACTCGAACTCACAAACTGAGATATGACCCGAGCTGAAGTCTGATGCTAACTGACTGAGCCACCGAGGTGCCCCAATAAAGTGGTGCTCTGAAGAGGAAAACTCTGTGAACTCCTAGGTCAAAATGCATCTAATACTCGTGGTATGAATCATGTCATCTGCTGTACATTCAGGCCTTTCTGAAGATAAGAATGCAGTCATGTCACCCCTTGTATAAAGGGCTTTGAAGTTTTAGAGAGGATATGTCTAACCCACAATGAGGAGGAGGAACTGGATTCAAGAAATAGCAGACCTCCTAGATCAGGGATTAACAAACAACAGCTCACAGGCCAAAACTGGCCAACTGCCTGCTTTTGTAACTAAAGTTTTATTGGAACACAACCATGCCTATTCACTGATGTACCGTCTATGCTGCTTTTGTGCTACAACTGTAGAGTTGAATAATTGCAACAGAGATTGTATGACCTATAAAGCCTAATATTTACTATCTGGTCCTTTACCAAAAAAAAAAAAAAAAAAAAAAAAATTCCAACTCTCATCCTAAATGAAGACAGAAACAGTTTTAGTAGTAATTTGGTAGCAAATCCTACCTACATTACACAAACAACTGTAAAGTAGAAGTTAGTGCTAGGAATATGATTATTTCAAGAAATTGTACTGTAATTTTCTGATACAGGATTACTGCAGTTTATATCACTACCCTGTATATATTACTACACTATACAGAATAAGTCTTAAGTATGCCTGATTTAGGAAATTCCAAATGAAAAAGTAAATGTCACAATATAATCTGCACTGGCAGATTAGTTTTAAACCAGAGCTCAATGTTATGCCTCAATATCTGAGGCCTGTATATTGTTACATCTAAGATCTTATCTTCAAACTTGATCTCTTCCCTCTAATTTCCTCAGAGAAACCTTTTTTCAACAAACACCGAGTGGGAATTTACCCTGTGCCAGATCCTGGGTTTGCCCTAGAACAAAATAAAGCTTATATTTGGACCTGGCTATACACTAGAATTTTTTTTGGAAAGAGATTTATACTAAAAACCACAAGGGACACTTGTAATAATTCTTATGGTTGAACGATTTTGCCCTACCACTTTTCCACTACAAGTTTCAGTGAGTTAACACTGTGTTCAGATTCTGCTCTTCCTAGTGTGAGTTACAGAATTTATATCTCTAAGGCAGGGTCTACAATAGATTCAGGGAGTCTGGGATTTGGACAAAACAAAAATCATATCTTCATTTTTACTAACCTCTGGCAAATTCACCACTTCCTTTAGTTATGAACATATGCCACAACAGTAATAGTAGACTTTGTTACCAATTGAAATCCTAGATACATTCAGACATTACGCTTCTTACAACTATCTTGAAATAGGGCGCCTGGGTGGCTCAGTCGGTTAAGCGGCCAACTTTGGCTCAGGTCATGATCTCACTGTTCGTGGGTTCAAGCCCCGCGTCGGGCTCTGTGCTGACAGCCAGCTCAGAGCCTGGAGCCTGTTTCCGATTCTGTGTCTCCCTCTCCCTCTGAACCCCCCCTGCTCACGCCGTCTCTCTAAGAAATAAATAAATTTAAAAAATATATATCTTGAAATATTGTTTAAACATATGATCATTGTAAAGTTATTGTGGTTAGGGCCACCTGGGTGACTCAGTTGGTTAAGCGTCTGACTTAGGCTCAGGTCATGATCTCATGGGTTCATGAGTTCATGAGTTTGAGTCCTGCATTTGGCTCTACGTTGACCACACAGAGCCTGCTTGGATTCTCTCTCTCTCCTTCTCTCTGCCCCCCCCCCCCGCCACTCACCCTTTTTCTCTCTCAAAATAAACTTCAAAAAAAAAAGTTATTATAGTTATAAGATCCATTGATAGTAAATACTATTTCCTATGTTAATAAAAAGGATATATAGCCTTATATCACACATATTAAAATATTTTGATAACTATATTTCAACATAGTTTCCTTTATAATTGTATTTTATTTTTTGCTCATAAAAACATTATTCCAAAAGGGAATTCACAAGACTTCACCAAACTGCCAAAGGCATCCATGGCACAAAAAAGATTCCTACCCTAAAAAAAATAGGGCCAAAAAATAAAAAAGGATAATCACATCTAAGATAATTCCCTTCAGATAAGAAAAACCATCTCAAAACAAAATAAAAAACTACCTGTTTTCTATTAAGTGCTACACATCATTTTGTTCTGTAGCATAGAGCAAGACCATATGTCACTATTTTTTTTTTTTTTACCAGCTTTCACTTCACAGCTGGTTTGCAAATAGTTGTGAATGTGATCTAACAGTCAGGGGTTCCCCTGGCTCATTGGCAGCCACTCTAGTCCAAATATAAAAAGCTTCAAACTAATCTAACTTTTAACAAGAGAGTTATCAAAAGAAAGGGGGGAAAAAGACAAAACAAAAACCGAAAAAAAAAAAAAAAGCCAGCTATATATCTATCTACTAACCTGGTTTGCAAACAGTAAAATACAAGCAATGCAATTATTTATGTTAATGAGATAATGTATGTAAACAAACCTAACATAATGCCAAATATTTGTTAGAGATTCACAAACAATTCTTTTTTTTCTCTCTCTCTCTTCTGGAGTGGAATTTTGGCACATACTGCAATGTATTGACTAAATTGTAGAAGAGGAAGTTCTCTATTAGTAGAAGAGCCAAAAGATCTGACTTCAGATCAGAATTAAGCAAACATATGAAGAGAAAAGCTTAAAATTACAATTATTGCTAGGTATTCTGTCATTACTCATCATTAATAACAATAGCAATTATTCTTGCTTTGTCTATATATATTTTATAAGTTAATTCTTATCAGCATTTATAATATGGAAAAATTGTTCAGCTCCCTAGGGTAATGATATCTAACCTAGAGATTAGACAGCTCTATGGCAGAAGCACGAATAGGGTCAGGTGGTTTACAAATGCCATGAGATTGTATACAAAATTTGTAAGTGTGCATATATTTCAAATTATTAAAGGATTGTTTAAAGAGACGAATAGCAACCTCTGCCATAGTTAGAAAAGCTAAAACAAGAGAAAGCAAACAATTCTTCCCATACTCACAGAGTGAGTCAGTGTTAATATGAGATAAAGTAACCTGGGATTTCTGATTTCAAGACTCTGTCTAGATTATTTTCCTTAAGGGATCACATATCCAATGAGAAGATCCCCTAGAAAAATAAAACCTCACTTATTTATTGGGAGAGAAATCATAGGCTAAGAAAAGAATAAAGTTCATTCTTAATATCATTATATTGGTTTTTGAAGGGAATTTGCAAAACAGGTAAGTCAAAAAGAATCCTTTCATTCAACAAACATAAAGGGCCCCAGTAGTGCAGTCCCCAAGTCTAAACGTCTTCTCTTCAAAGTTAGTTACCTTGAAACACATAAAACTGACCCTTGAACTACACAGAGATTAAGAACACTGCCCCACTGCATGTTGAAAATATGCATATAACTTCTGACTTCTCTAAAACTTGACTGCTAATAGCCTATTGTTGACTGGAAGCCTTACCAATAACACAGTTGATTAACATATTTTGTATATTATATGTATTATATACTGCATTCTTACAATAAAGTGAGAAAAAACAAAATTTTATTTAAAAAATCATAAGAAAAAATACACTTACAGTACTGTATTAATCAAAAAAATATCCATGTGTACATGAACCCACAGCTCAAACCTGTATTGTTCAAGGGCCAATCATATTTGTTTATAGAAAGAAACTCTTGAGTAGCTCCTTTTAGTTATGTAGAATGTAAGCCAAGTAAATATCTAATGTTTTAGGAAAAGGTGTAACTAGCCATTTTTTAGCGAAACAAAAGCTCTCCCCCATCATTCACAACTCACTACCACTCAAGAATCTTTCTGATTCTTGTCACTTCCTGTATCACAAAGTGTACGTGTATAGGAGGTGGGGCTGACTACTAGGTTATCAGATAAATGCAGTGTCAGATAAATTAAAATTACCTCAAGGTTCTTCTATTAATAGATTTTTTAAAAAACACTGGGTGGTACAACCAGGAGCACCTTCTACAAAGGTTTGTAGAGAGGGGGTAGTGAAATTCACTTTAGTTCATTTTATCCGCATCCCCAACCGCCCTCACAAATGGGATCAGTAGGGAATAAAAACAGCAGCTAAAACATAACCCATGACATGGTATCATTCCCAGTATGCCAGTCTTGGCCTCCAGTGCACAAATCACAGAGCTAGACGGCTAAATATATCAAAGCCTCTCTGGTATGGTATTCCAGACACCACTGCTGACTTTCTAAGCATCATCCTTTCTTCCCCATGATGGTCACCATCTGTTTACCACTGATTACTGCACTGATACCATTCTCAACGAGTATCTTTTTACCAGCAATTCTCGGCACTTACAGAACCATAAATATCAAGATTGAAAAGGGCCCTGAAGGCCATATCTCCCTACTCTCATTTTATTCTTGGCAGAATGTTTTCTGTCTGTCTTCAGTTCCCTTCCTCATAAGCCGTGTTCCTACCCTCCTCAAAGCTTCCTCTTTCTCGAAGTCTATTTCTAGCAGTTTTTCCTATCACAAACCCCTGTATCTTCACTGCCTCTATAAATATCGCTGTCCCTATTTCAAAATGTGAGTTCTAGTTCTCCCACCTGAGATCGTGAGTTTCAGTCCTCCGTCATAACCAATCACCTCACTTATACTTGGGAAGCCTTCTCCTGTTAAGTCACTCTGATGGGGCCTCAGCCCCAGCCAGAGCCAGTCTCTGTACATCTATAGTGTCTTCAAAACAAAGAGTCGTGGCATTTCAGACCTGAAAGAAAACTCAAAATAATCTGGTCCAATGTTTTTAAAACATTTTTACTACATTTCACACATTTTAAGATCTATGAAATCCATTTGACATCACAATCTCACACGGATAACTGAAACAAGTTTCATGAAACAGTCCTTACCCTTACTATGTGAACGCACTGAAAATTTCTATTGTATTCCTTTTAAAAAAGAAATTCAGGTGCTATCCACTAAATGGACTTCACAACCCAATAATGGAATGGAATCCACAGTCCAGGACACATTAATCTAGTTCAAACTTCCCGCTCACTGATGAAGAAACTGTAGCTCAATCCAGTTCAGTTCCCCAGCCACAGAGCGTCTGTCTATAAAATTGAACTCGGGGTCTGTCTGACAGGTCCCAGACCAATGTTCCTTACATACACTAAATGCCTTCTCTAATCAGTCATGACCACCCAACCACACCCAGTGCTCAGACATATAACCCTGAGGCACCAGATCCAGTCACTGAGACCACCCTGGTGTCCAAGCCAGGCCCCCAAAGTTACTGCTAGTCGTCCCCCTGCGGCCGCTCCTTCATGCTTCCTTAGATCCAAGTCCCTTCGCAGACACTATCCATCGAACAGTCTCCTCCGACTCACTGCCTCACACTTTCTCTATCGTAGTGCCCTCGCAGCCTCTGCCTCGTGCTCTCCGAGGTCAGAGTCCCTTTGCATTCACTGCCTCTGGGTCACACACTCCTCGCAAGCAGCTACATCTCGGTCACAGTCTCCTCGCTGTCACTGCCTCTGGGTCACAGTAGCCTCACCGCCCCCTCCTTACACTCCCCTCGCTGTCACTGACCCACTCTTCTTTCAGTCGGTCTCCTCGCGGTCCTAGCCCCACAGGCGGTTCTCTCAAAGACAGCCGCAAGGATATGCACACACTGGGTCCTCACCTGCAGCGGTGAGGTCACGCTCCCCCGGCCCCTGTCCCGTCGGATTTCTCCCAGGCGCCGCGTCACGGACAAGGGAAGTTGAGGAGGTTGCGGGGAGACGCCCGGGAAAGGCAGCTGACGGAACAGCGGGCCGGAAGTCCCGCCCACTGCCCGCCCTCTTGTCAATCCGACAGCGACACTTCCCTGAAAACCACGACCCCTGACACAGTGGTTCCGCCCCCACAGAGGCCCTTGGGAGGGAGCGGCTGAGCAGAAAACACCAGACCCAAGAGACGAAGGGGCTAAAGGGCAGCTTCCATGCGGAACTCGAGTTGGCGGTGAAGACGCCTCCTCGTGAGGAGACACGGCTGTGAACTGTTGCGCCTGCTCTCTGGCAGTCAGTCAAGATGGGCTAAGCGGCGGCTTCCCTTTCGCCCGGCTCCCGGCCAGGTTCCTCCAGGGAGGACCTGTTCGCTCTGTCTCCCCCGTCTGGAGCAGGGCAGATGGCCATGACGCCTTCCACCGGAGACCCCTGGGCGACTGCTTCACCACTGCGCCAACTTTGCCCTACTGTAGGGAGAATTCGTGTCCGGCAGTCAAGTCCTGTGGTAACCTGTAGCTGGTCCCAAAGCCGGGTTTCCTCCTCTTGTTTCTGACCCAGGTTGGCTCGCCCGACAAATGATCAGTAGGAATCCACCAAGGGCTAGCTGCGCAGGAGCGTGTTCAAGGGAGGCCAGCTGGTAGGAAATCACATGTAGCAGGGTATCTGGTGAAGAGAAGTTTTCCTTTGCTAGAATGAACCTTCGGAGTGGTCCCTTTTGATTTCATAGATGTAAGGCAAGCAAATACCCAGTGTCATGGGAGAAGAATAGAAAAGAACTTGATGTATTTATTTGTTTTTGTCTACATGCTTGACTTGAAAGTGGCCGAGAAGTGGGTACATACACTTAGGCCTCTGCTGAGGAGCCTCCAGGGAGAAATAGGATTTACTGTTACCCTTTCCCTTTAGGATTTCAAATAGTTATTTGAACTTGGCCTACAGGGTAAGGTGCTCCACGTAAGGACGGACTGCTGGCTGGAGAAGACATCAGGAACCACAACGGAGGGGCTCCTGGGTGGTTTAGTCCATTCAGCGTCCAACCTTGCATGGCTCAGGTCAGGATCTCTTAGTTCCTGAGTTGAGTCCCGGGTGGAGCTGCCTGCTGTCAGCAGGGAGCTGCTCTGGGTCCTCTGTCCCCCTCTCTCTCTGCCCCTCCCGCACTCAACACTCTCTTTCAAACATAAATAAACATTAAGAAAAAAAAGTAATTACAAGGGGAACATCACTACAAAGACAATGGGGATGTGGGTAGTAATAATGTCAGAGTCTTAAACAATTTGGACAGCGTTCCTGATACTATGGGCAAATCCTGGAGAAAATGAATGTGTGTTTAACCTAGTAAGCTGTGTAAGGTGTAGAGTCGCAATAGCTAAGCAACAATACTGGATGAGAAATAAAGACAATAATACAAAATGTATTTTTAAAAAACGATGCACAAATAAATTCATTTCAATATTATTTATAATGGTAAAAAATTATAAATAATCAGTCCCTTACTAAGGAAATGGCAAAAATAACCAATGTATAACCTAATGGAGTAACTGCAGCTATTAAATTATGCTTATGAAAATCATAATGCAAATAAAATGACATCAACACTGCACATGACAATAGGCGAAGTGAAAAATCAGGGTGCAAAATTGTATATATGATTTTTTTAAACTCTCCAAAAAAAAAAACACTGGTAGAAAATATACCCAAATATTTACAATTGGTTATGTTTGAACACTTGAAATATGGGTTCTCCCCACATTGCAAATACAGTAAGAACATATTACAATAAAAATAAAACACTAAAGTGTAAGGCCTAAAACTCAATATACTCAGTTGCCAAACTGCCAAATTATCTTTATTTTGTTGAGATATTTAACAGTATAAAAAAGTTCATATTTCTTCATGGTGATATCTTTATCCAACTTTTCAAAGATTCAATAGTAGAAACAGCCGAATGCTGCTACAACACAGAATAAACTGTCCTAAAAAGCAAGCAAAACAGAAAACACAGAGAAATCCAGAACATTAGTACTAATGAAGGGCTAAGGAGAAGATAGGCAATCGAAATTAACATCATCTCAGATATCGGCCAATTTTCAGGCGTGAGGATTTTTTTCCTCTTCAATAGACAAAGGGTTTCCAGATTATAGCCATACAGTTGCTTGCCTCAGGGTAGCTACAAAATTGCTGGCTCAAAGGGTAGGATGGGTAAAGAATTAGATTTTCTGAAGGTAGAAGTAAAATGCAAACTAATGAACTTTATGTAATTCATATTCATAAAATAAGTATTCCCATTTTTCCTGATTTATCACAGAAATAACAATGTATGAAATACATTGAGTTTCTTGGAGTAAATGCGTATAAAATCACAGATAAAAATAATAGCACCTTATAGGGGCGCCTGGGTGGCTCAGTCGGTTAAGCGTCCTACTTCGGCTCAGGTTGTGATCTCATGGTTTGTGGGTTCGAGCCCTATGTCGGGCTCTGTGCTGACAGCCAGCTCAGAGCCTAGAGCCTGTTTCAGATTCTGTATCTCCCTCTCTCTCACGCTCCCCTGCACATGCTGTCTCTCTCTCTCTCAGAAATAAATAAATCATTAAAAAAAAAAAGTAACAGCACCTTGTCATAAATTCTGGATAAGGCAAATGGTTTCCGGGTGTGTTTTCTTAATGGATAAAATTCATTTATCCAATCTTTTAACTTGGAATCACAAAAAGTTTTCCAAATCCCAATCAAACTTGTTAAAACAGCTTTTAGGTAATTATTACAGGAGATCCACCTGCCTCAGCAACTCCTGCCCAACAAATCCAGCCTGGTACTACCGGCAGAAAAACAATCTAAACTCAAGTACCTAATTACTAACCAAAGGAAAATTCTTTGGTTAGCCCAGTTCCCTGCCTCCTTGGGTGGAATAACTGTGAGGTGTGTTCTACAACGATGCTATCTGTGGTGAGAAACTTTTTGTTTTAATTTTTCAGGCCTTTATGGACTGATACTTTTGTAAAATACAATAAAAATAAGCACAGAAATGCAATGAAAAAAGAAACATATAAAATCAAAATACAGCCTAAACGTTTTATTATCAGATTTAATCGATATAAATTGCTTTGTCAAATTTCTGGAAGAGCTTCTGAACTCTTATACTCTATTTATGTACTTATTTCAGGAAGGACCTGGAAACAGTACAAGGACTGGCACTGGCCTGCGGATTCCACTTGGGCCACTGTTCCACAGTGCTGCCCAGAGTTCTCCTGAGACCCAGCCTGGTTATCCACAGCCATTATAGTCGCAATAACGTATACTTTTTTCTCTCCTCTCTCATGACCTCATCCTCTACCAGTGCTTCCTGGGATCTTCTCCCAAATAAACAAAATAAGCTCTGAAAATGAGATCTAAATATATACCTGACTCAACGAAATGGACTAAATATATGGCAGACTAAGTTAGCCACCTAAACCAGGCTCTGAAAAATTAATTTTATTTATTTTTATTTTTAAAAAGGCTGTGTAGACATCTCTCCCACCAATCTTGTACTCTAAAAGCAGATCTTGATCATCTTTATTAAGTAGTAACTGAAAACTAAAGTTTCAAGTGAAATATTTGTTAATGTATTGTCTGACCCTCTCTCCGCCACCACCCCCCCCGCCCCCCACTGGTTTATCAGCTCTCTATAAGCAGAAGCCATGCCTGTCTTATTCATCATTTTATCCCTAGCACCTCCAGTACAGGGCTGGCACAGAATAGGAGCTCAGAATATGTGTTGAATGAATGTGTATAAAGACTAGGGAAATATGCATTCTTAACCACAAACGGCAGGAAAAATCATCACTTTAGCTTGACCCTTCCTCTAAAGAGCAGATAACTGTAGATTTACATAGTACTACTGTTCATACCTTGACCCCAAGGGGAGTTGAGCATAAAATGAAACTGGTAGGAACACAGAATTTCAGAGCTAAAAAGTATCTAAGTTCATCAACAAGAGCAGCTTCCAAACCTGGCAGTAAGCATAATCATGTGGGAAACTTTAAAAAATTCAGATTCATTGACTCAACGCCTGACTTACCGGATCAGAATCTACTTGAGTAGGGTGTTGGCATCTGTACTTTATTTTTTTTCACAGTCCCTGCTTTATTTTCATTTAGCCACACATGCTTAAAAAAATACACTTACAAAATACCCAAACATCAGGAATTTAAAGGGCAAAAAACAAGGGGCTTATGGGCTGAAAGAATATCCTAGGCTTCAGAACAAAGCAAAATCAATTAACTACTGAAAATTTCTTTGTTCAAAACACAAAGATATTTTATTTTTAATGGGATTTAAAAGTGTTTTGTTTTTCATAAAAGGACCCCTTTAAGGACAAAAACTAAGCTTCTTGTATTGCCTGACACAGGGTCTGGCTTCCCTTCCTTGAAGGCCTTTTGTAAAATACAGATGCAGGCATCTGTATTTTAAACTAGTTCCCCAGGGATGCCTGGGTGGCTCAGTGGATTGAGTGTCCAGCTTCGGCTGAGATCATGATCTCATGGTTTGTGAGTTTGAGCCCTGCATCAGGCTGTCTGCTATCAATGCAGATCCTACTTGGGATCCTTTGTGCCCCTCTCTCTCTCTCTGCCTCTTCCCCATTAGCTGTCTCTCACTCTCAAAAATAAATAAACATTAAAAACAATTTTTTTAAAATTTATTTCTAGGAGACAGAGAGAGAGACAGCATGAGCAGGGGAGGGTCAGAGAGAGAGGGAGATACAGACTCTGAAATAGGCTCCAGGCTCTGAGCTGGCAGTCAGCACAGAGCCCGACATGGGGCTCGAACCCACGAACCACGAGATCATGACCTAAGCAAAAGTCGGACACTTAACCGACTAAGCCACCCAGGCACCCCAAACATTAAAACCAATTTTAAGCTAGTTCCCCAAATTATTTTTAGGCAGCCACAGCCCGTCTTTGGGAAAATCTAGTATAGCTTCCTAATGTTACTGATACAATCAGAGAAAAGTCCAATGACTTACCTAATGTCATTCAATTAGAAAGTTACAGAGATGGAAATGGAACCCTTTTCTTAATTCACTCAACCCAGTTTCTGTTCTATTCTATACTTTAAAAAAAAATTTTAAGTTTTATTTATTTCAGTAATATATACACTCAACGTGGGGCTCGAACTCACAACCCCAAGATCAAAAGTCGCATGCTCCACCAACTGAGCCAGCCAGGTGCACCTACTCTACTATACTTTCATTCTGATCCTAGTAATTCACAACCTAGGAGCATATGGATAGAGAAAAGGATCATTTCTGGAAGGAAGTGTCATAGAACAACATATGATTAAAATATATAAAACATTCAGCCAATAACAAACCAGTGTTTAAATGAAACCTCTTTTTTTTAAATTCTCTTTATTTTTGCTTAGCTTTGAGAAATAGCTTTAAGTAATTAATTTTATTACTGAACAAAACTCACTTTTGCTCATGGAATCCCTGCCACCCAAATTCGTAGTTAGCCAGGTGCTATATGTCTGTTAGCACTGAATAAGTAATCTGATACTCTCAAAACCACACTTGTGAAGAGTTACGTCATCTGCATACCTACAAATCTCCTGGCCTGTTAGTATCACATTAGGTTTCTTTAGTGATACAGTAAAGGAACAGTAAAATCATCCCATCCAGGAGTCTAAGACAAACATCTAAAACTAAATTGTCCTCATATCTTAATAATAATTAGATTTGGAATATCCACATGTCCTTGGAAAGGACAAATAGGCTTCCAAATGGACTTACATTCATGAAAACATCATGAATATAGTTGTCAGTGTCAGCATCCCAGAAACAGCGAGCAGCCATGCTGAAAAGTCAAAGAATGAAGAATTATAAACAACATAACGAGGATCTGAACTACATATATTTGCAATGAGTAAAAGTTTTCCTTGATACACTCTTATAGATCAGTGCTTCCAAACAACCTTTTCACAGGTTGGCACACAGAAAATCCTGTTTGTATACAGCAGAACATACTGGATAAATGAGGAGGGACTGGAATCATAGCCATGGGACTGACAGCCCAGGGGCTCTAACAGCCTCAGACTCTGACTGGCTACCTGACAGCTGAAGGGATCACTACTTTGAAGTCCTTGGTGTTCTGGATGGGAAGCTCTGTTATAGATTACTTCAGCCAAGATATTTTTGTGTAACTTTAAGAGAAAATTAATACCTAAGAATTATGACTAAAATGACCTGAATTCTGCACAATAATATTAAAAAGTAGGTCTGGAAAGGACCCAATAGATTATTTGATCCAACCTGATCATTTTGTAGAGTTCCAGAAAAGAAAAGAAAAGAAAAGAAAAGAAAAGAAAAGAAAAGAAAAGAAAAGAAAAGAAAAGAAAAGAAAAGAAAAGGAAAGGAAAGGAAAGGAAAGGAAAGAAAAGAAAAGAAAAGGAAAGGAAAGGAAAGGACAAACTCTGAACTAGAACTCTTCTACACCCAGTATTGTCTCTACAGAATTGCTATGCTACCTCTGAATTCTCAGATTGGCCATTCTCCTCTCCCCAAATCTTGAGTAAGAAAGAATGTTAGGCAAAATAAAAGCCAATTAAAAAATGGAAACAGGAGTGCCTGGGTAGCTCAGTCAATTAAGCACCTAACTCTTGATTTTGGGTCAGGTCATGATCTCACAGTTCCTGAGATCTAGCCCCATGTCAGGCTCTGTGCTGAGCATGAGCCTGGTTGGAATTCTCTCTCTCTCCCCCCCTCTGCCCCTCTCTGGCACTCATGCACGGTCTCTCTCTCTCTCTCTCAAATAAACATTTTTTAAAAAATGGAAACAATTTATGGGGTGTCTGGCTGGCTCAGTCAATAGAGCATATGACTCCTGCTCTTGGGGTTGTGGGTTTGAGCCCCATGTTACATGTAGAGATTAGTTTAAAACATAAATTTTTGAAAAATAAATAAATAATGGAAACAAATGCACAGTAGTTAAATGGTAGATGAAATTATGGTATTTCGTGGCAATGAAATTCTATGTTGCCAGCTGCCATTAAAGAGATATTTTACAAAGAACTTTTACAAAAATGTTTACAAACTTTACAAAAAATAAAAATATGTTCACAATATAAAGTCAAAAAACTAAACAAATGTTTTACACTTTTATTAAATATATATGTATCATCATTACCATTTATTGAGCACTTACTTTGTGCCAGCCACTAGTCTAAGTAAGTGCTTTACATGTATTAACTCATTTAATCCTGTTAAGTAGGCACCATTATTATACTCACTGAGTAAATATGGAAACTGAGTATCAGAGAAATTAAACTTGCCCATGGTCAAACAAACAGTAAATTATAAAGTCTGGCTTTGAACCTAGGCAGCTCAGCTTCAGGTTACAGAGAAAGATAACACATACACCATATTAATATTGGTTCATTTTTGAAAGTGCTTCTTTAAGGTTTTGCATAGAAGAGTGTCCCATCCTAATATTTCACACATTCTTTTTTGTTTTTAATGTTCATTTATTTATTTTGAGAGAGAGAGAGAGAGAGACGGCACACCAGCACAAGCAGCGGGTGGGGCAGAGAGAGAGGACAAAGAGAATCCCAAGCAGGCTCCATGCTCTCAGTGCAGAGCCCCACACAGGGCTCTCCATCTCACCAACTTTGAGATCATGGACTGAGCCAAAATCAAGAGTCAGACACCTAATTGACTGAGCCATCTAGGTGCCTCTCATACATTCTTAAATAAAAAAAGTTCCACCTATTTCCAAATTACAACAGTAACAGTGTGAAATAAGTTAACCTACTTAATTCATCACCAACAAGTATTTACTTAGCAGCTACCATATGTCCAAAAAGAGAAAAATCTAGGTCGATCCTCAAATAATTCCCAATTTAATTAGGTGAAAAAAATTAACACACATAAAAAGAATAAGATAATGTACAGCTGATGCTAATTTATCAGTTATTCGGATTCAAAAGTATTGTAAAGTCTGTCTAGTCAAAATCTAATTTGCACATTTGTACTAAATTTGTAGAAGTGCTACAGAAGTTTAGAGAATTTAGACAGGAAAAAAAGCCAAAAAGAGACACACAAAGGCAGGAACATAAACATTTACTTAACAAACATTTGTTGAGGGTCTATTACATATGAAGCAAAGTGCTAGGTACAAATGATACAAAAATGCATAAAACACAAGCCTTGCCTTTAAAATGTGGTTTATATATAATTTACCAATAAAAGGAACCAGGACTTCTCAGAGAAATGGTCAATTCTAGGGCCAGGACTAGAAATGTGTAAGACAAACCTGGGACTTCTGGGCCACACCAAAAAAAAAAAAGCTTTACTGAAAAAGAAGTATTTGTGTCAAAAGAACTGAGAAGCAGCAGGATGGAATAGTCTGCAGAGGCCAATGTTTCCACCAAGATCAGTCAGCAAGGCTGTATTAAGTGAATCAGAATGCAGCTGAAGCAAGTAAGACCAGGGGAGACAAAATTCCAGAGAGGTGAACTGCAAGGAGGTAAGCGGATATCCTGACTCAGAATTCTTCTCCCTGGGGTATTTGCCAAGTCCAGGCACAGGACTAAAAGCTAAGAACCCAGGGTTTGCCCAGCTAGAGAACCAATTACTGAGCGAAAAAGAAACCAGCAGGACTACTGGCAGCAAAGGAGATAAAACCGGAGACTTGAGGAACCAAGATCACTGTGAAAAAGTGGAGTAGAACTGAGTCTGTCACGTGGTAGGTTTTCCCCTCAAGACATGTGCTACATTTCGAAACTGAAAGCCAAGTGTAGTGGGCAAAATAACAGCCCTCTCACCAAATATATCTATGTCCTAATGTCCAAAACCCGTGAATACATTACATTATATGGGGACAGGGGAGAGTTTTACAGATACATTACTAAGGACCTTGAGATGGAGAGAGTATCCTGGATTATCCAGGTGGGTTCAATGTAGTCACACAAGTCCTTATAAAAGAAAGGAGGAGGTGGGAGGGTCAGGGTCAGAGTCAGAGAAATATTTGAAGATGCTATGCTGCTGGCTTTGAAGATGGAGGAAGAGTTTATAAGCTAAAGATGCAGGCAATCTCTAAAAGCAGGAAGAGGTAAAAGAAGGGATTCTCCCCTAGAGGTTCCAGAAGGAATTCAGTCTTTCTAATACCTTAATTTTAGCTGAATGAAACCCATTTTGGATTTATGATCTCCAGAACTGTAAAATAATATTTTTAAGCCCCTGGGTTTGTGCTAATTTTTAAAGTTTATTTATTTATTCATTCATCCATTCATTTATATTTTAAGTAATCTCTACATCCAACATAGGACTCGAACTCACCACCCCAAGATCAAGAGTCACACACTCTTCCAAATGAGTCAGCCAGGCACCTGTGATAATTTTTTACAGTAGCAATAGGAAGCTATACACTAAGGCAAACACTTTCGAAGTAAAGAGTAGCTTTATACTGAGGAGACAAGTGTAAAAGTCAGTACCTCGTGGGGGTAGGGTCCCATCTGGAGGCCTTCTTTAAGAAAGAAGGGTGAACTGAAGGTAGAGGGAGCCTCATCAAAACTGCAACCCAATCTCAACTCTGCCTAGCACCTGACTGGATTAAGGTAAGCAGTCCACAGTCTACCTGAATGGAAAAGAAAAGAGTAAACCCTCTCTAGAAGAAAATAATATTATCTAGAGGTTCTATAATTTTTTGACACAATGCCCAAGATTTAAACTAGGCATGCTAACAGAGCCACATGAAGGATTACCAAGACAAAAAAAAAAAAAAAAATCAATGGAAATAGAATCACACATAATCCAGATACTAGAGTAAGCAGACGATGACTTTAAAATAATTGCTATGACCAAAATGTAAAAAGGGAGGAGAAAGGAAGGATGAAGAACTGGATAAAAAAATAATTTTCACTGGCCTCACTGACCACTTCTAGTGGCTCCAGGAGGTGCTGAAGCATGCATGCATGCTGCTACCGGCTGGCAGAGTTATGACCCGGACATCAGTGAAAGCAACACAGTGCAAGGAGGAACATGAAAACACTGTAGATTAATCAAATCGCAGATGCCTTCCAGGGATGTGGCTTAAAGTACCAGCATTCATTGTCAATTTAATTAAGTGCCAGGTGTAGTTCAAGCACTTGCAGATCTAGCTACTTATGAACAAAATATATATATATTTTTTAGTGTTTATTTACTTAGTTTTGAAGGTGGGGAGAGGCAGAGGGAAAGAGAGAGAGAGACTCTTAAGCAGGCTCCAAACCCAGCACAGGGCCTAACTCAGAACTTGATCTCATGACCGGGAAATCATGACCTGAGCTGAAAGCAAGAGTTGGACACTTGGGGCGCTCAGTTGGTTAAGTGTCTGATCCTTAATTTCGGCTCACAGTTCATGTGGTCAAGTCCTGTGTCAGGCTCTGCACAGACATGTGGTGACAGGAAGGATTTGCTGCTGCCTTGGGTGATGGGAAGGAGCCTGAAGGCATATTTTCCAGAGTGGTTTAGTATCACTGAGAGAGGTTTCAACACCCCTACCCTTTGCAGCTGAGTGTCTTAGGAAAAGGTTTTTTCCCCACCGATGATCGCAATAACTGAAATAAGGGCTAAGAATTATTTGCCAACACTGTGTACGTTGATCAGCAATTATGTTAATTTACATTTTAGTAATAGGAGTGAAAGAAAGGCCCCTTCTGCCCTTGGGGCAGATTCAGAAATCTCTTTCACAGATTGTGCAAATAATCTTTGTGTGGTTTTAAAAAAATAATAATTTCACTAGAGAATTGGAATCTATAAAAAAGAATTACATGGATATTCTAGACCTGAAAAATATGATAACTGATATTAAGAATTCAGTCAGGGGCATTTGGGTGGTTCAGTCAGTTAAGCGTCAGACTTCAGCTCAGGTCATGATCTCATGGTTTGTGGGTTCAAGCCCCACATCAGGCTCTATGCTGACAGCTCAGAGTCTGGAGCCTGCTTCAGATTCTGTGTCTCCCTCTCTCTCTCTCTGCCCCTCCCCTGCTCACACTCTGTCTCTCTCAAAAATAAATAAACATTGAAAAAAAATTTTTTTAAAGAAAAAGAGGGGCACCTGGGTGGCTCAGTCGGTTAAACATCTGACTCTTGATTTCTGTTCAGGTCATGATATTATAGTCGTGAGATCTAGCCCCTCATCTGACAGCCAAGAGCCTACTTGGGATTCTCCCCCCCCCCCTTTCAGTCTCTGAAAAAACAAAAACAAAAAAAGAAAAGAAAAGAAAAGAAAAATATCCAAAAGGAAGTAAAGAAAGAAAACACAAAAACTCAGAGAAGAGCATAAAAGACATGTGGAGGGGTACCTGGGTGGCTCAGTTGATTAAGCGTCCGACTTAAGCTCAGGTCATGATCTCACAGTCCATGGGTTCGAGCCCCATTTCGGGCTCTGTGCTGACAGCTCAGAGCCTGGAGCCTGCTTCAGATTCTGTGTCTCCCTCTCTCTCTGCCCCTCCCCTGCTTGCTCTCTGTCTCTGTCCCTCAAAATAAAATAAAGACATTAAAAATTTTTTTAGAAAAAGACGTGGAATCCAGTAAAAAGAGCAACTCCCTCTATATACAGGTAATTGGAGTCCAAAAAGGACAATAGAGAGCAAACAGAGCAGAAGCAATACTTAAAAGCTTAATGGCCACACCTAGCACCCAGATGTTAGTTTCTAATGCTATTCTCCATAAAATGAACCAGAGCTCCTTGGAGGAGTGGCTAATTCTAGAGCTGGAGCAGAGAATGAATAAGATGAACATCTTACACTGCCAGTGAGTAAGTGCTCAAGAAACCCCGTAATAGTAGAGTATGTCAAAGGGACACAGGAGTCAACTGAAAGAGATGCCAATGGCCCAAGCTGTAACACTGAGTAGTAAATAAAGTAGTACTAGATTATAATCCAAAGTATAAAAATCCTGAAATAAATAAGTAATAAGATGCAATTATTAAATGCCAGAATGTAAGAAACTCTCCAGGATAAACAACCCAATTTCTTTAAGAATTAAACGGCAAGGTAAAAAAAGAGAAAATGAGATAAAAGAGGGAGTAAAAATGATAGATTAAAAGAAATTTAAGAGGGGCGCCTGGGTGGCTCAGTTGGTTAAGCATCCGACTTCAGCTCAGGTCATGATCCCACGGTTTGTGGATTCAAACCCCGCATCGGGCTCTGTGCTTACAGCCAGCTCGGAGTCTGGAGCCTGTTTCAGATTCTGTGTCTCCCTCTCTCTCTGCCCCTCCCCTGCTCACGCTGTCTCTCTCTCAGAAATAAATAAAAACATAAGAAAAAAAAAAGAAGGCAACTTTTAAAAAATAAATAAATAAAAGAAACTTAAGAGATGTATCAACTCCTTTTGGCTGGAACCGCCATCTTCCACTAATCTGCAAAATGACCAACAAAAAGGGAAAGAGGAGAGGGACTCACCATATGTTCTCTAGCCCTTTTAGAAAACATGGAGTTGTTCCTTTGGCAACATACATGTGAATTTACAAGAAAGGTGATATTGTGCACATCAAGGCAATGGCCCACAAATGCTACTATGGCAAACCTGGAAGAGTCTACAGTGTTACCCAGCATGCTGCTGGCATTGTTGTAAACAAACAAGGGCAAGATTCTTGCTAAGAGAATTCATGTACGTATTGAGCATAATAAGCACTCAAAGAGCTGAGATAGCTTCCTGAAGCATGTGAAGGAAAATGATCAGAAAAAGAAAGAAGCCAAGGAGAAAGGTACTTAGGTTCAACTGAAGGGCCAGCCTGCTCCACCCAAGGAAGTACACTTTGTGAGAACCAATGCAAAGAGGCCTGAGCTGCTGGAATTCATGGCATGATAAATGTAAAAAAAATAAAGTAAAAGACCTCAAGGCTGTAAAAATGTTTCTCCTAATTGAGCAGAAGTGTGGTGTCTTCTCCCCCAAAGAAATATTTCAAGCAAACTTTGTGTCCGAATTCATTGGATGATGTCTTTATTCAAAATTGTTAGGTTTTGGGGAGCTTGGGTGGCTCAATCAGTTAAGCTTCTGACTTTGGCTCCGGTCATGATCTTGCAGTCCATGAGTTTAAGCCCCATGTCAGGCTCTGTGCTGACAGCTCAGAGCCTGGAGCCTGCTTTGGATTCTATGTCTCCCTCTCTCTCTCTCTACCCTCCCCTGCTCACACTCTGTCTCCCTCTCTTTCTCTCTCTCAAAACTAAACATTAAAAAAAAAGAGAGATGTATCAACTAAATACAATGTGTGAACTTTATCTGGATCCTGATCCAAACAAATTGTAAAAAAAATATAAATACATACACTTAAATACATACTCATACACATATACAGTGACCCCTGAATCACCTGGGTTGAACTGTACAGGTCTACTTATGTATAGATGTTTTTTAAGTAAATACAGTACAGTACTGTAAATGTATTTTCTCTCCCTTATGATTTTCTTAGTAACATTTTCTTTTCTCTAGCTTATGTTATTGTAAGAATGCAGTATAAAATACCTATATAAAACGTGTTAATCAACTGCTTATGTTATCAGTAAGGTTTCCAATCAACAGTAGGCTATTATTAGTAGTTAAGCATTGGGGGAGTCAAAGTTGTATGCATATACAAAAAGTTATTTTTGATTGTGCAGGGGTTGGGACCCCTAACCCCTACACAGTGCACAAGAGTCAACTATATATGAGACAACTGGGGATATTTGAACGCTAACTGAATATTTTATAATATTCAGGATCAACAATATTTTAGATGTGATATTTTATTATGATAAAAGGGTCCTTGGGACACCTGGGTGGCTCTGCGGGTTAAGCATCCAACTCTTCATTTCAGCTCAAGTCAAGATCTCACAGTTCATGGATTCGAGCCCTGTATTGGGCTTTGTGCTGACAGTGCAGAGCCTGGCTGGGATTCTCTCTCTCCCCCTCTCTCTGTCCCTCCCACTCTCTCTCAAAATAAATAAATAAATAAACATTTTTAAAAAAATAAATTAAATAAAAAGGGTCCTTAAATTTTAGAGATATTGTATACTGTTGTATTTACAAATGAAAGGTATGATAACTGGAATTTGCTTCAAAATAATCTGGTGGGACAGGAGAGTAAGCAGAGGGATAAATAAAACAGTATCTGTATGAGCTGATAAACTTTGAAGCTGAGTAACAGAAAAATGCGAGTTCCTTAGTCCCTGTATTTTTGCATATGTTTGAAATTTTAGATGATAAAAGTTTTTAAAAAGGAGGGGGGAAGGCTTGAATGCTATGCTGTAGAATTTGACCTTATCACATTTAATAAAGTGATCACAACCAGTTTAAGGAGTTTATATCTGACAGGGTTTAAAATAAACTCTAAAGAGTTCATGGAAAGAAAATGAGGTGTACTTCTGAGAGACTGTTCTAGTATGCAAAATGAAACGTAGAGGAGAGAGATCAGTCTGGAAATGCTGACAAGGGGCTGCTAAGTAACCCTGGCATCCAGCTTACAGTGCATACAGTGGGAGAGAGTAACAGCTAAACCAGACAAGAGAGGACTCTGAGGTTTTAAGGCAGAGTCAACAGAACCTTGGTAATACTGTGAAAGACAGAGAAATTTAAATGGCAGGTGGACTGAAGAAGAAGAAGGGAGAAAAAATTTACAACTATATTTGATCATGTTGAATGGGGGAGTGATAAAGTTTTAAAGTATTTCTTTATGTCTTTGAGGTGAGAAATTCTCCTGAAGCCTTTTGACCCAATGGTAAAAGGACACCATGGTGAAGAGTACAGCACCAAGAGTCAGAAGACTAGGCTCTATTAGTTCATCTGACACCAGTCAGATGAATAATTTTGGGCAAAGTACAGTGACCTTCATAAGTGTCATCTATAAATGAAGGGAAGTAGACACTAGAAAATATCCAAGTCCCTTCCAAATCCAACATTCTGTAGTAAAAATTCTCACTTATAATATCTCCAAGATATTTTAAAAATTCCTTTAACAAATATCTTGATAATTTCTTATAAAATACTATACTAAGCACTGTTTGCAAAGGGAACATGAGATGAACACTTGGGCACAGGAAAAGACAGGAAATACATATTTTGAACTCACCAATACATGAACGACAGTTTGAGGTCATGAGAATGAATGAGTTCATTGAAAAAGCATTGAGAAGAGCCCAAGAACAAGAACTGAGCCTTGAAGAAAGCTCACAGCTGGGAATGAGGGGAGAAAGGAACCAGGGAAGGAAAGACAATAGTCAGAAAAACAGAAAAGAAAAGAAACAAGTTAGGTAAGTAACATCAGGGCCAAAACCAAACAAAAACAAACAAACAAACAAACACACACACATACACACAAGCAAAGTGAATTTTAAGAAATAGAAGCCCAGGCCAAGAATAAGAGGTAAGAAAGGGTTACCAGATATGCTAATTAAGAGGTCTCAGACAACTTTAAAGAAATTAATTTAGGAGAATGATAGGAACAAAAACAAGACACAGAGGAATTTAGGAAGAGACATATATAAATATTCCCATTCTCTCTTTAGGAGCATGTATACATAAACCCTATGGATACAACAAAAAGTGAGTTACCTCACAGAGCTCACTCAGACTTGTCAACCTCACTGTTCAGTACCCAGATCTTTTTGGTTAACAGCTCCATTTTGTTATGCTGTCTTTTCCTCTCACTCTTACAAAGACACCGTCTTTCTGAATTGTCAGGAGGGTGAATACCTAATAAACATTTAAGAATAAAAACAAGAGAGAAAAAGCAACTACTCACAATACTCCTTCACCTCTTTGTTCTCCAATCACTACTTGCACCACCAATTTATATCGGTCAAATCCCATTTCTAGAAAGAAAAATAAGAATGTTATCTCTAAGTAAAAGAGATAAAAGTAAAAGTGTAAGAGTGATAAATATGAAGGTATATTTGACTAGAAATGGACACAGGCATTCAGTCTACAAGCACTGACTGAGTGGTTTGATAAGCTTGGGAGTCAGAGAGACTAGAGGACAAATTTTACCTGGTGTGTAAGTCAGCTTACCAATGTGTAAACTTAGACAAGTTATTTATCTTCTTGGCTTCATCTTCCTCATCTGTCAAATGAAAAATATTACTACCTACCCTGGGGACACTGTGAGGTGAGATGAGATAAGATATAGTAGGATGACCTTAAAAATAAAACTGTCAAGTTATTTTACCAGCAAAAAAAAAAAAAAAAAAAAAAAAAGAGTTTATTCAGGAAGGGCAGAGAATTGCAATTCAGGACATGAAAACTATAGTAAAACCATTTGCAATTTCAGAGAACAAAGAAGTCAGTTCTTTTGTAGAGGAAAGGACACTAGGAAGGCTGTTATAACCAAAAAGTTCATTGGAGTAAACTGGGAGTTAGAAGTGTAGTGGCTTTTCATTGCCTGAATTTTGACAGTCTCTCATTGGCTGGTCTGTTGCTGGGCAAGCAGAAAATCTTTCTTTCTCCTGCTGGGGTAGTAAAGTATAGGCTTCTTCCTGTTGGGCTGATAAGGAATGGTATGGTATTAGAGTTCCCCCTTCTGGCCTCCCAACTCCATTTTAGTGAGGTTTTGCATTATTAATTTTCACAATATATAAAGCATCTAGAACAGTACTGATACACACTAGTTTCTCAAGAGATGGCAGCTTCCTCCGTTTGTCTCCTACTCTAAGTCACTCTTCTTGCCTTAAAAAACTCACAGTAGCTGGGAAGGCAAACATGAAGAATAAAATGAAAATGCAATGTATTAATAATTACAATAGTGGCATGTCTTTTAGGGACACAGGGCTGGCAGCTCCTTCCTTTGTTTGGACAGTGGGTAAAGGATGACCAGAAAAGACTTCCTGGAGGATGAGATACACGAGCGGAGTTTTGAAAGACAAGTGGGAATTTACCAGGCAGACAAGGTCTCTTCATTTTATAGCATGAGCAAAGGCATAGAGTATGGGATATTTAGAAAACCATAAGCAGTTCAGTAAGGGAGAAAATAAAATAAAATAAAATATAAAAATAAAGTTTAAAAAGTTTAAGATTCTGAAGTATAATGGTGTGGTCTAGCACAACTCTGCTACTTCCCCAGAAACCATACTGCTAAAGCAGCAAAATCCTGAAAATTCTCACTAACATCAAATCTGGAGAGAAGAAACCTGAATGGGCATCTTTATCTCCTCCCCTTTTCTAACCAAAGACTAGTGGAAACTGCTGGAACAAAAAAAAAAAAAAAAAGGAAAAGAAATGGCCAAAGTTGAAACAGAGGCAACTCTTGATGAAAGTAAAAGTCTCCAGAGTTATATAGTAAATTAGGCAAACAATCTGAAGACCACAGGTCTCCTCCATGTGAAACATGGAGCCTAATTCAGGATACTTAACAAAATCTCAGGAGACAGAGCCCAAAACACTGCACACAGTTCCATGGAGCTTCCTATTTACCCATTTCTCTTCCTCCTTTTCTGATACCCATGCAGCTAGAATATTATATATACAGCCCTTAAATCATAGTTCTGAGGGAAAAATAAAATAATCTCAGGTATAGTGGGAGAGTACAAAAGAAATCACCCACACTATATCAAAGCAATTATGAAAAGACCAAATGAAAAGATCTGAAAACCATACCACATCAGAGTAAAATGGAAAGAAGCCAACTGGCAATATGCAATGATGCAGCAGCAAGAACAAAAGAATAACAAGAAAGAAACAAACACACTGTTTAAAAGACAAAAACAGGGTGCCTCGGTGGCTCAGTTGGTTAGGTGTCCAACTTTGGCTCAGGTCATGATCTCACAGTCATGGGTTCAAGCCCTGAGTTGGGCTCTGTGCTGTTAGTGCAGGGCCTGCTTGGGATTCTGTCTCCCTCTCTCTCTGCCCCTCCCCGACTCATGCACACATGCTCACTCGCTCTTCCTCTCTGTCTTAAAATAAATAAATAAAACTGTTTTTAAAAAGTGAAAACAAAAATGCTAATATACAAACAGTAGTTAATCCTGGGTGATAGAAATTCACAGAATTGCTATTTTCTTCTTTGCACTTTTATATACTTTTTTCATTTCTAAAAACTGAAACAAATTAAGAAAAAGAAGAAAATACACCAAAATATTAAATAGTAACTACCTTTGGGTAATGGAATTTTATATAATTAAAAAAACCCTTATATGTATTTTTCTAGATTGTCTAGGTTAGTACAATGAAAATATATTACTGTTAAATAGATATTTTCTTCCCTCCAAAAAATGTTACATTTTTAAAAAGGTAGACAGAAAGAACTTTTCAGATGGTGTATTATTAACAAAAAAAGAGACAGAGACCGAAAGAACAGGGAGAAAAAGCACAAGATGTATATAGGTAAAGCTTAGCAGGAGTGGAGAGGTGAGTAGGGCAACTAGCTAAAGACTGAGAGATGGGCCAAGGTCAGACTGTGAGGGTATGAATGCCTGGCTAAGGAAGTGATATGTTGGTGAGAAAAACAATCAAGAATGACAGGAGAAAGGAGCCCTTGTAACTTCTGGTCTTTCCCATACTGGAATTTCTCAGATAGTGCTTGCATACAATGTTTTATTTCACATCTTTATACTTTTCCACTATCTGCAAAAACCCACATGAGTAAAAGCTATGAAATAATTGAGAAGACTAGACACTGAAAAGAAATTTGTGTTTAAAAGAATGCGCAGCTTATGTCTCTTGTTTAAAGATCAGGAAGGAAACAGGTAAAACTGAATGTTTGAAGGGAACATACCATTTCCAATTATCCCCACGATTACCTTTTAATTTATCTTTAATGGTTTCTGATAAACGCTTTGTGAGCTGAGGCATTTCTTCTGGAGAGTATTCAGCATTTGCCAGTTCCTCCTTAAGCACAGCATGGATACAGTCTTTAACCACAGAGGGTCTGAACCTAAATGAAACAGTTTGAAACATCTAGTTGGTAACTCCAAAACTCCAGTGTACCTTCATAGTCCAACTGCCTCCAGCTCTTAGTCACTAGAACAACTTAATCTTTCAGTTTCATATGTTTTATTATAAAAGTGATATAAACAAATTAAGAAAACAAGTCCTATTCCTGATTTATGCCTCAAGCCTGGACCTTTCTCTTGAACTTCAGACCACATATTCTTTTTTTTTTTTTAATTTATTTATTTTTTATTTATTTCTAGGAGAGAGAGAGACAGCATGAGCAGGGGAGGGTCAGAGAGACAGGGAGTCACAGACTGGAACAGGCTCCAGGCTCTGAGCTGGCAGTCAGCACAGAGCCTGACGCGGGGCTCAAACCCACGAACCGCGAGATCATGACCTAAGCAAAAGTCGGAAGCTTAACCGACTTTTGCCACCCAGGCGCCCCTTCAGACCACATATTCTAACACAGAGTCCATCTGGATGTCTAATAGACAACTCAAATTTAATACATCTAACATCCAGCTTTTTAAAAAATTATTTTAATGTTTATTCATTTTTGAGAGAGACAGAGACAGAGCATGAGCCGGGGAGGAACAGAGAGAGAAGGAGATACAGAATCCGAAGCAGGCTCCAGGCTCTGAGCTGTCAGCAAAGGGCCCAATATGGAGCTCGAACTCATGAACTGTGAAATCATGACCTGAGCCGAAGGAGGCCATCAACCAACTGAGCCACCCAGGTGCCCCCAACATTAAGCTTCTCCCCTTCTCCCCTCCCTAGAATTGTATCAGTAAATGGTAACTCCATTCGTTGATTTGCTCAGGCCAAAAACCTTGATGCCAGTCTTGCTGCCTTTCTCTCTCACAAAACATATCCTGGTTCATAAGCAAATCTTGCTTAAATCATAAGCAAATCTGAAGCAGTTCTACCTTCAGAATAATCTGAAATTCAATCACTCTCACCATCCACTGCTGCCAGCTTGGTCCAGGCCACCCTTCCCTCCTGCCTGGATTACAATGGCTCCTAACAAGTCTCTCTGTCTCTGCCTTTGCTCCCAGATCCTGTTCTCAACACAGCAACTAGACTGGTCCTGTTAAAATATATGTCAGATCATGGCCTCCTCTATTCAAAATACCCCCCAAATATTTCCCACCTCTCTCAGAGTAAAAGCAGCATCCTAACTATGATTTACACAGTCCCATATGATCTACCCTACCAAATTCTCTGACCTTGTTCTCTGCTACCTTTCCCACTAGTTCTTTCCACTCAGGCCACACTGGCCTTCCCTCTGTTGATCACACCAGGCATACCAACCTCAGTGCTTCTGCACTTGCTGTTAACCTCTACCTGAAGTTCAAGTCTCATTCTATATGCATAGCTACCTCCCTCACTTCTTTCAAGTCTTTTTTCAAAAGTCACTTTCCCTAGCCACCTTCTCTAAAACTTCAAATTGCCCTCCTGTTACATCATTTTGTATCTCACTTCCCAGTACTGATTACTATCTCATACACTATACAGTTCACTTCTGTGTTTGTTTTGTTTGTTGTCCTTCCACCCAGCTAGAACTTAAGCTCCATGAGGACTTCTATCTGCTTTGTTCACTGTTATATCCCCGTTTCTCAGAATGGCACCCAGCGCACAGGAGAAAATAAATACTTTTTGAAGGAATGGATTATTGAATAAATGAAAACAGAAAAAACACCCCTGATTTCACCACCCTAACAATATCATTAGCATTTTTGTTGTATTTATCATAGAAACTCTAGGTTCATTTTCTGGGCTATATATTCTACCCGTTGATTTGTCTATTATGCGCCAAGTAACCAGAATGTTTCAGGTTTTGAGCTTCTAATGTGATATAATATTTGGTAGTATTAGTCACCCCTTATTTTTAACAGTATTTTCTCTGCTCTCTCGCCTAGTTATTCTCATAGATGAACTTTAGAATCACCAACAAATTTTCCAGGATTTGATCTGTTCAAAAAGGGGTCTTCCTATTAATAAACATACCATATCTGGTTCTTCTCCTTAAGCCTTTTTCATTCTCAGTGAAATGTTAAAAGTTTTGTTGAAACAAGTCACAAATAATCTCATAGGATTATTCCCACACAATATATATTTGTTAATCTTGTTCTGCTTTTGTTCTGTTTTACAACAGAAATGCAGGCAAACGGCAATCTATGCATTTAGAAACTTTTACCAAGATAACTGGACATACTTTTTAATATGTCCATTCACCCAGCCGAAAAATGCTGCATGAAATTTTATCACATTATAACCTAAGCTCCTGGCTTCCAGTATTTGCCAAGCATTTGATTCAGCAATCTGGCTGCAAGCAACAGAAGGGTTTTATTTTTTAATTCATATATTTTTTTATCTTGTGAAAATTAAGTAAGTGATGGAGACTACAGCCCCAGCGGACTGTCCCCTGCACTGGACTGTGTACTTTAACTCTGGGAAAGTATCGCAGTGGTGGGCCTAGAACATCCAAATACTACCTGGGTAAGGCTTTATATACATACAAATCCCAAACCCTGCAAAGAAGTAGGCGTATTCTGACACACGTAGGCACACAGTATGCGTGTGGCTGAATGGCATTCTACGCAAGGCGCTTCTTTACTGCTCTTCTATTCCATTCATTTCTTTTCCTCAGCCCACATCCCCGGTCTTCTAGAGCCAACCATTCCCACTGCGCTAGCCTTAGGCGCTCCCAGCGCCCTAACATTACAACCGCAGGATGGGTCTTGAGATGCCTGCAGCAGCTGAAAGCTCAAGAAAAATAGCTTCCCACTCTCCCAGCCCGTCTCTCCCCATCCTGCCTATGCCCCTCCAAACCAGCCCCTCCCTCCCTGCCGCCTCATCTATGGACTCCAACCCAACATCTTCCTGGTACCAGCTCCGCCCCGCCCGCTCCAGCCCCGCCCCGCCCGCTCCAGCCCCGCCTCTCTGCCCCGGCCTGCCCCGCCCACTCCGCCGCTCCCGGCGCACTTTACCCACGCCGAGGCTTCCGGGCGAGGTCGGCCTGCCCGACCTAGCTGTCTCGCAGGTCGCCCCCACCACACCCGTCCGTTACCCGCCTTTGCTGGAAAATGGGCCGCAAAATATAGGTATTCTCGGGCTCCCCTGCGTTCTTCTCCGTCTCAAGCAACCCATCGGCCGTGCCTATAGAGAAGGACGCAGCAGTCGTCCCGGTCATGGCTAGGGCTTCTTGGCCCAGTGTGTCGAGATGAAGGCCTGGCTGGTTGCGGCGCGGGGCTGCGAAACCGTCTCCAGGGCAACAGCGCCGCCCTTGGCCCTGACGTGACGCGGCAGCGAGCTCCGGTGAGGGAGGCCCTCCCTTCTCCGCGGGTCTGGCGGCCCTCCGCTGCGCCTGCGCACTGTGCACCCGCTGCAGGTTAGAAACTGGCCAAGCTAGGGTGACCCTACGTTTGGCGCAGGGCTGTTTGAGCCCTGTGGGGATCACAAAGCGTTTCGAAGCTCGTCAGCTTTTATTAACCGCGCTACAAGTTTAGGAAATTGGCAGGGAACCTGAGGCCCATAGAGGTCCAAGGATTTAAGTCTATTGAGCGGTAGGGCCCTGACTTAAAAAAGGCCTTCTCACTGTGGCCTGTGGGCAAGTCCAGCCTTCATTTCGTTTTGCACGACTTGTGAACGGTTTTATATTTTTAAATGATCGAAAAAAAAATCAAAAGAATGTTTCATGACACGTGAAAACTACACGTGAATTTAAAATACCAGTATCCCTAAAGTCCTGTTGTAACGTAGCTATGCTGTCGCACATGCATGGCCGCTTTTGCGCTGTATTGGTAGAAATGAGCAGTTGCAACGGAAACCATATGGCCCTTAAAGTCTAAACTTTTATCTGTCCCTTTAAAAAAAAAAAAATTGCAGTGCCCTGCTCTAATCCTTAACTGCCAACTCACAGTTCCCCCAGCCTCACTCACAGGCTTACTCCCTGTGCAAAATTCAGAAAGGAGCAGACATTAAGGTGTATGCCCCACTTAAGAGCACCAGTTTCTGGTCCTGTTTTAGAAGACTGTAGTATCTTGGCCTCTACCAGCTTCAAAAACTAAGAAAAGATTATGATCTCGCAGTTCATGAGTTTGAGCCCCCCATGGGACTCTGCTGACACTCAAGAGCCAAGATCAGATTGTGTTTCCCTCTATCTGCCTCTCCCCGGCTTGGGCTCTCTGTCTCAAAATAATAAATACACATTAATTAAAAAAAAAGAGAGAAAGAAATCACTCCTAATACACTGACCTTTCCTCCCCTTTTATGATTTCTTCAGCTATATTTCTCTTACCCTACCTACTCGAGTCCAACTTAAAAAAAAAAAAAAAAAACAAGATTAGGTGTGTAATTCAATAAATATTTTATTATTCCATGTGTGCTATGGGCTGGAGATACAAAAGTGAATAAAACCCAAGTGAATGAACAAGGGAGCAATGGGCTAAACTATTTGTTACTTCATAGAATGCCAGTTGCTCTAACAGAAAGCTGAAGCCAACCTATTCCCAAGATGGGCCTACTTTACTACGAACAGGATCATAAACAAGGCAACCTCCTCTTCATTCTAGGATGATATTCAAGAAGGCATTCACAAGGCAAGGGACAGACAAACATTCTTAAAATGTTAACACTGTCCTGATGTCCTGATTAACATAGGACCTCCTGCCCAAAACCTAGTTGGAAGCCAAGCCGGGAGCCAGATGTAGCTTTCATTTGAGGAGGAAAAACCAGGGTGAAAGCCCATTCTGCGTGTGAGATAGTCCTGGGATGTAGGGAGAAGGAAGGCAATGCAGGTGTGCTGTGGAATGCCACAGAGCACAGCCAACGGCCAGGTGTGGAGGGCTGTGGAGCCCATGGTAGAATGAATGCAGAGCTCCCTCTTCTTCCTTCCCCCTCCCCTCCCCTGTTTTCCTCTCCTTTCCCCTTCCCCCTACTCCTTGGTAACAGAAGAATTCCTGTATTCTGGAGGCATCTGGTACTTCAGTGGCTCCTCCCTGACCTGGGACAGTACTGGGACAGAGCTGGGGCCAGGGGACTGTGGAGGGGATACAGCAGCACCTGGACCCACATACTCCCTCCCTGGCTTTGTCCACTCCGTGGCTCCAAGAGCCTGGTGTTCTCGAACTCATTCCCTGGACCTGTCCACCACCTCTTCTCTTGCTAGAACCCATCGTCTTCCCAGGCTTCTTCTGCCTGTTTCTTCTTGTTTCCTGGCCATCAGACTTTCCCATCGGATCTCCTGTATCCCAGTCCTGACTCTTCTCACCATCCGGCACCACCTCCTGACCATGATCCTGAGGTGGGAGAGAGGGGGGATCCTCTGCTTTCCTTGTTCCACATGAGAAACAGCCATGACTCCTCGGTTCTCTGCACACTCCATCCTGTTTCTCCCCTCCATGCCTTGGAGTGAGCTGTTTCCTCTGTTAGAAAATCCCTTTCTCTCTTCCTGGGCTAACTGTTCCAAGAATCAGCTCAGACACAATGGAAGTCTTCCTTCATCTCTCACAGACCCTCTCCTTGGAGGTTCACTGTTCCTCTGAGCTCTCTTTGTGTCCTGTTGACCTCTACCATGGCCCTTACCATATGACATTTAAATTGTTGTGGGATGTTCCCTTAACCTGACATGAGCTCTTCAAAGACAAAGCAGGGTCCAAGGTCAAGGACCATGTCTCGGTCATCTTTGGATCCACTGCATGCACAGCAGAGCCAGCCACACAGTGGATACTCAATGTATACCACTTACTGAACTGCAGTGAACATGAATAAAAAGAACACTGGTACATTAATCAGCTCAGGCTGCCATAATAAAACACTACAGACTGAATGGCTCAAACAACAGACATTTATTTTCTGGAGGCTGGAAGTCCAACCTTAAGGTACCAACAAGGTTGGTTTCTATTGAGGCCTCTCTCATTGGCTTGCAGATGGCCACCTTCAGGCTATGTCCTCATATGGACTTTTCTTCTGTGCTTGTGTGGAGAGAGAGGCTTGGTATCTCATCCTCTTCTTATAAAGATGCCAGTCCTAGGTGCCTGTGGCTCAGTCGGTTAAGCGTCCGACTTCAACTCAGGTCGTGATCTCACAGTTCATCGGTTTGAGCCCCACATCGGACTCTGTGCTGACCACTCAGAGCCTGGTGCCTGTTTCGGATTCTGTGTCTCCCTCTCTCTCTACCTTTCACCCACTTGCACTTTATCTTCTCCCTCTTTCAAAAATAAATAAACATTAAAAAAAAAAGATGCAAGTCCTACTGGATTAGGGTCCTACCTTTATGACCTCATTAAACTTTAATTAGATTCTTAAAGGCTCTATCTACAAATAAGTCACATTGGGGGTGAGGGCTTCAACCTACGAATTTTGGGGACACACAGTTCAGTCCATAACAATTGGTGAACCCAAATTTAAAAGAAAAGAGCTCAAGTATTAACTTTACCTGAACCCAGTTGAGTGCTTTTAGGCATCAAGTCCATTATGTTCTAGGAACTTCAACTTCTATATCTGTGAACTGTGACCAATTTTATAGGGTTGTTGAGAGGCTGAAATGAGACGTGCTGGAAGATATTTTATGAACGATAAGTTCCTAGGCAATAATAATGACTTGCAGTTTACAATGTGATTAAAAATCCATCAATGTCATTCAGCCCATGTACAATGAATCATTATTGTTACAGAAATACCTAAAAGAGAAGCTTGTTACAATCCATAGGCACTTCTTACAGAAGGAATTAAAGGCAGCTTCTGAAGAAAACTCTCTCGCATGAAAGAATATTACCTATCACTTCTCACAGAGGCTGCAGAAAAGGCCCAGGAAGCTGTTGATGAAATGAATGACCACCAGGAGAATCTGGAGGAGGCTGATGCACAGAAGGGTGGAGAAGAAGGACATGTGCCAGATGACAGCTTTAGAAGGCTCCAGGCAGACAGAGTTCCAGAGTGAGTGGTCATACAAATAATTCCTATCCCAAAAAATAAGGAGACCAGGGAGGGGTTGAGGAAAAAGAAATAAAAACCCAATAAGCAAACTCAGTAGAAACCTGGTGCCTCCCCCAGCCAAGGTCATAGGCCTAGACTTTTGAGGGTAACTATTGTTGCTACATCTGCAAAATTTTGAGCATCTTCCCAGACAAAGAAGATGCTAGAATGTGTGAGGAGTTTGTAGTCCATCTGTGTGTCTTTCTGTCATCTTTCTTTGTGTCTGTGAAGACTCCATCCATTTACCTGTTATGCAAGTCTTTGAATGGGTAACCATATTTCCAAGCTTGCGTCTGATTGAAGGATGAGGCATCAAACATGCAAAAAGGGCCATCTTTCAGGGCTGACCCGGAAGTGATAAAGCAAATCAAGGCTCCTAGAAAAGCCAGGCCACTGGATAGCAGAGCAGTGAGCATCTGTAGAGGGAGAGAAGAAGCCTCAAGGTGAGATGGGGTCATGACCAAGTGATGGTGATGTGGACAAGTCTAACTTTTCTGGTGCTCAGGCTTTTCTCCATCATATCACATGGGGGTAATTCTGCCCCTGGCACCTCTTTTAAAGCATAACCAAGGCAAGGCGACTGATGAAGGGTCAGTGGTAGAGCTAGGAAGTGGGGGGGGGGGAGGAGGGAGGAAAGAAAGCACTGAGAAGAGGAAAGCAGTGACACATGGACCTGACCCAGCAGGTCTCCCTGACCCAGCAGGCTCTCCAGAGCTTCTTGGCAGGCTGGCATTAAAAGCTTTTACACTCAGACTGCAGCCATTCAGCCTCTGGGCTGAAGGGTTTGATTGTCATTGCATGCCCACTTCTGACTCTTATAAGGGAAAGCTGTGTTCTCAAAAGTTCCACACTCCCATCCCCGATTCCTCCCTTTCTCAAATCAAGCATGCAAGGAAGCAAGGGAGGAGAGAGGGTAGGAGGGTAGCAAAGGTAGGAGGGAGGGAGACAGAGACAGAGAGAAATAACAGTCAACTCTGAAGTGACTCTGGTTCTGTCACTGTGCCTTTCTAGTCTTTGTACCACTTACTTCTCTCCCAAAAGATAACAATGAGTTAATTTCCTTGGCAGGATTCTAGCTTTTAAATTGGCTTCTTTCTCAAGATACTAGGTCATTTTCTCCCTTGCAGAGAATACATATTTTAAAATTTTAAATAAAACATATATGTAAAACATACGTGTGTGTGTGTGTGTGTGTGTGTGTGTGTGTGTGTGTGTGTGTGTGTAGCTTTTATACAGAATCATGGAGTTATTTTACGTCAAGCTGGTTTGGAGCTTGGGAGGGGCCAGGGAAAGGTGCACAGTAACTTAGAGTTTTGACTCCAAAGATTCAAGGTGCACTAGTCTGATGGGAGCCTAGGACATTGGTTCTCAAAATGTGATCCCTGTACTGGCAGCATCACATTACCTGAAAACTTGTTAGAAACGCACAATTTCCCACTTCACACCCACCTCTGAATCAGAAAATCTGGGGGTGGTGCCCAGCAGTCTGTTTTAACAAACTCTTCAGGGATTCTGATGCCTGCTCAAGTCTGAAAACTACTCACTCGCCTAGGGGAAAACCAGGGAAGACTGAGAATGGATTCTGAATGAAATGTGTGGGTGTTTATATTTAATTCTTTAACATATAATTCTGAATCAGAGGGATTCCCAATATGTGGGCTGCAGATATCAAAACTGGCTGTAGAGTTACTGTAAGGTGGCCACAAATTCATGTGTCTGAGACAGAATGAGCAATATATCTTATACTATATATGTACTGAGATTTTTCTGAAATGCCACTGTAATTAATAAGTGCAGATTTATTCTGGGCCTTGGTTTCATTATCTATAAAGTGGAGGGGTTAGAAGAGTAGAATCTGGTGCTTACACTTCGGCAGGGCCCACTCTCACGGAAGCAGCCATATCTCCAGCCCATCAAGGAAATGAGGGTAGCTGCAGTTAGTACCTGGGAGAGGAGAGAAGAATGGTAAAAAGAGATTGGGTAACTGACATTTCTAACTGCCACCTGTGGCTGTTGAAATAGACTGGTTGGGCACCTCACATGGACTTGATTATCCTATCTTTCCCAGAGGGTTTGGCTTTGACTATCAGGACCCAGTTGGATGACTAGCCGGATCTGCCTGTCTGGATGGCAGCGTGTACCCCTACCCTGCTAGTCCCAAGCCAAAGTTCAGCAACAAGACCTGACGAGTCTTCCTAGAGTCTTCTATTCCTTGGAATTGATATACACCTAAGACCAGCTTGCTAGATCAAGCATTCTTTTCTTTAAGATTTTATTTTTAAGGGGCGCCTGGGTGGCTCAGTCAGTTAAGCATCCGACTTTGGCTCAGGTCATGATCTCATGGTTCGTGAGTTCGAGCCCCGCGTCAGGCTCTGTGCTGACAGCTACCTCAGAACCTGGAGACTCCTTCAGATTCTGTGTCTTCCTTTCTCTCTGACCCTCCCCTGCTCACGCTGTCTCTCTCTCTCTCTCTCTCTCAGAAATAAATAAACATTAAAATAAAAGATTTTATTTTTAAGTAAATCACCCAACACGGGGCTCGAACTCACCCTGAGATCAAGATGGCACATGCCCTACCCACTGAGATAGCCGGCGCCCCTGAGATTAAGCATTCTTGCAAGGAACCAAAACATTACTCCCCTGCCACCTCTCTGCTCCATCCCAAGGGGTGTCTGGGAAGCTCACGCCTGGGGAACTCTGAACACTTACCATGAGGCCTCCTCCCCAGAGCCCAGAGCCCAGCATGGCATGCCTGCCAATGAGGCCTCTTAACAGGTAGGTCACATCCCAGTTAGGAAAGAGGAGCACTGTGTTGGCTCCAGCAGCAAACAGGGCAGTAGTCCCAAGGCTCAACCCCAGGATGCAAGAGCAGGTCCGTGAGCATGCCATCACATCAGGAGAGGACAGCATCCTGGAACCAATGGATGGAAGGTCATGGTGGCTCTGCTGCTGGGAGCATCAGGAAGGAGAACGCTCATAGCAAGGGGGGTGGGGGCGGAGACAGACTACAGATACTATAACCTCCCAGGGTCAGATCAAGAAGAGCCCGAGGAACTTGCTTTAAAACGCTGCCTTTTATAAATATTCCCCAATGGATAGGATTTAATTGCTCCATTTTCTGCCAACCTCCACTCACATACACACACTCCTCATCCCATCATATTTTGCTGTACCTCTGTTACAGCCAGTGATTATTTCTGTTTGGGACAGAACTGTTTAAAGGTGTCACCCTCTCTCTTTAAAAAATGCCATTTTAAAGATGTCTACTCTTACCACTTCCATTCATTATTGTGCAGGAAGTTCTATCCAGTGCAATAAGAAAATAAAAAGAAGCAATTTGTCATTACTCATATAAGAAATACAACATTACTCCCCTGCCACCTCCCTGGACTGGAAAGAATGGATAGGGAAAGAAAATGGATAGGAAAGAAAGAAGTAAGATAATATGATTATCTATGTAGAAAATCCAAAAGAATCTATCAAAAAGTTACTGGAACTAAGAAGTAAGTTTAGCAAGTCACAGGATAAGAAATTAATATACAAGGGCACCTGGGTGGCTCAGTCTGTTAAGCATCTGACATTGGCTCAGGTCATAATCTCACGGTTTGTGAGTTCGAGCCCCACATCGGGCTCTCTGCTGTCAGCTCAGAGCCTGCTTTGGATCCTCTGTCCCACTCTCTCTCTGCCCCTTTCCTACTTGCATGCTCTCTCTCAAAAATAAATAAACATTAAAACTTTTTTAATTGAAAAAATTAATATACAAGATTCTGTTGATTTCTATATACAAGCAATGACAAATTGAAAAAATTAAACAGTATCATTTAAATAGAATAAAATGGGGATGGCTCAGTCAGTTAAGCATCCAACTCGTGATTTTGGCTCAGGTCACGATCTCACAGTTTGTGAGTTCGAGCCCCACATCGGGCTCCATGCTGACAGTGCAGAGCCTGCTTGGGAATCTCTCACTCCCTCTCTCTCTGCCCCTCCTCCACTCAGTCTCTCTGTCTCCTGTCTCTCTCTCAAAAATAAATAAATAACTTTAAAAAGTTAAAAATAAATATCATAAAATAGAAAATACTTATGGATACATTTAACAAAATATGTGCAAGACCTGTACACTAAAAAGAACAAAATATTCCTGAGAAAATTTTAAGGCCTAAATAAATATACCACATCCAAGGATTAAAAGACTTACTATCATTAACATGTCAATTTTCTCTAAATTGATGTTTAGTAGAGGCACTTGAGTGGCTCAATCTGTTAAGCATTCAACTTTGGTTCATAATCTCACAGTTCCTGGTTCAAGCCCCATGGGTGGGCTCTGCTGACAGCTTAGTACCTGGAGCTTGCTTTGGATTCTGTCTCTCTCTCTCTCTCTTCCCCTCCCCTGCTCATGCTCTCTCTCTCTCTCAAAAATAAATAATAAATATTAAAATTTTTTAAAATTGATGTGTATATTCAATACAATCTCAGCCAAAATTCTAGCAGCATTTTGTAGAAATTAACAAACTGAATCTAATATTTATATGGAATCTCCATTTATATGGAAATGCCAAGGTCCTAGATTAGCCATAATAATTTTGAAAAAGAACAAAGTTGGAGGACTTACACCATGTGATTTCAAGACATTACAAAGTTATAGTAAAGGACAGAAAGTAAAGTGCTGGCGTATAAAGACATACAGACCACTAGAACAAACTAAAGAATTTAGATATAGACATACACAGATATGAGCACATGATTTTTTAAAAAGATATTATTTCAGTGGGAAACAGATAGTCTCAAAGAGTGCTGTAACAATCTATGTGCATATATAATAATATAATATAATATAATATAATATAATATAATATAATATAATATATATAATAAATATAATATAATATAATATAATATATAATGACTATTACTGCAAAATATATTCAATAATTAGTTAGAAATGAACCATAGGTCTAAGCTTACTAAAATTTTAAAAGAAAACAAAGGAGAAAATATTGGGATCTTGAGTTAGAAAAGATTTATTAGATAAAACACAAAAAGTATAACCGATAAAAATGATAAATTAAACTACTCCTCAATCATGAGGAAAATGAAGAAGCAAACCACAGACGGCAGAAAATATTCACAGCATAAATTTTGTAAATATGTATGTGAATGTGAATACATACACATCTGATAACACACTAACTAGACTATATGAAGACCTCTTGAATCTCTATAATAAGACAAATTGATTTAGAAAATGGCAAAGATTTAAACAGATACTTCATTTCACCTCACAGAAGAAGGTACTTGGATGACAGCTAAGAATATGGAAAGATGCTCAACATCATTAACATAAGGAAACACAAATTAAAACTAAAATGAGATCCTCCTACACACCCAGCAGAATTGTTTCAATTAAAAAGCTGGACTACGCCAAGCGTTGGTGGGGATGTGGAACACCTGGAACATTCATAGGTAGCTGGTAAGAATGCAAATGGTACAAACCACTTTGTGTGTGTGTGTGTGTGTGTGTGTGTGTGTGTGTGTGTGTGTGTGTGTGTTTTAAAAAGCTTATTTACTATGAGAGAGAGAAAACGCACAAGTCGGGGAAGGGCAGAGATAGAAGGGGACCCAAACAGGCTCTGCGCTGACAGGCTCCCTCCTGATGCAGGGCTCAAATTCAGAACCATGACATCATGACTTGAGCCAAAATCAAGAGTTGAACGCTTAACTGACTCAGCCACCCAGGCGCCCCCAGACCACTTTGTAAATTAGCTTGGCAGTTTCTTATAAAGTTAAACATTTACTTACCAAATGATCAACTAATTCCACTTCTACATATTTATCCATGAGAAATGAAAGCACACATCCACACAAAGATTAGGACTTGAATCTCCATAGAAGCTTTATTCACAATAACTGCAAGATAGAAAAATGGAAACAACTTAAGTGTCCACTAACAGATAAATGGATAAACAAAATGTGACATATGTATACAATGGAATATTATAGAGCCATGAAAAGGAAAGAAGTTCTGAAGCTACAACACGGATGAAACTTGAAAACATTATGCTAAGTGAAAGAAGCCAGACACTGAAGGACAAATACTGTATTATTTCACTTATATGAAATATCCAGAGTGGGCAAATTCAGAGAGACAGAAGTAGATTAGCAGTTACCAGGGACTGAGAATGGAGAAATGGGGACTTATTATTTAATGGTTACAGAGTTTCTGTTTGGAGTGATGAAAGAACTTTAGAAATAGGTAGTGGTAATGGTTATACAATATTTTGAATGCAATAGATGCCACTGCATTGTGCACTTTAAAATGTTTAAAATAACAAATATTATGACATATATGTGTTACCATAATAAAAAAATCAACTAAAAATGAGAAATAACTCAAATGTTCATCAATAGGTGAATAAATAAATTGTGGTATATCCATGCAATTGAGTACCTCTACCAGGCAATAAAACGGGAGGTTATTATGTTTTAACTATGTATCAATGAACTTGAAAAATTATATATCTCAACTAGATAAGGTGAAAAATGCCACCTCCATGCCTTTACTTATAGCCATTGCTCCTTCTTACATTTTCACTGCTACATGAACTTGTTGTTTTTCTAAATGTGAATTAGAATACGGCTACTGATATTTGGTAGACTCAAATCAATACGGATCTGAAAAAAATCAGTGCTTTGACATCCGGAAGAAGTTGTCTGTTGCTGCTTTGTGATTTAGCTGAGTCCATCTCACCTTAAGGCTCTTGACACTCCCCTCCTAGCACATTATTTTGCACATAATCAGAAAATATGTGTGAATCAGATACCCTCTTCTCTCTTTTACACACATGCACACACATACATATATAATGAAATATTTCAGAGTAAAAAACATTAAACACAATGTATATATTTATACTTTTAAGTTGTATGGAAAAATTAAACAAAACCCATATAAATACAACTAGCTTATAAGAAAAAGGTCACTACCGCTAATATTATTAAAGTCCATTGTGCCTATTGATCCTACCATTTTCCTGGATTTCTTCCTAGGAAGGACTATCCTAAATTTTTACTTCATCATCCTTTACAATTTTTTTTTAAGTTTGTTTACTTTGAGAAAGAGAGTGCACACGTGCAGGGTACGGGCAGAGACAGAGGGGAGAGAGAATCCCAAGCAGGCTCTGCACTGTTAGCACAGAGCCCAATGTGGGGTTTGAACTCACAAACCATGACATCATGACCTGAGCTGAAACCAAGAGTCAGGCGCTTAACCAGCTGAGCCACCCAGGCGCCCCTATCATACCTTTTTTTTTTTTTAAATTTTTTTTTTTATGTTTTATTTATTTCTAGGAGAGAGACAGAGACAGCGTGAACAGGGGAGGGTCAGAGAGAGGGAGTCACAGACTGAAACAGGCTCCAGGCTCTGAGCTGGCGGTCAGCACAGAGCCCGACGCGGGGCTCGAACCCACGAACCGCGAGATCATGACCTAAGCGAAAGTCGGACGCTTAACCGACTAAGCCACCCAGGTGCCCCCCTATCATACCTTTTTAAAAACAGTTTTGTGGGGCACCTGGGTGGTTCAGTCAGTTAAGAGTCCAACTTATGCGTCCAAATCTCCTGATTTGTAGGTTCAAGCCCAGCTCTGCACTGACAGCCTGGAGGCTGCCTCAGCTTCTATGTCTCCCTCTCTCTCTCTACCTCTCCCTCACTTATACTCTGTCTCTCTCTCAAAAATAAACACCCACACACAAAAACAGTTTTGCAACTTACAAGTTCAATTTTTAAAAACAAAAACCTGATTGGTCCAGCGTTTTGGATTTGTCTGACTGCAGCTTATGGTAAAGAGATGGGTGCCAGATAGAGCACTGAGCAGGCCCTTGGGTTGGAGGTTATGCTCCTGTGCCCCTCCCATCATTCCCCAACCCCCTGCAGCCCCTAGTGACCTTTGCTTCCCCTAGTCTCAGAGCCCAAGCTTGCCTCCTGCAACTCTTCCCAAGGGAAAACTTCCTGCCGCTGGGGCTAGTGTTTTCTCCGGAGAGAGTTGTCTTCACAGTGTGCTCTTGCCACAGGGTATTTGCTCCTTAAGCCATTTTTCTTAACGTGAATAAAAGACCTTGCCCCTGGATGAAAGCAAGTTGAGGCCTCCAGGGAGGGGGCATTAGAGGTAGGATATGGAGAAACAGTGACCCTAACCCCAGGGGTACAAGGATGCTGGAGGTGGGGACCAGGGATCAGGAGGGATGCTGTGTTTCCTTCCCACTGCCCTCTCCCGACTGTCCCGCTACAGGCTTCTGTTCCTGAAGTACTGGCCGCTGCATCCTCGGGCCCTTAGGGTGATGAGCTGGCCCTGCTGTCAGGAGACAGGGCACCTGCAGGAAAACTGTTCTCTCCTCCATCTGCCTGCCAACCTTCAGGATGTAAGTGCATGTCTGGGCAGCCTCCCTCCCAGACTGTTAAGTCACTGAGTGCCGGGCTCTCAGTGTGTCTCTTTGTTGGCACGAATTAACCCCTCAAGGGTGTCAGCAAATAACTTTAACCTGCACCCCCTCCCAGATGATTGATGTCTTGTCAGGGGCCCAAGTAAGGACCAGTGTGTGGTTGGACTTTCAAGCATGCGCCATAGACCACAGGCTAGGTGGAGCTTTTGTTCAGGAACGCCTTGGCCACCTTTGAATCATTCCACCTATGAGTAAGGCCTGTCTAGACATAGATAACCAAAATAAACCCACCAGACAATCTGTTCTGTGGAAATTTTTCTATCAGCAGTTTAATAAGGGAAACTAAAAAAAATAAATAAACATGCAGAGGGAAAATTAAGAATTTGAGCATGGCCTTTGGGATGAGTGGAATTCAGAGAATCCTGGCTGTCCACTAATCTTCTAAAAAAGCATTTGCTGGGCTACTCCAACTAATTCAGGTTAGTTTGACTTTCACTCCTTCTCCCTGACTCTGTTCTCCAAGAAATCACAACATTCTGGGAAACACTTCCACAACTGTGAGCCAGGAAAAGAGCAAAGAGTTTGGCTAATTTGATCTCTGAAGAGATAAGCAGGTTCATAAGGTGAAACCGTAAAGCCAGGCTTTAGGGCAGGCTCTGTTCTAACCTGAGATCCTAGCTGGGTAAACAAATCACTGGCCAGTTGTCTAGGGAACAATAGAAGTGACCAGGTAAGTCATATGGAGAAAGAGACTGCATATTCTCTGTGTATCTCTCTACCTCACTCATCACGTCGACAGTCTTTTCTTTCATTTTTTTCATCAGTCAATATTTACTAAGTGTAAGTGACTGCTTTCTGGCAGTCACCATGCTAGGAGCTGGAGATACGATGGCGAATCAGAGACAGTCTCTTCCCCTGAGGAGCTTAAAGCCTAATGGGGACAATGACAGGGCACTAAGCAGGTGCTGAGCAGAGGTGTCCAACCAAAGGTGTAATGGAAGCTCACCAGGGATTGCCTAATATTGTCCTGCAGAAGCAAGGTAACACCTTCTGGAGGAAGTGATGGCCAAGCTAAAACTTCACTGACAACGAGGCATTAGGCAGGCAAAGTTTGCAAGGAAAAGCATTCTTCTAAGTATGTGTCAAAGCCCAAAGTTGACAGGCTGAGGCAAAGAGAAGTGACATGAAATGCCTGAAGCCACACAGCTGCTCCATGGCAGAGCCAGGGCTCATTTGAGTTGGAAGTTTGCGCCCTTAACTGAGCCCTTTCATCTCTGCTTACCCGCATCCAGTGGCAAGAATCAGGATGGGAGAGAAAGAAGCTGGAGAAAGGCTGTCTTCAGTGTAGGCCTGTGCTCATGCATTGCGACCCCTGCAGCGCCAGCCGGAAGCTCCCATTTCAAAACCCTCCAGGAGGGCAGGGAGGCTCTCTATATATGTAGAGGTCACCCAGGCGAGTGAGCGTGTGAGCGTGCGTGTGCCCCCACACCACTGCCCACAGGCCTCCATTGAAGGAGCTCTTCTCTTCTTGGAGAGTCCTCTCCTGATGACCCACCCTCTGCTCATTTTCATGTGACCGTAAGGAAGGAACCAGGAGCCATGGCCTCGTGAGCTCAAGTGTCTCAATGAGTCAGACAAGAACCCATGAGAAATACCTTACCCTCCCTTCTTTCTAGCAGCAACACCGTTTCACATACTAGCAGCCTATCTGTTTCACTCATTGCAGCATTGGGGCCCTTTGGAAAACCAGCACTGGACAGAGCAGCCACCATTTTTTTCCTTATCACCCTCTTTACTTTTTGCCTCTTAGCTAACCAGATATGTTGCATGGTTCCTTTACTAGCCTCCTAACGCTTTTTGTTCAAGCCCCAGGCCACCATCATCTTGTACCAGAGTGCTGAGCTTTCTGTGGTGCTCTCTGCCTGAGGCATCTTTGACCCCCTCTGACAAGCTCCTATTCAAGATTCAGTTCAATCATCACCAGGGAAGTCTTCTCTGATTTCTTCACTCAGAGTTAGGCACTTCTTTCTCTATGTTCTCATTGCACTTTATTATTTTTTTTTTAATTTAGGTATTATATACACATAGTAAAACACACTAAGCTTAAGATCTTTTAAAAATAATCTCTACACACAACGTGGGGTTCAAACTTAGAGCCCTGAGATCAAGAGTCACATGCTCTACCAACTGAGCCAGCCAGGAGCTCCCACAAGTCTTAATTATAAAACTTAATGAATCTGCATATGTGTACCCAGGGTAACTGGGTCATTACAGATCAAGATACAGGACATCTCCAAATCCCCAGAAGGTTCTAGTATGTTCCCTCTCATCAGTCATTATCTCTATCCCCAGTGTATTTATTTTGGCTTTTATCACCAATTAGCTTTTGGCTATCTTTGAATTTCATATAAATTGAATCATATAGTGTGTAGTTCTTTGTGTCTGGTTTTCTTCACACAATATTGTATACATAAGATTCATCTGTCATATAATTCATTCTTTTTAATTATTCCATTACATGGTATTATATTACAATTTATTCTACTTGATGGACATTTAGATTATTTCCAATTTTCACCTATTTTAGATAAAGCCACTATAAATATTCTTCTGCATGTCTTTTGGAATACCAATGTATTAATTTTTCTAGGGAATATACCTAGGAGTGGGATTGGTGGGTCATAGATTAATTCTCTGGTAATTGTCAGAAACCCAAAGTGGGCCTACCAATTTACACTCCAAGCAACAGTGTGTGAGAGTTCCAGTTACTTCCCATTCTCACCAACATTTTTAACTTTAGGCATTCCAATGGTTTAGTAGTTTCTCATTGTGGTTTTAATTTGAATTTTCTTGATGAGTAAGCAAGCACCTTCTTATATACTTACCCGGCTGTTTGGAGTTCCTTTTTTGAGAAGTGCCTGCTCAAGTCATATGTTCAGTTTTTATTGGTTCTTTCTTACTGATTTGTGTGAGTTCTTTATAATTTCAGACATGACACCTTTGTCAGATGTTTGTGTTATGAATGTTCTCTCATCTGTGGTTTGCCTTTCTGCTTTCTAATGGTATCTTTTGATGAAGAGAAGTTCTTGATTTTAATTAAGTCCCATTTATCACTTCTTTCCTTTACAGTCACTACTTTTTTGTTGCCCACTTTCAACTGCATTCAGTTTATCTGTGCTGTTTATATGCCTCTTCTCCCACAACTGTGAGATCCCTGAAGGCAGAGGCTGTATCTTACTCTGTTCTGTAGACCCAGAACCTACCATAGAGCTTAGAATATGGTAGGAGATCAAGAGTCACTTGGTAAATGAACTAATTTATCCACCAGATGAAGTAACACACATAGTCTCTGTGCATAGAGATTTTACCTCTAATGATGAAAACAAATAATACTGAGAAAACCACTGATGCACGTATATGAGAAGGGATAATTATAACTGGCTCTTAAATCTTTTTTAAACTACATACGAGCAGCTTTCTATGTATGCAGATGTACATGTGCGTGGAGCAAAAGCTGGTAAATAACTATTGAAAAGTTCATTACATAGAATCTGGTTTTCATTTTCACTGAAAAAGGGAATCATTTAGAGCCTAAATGAATCCTTATGTCTTTCCAGAGAACTGAATTTTGAAAAAAGATAGTAGGCTGAGGACTCACAAAGCTTTATAATAAGAAGAAACGTTTATTCACCTTACAAAACACGTTTACAAACTATCTCATTAGATCTTTACAACAGACTTACAGCAAGTAAAATACATGTTAGGTTAGTTTTATTATGCAAGTGAAGAGATTCTAGCGCAGAGGAATTTGACTTGCTCAGGGTTAACAGTGAATGAGGTTGGGGAAATGACCCTGTTATCTGACTGTAAGCTCTACACAGTTGCACACATCGATGCTTGAGCTTCCCCCCATCCCATCACCAACCCAGATTTCAACCATCTTAAGGTATTTCTTCTTAGAGGCAGTACCGTGGTGCTTTGGTACCTAAGGGACCTGGGTCTCAATTCCTGCCACAAATACCTAACTAGTATTTCTTGGGTAGTTCACAGAGCCCCAGTAATAGTCTGGGCCTAAGTTTTTCATTTATAAGATGATGCCTACCTTCTAAGTTTATTTTGAAAATTAAATAAAATGTGAGATGTCTAGAATGAGTTATTCCCCTCCTGCTCTTCTTGGATCTCAGCTTAGCAAAAGATTCTATATGCAGTATCTGTTGGAAATCTGATACTTAGGCAATTAGAGTGATCTGATGGCTGACTGCCAGATAATCACTCAGATTTTTAGAAGGTGTCTCTGTTCCCAACTCAATGGCTTATCTAACAGCTGACACTCTCATATGGGTATCATTAAAATAGTGCTTGTGGAGCAAAGGGAAGCAGTAGAACTTGGCTTTAATCCCTTAAAGTACCAAACCTCTTAGGGGCTTATGATAGCAGCTATAGGTCTTTATTCCTTACGGTAAATGTGTGACAATTAATTCAATGATTAGCCTTACAAATAAGATGCTTCTTTTAGAAACTACATACTTGCAATATACAGTTCTACTTAGTAAGGCCAGCTTTAGTTCAAATTCTTCACGTCCCTATAGTAAGCCTCTATGGTAACAGAGGTGTGGGCACTGCCACAAAAGAACTAAAGCATTATCTTTTTACAGATGTGTTAATAATCTTAGAATTTGGCTCCACTGGAGACACAACTGCTAGTTATCACTTTAGTGGTGACATTTCTAGGGAGAAACAACCGGGAGTCTAGGAGAGGCACACAATAAGAATGGGGCTTGGGTGGGAAAATAATTTGCCTAATGCTGTAAACCAAGACTGAAAGGCTTAGGAGAACAAGACAAACAGATGTTTCATTCTGAGGGTTACCAGGGGCTCTGGAGGTGGAATCTGAGCAAGGAATAGAGGAAGCTGAGAACATGGAATTCACTGGCAGAAGGGAGGGGAAAAGATGATGACCATCAGGCCAGTCTTCCCCAAATAAGAATGACAGACTGTCAGCTTCCTTGTGGGTGGGCTCCAACCTCAACTGACAGCTGACTAAACAGGAGAGCACATTCCCTTAATTGGAGGGAGAAAAAAAGGAAGATACAAGATGTTGAAAGAATTGCCATTCATACCAGTCCACTGAAGAGGAAGTATTGTTTTTCTTTTTATTTCATTAGTGTACAAATATTACAAACGTCAATCCACTCCAATTAGGCTTCTATTTCCAACATCAAGAGATTGTTTCTTGGTCTCCTCAGTGACTTTTTGCATCTAACCCTTTATTGTCCTTTTTACTTGATCCCAGGATAGAATTAGACCTAGTTGGCCTCTACATCCTTTCTGAAATTCTTGTTCTTGTTTCTCTTGGCCTCACTCTGGTGTTTCTCCTCTCTCACTGGCTGCATCTCCTTGACTGGGCCTCTTGCTGTTGGGTGATCTCCAGACCTGGATTCTGGACCCTCTGCTTTAACTTTCTCCCTAGACAACCTCATTCTTTCTCATGGGACTAAACTCTGTAATGCTGATTTTTCAGATATCCAATTCCAGTCCACCTCTCCTCCAAGCTTCATGCTCACATGTCCACTTCCTGTAGTACTCCTACCCTTGGAAGAACCACAGTGAACACGTCCAAAATGATCCCCCACCAAACCTGCCTGATCATGTCTTCCTGCATCCGTAGGTAGGAGTAACGACACCGCGTCCTGCCAGAAACTCTTGTCATTCTTGATTTCTTTATCCCGCTTTCCATCATTCCTCCACATCTAATCTGACAGGAAGTCTTTCCATTTCTACTTCTATACCCTGCTTCTCAGTTCACACTCACTCTCTGGTCCAGGTGACCTCTATTTTGCAGTTTGACCACTGCGACAGTCTCTCTTCTGGCTCTCTTCCAAGTCACTGCCCACATAACAATGTCTTCTCGTTACACTTGGGACATGATCTGAGCTCCTTACCAGGGCCTACTAAGGCCTTGTATGACCTGGCTCATTTTAGGCCACTCCCTTTGCTCGCTACATGCCAGACGCATTTGCCTTTTCTTGATACCTCAAGTACATCAGGAACCTTCCTGCCCCCCGCTCTTGCAGTGGTCGTTCTGCTTGAAGGTTTCCCTCCTACTCTGGGCATGGCCACCTTCTCTGCATCGTTCAGGTCTCAGCCTAAGTGTTAACTCCCCAACAGCTTATTTAAAGCAGAATTCTCTAACGGCTTTTCTATTTTTCACAGTACTTGAATCAATTTTTCAGTTTGTCTGTATTAACTGAAAGTAAGTTCCTTGAGGACAGGGCTGTGCCTTGTGTTCATCCCCACATTTCTATTATTTGACACACAGTCAGGCTAGTTAAGGAGTATTCTGTCCCATGTGGCCAGGGAGACCCAGTCTTGGAAAGAAGATGGCAAGTCCCATTAGGGTAGGTTGCTGAAGCATGGGGATGAGGAATAGTTCCTTAAGAGCAAGGGAAATAGCACAAACTGGTTCCTGGGGTTACTGTGAGCTAGGTAGTGACTTCAATTTCTATGACACAATACAATCATGTATCCTGGCTTTTCTCCCAATAATTTAGAAATTCTTTTTTCCTTTACTTGTTTAAACTGAGTCCTTAGTCATTATTTCTGGTCTCAAAGACTACATGCCTGAATTGCCCAAATACTGAGTTGTAGGATCTTACTTTCCTAAAAAGCTAGCTCACCCAATGATTTCACGACAATTTGACCAACATTTATACGGCACTTACCATAAATGTTCAACATACTACTAACATCAGAGAAGCTAGCAAACATTATCCTTGACAATGCAACTATGAACCAACCTTTGTCAATGAATTCTGTGTGCTAAACATGATAATATGAGGGCAAGCTTTTATAACCCGGATGATATTAAAGTAATATCTATAGTCTTTTCTCATAAAAACAGTAACAAAAAACTAATACTGAAAAGTTTTTGATTTTATTTCCAAGATCAAATATTACAACAGGACATTTACATGTATTTATAAAAAATGCAGCAGTTGAATTTATAGATCAGAGGTTTCCTTGAGTTTGGTCCCTCTCTCAGCACAGTGAGCTGATGTCTTCAAAAGACTGATCGTCCCACTCCCCTCCCGCCCCCACCCCAAATGCCCCCCGCCCCCATTCAAGTTGCAGTACCGATATAAAGCAACTGGGTACAACACAGCAATATTCACAATTTGGTACAGCCAAAACCAGAGGATCACCAACTGAAAGACCCCCATTTTAGAAATTAATTACCTATAGACTATGTGTATCTATAGATATACCACACCCAGTTATCTAAGATTTCCCTGGTTTTAGAGCAAGTGGAAGTTCCATGGAGTCTTAGCCAGCAGTCACAGCTCTGCTTTATCTAATGGCGTGTTTTTCTCCTCCTCCAAGTTTAGATTTTCTACCGCCTCCATGTGTCTTCAAATTTAAGGCTTTCCCTAGCATCTTAATTATCACTTGCTTAGATATACAAGAGGGTCTCTAGGGTGTCGTGAACAAAAAAGTTTAGTGGATGATCCAGGTGCCCCTTGCTCACTGGTCCCAAATCCTTCTTCCCACTTTTGAGAAGAGCTGCAGGAACAAATACCTCCTAGCACCATGGGATTAAAAACCCAGAAAACTGAGTACTCTATGTGCCTTTTAGGGAGCACTTGCCAGAAATGCTAAAATCGGAGCACTGTCTCTGTCCATGATCTTCTTGGATTCAATAACAAAGTTACACTACAGATTAAATTTAGAGCCTGTCCTGCATTAAAAATGCAAATCTCACTAAGACCACCACTTTGTCCAGAATAAGGATTCCCAGGGAATCTCTAAATACTGTTAGGAACTGCTTGAGAAACACTTTAAAGCAAACACCCCAAGCTGACCTCACTCAAGTCCCCAACCCACCCCCATCCCTATTCCCCAAACAAATTTCATTCCTTGATTAACCTCTCTGAATAAGATGGGAAGTGAGGTTTGGGAAATGATGTGAAAAATGTTTAAAACGCATTGTTCAAACTGAACTCATACAAAGCATGCACAGAGCCTACAAACACTCCTAAGAGTATTCATGGAACAATCAATACCTACTTGAAAAAGGACTTTTCTTAAAGGGTTAAAAAAAAAAAAAAAGACACCAGATGCTTAGAAGTTGTTAACAATCAAAAAGAAACCCATTCTAGAAAAGATTTTTAAAGGAGTGAAAAAATTGTGTATAAAAGATCCATGCCAAAGCTTGGATGAAAGCCCCTCAAAGCCTAAGTATCATGTTAGCATCAACTGGTACTCATTTCTCTATATCTAAGACTAGAGGATTATATCATAGCTTTACCGTCTTGTTTCCCAGCAAGAGTTTTAAACAGCCTTTCCAACACTGAAGGGATAAACGTAAGAAGGTAACAAGGCCCAAGTCCCAAAATGGATAAGAAGAGCAGCCCCTACTACAAGCTTGCTACACTCATTGACTAAAAAGTGGAGATCACATACTACTTTCATTCTAATTAGCAGCAGGTAAAAGGGGATTTTCCGGTGGCAACAGTAACTTCATGTGAGGTTTAATTTACAGGGCAATAGATCATCAAAAAGTTATTGTTAAGAACATGATTAGGGTAAAAAAACCTATTTATATTTCGAATCACATAATTTATTGATATTTTCCATTATTAAGAACACAGAAGCTCCAAGAAAAGCATACTATAAAATCATTTTTTTGAAAACATTCAGATACCCAGTTGAGCATCAGCATTCCAAAGTCAGTAACTTGAAATAGAACCTGGTAACACGTACTCTTCTAAAGCTAGCAAGCTTGACAAAAGGGGAAAAAAGCAGAATGGCAGGAAATAGTTCCAGATCGAGAATCTCTCCCTTATTAGTTAAGATGCTCATCCTGAGTCTATGAAAAAAGCAAATAAAAGATTTTAAGAGAAGAATTCAATTCCAGGTCAGAATTTATCCAATGATTTGAAATGTCTCCCATTTTATCTATTTACATCTAATAAATGAATGATTCATGGTAGCCCAGTTAGATTAATAACTTGTGTTGATGCAGATAAAATTTTTATGTTCAGTCCAGCGTAGTCTGACTATTCTTCCTAATAGAAGACTCAAGTGACCCTGTAAGATAAAATCTTAGGGCATTTTGGTCTGTATATAGGAAATACCAGACAATAAAAACTTGCTGTTTGTTGCCACAGAATTAAGTACAAGAAGGCAACTTCCCATATTAAGAGATTAATGTGGGATTGTTCAGGCAAAATGCTACCATTGGATTTGTATCTCTAATCCAAGTAAATCTGGTTATCTCTTGAAAATGCTTTTCAGAAAGGCTAAATTGTTTTATTGAAGTAGTTCATATTGGACTGCTCACCTCTGAGATCATATAGCAAATAAAAGCTTGAACCAAAAATTATCATGTTTATAAGAACGACTGAGATTCTAAGCAGTACAAAGCATTCTGTAGGACAAAGAAGGGGGAATGGGTATCATGGAGCTAGCCATTCTATATACGGAATAAGAGAATTCTTAGGTACAGAGAGAAAATGAGCTATAAAACCATTTGCTTCAAATTCTTCCCTTATATAGTAAATTTATGAAAGAAAATTTAAAATGTTACATATTCAAACTTGGAAATGGAACTTCTTTAGCACAGCTAATTTCATTAAAAGTCATGACTAATTTTCAGTGAATGGATGTCCAAAAAATTGAGACTAGAGAATGGAAAAGTAAAAGAGAAAGTAGGATCAAAAGATTTTCTAATTAACGGCCTTCGTGTAACATCCAATAATTTAATCACAAGATCACTTCATGGGAAAACAATCAAAGTCATCATAATCTCTATTAAAAATAGTCTTGATTCTAAACTCTTTAGCAGAATTGACACACAGGTTGAGTCAAAGACCAAATTAACCAGCACTGAAATACCAAATTTCTACGTAACAAGAGAAATCAAGATAGTGGTGCCTTGGTATTCTCTGTTGGTTATTTTCTGTACTAAAGAACATTCTTGCCACTACTCTAAACTGTGTACAATGCAATACTAAGTGTCAAGGCAAGACAATAATTGATATGCTATGCAAGGCAAATCAATGAAGTTGAATAATCATAGGACACAGCTGTCTTTAAGTAGCCTTTTCATCAAGGCTTGTATTATTGGAAAAATGCCATGTTCATCAGTAGGGATGGTTCTTCCTATCTCATTTAGTTTTACACAAGAAATCACTTATTCAGCAACCTGCGACCCATTATTTACTATTGAGTAGTTAAGTGAAAGAGGGCCAGATTGAGAGATTGAGAGAGAGAGAGAGAGAGAGAGAGAGAGAGAGAGTATGAATGACATAATGGAGATACACTCTTGTGGGATAAGAAATATTTTTAAAAGTTGGTCTAATTTGGGGTGCCTGGGTGGCTTAGTCGGTTAAGTGTCCGACTTTCGCTTGGGTCATGATCTCGCGGTTCGTGGGTTCGAGCCCCGCATCGGGCTCTGTGCTGACTGGCAGCTCAGAGCCTGGAGCCTGTTTCAGTCTGTGACTCCCTCTCTCTCTGACCCTCCCCTGCTCACACTGTCTCTCTCTCTCTCCTAGAAATAAATGAAACATTAAAAAATTAAAAAAAAAAAAAAAGTTGGTCTAATTAGATCTTGAAAAAGTTGTTTCTGCTAAAACCAAGTATAAATTTTACAACTTAGTCAAATCAATTTCCTAACATTTGTTCATCCAATAAAGTGCTTTAAGCACACAGGTAAAATAAAATTTAATTCTGGTGTCAGTGAAATACTTGGTTCTCACTAATTACATTTTAGTCATACTCAACACTGATTTTAAACACAGCATGAAGTTTTTAAAATTGATGAATCATCTAGGTGATCTAGATGAACTAGATCTAGAACTATGATACTCTCCTTTTTGGAGATTTTAGTCACACAGTGGGGTTAGATGAAGTTATTGGGCAAATGAAACCTGGACACAGAAAAAAAGCAAAAGAACTGATTAACAAGTAAACTTTTAATTAGCCTAGGGATAATACATAATAAAGAGAAACTAGAAGCATAAAATTTTAGACTAGAAAGGACTTCAGAGATAATCTAATTTGGTGGTCTACAGTCTGTGGGCTCCTAGAGTTTTTGCAAAGGGCCTGTAATTTCATATGCACATTTTCTCCACCTATGGTCTTAATGTTATTAATATGTAACCACATGATTCCCCACCCCTGCCAAACTTTAATGTGTCCTTTAATGTGGAAAAAACAGAACTATTAATCCAGTCCAATTCTCTATTAGTAGCAGAGCTGTTACCTAAGTGTACTCATGACTATCTATAGTGCCCCTTTATGCATTTCATTTGTACCTGGGTAGAGAAATTAAATCTTCCCTTCATTTTCCAGTTGTTAGCGGCTCCCTCTGGTATTTTCCTAAGTGTCCAAGTGAGATCCTTGCTAGCTAAAATCTTTAGTCCTAAGATCAATAATCCTTCCCTACTTGGATGCTGGGTGTACACCACTGATAAACATTGTGCCCCTAAATCTAGTAGTTACAAAAGGTAGAACAAAAGAATACAGGAGAGTCAAAAACTTTGAGCTACAGTGTTGGCCACTTTTTAGTTTTAGTTTCTTGTGGACTTTCCTAAATGAAAGCCTACCCAAGTCTTTCCCTTTTCTAAACTTTTATTGTAATTACAGTTCAGCCCCAGAAAGGTAAACATTTACATGTTCTTCAATTATCTCATGTGTAGTGTATCTTTCCAACTGGATAAAACAGGAAGAAACCAGATATTAGACTTCAAGACATTTTCAACCTTAAGGACTCAATAAATACTTGTTGACTTCTAGAGTCAAGGAAGTACAATTTTATAGAAGATTTAAAAATATACACATAGAGAGTTCAATAATCTGGTATGGACGGGACAAAGAAAATTGTATCTTTTCAAAAAAATGTTTAAAAAAAATAAAATTATTTTTTATCTTTCCATTTATTCTTGGCAAATTATGCCAAATATTTTCCTTTCACATTTTTATCAGTGCATTTTTAAAAAGCAATAATCAGTCCCTCAAAAACAGTGGCGTAAGTAAGAATTTATAAGTAAGAATTTATAGGCATAGTGCAAATCCCACAAGCTTTAAAAGGAAACAAAACGAAATGATCATTTACAGAGCCAAACACAGGAAGATAACCTTTTGGGTTAGTGGATTCCCCTGTTGTAGGAGACTACAGTAAGGGAGTAAAAAATGCCTGGACCCTGGATGCCTATTTTGGTTTTGCCAATTACTAGCTGTGACATCTTGAACAGGTTCTATGGACTTCACTTTCTTCTTGTCTACAAAATAAAGTGTGTATTTTTGTAGAGTTCTTAGGAAGATTAAAGGAGAAAATGCACATAAAGTACTGAGCACATGCTAGTTACTCAAAATTAGTTCCCCGTTCTTACCCTCTGTTCTTTCTCTTCTCTGGTTCCTTTCTAAATCAAATTCTAAAGATGCTTCCTGTCACTTTTTCCCCCACTAGCTCTCATTCAATTTCCCCATATTTGTTTCTCGTCCCTCTCAAAGTCTACCTTGTCCTTTTTCTCCCCATCTTTTCTTTTGAGCTGTTTCCAATACCTGTAAGGAACGACTATTTTTAACTAATCTTACTAGTCTTACTAGCCTCATTTAATCTATTCAATAAAATCTTTCCTCCAAAGAACAAAGGAATTTGCAGAGGAAAGAAGACAAACTGGAGGAAGCGTTCTCCTTTAGTGAATGGAGTTCATGAGCGAAGCAGTACTCCTCTTTTACTTACTCTTCCCATGTACAATCCATAATCCCTCCCCCATGGGCTTCTGTATCAAGCCCAGGATAATTACACTTCTGCCTCAAAATAAAATAAAATCCTCTACATCTTGGACTCTAAAAACACCACTGTATCTAAGTTGGATGAGTATCTCATGCCCTAAGTCTTTGATATGCTTACTTAAAATCACTTTATATATACTTGGTCATCTCACAGTTATCCAAATTGAAAAAGTCACTTTGGTTTCTCACAAATGGATATGCCAACGGCTGACCTCATCAAAAAGAACTACAACCTATCATTAATGAACATGTCTCAGGTTCTTGAGATACATTTTGTAAAGAGAAGTTAGTAAGTAAAAGAATGAAACAGAGTCCCACAGGGAAAATTCTTGACTTCACATTTTTTACAGATTTGGACTTTAGCTGTGACTTTGCTGAGAGTGGAGATGGGTGCCAACACAGCACCAAAGCTGGGCATACCCTCAGTTCTTACCCTGTGCCTCCCTGAATTTTTAATTTCTGACTTTGTCTACTACCAATAGTTTTCTAACCTTCTACTGCACCTTTGCTAGTATATAGCTCTATTCCTCAGATAGCAAGTATATTATCCAAGTTCAGAGATACAATTGAGGAATTAACATGAAAACCATGTTTCCTCAATAAATGAGAAGCTGCTAGTTAGCCTCGAGAGCCTAAGAGAAAAACACCGAAATGGTATTACTCAGTCACCAATCTAAAGAGAGAACTTTGACTCAAGATATAAATGAAATTGTAATTATATAAATATATTTATAAATATTTATACAATTATATACTTATACATAAGCACTTACACAGACTTAGAAAAAAATGTAAGAACATTAATTCAAAAGGACTCACTGAAGAATAAACAGAATTTTCCATGATTTCCTTGAGGAGATACATAACTCATTCTTTAGGAAGGGTCCCTCAAAATCCAACCATTAGAAACCATATTCTCTAACTGTGTACTAGCAACACAATAAGCATTTTTTTCTTAATCCCCAACTTGCCAAGAGAATGATCTTAAAATAGATGGAAACTAAAGGTCTCTGAGCAATAACAATTTATGTTCCTCAAGTAGAAGAATCAATCAATCCAAATCTCCAATTGACAAAATAGGTCCATTCTACAGAACAAGTTAAAGTTCTGATTTTGCCACCAGAATCACTACTACCCCTTCAGAGGACTCTATTTAAAGCTCAAAGTAAGAATTGAGCATATGGTGAAGGTGATAAGTCAGACAGTATTACATAGATTCAAGATGGTCTCTTCTAAATAATACTGAAAAAAGCTTTCACCAACTAAGTCTGAATGTGGCTTTTGTTGGCAGAAGAATCCCACAACATCTGAAGATTACCGGTAACCTTCTTCACCTCCCTTACTAAATATTGTCTTATAAACTGAATTTATAGGTCTTCGCCTTAGAGAGGCTTTCAGTTTTGATAACTTTTACAAGAAAACAGTAGAGGAATTAAACTCATTCAGTCACCAGAGCCTTTTAGAAATTGTTCCAACCAGGGATAAAAAAATGAATCATTCTTTCTAACCGTAGGAACATGGTTAGCAACTCTCAGCTGCATCTTTTTCTCCCCCCCACCCCCCGGGACATACGTAAGTATGCCTTAAAGCACATAGGACAATCAATAACCATAGTGGTTACAACCACAAGCCACTGTACTGCATGATTAATTGAACAGCTGCCTTCCTATAGATCACTTGTGGACCCAAATAATGGAAGGGTCAAAGGAACTAATATGCCGTACTGTCAAAAACAGCAAGCACCTTCCTATCCTAGTCACCAAAACTGCCTCACTAAACGTTCGTTCCAGGACTAGCAGGATCAATACAGTTTATAAAGTAATAATGAAGAAAGCTGTTTCAGGCTAGGATATTGAAAGCCACTCCATGCCATTCACTCTACATTTAACACTCAATCTGCCAATAACACATATCATGGAAATAACTTTAAGTGGGAACATGGGAATCTTTTGAAAAAAAACTTAAATATAATGAACAATAATTATAAGAGATGCTTTTTCCATGTAGACAAAAGCCTGGATATTTTGTTATGTGATATTTCTTACAGGAACAACAAAGTGCTATAGAATTTCTTTTCCCTATCCAAAATGGGGCTTACAAAAAAAGGAGGTTGTTTTTATTCTGAATCTAGCCATTCCTTTACTAAAGGAGCCCGAGGAGTAACATTATCACTTGATCCCAAAAAAGTGCCATGCAAGAGACCACTTATTGGAACACACATTTCCTGCTGCCAGTACTAGGAGGTCTAATTCTTACACTTCCATTTGGTCACCAGATTAGGTAAGAAAGAATAATAGGCAAAAGAAGAAAATAGAAGAGGAGTGAAAAGGGGGTAGAGTAGAGGAAGAGACTGAATATAGGAGAGAGCAAGAAATAAAAGAGAAGGCAGGTGACTTGCTTGCCCAATTTTGGCTCTATGGTCCTATGAGCCAAAATGCACACTTAATGACATAGTATCTCACAGGAAAAGGGAAAAAAGGGGTAAGCTGAGAGAGGTCAGGCCATGATGTTAATTTCTTTCCTGTACAAAGACAGTCTCTTGAGGACAAAGGCCTGCCTCTTGTAATGTAATGTCATAGTCCAGATGAGAGAGTTTCCTTCGAGGGAAGTTGGTGAGAAGTTCAAAACGTTCATTTGGATATCCTTTAGACTGGACGTGCTTCACCAAAGCCTATGAAAAACAAGAGAGACAAAGCTGTTAGATGGAAATAAAAAAAAGAATATATTAAGGAATTAAATATCCTATATTCATTTTTATCATATCAGATGAGACATTTGAAGATTAAGTTATTCTTTCACATAACCAAAGATTACCCCTATGTAAGGGCCAATGTAACTCTTTAGATGGGGAAATAATAAACCTGTATCCAATAATTTAGGGCCATTAAGAGATACTAAAATATACAGGATAATGTTTGCTTCCCCAATAAGCCCAATTTCTATTTGTAAAATTGCTGTCCTCTTTTTAAACATTTTATCAATTTCTTTCCTTCTTTTTATCAGAGAAGATATGTCCTTCAGTCTACCTACAGACAATCTTGCCTCCTGTGCACTGAATCCCTTCTTGCCTTTTTAGAAACTGTGCCACTATAGAATATTCCCTTTTGTAAGTATCTTCAACATCTCCTTCTCTACATATGCTTCTTATCAGATTTCAACATGTTCAGTCCTTCCTTCAATCATTTTTCTCCCTCTGATTATTGCCCATTCTCCCACTAGCTTCACAACCAAACTTCTCAAAAAACTGATCTATACTTGCTCTGTCCACCATCTCATCTCCCATTCCCTTCCAAATGTTAGACCAGAGTGATAGTTCTGGGTATCAACACCAGCGGCCACAACCTACTTGTACTCAGAGTCTTGAAGAATCAAATTAACTATCTCCCACTGCAGCAAGCAGCTAGGTATGGACACCTGACCTAAGGCGGATTCACTCAGGCTAGGCTAAGCCAGTCAGACCCATTCTCTTTTCCAGGGGTTAGACAACACAGAGGAAAGACCTATTAGCTGTGCACTTCAGAGGAAAAGGCCCTCAGCATCACTATGATGAGCCATGCATAAGCTGAGAGGTAAATAAAAACCACCAGTATAGAGAGAGAGAATGGTGTGAAGCAGAAAATCACAAGAGGGAAAGAAAACAAGCCCCATGAGAGACACACAGAAAAACAATCTTGGTTCTTAACCCCTTTGCAGTTTCAGCTACTAGGAAACCCAAGAGTCCCACTATAATGTTCAAAATAACCACCCCACACCCCTTTTCCAGGTAATTATTTCAGTTGGGTTTCTATCCTATGCAGTCATGGAATAGAAAATCCTTGACTGGAGAGACCCTATGTAACTTGCCTAAGATAATTTAAGAAGGAAATAAAGTATTAGAATTAAGATTCACCACACTACGGGGTGCCTGGGTGGCTTAGTCGGTTAAGCGTCCGACTTTCGCTTAGGTCATGATCTCGCGGTTAGTGGGTTCGAGCCCTGCGTCGGGCTCTGTGCTGACTGCCAGCTCAGAGCCTGGAGCCTGTTTCAATCTGTGACTCCCTCTCTCTCTGACCCTCCCCTGCTCACGCTGTCTCTCTCTCTCTCTCTCTCCTAGAAATAAATAAAACATTAAAAAAAAAAGATTCACCACACTTAAGTTTCCAGTTAGAGGCCAGACTAAATACCATCTATTTCAAAGACTCATAAAGCCAATTATGCCAATCAATTAGTTTCTCTGCTTCAAGTAAACACTTCCAATTAGATGTACTTACTAGCAGTTTAGCTTGCTCTGGAAGAGTGATCTGTTCCCTTTTTCCATCTGGATACCGCAACATCAGCTGTGCTTTTGGTCCTAAAGGAAGGGTTTAAAAATATATATATACACAACAGCTTAAGACAGAAGATTAATTTAAACAAATATATAAACCTCTTCAGTATCATTCAAGTTTTAAGTAAAGCAGGTCTAGAACGTAACTCACCATTTACATCTATGCCCTCCACTATTCCATCTGATTTTTCCGGTGACATCTCCAATATTTCTGAATCCACAGCTGGCAATCCTTGGTGGTTTGTGGCTGTTCCTGGCTCAGTTCTGGCTGGGGTCTCAGTCAGCGGCCTTCTATTCTCCTCTTTTCTATGCCCCAAATCTTTATGGGGAGATTTTCTGGACTTAGCAAGATTCTCTATCTCCTCTTCTTCATCAGAGCCACAAACGGATATGAACTCCTCACTGCCAGAAAAAAGTTCAGATTCAGATTCTTCATCTGAACGGCTATCCTGTTTTGTCTGTGTTGAATCAAAGTGTGTCTCTTGCAAGGAGGCTCTGATGGCAGCTTCTAGCTGGCTGTCTTCACTTGCATCTATAAGGCTCTCCTGCAAGTTGCAGTCATAAAACATGGGTGGAAAGAAAAAGAAAACAGTTAAACCCAACAATAGATAAAGTCAAACAGAACACAAGAAATGTAACAGCTTGCCAATATTATTTTCTGAATGTTTCTCCTTACTAAATTTTAAGCTATTTAAGTGCAACAACTCTGTCTTACATAGTCAAGAGGGAATGTATATATTTTTCTTAAAGTCATCAAAATTTTATTCTATTGCAAAACATTCTATTGCTTGAAAGTCTAAGGTGGACCCCATCACATTCAGCTATATTGTAACTTTTGTTAGTGTCCTACAGTTCTTAAATGTTTTATTCTGTTTTTCTTTTCTTTTTCATTTTTTTCTCTTTGTGTTTCAGGTTGATACATTTCTGTTGGCCTATTTCCAGATTGGGAATGTATATTTTAAAAACAAAAATAAAAACTGTCCCACAACCTGGCACAATGGTGTTGCAAGCATAAGTTTTGTTTGCATCAAAATTAATAAAATTAATCTTGAAAGCTGACAAAAACTGAGGACTGATGGATGTGGGGGGGAGGAGGGATGGGCATGGAGGAGGACACTTGTGGGGATGACCACTGAGGGTTATGTGGAAACTAATTTGACAATAAACTATTTGTAAAAAATAAATAAATAAATAAATTACCATTCATATTCTAAAAAAAAAAAAAGAATAAGGTGGGATGAGATGATTTGTCCTATTTAATAATAAAACTTATAAATGTCAAAAAAAATAAAAAACAAACAAAAAAATTAATAAAATCAAGAAAAGGATTTATTCCTGGCCCAGAAAAATACAAGAATTAAGGTTTTAAATATAAGGCCAAAACACTAGTTTTTGAAATACTCAATACATGGGGCACCTGGGTGGCTCAGTTGGTTAAGTGTCTGACTTCAGCCTAGGTCATAATCTCACAGTTCGTGAGTGTGAGCCCTGCATCAGGCTCTGTGCTGACAGCTCAGAGCCTGGAGCCTGCTTCAGATTCTGTCTCCTCTCTCTGCCCCTCCCCTGCTCATGCTCTGTCTCTCTCTCAAAAATAAACATTAAAAAAAATTTTTTTTTAAATATTCAATACAGAAAAGGATGTCTACCTTGCTCATTACTATATTCTTCAACTAGCACTGCTTTGACACAGAGAGGATAACAATAACTCAGTAATCATCATTTTGTAAAAAAAAAAAAAAAAAAACTAACAGATCTGTAACATTTGAACCAAAATAAAACAACATATAATAAATAGGGAAAAACAACGATATTTTCCCAAGCTCATTTACAATGGTTTTCACTGTGATCATGAGAAATGCAAATTTCAACAGTTTCCCCCTAGTTTTGTAAAAGTTCTGTCACAAATATCACTAAACAGATTGAGTCACAAAATACGGGTTGTCTGAATGGAACTTACTTAGACTCTAACTCAAATCATTAAAAAAAAAAAAATTATAAGGTATGAAAATTTTGTAAATTTTTTAAGTTGAACAGTAGACATCTCATGATATTAAGGAATTGCTGTTAAGTTTCTAACAATGTGTTACTGGTATTGTGATTGTGTTTCAAAAAGAACAGAGCCTTTATCTTTTAAAGATACATGCCAAAGCATTAATGAATAAACAATGAACTCTGAGATTTGTTTCAAAATAATGTGAATAGGATGGACTAGAAATGAAACAAGACTGGCCACATGCAAGAATTACTGAAATTAGTAAATGGATACATACAGGCTCAATAAATCCTACTTATGAATATGCTTAAAATTTTCCAAAATAGAAAGGTAAAAAATATATGGGGTCACTAACAAAAAACTAAAGGAACCTCATTTTGGCTTTTGTATCATATAGCAAAGAAATTAAGGAAAAAATGTTAAATAAATTTAAGGCAATCTACTACCAAAAAAGGGCAAGTATGTGACCTGCAATGCCTTTTAAGGGGATTGTAGGTTCATAATAATGACTTTGCACAGGAGGCCAGTTTGATTTTAAAGCCTGTCTACTTGGCAGGCCCTAGTGACTTCCTATCCAATATCCATTCTGTTTCCTTACTTACAGAATCCTAATCATGTCTATAAAAGAAAACACATCCAGCTAAAAAATTGATACGGAGCTAAAGAAGCACTTACAGAGAAATTACAGAACTCAACACATGTCATAGAAAAGTCTGAAATTAATGACTAAGTTTCCATCTTAAATTTAAAAAAGTACCCACAGAAAAAGAAAATGAAATTAAATTGAAACTGCAGAGAAGGAAAGAGAAAGGACAGAAATCAACAACCCAGAAAACAAAAGAAAAATCATTAAAACCAAAAGCACGTTGTTTAAAACCAACGAAACTGATAAGCCTCTAACCAGATTGTCAGGAAAAAGAAGCTACAAATTACCAATAACAGGATTAACAGGATTGTTAAGGATGAATAACAGTCACCACAGACTACAGTCATTAAAGGGAATAACAAGGAAATATAATGGACAGTTTTATGTCAATATATTCAAACTCTCAAGTAAAATGGACAAAGCCCTAGAAAGACAAAACCTACTAAAAATAAGTTCATTAAAGACGAAGTAGATACTTGAGTAGTCCTACATCTATTAATAAACTGAATCTGTAGTTTAAAACTTCCCACAAAGAAAGCTCTGGACCCAGGCAGCTTTACTGGTGAATGTCATCAAACACTAAGGAAGAAATTATCAGTTTTACACAAATTCTTCCTGAAAACAGAAGCAGAAAAAACACTTCCCAATTCACTGTAAGGCCAGCATTAACCTAATACCAAAACAAAAAGAAGACATTACAAGGAAAACAAAACAAATGACAAAGAAACTACAAACCAATATTCCTTATGAACATACAGTCCCAAGAATTCTTGACAGAATTTTAGCAAATCGACTGTATCCATTACAAACATACAGCTAACATCAAAGTTAATGGTGAAAAAGTGAATACATTCACCCCATCATCAGAAGCAAGGTATGGATGTCTAGCTAAGAAAAAGAAAAGGCATAGAGATTGGAAAGAGAAAGTAAAATAAGTCTTTATTTGCTGGCAACACGACCATCTATATAGAAAATTCTAAGGGATCTATAGAAAAGCTACTAGAACTAGTAAGTAAATTTAGCAAGGCTTCAGGCTACAAGGTCTATATACAAAAACTGTAAAATATTGTTGAGAGAAATTTAAGACTTAAATAGAGATACATGTTCATGGATCTGAATACTCAATATTGTCAAGAGGTCAATTCTCTCCAAAATGATCCATAAAGCCAATGCAAATCCAATCAAATTCCCAGCAGCTTCCCTTGCTAAAAGGCAACCGATGGAATGGGAGAAGATATTTGCAAATGACATACTGAATAAAGGGTTAGTATTCAAAATCTATAAAGAACATAACAAACTCAACACCCAAAAAACAAATAATCCAGTAAAGAAATGGGCAGAAGACATGAATCGACACTTTTCCAAAGAAGACATCTAGATGGCTAACAGACACATGAAAAGATGCTCAATATCACTCATCATCAGGGAAATGTAAATCAAAATCACAATGAGGTACGACCTCATACCTCTCAGAGTGGCGAAAATTAACAACTCAGGAAACAACAGATGTTGGCGAGGATGCAGAGAAAGGGGAACGCTTTTACATTATTGGTGGGAATGCAAACTGGTGCACCCCACTCTGGAACAGTATGGAGGTTCCTCAAAAAATTAACACAAAGGATCTGAAATAACCAAACAACTAACCATGCAATTTTGAGAGTTACAAAGCTATAGTATCACTAAGACAGCAAATGTTGGTATAAAGACAGACATCTCAATCACTGGAATAAGAGTCCATAAACCCACACATATTATCATTTTTTGACAAAGGTACAAAGGGCAATTCAATGGAGAAAGGATAATGTTTTCAACAAATGGTGCTGGAACAAGTGTACAGCCATATGCAGACAGACAAAAAGCCCCAACTCAACCCTATCCTGACATCATATACAAAACTTCATTCAAAATGGATTACTAACTTAAGAGCTAAAATATTTTTAAAAATGGGATAAAATCTTGGGTTAGGCTAAGATTTCTTAGATAAAGAGACAAAAAGCACAAAGTATAAAAGTTGATAAATTGGATTTCATGAAAAATTTAAAATTTGCTCTTCAAGGGGCACCTGGGTGGCTCAGTCGGTTAAGCATCTGACTATGGCTCAGGTCATGATGTTGCAGTTCGTGGGTTCAAGACCCACGTTGGCTCTGTGCTGACAGCTCAGTGCCTGGAGCCTGCTTCCGATTTTGTGTCTCCCTCTCTCTGTCCCTCCCCCACTCGCTTGCATGCACTCTCTCTTTCTCTCTCTCAAAAATAAACATTAAAAAAAAATTTTTTTTTTAATTTGCTCTTCAAAACACTATAATGAAATGAGTACGTAAGCAACAGACTGGAAGAAACCACATACCCAACAAATGCTTACCTAAGGAACTCCTGCAACCCACTAAGACACATATAACCCAATAAAAAACATGAGCCAGAGATCTGAATAGCTAGCATAAAAGCATCTGAAAAGGTGCTCATATCAAAAACTGCAAATTATACATTTTTAAATATGCAAATTATACATTTTAAATATTGCACGTTAACTGCACTTCAATAAAGCTGTTAACTTTTTTTATGGGGCACCTGGGTGGCTCAGGTCATGATCTCATAGTTGACGGGTTCAAGCCCCACACCAGGCTCACCACTGTCAACACAGAGCCCACTTCATACCTCAGTCCTCCTCTCTCTTTGCCCCTCTCCCGCTCACACTCTTCCTCTAATAAAAATAAACTTAAAAAAAAAAAAAAAAAAGAAAAAGAAAAGCTGGGGCGCCTGGATGGCTCAGTCAGTTGAGCATCCAACTTTGGCTCAGGTTATGTTCTCACGGTTCATGAATTCAAGTCCCACATTGGCCTCTGCGCTGACAGCTCAGAACCCGGAGCCTGCTTCAGATTCTGTCTCCCTCGCTCTCTGCCCCTCCTCCGCTCATGCTCTGTCTCTCTCCCTCAAAAATAAATAAAAACATTAAAAAAAATTTCTTTAAGCTGTAAGTTTTTTTTACACCTGGCTAGCTCAATTGGTAGAGCATGTGACTCTTGATCTCAGGGTTGTAACTTTGAGCCCCAGGTTTGGTTGTAGAGATTACTTAAGGATAAAATCTTTCTTTAAATTTATTTTATTTTATTTTTTTAATGTTTTATTTATTTTTGAGAGAGAGGCAGAGACAGCGTGAGCAGGGGATGGTCAGAGAGGGAGATACAGAATCCGAAACAGGCTCCAGGCTCTGAGCTAGCTCTCAGCACAGAGCCCGACACAGGGCTCGAACCCATGAACCGTGAGATCATGAACTAAGCTGAAGTTGGACGCTTAACTGACTGAGCCACCCAGGCGCCCCTAAAATCTTTTTTTTTTTAAATAGCTATAAATTTTTAAAAATAAACGTAAGGCTAACTTACCACACACATAAAAGCAAACAGATATGCCCAGATTACATGCAATGGCTTTGACGGACTGTAGATAACAACATTCTGTACCATGTAGCTTGATTTTAAAGAATGGCACTATAACAGACACTACTAGTTTCCTATCTCACATCCAGTCTTCTTTGCTTCCTTAAGAGAACCTCAATTGTATTTGTGCTAGAAAATACGTCCAGCTAAAATAAGCAGAAGTCGTATCTGTAGCTGTTTAATTTTGTATAGAGGCACTACCCCCATCTTCCTTGTCCATGCTTGGATATGATACTTGGGAGCAGACGTTCTATACTGTGACCATAAGAACAAAAGCCAATACTAAGGATGGGGGTTGGGTGGGAGGAAAAGGAGGAATCTGGTTTCTTGATGACATCCACAGGAGTCACATTCTAGACTGTCTGCCTCAACTTCTTTTTGAGCAAAGTAGTATCTTCCTTATTTAAGTCATTATCTGCTGGTGGTTTTTGTTTTTTTTTGTTTTTGTTTTTGTTTTTTTGTACACAGTTGATCAATATTTGTAACATTCAGAGAATTTGGTGCCAAAAGTGGGGTCTGAAGTGCTGGTCACCTAAACCATATCTGTGTATTCGTCCAATATAATGGTCCCATTCTTTCCCACTAAACGCCTTACTTTTGATAAGAGACCTGGTGAAATTGTTAATTTATGTTGTTGTAATTCAGCAACTCATAAGCTCAGGCTCTGGTTTTTGAAAATATCAGCCTTAGGTATGACTGCAAAAGATAAGAAACTCTCTTAGGGCAATTATTAAGACTCTCTGGGTTTCATTTGCCTTAAAAAAGAATTCTACCTAAGCAAAACTTCTCTGAATAATGAAAAAAAACAACAAAAAAAAGTTGAAACAATGTTTTAGTTTTGTACTACTGTATCTACATAAATAAAACTCTAAGGGGAAAAAAAGAATTCTACACCACCTCTTGGCAAGCACCCATACCATGCTGTACCTGTGGGTACTTTACTCTAGGTAATAAACTTAAGGAACGGTTTCATAACTGCATGATATGGACAAATAAAGTCATATCCTCTAAAACTAATTTTACTCTGCCACTAAACCCAAATAGCTCCTACCACCAAATGAGACTCCCGTATCTTTGAACGTCTCTTACTCATCATTAATCTTGATTTCAATTATCAAACAGGTCTCCCTCATAACAGCATATTATAGAAATGAAGTACAGAAATAATTTCTGGGTGGGCCAGGGAGCCAGGCCCCAAAGCTATATAACCAGTACTAATGTCCAGCTACACCATGAAAACTGTCTAGGAAAAATACCATTTCCACTGCTGTTTAAACTTGGATACAAAAGGCGTGACACGTTGCCCCTGAAGAAGTGGATTCCTCTGTCACTGGGCTTGCCATATCAGTTTTCCTGCCTATTGGTACACATTCACATTGTTTAGTTCTAAATCCAGGTCCAGTCACATGCCCTTACCCTAACTGCTAAGGAGACTGTGAATATGAATCTTATAATCTCACTGAGAAGATAGAACACTTATGTGGGAAATTATCAAAACATAAGGAGAGTGTCTAAGATGTGCAGCCACAAACTTAACTGTCCAATACTTATATTATTATCTTTACTCAAACATTTTACACAAGATATTTATATGCAATTACACTTAATTGTCCATCACCACTCCTCAGTCATACTTACTGAACGGGCACATTTTTTGGGGGGACTGCTAGAAAGTCCATCCAGTTGCCCATGTTCACCCAGAAATCCTGTCACTTGGTCCAAGAAAGAAGATACATCTAACTGGTGCCACTCTACTAGCTTCTGACCTAAAAATTAAAAACCAGGATATATAATAAAATCAATACACTTTATGAATATTCTCATTAAATATTTCTTTTGGCATATGCATAATTAAAATTTACTGGGAACACAGCCCCCACCCCTTACATAGTTATGTTCATAAACTAGAGGATACATTAATTATAATCAACCTAAGAGATTCCTGGCCATCATGACAGAGCAGCTACTTTACCGCTGATATCATTAACTGCCATTTAAGAAGAGATTCAGACAAAGCATTATCTGTATGAAACTCAATAATAAAATTAACTCTACCCTCTGCTTCTCTGATGGAATTACAACTAGCCATTGAACAATCTGAATATTTTAATGATAGAAAACCTAAGGAGATTACTTATAAAATGACAAGAAAGAAAAACAGTTATTCTTTCAAAGGACCAAACTGTACAAAAATATAAAAATACTACCATCTCCCAAAGTTACCGGAAACAAACTCCTAAATATACACTTCACAGATATTTAAATATATCTCAAGGACATGAACAAAAACCCTTCATCTAAACTATTACAAATAATTCTAGGGATGCCTGGGTGGCTCAGTCGGTTAAGCATCCAACACTTGATTTCAGCTCAGGTCATGATCTCATGGTCTAGTGATCCAGCCCTGCGTCTGATAGTGCACTGATAGTGCAAAACCTGCTTGGGATTCTTTCTCTCTCTCTGCCCTTCCCCTGCTCATGCTCTCTCTCTCTCTCAAAATAAATGAAAAAAATTTTTTTAATTTTAACATTTTATTTATTTTTTAGAGAGAGAGAGAGAGACACTGTGAGCAGAGGAGGGTCAGAGAAAGGGAGATGCAGAATCTGAAGCAGGCTCCAGGATCTAAGCTAGTTGTTAGCACAGAGCCCGATGTGGGGCTTGAACCCACGAACTGTGAGATCATGACCTGAGCCGAAGCTCAACTGACTGAGCTACCCAGGCGCCTCAATAAATATTTTTTAAAAACACAAATAATTCTGAAACTAGATCCAAGTCAAATATTAAAGGTCAATTATTTAGATAAGTGAAAGATAAATAAGTTAAAGGCTGTTAAGCTGACATAAATCTTACCTGTCCGTGGATCCAAGATAGAAACATAAGGAAAATCCCCTAGCTTGTAAAACTGTATGTATCTCTGACCTTCTTCACTGTCATGATAAACCTGTTAAGTCATTGATATTACAAAAAAGTGTCAACTATATCTTTGTTAAATATACCAACAGCCATTAATTATCCAAAACACCTTTGGTATATGTTAGATTTTTAACTCGTATCTTAGAAAATGAAAGTCATCTGATGTGAATTCCTTCAACTTCCTGCCCTCAATGCCTCTGGAAACTTGTAGAAACATATCACTTTGTTCTTTCTCTCTTCCCAGTTCAGAAGAGGTACTGCCCTTCCTGTTCTAGTTATCTATCCATCTAGGTCATTCCTGACTTTCAAAAAAATACACAATCTTAATAAGTCACAATGTATATAATATGGTTCAACTGTCGGCATAATGCTAGGCAAAGAGATAATCAACAGGTGCTGAATAAAAAGGTAACCATTCAGAAAAATAATATTGAATTTAGGGGCCTTTAACACATGAAAACAGGCAAGTCAGTATCTTGCATTGGGAAAAGAATTAAGTTCATTCAGAAGTTTTTATTTTCAATTTATTTTTCATAAAATAAAAAACCAGAGCAAGATTAGCTTGGTAATTTATATAAAAAGAAACTAGAACCAGGAAGACCCTAAGTGAAAAGTGTAAGGACACACAAATGGGCATATCAAGCTCAAGCTGAAATCCAGGCCTTAGTCAAAAGTTTTTCCATTACTCCAAGAACTTCTGTATTTGTACTGTCAATTACAGTAGCCTCTAGAATATGGGGCATTGAAGTACTTGAAATGTGCCTAGTCCAATACTGGTTAAGTATAAAATACACACCAGATCTTAAAGATTTAACACCAAGAACCAAACAAAACCCCTTCATATTTTAATATTAATTTCATGAGAGAAAGTAATTTTAAATATATATTTAAATTAATTCCACTTATTTCTTTTGACCTTTTTAAACGTGGCTACTAGAAAAATTATGTAGCTCACATTGTATTTTTGCTGAATACTATAGTTATACATTCTATCAAAATATATCAACTCTTCTGAGATATGAATATTCCATGGCTTACATGGCTTGGTTCTTTTTCCTCCTTCCCTTAGAAGTTCTTCATTGCTGACCTTATTTTCACTTGTCCTTTCCATTTCAGCCATTATGGGTGGTTTTACTTTTTCATATGTCAAAACTTAACTGTTAATTTTCCCCCCATTTTATAACCTAATGCCTCTTCCCCAACATCTCATACTACAAAAGTAAAATACTACAAAAATTTTGATTCACTCTCCTCACCTGCCAGAAAATGAAATGTTCCCGGATAATATTCTTTACAGCTTCATTGCTCCATACATCACGGTTGAGGCACTGGCATGCAAAGTCTTGTACATTTTGAATGTTTATCATTAGCCACTTATTTTGCATCTGGCCACATTCTTTGGCCTGTAAGAGTAAAGTTATACAACATTTGTTAGAAACATTTTCTACTTGGTAACTGATTATGTATCAGAATTCAGAAGCTGTCTTCATATAAATACTAAAAAGACAATTGCTTGTTGGTCAAATCACCATCATTTGGATTTTCTGTTACTTGCCGCCAAACACTTTGAGGTTTTACAATTCAGAAAATTAAAACTGAAGATAAGGCTTACAGTTAAATGTTTAATCCTCAGTACTTCATTTAGGCTACTATTGGAATATGTCAAAGTACAAAATCTTTCAAAAAAATCAATCATTGGACCTTGAGGGTGTTATGCTGAGTGAAATAAGTCAGGCAGAGAAGGACAAATATCATGTTTGCACGTATAGGACGATTAGGAGGAACTTAACAGAGGACCATGGGGGAGAAGAAGCGGTGAAATAGTGGGGGAGAGGGAGAGGCAAACTATGAGAGACTCTTGAATGCTGAGAAGAAAATGAGGACTGATGGGTGTGGGGGGAGAGGGGGGAGATGGGCATGGAGGAGGGCACTTTTGGGGATGAGCACTGGGTGTTATATGGAAACCAACTTGACAATAAACTATTTGTAAAAAAAAAAAAAAATCAATCATAACTCACTTCCAAATATGTAGCTACAAACTTCATTTTTGTGATTACTGTTTGGCCCACTTTATCCTAACAGATAAAGTTTACCTAAAATTTAAGCGATTTACATCTATGGAAATGCTATTCTGATTCAAAAGAGCATTAACATGCTAATCAACACACACAAGGAGCTGTCTGAACACTTCAAGAGAAGGATATTTAAAATCCTAACTTGGGGGTGGGGTGGAGGGGAAGGGGGATGATGGGCATGGAAAAGGGCACTTGTGGGGATGAGCACTGGGTGTTATACTGAAGCCAACTTGACAATAAACGATTAAAAAATTAAAAAACAGGGGCGCCTGGGTGGCTTAGTCGGTTAAGCGTCCGACTTTCGCTTAAGTCATGATCTTGCGGTTCGTGGGTTCGAGCCCCGCATCGGGCTCTGTGCTGACTGCCGGCTCAGAGCCTGGAGCCAATTTCAGAGTCTGTATCTCCCTCTCTCTCTGACCCTCCCCTGCTCGCGCTGTCTCTCTCTCTGTCCCAGAAAAAAAAAAAAAATGAAAAAATAAAAGCTACTGAATATTTATTTGACTAAAATAAATAAACAAATAAATAAAATCCTAAACTCATTTGTTTAACAAATATTATGTTTCTATAAAATACCATAAACTGGTTTCCAATGATTACCAAAATAAAAAGAAACATGTTGTCCCTGCCCTCATTAAGCTTATAATTTAGCAGGCAATCAAATAAGCTTGCTTTGGAAAGGTTTTCTTTGGCTTTAGCCAAATTAAAACCAAGAACTGAAGGAGAATATATTCTGCAACTAGAGATACTCTTTTAAAATACAATAAAATCCCCATAGAAATATGGGCAAAAGATACCTATAATTCACAAATGGACAATAAACACAGGCACACTAGTCTCAGTAGTAATCAAATATACATACAAACCAAAAAAAATTAAGATTTTTTTTTCCCAAAAGCTACCAAAATGGCAAAGATTCTAAAGTGATACCACACAAGGGTAATAAGGATTTTATCAAATCATCTCATATACTGCTGGCAGAAATATAAATCAATGTAACCCTTTTAGTATCTCATACTTGTGTCATACTTATTAAGATGCCAATTCTCTATATGCTGGAAACTTCTGTTCTTAGAAAGAAAAAAATGGCATTGAAAATGCAAAAGGATTCATACCTAAGGCTTAAAATTTCCAACAACTTACTGTTTCAAAGCTGCCTTTATGCATCAAATCAATGGGTGGCCGGAATAGATCTGCAAGGGTAGTTAGTTTCTTATCTATTGCTCCTCCATTTCTTAATTCCTGTTCTTGCCGAACTGCAACACAGGATGATAAGGAACTTCAGTTAGCCAGAAAATAAAAGTCATGAATCTAGAAATTAAAAAAACATGCATTAATTGCAAGAATTACTAACAACATGGCTGACCCCGAATGCAAATATCTAATGCTGATTCTGAAACAAAACAAAAACAAAAACAAAAACAAAGCAAAGTGGGGAGGGAGTCTTAAGACTTAGTGATGTTCTCAATCCAAATGTAATGAACAATAAAAGCTGAAAATTATAATAGAGTCACCAAATGAAAATATTTCCTTTTCAAATTCTAAACCAACTTTAGCAGAGGGAAAACTCCATCTCCATTTATGAAGTTCAGTGATCCTAATGTATCTGCAGTTTCTAGCTACATTCCCAATTTTTAAAGATTCTGGCAGTAAGAGAACACCACCACACTGTTGTCACCTTCTCCTAGAAGTACACAGGCTTCCCTGGATGGCTGGAGTTAGTCTGGGTTCTCCTTCAACTCTCTCCAAAGTTACAAGACCTATCTGTGCTTCAGTGAGCTCATTATAAATCAACTACAAAATCAAGCATGGTCAAACAGTTTTCCACATATTCTCTAAACAATTTTCCTTTTCTTTAAGATTCCATTGCTGACTCAGTACTAAATCCTCTAAAAGAATAAACCCAAGAATATAATTCCGACTTACTCCACAGAAAGATATAAACCTATTCTTAACAACTGTAGCCAAAATGTTAATAGTGGCTGCTTTGGGTGGTGTGGGTTTTTCCTGTTCTGTTTTTCAATACACTACAATAATCCATTTTTATTACGGTTATTCCTTTAAACTGACAGCTATCAGGATCTTTTTTTTTTTTTTTTTCTGCCAATTATTCAATTACTGTTTTAAGTTAAAATATAGTTGACACAATATTCTTTTACTTTTAAGGTATAACATAGTGATTCAACAATTAATATACATTACAAAATGCTTATCACTGTCAATGTAGTTACCTTTGTCACCAAATTATTACAGTATTAACTGACTATATTCCCAATGTTGTAGTTTTCATACCATAACTTTTTCTCTTTTTTTAAGAGAGAGAGAGAGAGAGAGAGAGAGAAGACCCATATGCATGAATGCAAGTGGTGTGTTGGGGGGGAGGGAGGAGCAGACAGAGATGGAGAATCTTAAGTAGACTCCACACCCAGCACAGCTTGACATGGGGCTTGATCTCACCATCCTGCGATTATGACCTGAGCCGAAATCAAGTCAGATGCTTAACTGACTAAGCCACCTAGGTTCCCCTTATAACTAGAAGGTTGAACCTCTTAATCCTCTTCATCTATTTCACCTATCCTTTCACTGCCTTTTGGCAACTACCAATTTATTCCCTGCACAGAGGAGTCTCTTTTTGCTTGTTTGTTCATGTTTTTTTAGATTCTACATGTAAGTGAAATCATATGGTATTCCTCTTTGACTTATTTCACTTGGCATAATATCCTCAAGGTCCAAACATGTAGCTATGAATGGCAAGGTTTCATTTTTTCTTTTAATGTTTATTTCTGAAGGAGAGAGAGAGAGAGAGAGAGAGAGAGAGAGCGAGAGCAAGAGCGAGCATGAGTGGGGGAGGGGCAGAGAAAGAGGGAGAGAATCTGAAGCAGGCTCCAGGCTCTGAGCTATCAGCACAAACCTTGAGATCATGACCTGAGCCAAGGTCGGACTCCCAAACAACTAAGCCACCCAGGCGCCCCGGTTTCATTCTTTTTTTGTGATTGAATGATATTCCATTGTGTTATTCCATATCTTTTCTATCCATTCATCTACTGATGGGCACTCAGGTTGCTTCCATATCTTGGCTACCGAAAATAATGTTGCAATAAACACAGGGGCACAAATTTCTTGTTTTCTGAGGACAAATACCAAGAATTGTAATTATTGAGTCATATGGTATTGCTATTTTTAATTTTTTGAGAACCTCCATATTCATTTCCATATGCTGCACCAATCTGCAATCCCATCAACAGTGCACAAGGGTTCCCTATTCTCTACATCATTGCCAACACTTATTTCTTGTCTACCTGGTACTATCCATTATGAGGTGAGGAGGTGAGGTGAGACATCAAGACCTTATGGGAAACCATATTTTTCTTTTATTATAGTCAACATTTAAGTGCTCATTCAAAAGCTGATTAACTTGGTTGGGACACCTGGGTGGCTTAGTCAGTTAAGCGTCCGACTTTCGCTTAGGTCATGATCTCGCGGTTCGTGGGTTCGAGCCCCGCGTCAGGCTCTGTGCTGACGGCCAACTCAGAGCCTGGAGCCTGTTTCAGTCTGTGACTCCCTCTCTCTCTCACCCTCCCCTGCTCACGCTGTCTCTGTCTCTCTCCTAGAAATAAATAAAACATTAAAAAAAAATTTTTACAAAAGCTGATTAACTTTGTAAATTACCAGGTTTCTTATATTTCTCCATCAGTCTTATTATTCTATCACTAGTTAGGTTAGCATTTGGAACAATTCAGCTCAAGGAGAAGTTAGTAACAATCACAGACTGAATTCATAATTTCCTTTTAAAATAAGGTGATTCAAGGGTGCCTGGGTGGCTCAATCAGTTGGGCATCCAACTCTTGATTTCAGCTCAGGTCATGTTCTCACAGTTCATGAGTTCAAGCCCTGTGCTGGGCTTTGTGCTGCCAGCACAGTCTACTTAGAATTCTGTCTCCTGCTCTCTCTCACCCTCCCCTACTTGCTCTCTTTCTTTCTCTCAAAATAAAGAAAAAAATAAATGTAATAAATAGAATTGAAATGAAATAAAATAATATAAAATAAAATAAGATAAGGTGATTCCTGAGGTGCCTGGGTGGTTTAGTCAGCTGAGCATCCAACTCTTCATTTCAGCTCAGGTCTCATGGTCATGAAATTGAGCCTCAAGTCTGGCTCTGTGCTCAGGCACAGCACACGCCTGGGACTCTCTCCTTCTCTGTCGCTCATGCACTCTCTCTAAAATAATAATAATAATAATAATATGAAATAAAATTTGTTTTTAATTTAAGGTGATTTGTGTGGTGCCTCGGTGGCTTAGTCAGTTGAGTGTCCAGCTCTTGATTTCAGCTCAGGTCATGATCCTGGGGTCACGGGATCAAGGTCCACGTTGGGGTCTGTGCTAAGCATGGAGGCTGATTGAGATTCTTTCTTTCTTTCTCTCTCTCTCTGCCTCTATCCCCAACTCACATGCACTCCCTCTCTAAAATAATTTTATTTTTTTTTAAATGTTTTTTATTTATTTCTAGGAGAGAGAGAGAGAGAAGAGAGAGACAGCGTGAGCAGGGGAGGGTCAGAGAGAGAGAGGGAGTCACAGACTGAAACAGGCTCCAGGCTCTGTGCTGGCAGTCAGCACAGAGCCCGACGCGGGGCCCGAACCCACGAACTGCAAAATCATGACCTAAGCAAAAGTCGGATGCTTAACCAAGTAAGCCACCCAGGCGCCCCTTTAAAATAATTTTAAAAATAAATAGAATAAGGTGACTCCTTAATCTTCTTTTCCTTACAAAAAAAAAAAACCTATATAAAACAAACAAGGGTGTTGACATGTAACAGAGTATATGGTGCTTTTCCAACTTGTGGTTTTCTACGTGGGAGAGTGAGGGAAGAGAAGAGGAGAAGGAAGAGAGAAATAATAAACTGGCCCAAGATACCTACTAGTTTCAGTTTGAAAATCTCGAAAACCATCAAATATTGAACGTGCAGGCCGTCGTCTTTTAGGTGCTTTAGGGGAAAAAAAAATAGAATTGATACAGAAATTTAAATCTTAACTTTGAAACAACTCTAAAAGCTTCCTTATCTGTATGTTTTAAAACACTCATTGATTTATAAAGGTGCCCTCTTCAAAAAATAAAATATTTAAAAACCTTTAAGTCATTCATATACAAAAACTCAACCATCTTCAGCCCCTGTTTTGTTTTACAAATAAATAAGAAAATTAAGGCCCAGTTACAAGACTTAACCAAACTTACATAAAAGACAGGAAGAAAGAATTTGAGGATGACTCCCCCTGGTGATGAAGCTACATACATACTCTAAATATCAAATTTAGGTTAGCCTAAGGAATCGGATTATGCTTTGGAGTGACACCTGAGTAAGCACCTAGCTTCTAAACCATAATATTATATATTCTTTGTGAGTGGATACACAGGTAGAATTATAAACACCAAAAACATTTTTAAATTTGGAAAAAAATCTTTTTCCAATTACACAATGGTTTTGTGAGAGAAAAGTGAACAGAATCAAGGGCTTCTGATACTCAGTATAGTGCCTACTACCCAATCCTGAAGTATTTTATGGATGAAGTTTAGAAAGCAATAATAAAAACGTTATCTTCCTATATGTATTTGTTCAGATCATTTGCCAGATCACTTAAATATATTTTAATAAAAAAGGATACTTAACAATTCTTAAAATATGGGTAATAATTATTAAATTGGCTTATGGCATGCCTGGCCAGCATGTAAACAGAACAATGCTTCATGTTAATAAATGATAAACTGGCCAGTAAGATTAGATACAAAGTATAAAAGTCCTCCACCCCATGTCAAAGCATCTTTCCCAAAAGTCTGTGTATGTCATTATATAATTCTTTCTAAGAACAACGGAATAAAAAGCAAAATGCAGAACCATATATTTTAAAAACTTGTTTTTGTTGTTGTTGTTTTAATTTTTTAATGTTTTATTTATTTCTAGGAGAGAGAGAGAGACAGCGTGAGCAGGGGAGGGTCAGAGAGAGAGGGAGTCACAGACTGAAACAGGCTCCAGGCTCCAAGCTGGCAGTCAGCACAGAGCCCAAGGCGGGGCTCGAACCCACGAACCGCGAGATCATGACCTAAGCGAAAGTCGGACGCTTCACCGACTAAGCCACCCAGGCGCCCCGAAAAAACTTGGTTTTGTTTAAAGTACTATCTGTCTATATATAATTTATGTACTTTGTGTATTTATATTAAAGAATCACAATATTATCTCTAGGAAAAGAGATTTGATTAAGAAAAAGAGAAAGAAACTTCCATGTTTCAGTTCTGTATTGAATTTTACTTATATTGAATGTTTTTTAATTGAAAATTTTATAATTAAAGCAGTGTAGTATTTTCTCCTCCCTTCAAGCAGCAGGGAATGTTACTTCTCTTGGAACTATTTTTAATCAAGAGTTCCTATTTCAAATGTATGCTTCCGGCAAGAATAATATGGCTTCTCAAATAATGCCTTCTTAAAACTCATTATCAGATACTTTTTAACCATAACAATTAAGAAAGTAAGGGTATCAGAGGATAAGGCATAGAATGGCTGCCTGAAAAGAGCATATTATGATTGTGGAAGTAGCATATAAAAGATAGTTTTCTTCTACTTTTAAAGCTGCTAAAGGCAGGCCACTCAATAGTCTACTTTATTTCACACACACATACCCACTCTCTTCCCACTTTAGCCCTTCTCTATTAGGAACCTGATGTCTCCTACTTCCCCTTTTGCTAGCCTTGGACCCGACCCCTTTTATTGCTTGGGCTCATTATCTGCTCCCATTTGTTTCCTCCTCATTTATGGCAATTCTAACCTAGAATCTCTCTTCAGAAAAACAATAATAAAAGGGGTGCTTGCGTGGCTCAATCAGTTAAGTGTCTGACTCTTGGTTTAGGCTGAGGTCATGCTCTCACTGTTATGAGATTGAGCTCTGCATTGGGCTCTGCACTGAGCATGGTGCCTAGTTAAGATTCTCTCTCTCTCCTCCCCCTTCTCTCCTCTCCCCTGCTCATTCTCTCTCTCTCTTAAAAAAAAAAAAAACCCATAAAACGGACCAAAGAACCTCTCTTCAGTCCATACACAACATACCTCTAGCCTCAGAGATAATGTTAAGTTCGGTTTCAGACTACCACAATAAAGGAAATATCGCATTAAAATGAGTCAAATAAATTTTTGACTTCCCAGTACATATAAAAGTTATGTTTACAATAAAGTAGACTACTGAATAATACAGATTTGAACTGCAAGGCTCTACTTATATGCAGATATTTCAACAAATACAATACAGTTCTTCTCTTACAATTTTTTATAACATTTTTTCTCCAGCTTACTTTTCTGTTAAGAATACAGGATATGATATATATAACATACAAAATATGTGTTAATCAACTGTTTATGTTATTGGTAAGGCTTCTAGCCAACTACAGGCTATTAAATTTGGGGAGAGTCAAAGTTATATGCAGATTTTCAACTGCTTGGGAGTCTGCTCCCCTAACCCTTGAGTTGTTCAAGGGACAACTGTATACTGTAGTCCATTACATGTGCAATAGCACTATGTTTCTTAAAATGTACAAATTAATTTAAAAAACGTTTCTTGCTGGGGCACCTGGGTGGTTCAATCAGTTGGGTGTTCAACTCTTGATTTCAGCTCAGGTCATGATCCCAGGGCCATGGGATCTAGATCTTGATGTAGGCATCAAGCTCTGCACTAGGCATGGAGCCTGCTTAGGATTCTCTCGTTCCCTTCCCCCTATACCCCACTCGTGCTATCTCTAAAATACAATTTAAAAAAATAACTTACTGCTAATAAATGCTAATCATTGTTGGAACTTTCATCAAGTTGTAATTTTTATTTTGCTGGTGGAGGGTCTTGCCTCTATGTTGATGGCTGCTGAGTGACCGCAGTGGTTACTGAAGTTGGGGTAGCTGTGACAACTTCTTAAGATAATAAAGTTTCCTGCATAAATTGGCTCATTTTGACAAATGATTTTTCTGCAGCATACAATGTTGTCTGACAGCATTTGAGAGGAACTTCTTTCAAAATTGGGAGTGAATAAAGGGGCGCCTGGCTCAGTCAGTAGAGTATACAACTCTTGATCTCAAGGTCATGAGTTTGAGCCCCACATTGGGTGCAAGGATTATTTTAAAAAATTAATACTTAAAAAAATTTTTTTTAATTTTTAAAAATGTTTTATTTATTTCTGAGAGATAGAGAGAGACAGCGTGAGCAGGGGAGGGTCAGAGAGAGGGAGACACAGAATCTGAAACAGGCTCCAGGCTCTGAGATCCGTGAGATCATGACCTGAGTTGGAGGCTTAACCAACTGAGCCACCTAGGCACCCAAATTAATACTCTTTTAAGAACTGGAGCTGACCCTCTTAAACCCTGCCACTACTTTATCAACTAAGTTTATGTAATATTCTAAATCTTTTGTTATCATCTCAACAATCTTCACAGTATCTTTACCAGGAGTAGCTTCCATCTCAAGAAACCATTTTCTTTGCTTATCCCTAAGAAGCAACTCTTCATCCATTCAAGTTTTATCATGAGATTGCAGCATATATCTTCAGGCTCTACTTCTAATTCTAGTTCTCTTGCTATTTCTACTGCATCTGCAGTTACTTCCTCCACTGGAGTCTTGAAGTCCCAAACCAACCATGAGGGGTTAGAATCAAATGCTTCCAAATTCTTGTTAATGTTATTTTGACGACTTTCTATGAATCATGAATGTTCTTAGTGGCATCTAGAATGAATGGTAAATCCTTTCTATAAGGTTTTCAATGTACATTGCCCAGATCGATCAGAAGAATCACTGTCTACAGCCTTATGAGATATATAGAGTTTTTAAATAATAAGACTTGAAAGTAAAATTACTCCTTAATCCAGGGGCTGCAGAACAGATGTTGTGTTAGCAAGCAAGATGACAACATTAATCTTGCTGGACGTTACCATCAGAGCTCTTAGACTGACCAGGTGTGTTGTCACCGAGCAGTCATATTTTGAAAAGAAATCTTTTTTTCTGAACAGGTCTCAACAGGGGGCTTAAATATTTGGTATACCACATTGTAAACAGATGCACTGTCATCCAGACATTGTTTTTCCAATTACAGAGCTCAGGAAGAGCAGATTTAGCATAATGCTTAAGGGCCTTAGACTTTTCAGAATGGTAAATGAGCACTGGCTTCAACTTCAAGTCATCACCGGCATTAGCCCTGAACAACAGAGCCAGCCTCTCCTCTGAAGATCTGAAGCACTGACTTCTCTCTACCTATGGAAGTCCTACATAGCATCTTCTTCCAATAGAAGGCTGTTTTGTCAACACTGAAAACTTGCTGCTTAGTGTAGCCACCTCCGTTAATTATCCAAACTAGATCTTCTGGGTACCCTGCTATAGCTTCGATATCAGCACTTGCTGTTTCATTTTGCATTTTTATGTTATAGAGATGGCTTCTTCCCTTAAACCTTATGAACCAACCTCTGCTAGCTTCGTATTTTTCTTCTATACCTTCCTCACCTCTCAGCCTTCATAGAAGTGTAGAGAATTAGGGCCTTGCTCTGGATTAGACTTTGGCTTAAGGGAATGCTGTAGCTCATTTAATCTTCGATCCTGACACTAAAACTTTCTCCTTATCATGTTATTTAGGTTATTTCACTTTCTTATAATTTGTGTGTTCAGTGGAGTAGCACTTCTTATTTCTTTCAAAAAATTTTCCTTTACAGGGTGCCTGGGTGGCTCACTTGGTTAAGGTTCTGACTCTTGATTTCGGCTCAGGTCATGATCTGTTTGTAAGTTTGAACCCTGCATCTGGCTCTACATTGACAGCATAGAGCCTCTTGGGATTCTCTCTCCCTCTCTCTTTGCCCCCTGCTCCTCCCTCACCTCTCTCTCAAAATAAATAAATAAACTTAAAAAAATTTTTTTTTCTCTTTACATTCACAACTAGACTAACTATCTGGCACAGGAGGCCTAGCTTTTGGCCTATCTCAGCTTTCAACATGCCTTCCTCACAAAGCTTAATCATTTCTGTCTTTTGATTTAAAGAGATACATGACTTTTCCTTTCACCTCAACACTTAGAGGACATTGTAGGATTATTAATTGGTCTAATTCCAATATTGCTGTGTTTTCAGGGAATAGAAAGGCCCAAGAAGAGGGAGATACAAGGGAATGGCTGGTTGGTGAATCATCACATCCATCAAGTCCACCATCTCCTAAGGGTATTGCTTGTGGTGCCCCAAAACAATTATAATAGTACAAAGATCACCATGACAAATATAATAATGAAAACATTTGAAATACTGCAAGAATTACCAATATATAACACAGAGACACAAAGTGAGCAAATACTGTTGGTAAAATGGCACTGATTTTGTTCCATTAAAATCCACTGGTCTATGTGCTGGGCAGTCTCTAGGATGGCTTCCAATTATCCTAGTCTTCAATATTTATAACCTGTGTGTGAATATCTTAAACATGGACAGGATCAATGCCCTGCAGAATGTGGCAGAGGTGATATGATGGTATACCACTTCTAAGATTAGATTACAAACAGATAGTGGTTTCCATACTGGGCTGCCTTCTATTGCTCTCTCATTTGCTCTGTGGTAAGGATCTGATGTCTCCAGCCAACCAACAGCCACATGAGTAAGCTTAGGAGATCCTCCTCTATTCAAGCTTTGAGATGATTATAGCTCTGGCTGACACCTTGATTACACCCTTGTGAGAAAAGTCTAACCAAAGATACCCAGCTAAGCCATTCCTGGATTCCTGGACCATAGAAACTATCAGATAACAAAGGTTTGTTATTTCAGGAAGCTAAATTTTGGAGCAATTTGTTATACATCAACAGATAACTAATACACACACACACACATACATACATATTTATTTATATGTGCAATCCATCTTACTGTCTGAATAGATCTTTTACCTATGCACAATTTTTGTAATATGGTACACTGGTCATTTGAATATATTTGTCATAGCTCTTTCTGCCCATGGGTCCTGTCCCTGTGTTTTAATAAAACCACCCTTTTTGCACCAAACAAAAAAAGAAAAACAAAACACTTGTTTCCCTGCAAACATTCCAAACACCAAGCACTTCACTATACAATGATAATTTAGAAATCGCCATCTGTTAACGCAACCACTAATCTTATCAGAAAGGCTTTAAGTATTGGGAAGCTTATCAAGCTCATAATTGTGGATATCAACTTGCTAAAATTCTAATTTCTGCCTGAAACTTTTTTTTAAATAATGGTAACAAATAATGTCAGTTGTTTGTCTTAAAGCAGTAATAGGCCTTTGTTCATATTCAAGAAAATGTCTGCCAAACGCCTAAGTCTAAATAACCATAGTTTGTCAGGAATTTTTCAAGTGAAAATAATGTTCCATAACAAAAGCAACTAGTTTAGCTCACAACTCAAACAACTGTACAAGTGCCTATCCTTAAAGTGACCACAGTGCTTCAGTATGCAGAAGTGCTTCATGCATACCTTATTTCATAAAAGAGAATAGTTTAAAAATGTGTACTCAAGGGTCAAGATTGAATGAAATTAATTTATCCTACTTCATCAAGAACATTATTAAATAAAATGGGCTTTTTTTTTATTGTGAGTGTATAGCAGTGAAGACTTTATAGTTTGGTGCCACTGCCCTGTTTCAATTAAGATGCAGCAGTTTGATTCATTATTGCTTTTGAACCATCAGTCCAAATGTCAATAATGTAAAAAAGGCAAATAACTTATGAAGTTACTCACACCCAGACCACACTTTACATCAAAACTGTCCTAAGAAGAAAATGGTATTCCAAAGACCTTTATCAAGTTATAAGATCTAATATGCAAGTTAGGACTGACTTTGTAACTATATAGTCATTCTCATCTCCCTCTTTGCTATATATCAAATCTGAGGTCAAAGGAAAGGATTTCAAATAGGAACTCTTTGGCCTCTTTACAACAGTAAAACAGCACAGAATTTATTTCCTGTAGTCGACACCACTGAGAAATCCTGCCTTATTCTTTGCAATAAAGAAAAGATAAAGCTTCCAAGGGCATCACCCCTCAATTCCAAAATCCATTCATAACATTCATATGAAAAAAAATCATGAACAATATTTTATTACTTCTGTATATTAACAGCACAATGACTGGCTGAATCAAAGTCCAGAAAGCCCATATTATACTTCAATATTCAGTTCTTACAGTTTTCTTCCTCCCATCTTTATTTCTGAATCTAGATAGTATATTCTGTTATTTCTTACTATAGTAAACTCCAAAGCTGCCAAGTCAAAGTTGCTTTAAAAAAACTCCAACTAAGGTGTTTTCTCAAATCAAAACATAAAGGTTTATATCATGTTGTTCATCCTTTTCTTATCATTTATTTCTTCTCCTTTATTCTAGTTTACCTACAAAACTTTTTATAGGCTTATTTCTCTGCATCACTGTTCTCAGTGTGTACAATATACATTTCTATGACTTTGCCTGCCCAGATTATAACTTTGTTACCATTTTTAAATACACCTATTAATGACTAAAATAGCTTGCAAAAGGTCAGTGCTTATTAAATTAAAACTATAAATTTTCTTTAAATCTAATTAAATGTCCCATTTTCTATAGTCTCTCTATGCACCCAGACTGATATCACAATTTTTTGCATGGATTAGGTATTACTTTCTCCTTTGCTCAAAACAGGAATAGCCCTTCTGGAAATTAAGAATGAGTGAAGATAAGGCATATCAAGACACTAAAGATATGGCAGTCAAGTAAGTCCCCCCCAAAACAAAAAATAATCAGTCTTTAAATGATAGATTTGTTTCCATTATAAGGCAGTAGTTCTTTTTGCTAATTTTCCACTGTTTGGCCTTCTACAGCAAATATCAACTTTTTAATCTGGTTTTCTCCTTGGAAAGAACCAAATCTGCAATTTTCCTGAAGGGAGTACAGAATTATGTAAGAATTGACTCTAAACTTGAAGTAATAATCTCTGAGCAAAACTTCACATTTTTTGATAGCTTCATTAAATCTCTAAAGATAACAACAGAGTCCAACAAAACTAAGGAAAAAAGGTGAACTTACCACCAAACAAAGGTTCTGGCTCCACCAATATTTCCTGTTTTTGAGGAATTGGGGCACGAACTTCTTCTCTATCAAAAGAAGTAGGAAATATCAAAAGGAAAACTGTTTTCTGCTACATGTTCTCTCTATAACTACTGTGAATACATTCAAATTAACAACTAACACGAACATCAAACTTAGTGACTTTTAGGAACCATGGTGTTAAATGACTGTAGATGGTTCCCATATAGAGGTCAACTAGAATAAAGTACCTGGCACAGATGGCTCAAATGATTTCTTAAAAAAAGAGAACAAGGGTGTCTTCTTGGTGGCTCAGTCAGTTAAGTGTCTGACTCTTGATTTCAGCTCAGGTCATGATCTCACAATTTGTGAGTTCGAGCCCTGCACTGGTTCTGTGCTGGCAGAGTAGAGCCTACTTAGGATTCTCTCCTTCCCTCTCTCTCTGCCCCTTCCCTCAGTTATGCTCTCTCTCCCTCAAAAATAAATAATAAATAAGTTTTAAAAATTAAATTAAAAAAAAGAGAACAGAAAAAGAAAAAAAATTGCCCCTTTCCTCTTAAGATTTTTATCCTAGATTCTTTTCAGGAAAAAAAAAGGGAGCTTACCAAAAACAAAACAGAAAATCAGACAAAGAATTAATGGAGGAGCACCTGGTTGGCTCAGTCAGTTAAGCATCCAACTCTTTTTTGTTTAATTTAAAATTTTTAAATGTTTTATTTATTTCTGAAAGAGAGAGAGAAGCGTGAGCAGGGGAGGGTCAGAGAGAGAGGGAGATACAGAATCTGAAACAGGCTCTAGGCTCTGAGCTAGCTGTCAGCACAGAGTCCAACGTGGGGCTGGAACCCACGAACTGTGAGATCATGACCTGAGCTGAAGTCGGATGCTTAACTGACTGAGCCACCCCAGCGCCCCTTAAGCATCCAACTCTTAATTTCAGCTCAGGTAATGATATCATGGTTCACGACATCAAGCCCACGTTGGGCTCTCTGCTGACGGTACGGAGCCTGCTTGGGATTCTCTCTCTACGTCTTTCTCTGCCCTTCCCCCCCTGCCCACCTGAGCATACGTGCTCTCAAAACAAACATTAAAAAAAAAAAAGCTAATGGAAAAATATAGGCATAATAAAAGCAGTATTACATTACTGTTACATCAAACAATATATCATTAAATCGCAGATATATTAAAATAAGCTTAAATAAACAGTGAATTTTATGTTATGAAGATGGTTAATATAGGTATTATCTTGGATTATTTATTAAATGGACGTCATATATAGAGAACAGAGAAAGTAATTATTCATCTTCTAAAGGCCTATAAACTCTTCAAAGTTTATCTCCAAAGAGTTTACTAATAATCCATCTCTTCCAGTAAAAAATACTCACTTAGAAATACTGTAAAAATGGTGTATACTCTTTTATATATGTTTAACTATTTTATAGTTTAAACTCAAATATTAATCTCTATTTATTATGTTCACAGAAAAGAAGAGTGAGTTCCAAATTTATTACTGTCCTGTTTACAATGTTTTTCATTCAGGTGTTTCCAATAGTAATAACTGAGCTTAAGGCCCTGCTTTTGATATCAAAGAGCTGGAACTCTAAAACATACTTTATGAAATCATTTGTCGACAAAAACATCCAACAACAACAACAAAAAGAATAAGCTGGACAAATACAACAAGCCAAATGATGGATAAACGGCAATTCAAAATTATGTTAAGTACATCAGTCACTGCTCACACACAAAATTTAAATAATCTGAAGGAATAGACAATGCATCTATAAGAGGAAGAGGAAGCTCTATTAGTCCTCTTTCAAAGAGAATTAGTCTATTATCTTAAGAAAATTAAGAATTTAGAGGACCTCTTCTACCTAAATACATCTTTCCATGATTGCTATACCTCATTTTACAGCATATATAAAATTATCTCAATCTAAGACAGTTTAATTACTCAGAAAACAAACCTTAATCTGATGAAATACATCAAATAGGGGATGGATTAACTAGTAGTCCCTATACAGGAAAACTCGGTTACTACATGTTTAAGTGTATACGTCCCAAGATTGTTAGCTACCTAACAAAATGAAAGAATGGAACAGAAAAAGGTAAACTGTAAAGAGTGAAAATTATAGTTTAGAAATTAGGAGCCATTATCAAGTCTTAATCAATTAGCAATATAAATAATCTAAGTCAAATTATAATGTAATTAATAGGAAAAAGCATTCATCTATCAAAACTAGTTTTATTTTTAATTAATTAATTAATGTATGTATGTATGTATGTTTTAGGTAAGGCTCCATGCCCAATGTGAGGCTTGAACGATTGCCCTGAGACCAAGAGCTGAATGCTCTATTGACTGAGCCAACCAGGCGCCCCATAACAAACTACTTTTAAACACAATTAAGAAAACATGCTTTGTACAGTGAGAACAGTTATATTCTCCCAAATGAGCTTGGAATATCTGTTACTCAAGTTTCTGTAAACTAAATCATGTTTTCATATTGATTTTCATGAAAAATCTGAGCTATGCTGGGAGAGAATGTGATATCAACATCTGAAATACACAGCCAACATTGCCAGGAAATAACTTTATGAAGTATTAATAATATCCCTAAAGTTCACTATTCATGTGGAAATAATTATTACTCCAGAATCTAGAGCCAGAGGCAACTCTGTCTTGAATGTTATCTGGCTTTTTAAATCTATCTCCAATTTAGAAATAATATCCATCCATGCCTTTAGTCTATTCCCTTAAATAGAGCATTCTGCTTGTCTGGTGTCTCATGTTGTAACACTGAGAGTTATAAAGAGCTCTAAGTATTAAAGTCTTATTTAACAATCTGTATAATTTTGTTTCCAAAAATCAGTGGTTTTCCTTGAGTAGCATTCATCTCTAATATTTTCCGAAGACTGGGAATTTTCCCTATAAGGTATTCATTTCAAATGCTCATTGGTATCAATTGTAAAGGGCAAAAAACATCCAAATCTGTTCACCATTAATTATCATTCTCTACAGAGTACAGTTCCATATGCTAAAGGTGCTTCTAATGATTAACTACATGTAACTATCTTTAAGGTATAAAGGACTATAATCATCTTTCAAAAATATTTCATGGCAACTCAAAACTCTCCTGGGACAATGTAAATAAATCTAGAATTGAAAAAATCTGAGCTTTAGTGGGCTATTTCCATCCATATCTAAGTAATTACTGCGTAGTTAAGGAAATTGGCTATGCCTCTGCTTTCTCATCTGTAAAATGTAGATGTGTGGATAATAATGTCATCCTACTGGGTTCTTTTGAAGATTAAATAATAGACATGACTGTGCTCTAGAGAATTTAAGGTATATAAGTATAAAAATTTTCACATGACACTTTTTCAGATGCTTTCACCTTTTAATTTTTTCAAAACCAAAGAATTAGCCTAACTGATAAAAAGGCAACTGCTCAATTTAGGCAAGGGGTAGCTCCTAACAATAAATAATAAATTCATACTCTGTGTGTGGTCTCACTGTGGAGACACTTGCTGAACTGGTACTGGGCTCTTCAGCAATTCCTCCACCATCCAAAAACATAGTGACTGCCATCTCCAGATTATTGTTGCAGGCTTCGAGCATATGTTTCCCTACACTTTCACTTGCACCTGAAACAGCAAAAAGACAGGGAAAATGTTAAAAAAAAAAAAAAAAAAAGACATCTTCTTATACTTAGTTCATGTTAGAATACAGAATTCTCAAGCAAACTAATAGTACTTTTTCTGTTTAGGATGAATAACTTAATTAAAAAAAAACAAAAACACCCTGTTTATTTACTTTTATAATGTTGGCTAATTAGTAAATATACAAAGCTAGAAAAGAAACTAACAGCATTAAAATAGTGGTCTTCCTTCATAATAAAGCCAAACTAAATAAAGCATGTCTTTAAATGGACCAACCACATATTTGTTTTTTAAACTGAAAAAAAAAAGAAAGCAAAATGAAAGAGTACATTATAGAAAATGAGAAATCTTTGTTAGAATGCATTTTAGTCAGTTAGCATTTGTTTCTGTTAAAAAAAACATTTTTTAATAACAATGGAAAGAAGTGAGATGGGACATTTTTGTCAGTAATATAATCAAGTCAAAATGTGGTAAGAAATGTCAATCTTCATTATTTAAAACTGGCCCTATCACACATTTACTCATCGGTAAAGCCAGCGTAGTTTCTTAAATGCGATATAAATTGGAAAAGTCCTTTACAAAAACAATTTTACAAGATGTACCAAAAAGTACTCCCTCCTTTTAGACCCAGTAATTTGGGCTTTCTAGTCAAAAAAGTACTTACTCTTTTATTTATTCCACATCAACTACTACATGCACAAACATGACCATATACATGTCTAGTATTGTTTCGGTTCATATTGAAAAACTGGCAACAGAACTATCCAATATACTAGAGTCTAAATTGTAGAATTTATTTGCTGGAACATTTCGTGACCATTAAATTATCATCTCAGGGGATGCTAGGGTGTCTCAGTTGGTTAAGCATCTGACTTTTGATTTCGGCTCAGGTCATGATCTCAGGGTTCAGGAGATCAAGCCCTGGGCCGTGCTCTGGGCTGACAGCATGTTGCCTGCTTAGGATTCTCCCTCTTCATCTCTCTCTGCCTCTCCCCTGTTCTCTCTCTCTCTCATAATAAACAAACATTGAAAAAGAAAAGGCATCTCAGGTTTTCCATCTGGGATGACTTTCCTTCTACCAGAATCATGTCCCTTATAATTTCCTTCTAGGGGGTGTGTATATGTGTGTTGAGTCTGAAAATGTCTTTATTTTGCTGTCATTCCTAAACGACAGTTTTATTTGGATATTCTATTTTCAGGCTGACAGCTTTTTTCTCTCAGTAAAGACAGCTTTCCAATGTCCTCCAGCTTCTGTTGTTGCTGCTGGGAAATCAGTTGCTGGACCAGAGAAAACCATTTTTATAGCAATCAATTGTTCCTCTCTAGTTGGCTTTTAAATTTTTTATCTGTCTTTGGTCTTCTGAAGTTTCATTCTAGTCTGTCATGGCTGCTTCTATTTTTCTCCTTGGGATTCACTGCACTTCTACCATGTAAGGAACGTTATCTTTTATCAATTCTAAAAATTCTCAGCTATTTCTATTTAACAATGATCATACTCTTCCATTCACCCTTATTTCTTTCTGAAACTCCAATCAGATATATACTAGAACTCTTCACTCTATGCTGTGCCAGTCTTTTCTTTTTTTAATCTGCTCACTGGATTTTTAATTTCAGTTAATTTTTTATAATTAGAAGTTCTGTTTTTGTTTCTTTCCTAATACACCTGGCCGTTTCAGAGACCCTTCGTATTCGTATTTCAATCTTTTTACTTCTTCAAACATGTTGATCAAAGTAATTGGAATTACTAAAAAAAAAAAACAAAAAAAACAAAAAAAACAAACAACTTTCTGCAGTCTGTAGGGGACATCATCTCGTTCTGGCTAGCTCTTGTTTGTTTCTTGTGGCTCTTGTCTTATGCCATGGTTTTTGTGTATTCTGTGGGGTTTTTTTCCCCTGTGATCTCTTATGCCTTGGATTTTAATTCTGTAGATTTGTAAAGCAGTGGTTGAAGGTAAACTCCTCCTAAGAAGATGTGATTTAGTAGTGGGTTTTGTTGTTTTGTTTTGTTGTCAAGTTAGACAACATACAGTGTAGTCTTGGCTTCAGTAGATTCCTGTGATTCATCACTTATATACAACACCCAGTGCTCATCCCAACAAGTACCTTCCTCAATGCCTATCACCCATTTTCCCCACCCCCATCAACCCTCAGTTTGTTCTCTGTATGTATGAGTCTCTTAAGGTTTGCCTCCCTCTCTGTATCTAATTTTTCTTTCCCTTCCTCTAAGGTCATCTGTTAAGGTTCTCAAATTCCACATGTGAGTGAAATCATCTATCTTTCTCTGAGTGACTTATTTCACTTAGTATAATACCCTCCAATTTCCATCCCTGTTGCTGCAAATGGCATTCTTTTTCATCGCTGAGTATTATTACGTCGTGTGTGTGTGTATACATATATATATATACCACATTTTCTTTATCCACTCATCAGTTGATGGACATTTGGGCTCTTTCCATAATTTGGCTATTGTTGATAGTGCTGCCAAAAACACTGGGGTGCACTGCCCCTTTGAATCAGCATTCCTGAATCCTTTGGATAAATTCCTACTAGTGCAATAGTGCAATTGCTGGGTTGAAAGGGAATTCTATGATTTGATAGGTTTTTTAAGGCACCTGTGGGCATTACCAAAGACTGCTTTAAATACCTTCTTTTTATTTTTGGTTAATGTTTAATTATTTTTGAGAGTGAGAGAGCACGAGTTGGGGGGGGCAGAGAGAGAGGGAGACAAAGAAAGAGACGCAGGCTTCAGGTTCTGAGCTGTCAGTGCAGAGCCTGACGCGGGGCTTGAACCCACAAACAGCGAGAATCTGACCTGAAGTCAGGTGCTTAACTGACTGCGCCACCCAGGTGCCCCTAGATACATTCTTAAGTTGGGTTAAGACCACATGGAAAATGTGACCCTATAAATAGACCCTTGTTATAAATTCTCAGGAACAATGTCTCTTGCCATTCTCCAACTGCTAAGGTTGAAACAAAGTCTCAACTTCATTGAAGGGAAGGGTCTCCTTTCAGACTCCTTTCCTTAGGAAGGTCACAGGCTTCGTTTCCCACTTCCTGCGGCCTAAGAGGCTATCAAAAGAGAAGTTTAAAGCCAGTCAATTTGGGCAGATTCCACTAGGGTGAAGGCTTGCTTTAAATCTAGCTAACATCTTCATTCCCAATTTCATTTCACTCTTAGTCTCAGAGGATTCCTTACTCTCTCACCAACCCAATGATGTGTTTTGAAAAAAAAAATTTTTTAAATACTCATTTCATTTAGGATTTTTCTCAGCAAGAGGGTTATTCATAATCTCTCTCTAGTTTACCCCTACTGCCCCGAAAAAGAAGTACTGACTCTACTTCTTATTATCTTTCATTTGTTTTCTCTTCTCCACTATTATCTCTAAGGCTTTAAATCAAGCGCATAATACTTCTTACCTGGTTTACTATAATAGACTCCTAATTGATCATCATTCTTTCTTCCTCATTGCTGCTAAGCTTATGCTCCAAAATATAAGTCTGATTCTTATTCTTCCTCTCCTTTTCCATCCTCCCACCCTCACCACCTCATACACACACCCTGATTTAAAACTCTTTAATGACTCTCTGACACTATAAAAGGGTTTTATACAGTATAATTTATACAGTATAAATTACAATATAATTTATACTGTATAAATTACAAAGCCCTCATGATCTGGAAAGTCTTTCTGATCAAACCTCAGCTCCTCTCTGGTGTTGCCTCTCCTCTTCCCTATCCTACACAATTCAGTATAGTCATACAGAATTACATGCTTGAAATGTCCTTACCCTCATTTCTCTTTCATTTAGTTCATCCATGTTCAAGAATCACGCTAAGTGTTAATTTGCCTATTTGTGTGCTAAGCATTCTCTACACTACTTCCCCACTCCCATCTCTATGACACTCTTCTATTGTGTACCTGAATATCCTACTCAGCAGTCAATGTTGGTTTACTTTCTGGCTCCTGAGAAAGTGTAGAGGCTTCTTGAACACGGACTGACTTCTCTCTTGGTATCCCCAGCACCTAGCACTGTGTTTGCTTCCATATGATCAATATCTAATAAATTGACTCAGAGCCATCTCACAGTACTTCAGCTCACCAGTTAATACACCAGAGAAAGAAAGGTCAGGCTTCTTTCAGTCAAAACAGTGCTTCCCTACCCTTTGAATTTTATACTGTGTGCATATGTTTATGCTTTAACTTTCATTTATTAAGCAATATGGTTACACTGTGCAAATCACAAACAGCAAATGGGTACGTAAGATACATGTTCTTAAGATTAAATTTCCAGTGAGAGCATTACATGCAAAAATTTAAAAAAAATTTTTTTTTAATGTTTTATCTATTTCTGAGAGAGAGACACAGCGTGAGCAGGGGAGAGTCAGAGAGAGAGGGAGATACAGAATCCGAAGCAGGCTCCAGGCTCTGAGTTAGCTGTCAGCACACAGCCCGATGGAGGGCTCGAACCGATGAACCGTGAGATCATGAGCCAAAGTCGGATGCTTAGCCGACTGAGCCACCCAGGCGCCCCTACCTGCAAATTTTAAAACTGGTCAACCTCAAACAATGTAAAGTGAAAATCACATGCTCCAAAAATCTGTCACATGATAGAGTAGATACAACTTTGTCAGCTTACAAAGACATAGATCTAAGATGCCAGTGAAAAACACTGAACAAAATTATTTCATGAAGGATTTGTGGCTAGCTCAGTAGGTAGAGCATGTGACTCTTGATCTCGGGGTCGTAAGTTCAAGCCCCAGGTTGGGGGTAGAGTTTACTGGGAAAAAAAAAAAAATAGTAAGATTTGAAAAAAAAAAATTTCACGAAACACAAGTGAAGAAACCGTGAATACATAATATGATTTAATGTTAAATCAGTAAAAAGATTACAAAAAAAAACCTCATCATTTCAGTTAGCTCCAGAAATTTACATAGTTATATTAGCAACAAATCTCTCTTGAAATTGGACAAATAGAGAACAGCCTTTCACTTGGGGTCTGCCATATATTTGGGTATATATATATGGTCATTTTAGTTATACAGAAGCAGGGAGGCTTTTTTCTTTAAAAAGGCTTCATATATTATTCAAACTTAAGAAATTTCCAACCCTTCTCTCTCCTTCAACTGCAAACATCCCATCAGTCAACCAAACATCCCTACAGTTTCCATCTAATTGATACCACTCCTGACCATCCTGTTCACTCTATGTCCATTGTTATAATCTTTCACCTCTTATGTGAACTAGTGCATCTCTCTGCTCTTGGTCATTCTCCCTTTGATACATTTCTACACTGCAAAATAATGTAAATTTATTTGTCTTCCTCTATCAACAGTTCTACATTGCTGAATGGAAGTTTTCATCTCTCTCAAACTGCCATTAAGATTTGGCCCTTTTGGAGTGCCTGGGTGCTCAGTCTGTTAAGTATCTGACTCTTGGTTTTGGCTCAGGTCATGATCTCCTAGTTCATGACTTTGAGCCCTGTGTCAGGGTCTGCACTGACAATGTGGAGCCTGCTTGGGATTCTCTTCTCCCTGTCTCAATGCCCCTCCCCTCCTGATATTCTCTCAAAATAAATAAATAAACTTAAAAAAAAAAGATTTGACCCTTATTTACTGCTCTCAAATGATACCCCTCTGCTCTCATCTCACCCTATACTATTCTCTCCAGCCACACAGGTATATGCTATCTAGGCAGAGTCCTTGGTGGTACTTTTCTTTGCATAACATGGATAGTGCTATCATCAAATCAGTCCCTTCATTTTTCTTAACAACACACCAAATAACCACCTTTCTGATAAGCTTTAGACCCAACTCTCCCCTTCTCACCCCGAAGTAGATACAAGAATAAATATACACTTTTCCATTCAGTCTCAATCTCTATCCTTGTCTCTGGTAGCTTTCCTATCTTGCAAACTTTAAAAACTCACTGAACTTACCCAGTTCTCACCTTTTCTCATACCAGTTATCTCCCCCTAAATTCCCAATTATCCAGTTCTAGTATGTACAAATTTACTTTCTCACCATTAATAAACACACTTTTAAAAAGTGAAATTGCAAAACACAAACAAATGCAACTTTTTGAGGGGAAGGAAGAATTCAAATATCCCAATAGCCAACCTTACGTTAGCTAATCTCAGGGCAAATCCAGCACAATCTGATGAACAATTTCAAGACTCATATGCTTCCATATCATTTCTTATAAAACCTAAGGCTCTGTTTTAGTGCCTTCCTAATATTTTTCTATTATGTCCAGTTATATAGTGTGTTGTATTATGCTTCTTAAATGCTAATCTGTAAGTTCAATGTCTATTGTACTCCATTTTAATTTACTTACCTACATAGCAATTTCTGAAAGTTAAAAGGTTCCAATAGGTAGACTCTTCTGGCTGCTTATTCTAGCAAAGAGATGCATGAACTGTTACATTATCTACTAACCTTTTCCTTTTCAGAGAACTAAATGGCTGAGTTCATATCATTTTTGGCTCTTGTCTTTCTAGGTGCTCACATCGCACTAACGCACCATGAAAAGCATAAAGAACTGCTGGTGGAGAAGTGAAACTTCCTCTGCCATAATACCAACCAATGCTAGCTGCTTTCACCCCTTCTGAAATGTGTTCATATGGAAATTCAACTTAAAAATGACCACTGCATACAAATAGTTGTCATCCTCTCCACCACCCTCCAGCTATCAGAACTCCAATGCCAATGACATGGTAACCCTATGGAGAATTTGTGGGCTCTGAAGTAAAATAAAAGATGCTATTAAAACTGGGAACTTGTAAAGCCAATCCTCAAAGAAGCTAGCTTGTCAACAATATGGTCTGCGTATCCTAAAAGTCTTTTCATAACCGCCTAAATTTTATTTTTTACTTTATTATGCTGCCTAACCACCTAAGAGATTAATTTAGGTCAACAAACATGCTTTTGAAAATGATAAACACTTACTGAACAATTAAGAATGTATCAGTTATTTCACAATGTGAATTAATTCAATCATATTGAGTCTCCTTAAAACTCACCAAGAAATGAAGGTTAAGATATGAGATTTAGGAAGCTGGGTCAGGAAAAAAAGAGATATAAGTAGCTTTAGCATCCCAGGTACCTTTTGGAGGAGAGCTAAGAAAGGCCTACCTAAAGTGCTACATAGAGGTGGGAAGTACCTTAAAGCATGAAAAGGATACTGGGTACCTGGGGACAGAGATACCAAACAGTTATCAAAATTTTTCCTTTGGCCAATCCTATACATCATAAGAAGACAACAACTTTTTTTTTTTTTTATCTTGAGAGAGAGAGAGAACACACATGCACATACATGCATACAGGGAAAGGACAGAGAAAGAGGACAGAGAGAGAGAAAGAGAGAGAGAGAAAATCCTAAGCAGGCTCTGTGCTGCCAGCATGGAGCCCAATGTGGGGCTTGATCCCACAAACCACAAGATCATGACCTTAGCCAAAATCAAGAGTTGGACACCCAACCGAGTCGCCCAGGTACACTGAGAATAACATTTTTCATGTTCCCTTCAGTTCTCAGGCTAGGGAGTATAGTATAGATATTAAGAGCCTAGCTACTATTCAGATAAACCTGAGTTTGACTTCTAGTTCTTTCACTCATTAGTTATGTAACTTTGACCTAGTTACTAATTTCTCTAACTCGGTTTCCTCGGTTATAAAATGGGGGATATTATCAATTTCATGTAATGCTTGTGTAGATTAAGAAAATTCATAGTAGGGCACCTGGGTGGCTCAGTCAGTTGAACATCTGACTTTAGCTCAGGTCACGATCTCATGGTTCATGAGTTTGAGCCCCATGTGGACTTGCTGCTGTCAGCCCGTCAGCGCAGAGCCTGCTTCAGATCCTCTGTCCTCCTCTTTCTCTGTCCCTCCTCTCCTTATGCTCTCTTTCTCTCTCAAAAAATAAATACATTAAAAAAAAAAAAAGAAAGAAAATTCACATTAAAGAACTTAGCACAGCTCCTTACTGGCAAACAGGCAGGCAGAGTAAGACATTTCACAGCTTTCTTTCCCTCACTCATTTGATGTATGAACATGTACTTCACTCATGTCAAATACTCATTTTTTTAAAGCAGGAGTAAAGTAAGAACTATCACTCTAGAAAAAAGTGAATGTTATAAAAAATGAAACAATACTAAAAGAGATCTGCTTTAAAGAAATTTATAACTAATGAGCAGTATTCCAGTATGACTGAGAAGCATCAGGAGCTGATGCAGAGGTACTAAAAAACTTAATAAAAGTATAGGTAAGTATTCCAAAATCTCCCAGGTCCATAGGTTTATTAAACTTTATTAAAAGGGATTCTAAAGGGAATTCTTTAAAGTCATTCTTAAAAGGAATGACTTTAAGACACAAAAATGAACCCCCAATAAAGGAAATATAACTGTGATATTTTGGGAGCAGATGGTTCCAACATTGGAGGTCTAGACTTGCCATCCTACTTATAATCCTTACTTAACCATTTGATGTTAGAATCTAAGCTACAGACAGCATATCCCAGAGATGACCCTATCATATCTCTGTTAACAATCTGACAGGATAACCTGCATCACTGGAGCTTGTCAGGATAGTGACCTGTAAGAGTGTTTAAAAAAAAAAAAAAAAAAAGAGGGGCCTCTATCTATGAATATTTATTTTTTTAAAGTAAATACATGCTAAATCCTTGCAAGACTGAAGAAGGCATATAAGGACCAATGAAACAAAGTACACCATTCACTTTCTTTTTTTTTTTTTTTTTTTAATGTTTTTATTTATTCTAGGGAGAGAGAGAGAGACAGCATGAGCAGGGGAGGGTCAGAGAGAGAGAGAGACACAGACTCCGAAACAGGCTCCAGGCTCTGAGAGTCAGCACAGAGCCCGACGCGGGGCTCGAACCCACAAACCGCGAGATCATGACCTAAGTGTAAGTCGGACGCCCAACCGACTAAGCCACCCAGGCGCCCCAACACCATTCACTTTCTTAAATAAAGACAAATTATCTGAGTCATCTAGCTTGTATAATCATTCTTAGTGTATCACTTGTATCATTTAGTGTATCATTTTAGAAATAGAAGACAACAGAGAGATAATTACAGGTTCCAGTAGTTCTTTTTGTTGGGAAGTAGTAGAGGCATTTAGTAATGTGAGAGACCATTTTTGGTGTTTCAGGACTGGGGGCTGGGTGAGCACTACTGGCATTTAGTGGAGAGAAGCCAGGGATGTTATAGCACATTGAAAAATGCCTCCTCTTCCCCAAAGACTGCTCACATCTTCATTTCATACTTAACCACCTCCAGAACTGTAAGAGAATAAATGTGTGTTAAGCCATGCAGTTTGTGGTAATTTGTTATAGCAGTCATTGGAAACAAATACAAGCGCTAAATCTTCTGCCACAGATGGAACAATCCTATACGATAAAAAACTGCCCCAGCCAAAATGCCAGTAACACTCCCACTGAATTAAACAGAAGAATATGAAGAAGTAAAAGTTAACTGAGAAGGCAGAGGAAAAGTATGGAGGACTAAATGATACATAGGGGAAAGGAACAGTGATCAACAAGTTTAACAAGTTGCCAGTTTTACCCACATATTCAGAGATAATAACTATTTTTGATGCGTCAGCTATAAAAAAATTTGAACTTTATTACATTCAGAATAAAAGCATACCTTTTTTAAAGGGAGAGGAAACTAATAACACACATTTGCAGATTAATTTTTCGTAAGTTTATTTTGAGACAGAGAGAGAGAGAGAGAATCCCAAGCAGACTGCCTGCTGTCAGCACAGAGCCCAACACCCAGCTCACCCTCACAAACCACGAGATCATGACCTGAGCTGAAATCAAAAGTCAGACATTTAGCTGACTGAGCCACCCAGGCACCCCACAAGTCTGCAGATTTAAATGATCTGAATACTTGTTTAAATAGGCTTATTTTGAAGTCTCAGTATTATAGGTAGCAACAGGATAGCTTAATCTATCATACACAACATTAATCACAAACAACATTTATGTCTCACAGTTCTGGAGGCTGGGAAGTCCAAGATGAAGGCCCAGAAGATTTCGTGTGTGGTACAGGCCCGCTTCCTGGTTCAAAGACAGCTATCTCAAGGTGCCCGACTGGCTCAGTTAGTAGAGCATGTGACTCTTGATGTTAGGGTTGTGAGTCTGAGCCCCATAATGGGTGTTAAGATAACTTTAAAAACATTTTTTTAAGAATGGAGGCAACTGAGTAGCTTAGGTGGTTAAGCATCTGACTCTTCATTTTGCCTTGGGTCATGATCTCAGTTTATGGAATTGAGCCCTGTATCAGGCTCTGCACTGATGGCACACAGCCTGGTTGGGCTTCTCTCTCTCCCTCTCTCTCTGCCCACCTTGCACACTGGCACTCTCGCTCTCTCAAAATAAATATTTAAAATAAATTTTTAGAAAATATATACATAAAATCAAAAAACAAAAACTACTGTCTCCTTACTGTGTTCTCACAGTAGGGGCAAGAAGGCTTCCTAGGGTCTCTCTCTCTTTTAATGTTTATTTTGAGAAAGAGAGATAGATCACAAGGGGGGAGGAACAGAGGGAGAGGGAGACACAGAATCTGAAGCAGGCTCCAGGCTTTGAGCTGTCAGCACAGAGCCCAACACAGAAGTTCAAACCCATGATATGTGAGATTATTACTTGTGCCAAAGTCAGACGTTTCACCAACTGAACCATCCGGACGCCCCTCCTGGGGTCTCTTTTTTTAAGGATACTAGTCCTACTCATGACAGCTCCATCCTCAGGACCTAATCACTTTCCAAAGGCCCCCACATCCTGATACTATCACACTGAGGGTTTAGGATATCAATATATGAAATGTTGGGATGCAGGGGAACACAAAAATTCAATCTATAATCTATGGCAAGAGCCTCACTTTACTCTTTCTCACTCTTTTTAATTTACCCCTACCTTTTCTTCCTGCCATCTGTTTTACGCTTGCTAATGGCACCAAAGTATATTATTTAACCCAGCCTGTGATACACAATTTACCAGTGCCCATTTCTTTGCTGCAGCCTCTTAGTTCACATTCTCTCCATTAATGATGTGATGTGGGAAACAGCCCAAAACCTGTAATGCAGTCCATATCTCCATTAGAGCTGAAAGAGTCAAGAGATTCTCCAAACTATAGTGGTCCCTTACGCCTATACTCAACATTACTTTCCAGTGCCAAAAAAATGAGTCCCTCCACTATTACCAAGGAATCAAAGCATAACAGTTACAGAGACAGACAGACAGATAAAAAGAAAGAAAAGAATCCCTCTATAGAGCCCTTTTTATCCCAGAAGGACAGAGAACAGAAATGACAGAGACACAAATAGACTCCTTTCAGGGTCTACATTTCCCCAAGAAATGACAACAAAATAAGTTAGACTGTCCACTTATTCCATTAGCAGGAATAAGTGATAGTTGAAAAAAATAAGGTGTAACTTGGCCTCATCAGTATCCCATCCTGAAGTTTTTAAGCATTCTGGAATAGAAAACAAACAAAAAAATGTTATACCCAAAAACTGCAATGAAATGATTAAGTTAGGGGACAAATAAACAAAGATAAGTTTTGTTGGACCAACAAAAAGGAAACTAAAGTGAGGTGAGTAGTAGTGATATGATGAAAAATTCATGGGCCTAGGAGTAAAGACACCAGATTTCTAGTCCCTTTTCCACCATTATCTAAGACCAGTGCTACTCAAAGTTTGGTCCTCAGACCAGCTATCTCTAGTCCATGACAAGATTAAAACAGAAATTCCAGTGCAAGCATTTAGAAACTTTTACGACAATTTGATAGAGCAATTTTACGTCTGTGGAATTAAAAGTTCAGGCTTGAGGGGCGCCTGGGTGGCTCAGTCAGTTGAGCGTCTGACTTCGGCTCAGGTCATGATCTCACGGTTCATGGGTTCGAGCCCCATGTCGGGCTCTGTGCTGACTGCCAGCTCAGAGCCTGGAGCCTGTTTCGGATTCTGTGTCTCCCTCTCTCTCTGACCCTCCCCTGCTCACAGTCTCTCTCTCTCTCTGAGAAATAAATAAAACATTAAAAAATAAAACAACTTAAAAAAAAAGTTCAGGCTTGAAAGGCTTATGGATGGCAAATTATTATATGAAAAATGCCAAGTATCATTGTCACTAGGGAAATTAAAATTAAAACCACAATACTATATACCATTATACACGTATTAAAATGACTAAAAAGAATTAAAATACTCAAATGGGTAGCTGAACTCATACATTACTGATGTGGAAATGCAAACTGTAATCATGACCTTAGAAAACAGTCGGCAATTTCTGGCGCCTGGGTGGCTTAGTCGGTTAACCGTCCGACTTTCGCTTGGGTCATGATCTCGTTGGTTCGTGGTTCGGGCCCCGCGTCGGGCTCTGTGCTGACGCGCCTGGGGAGCCTGAGCCTGTTTCAGTCTGTGACTCTCTCTGACCTCCCTGCTCACGCTGTCTCTCTCTCTCTCTCCTAGAAATAAATAAATAAAACATTTAAAAAAAAAAAAAAAAGAAAACAGTTTGGCAATTTCTTAAAGTTATACACCTATCACATAATCCAATAATCCCACTCTAGGTATTTATCCAAGAGAAACAAAAACTTATATTCACACATTGTACACTAATGTTTTTAGTGGCTTTATTTATAATCTCCCAAACTGGAAACGACACAATTACCCATTTACTTAATGTACAGATAAACAAATTGTAGTATATCCATTTAATGGTATACTATTCACCAATAAAAAGGCAGGAACTATTCATACCATAATATGAATGAATTTTTCAAATGCAGTATGCTGAGGGAAAGAAGCCAGACTCAAAAGGCTACATATACATACTGTGATTCCATTTATGTGACATTCTAGAAAAGAAAAATAGACAAAAAGATTAGGCTACAGGTGGGGGAGGGGTTGGCTACACAGGAGCAAGAGAAATTTTCTGAGGATGACAGAATAGTTTTGCATCTTCACTGTGGTTACAGAATTGTACATACTTATCAAAACTTATAATTATACACTAAAAAAGGCAGACTGTACTGCATGAAATTGCACCTAAATTTTAAAAAGAATCTGAGCTTATATTTTGTATGTGTTTTTATTTTTATTTCATTTCTGAAGCAATTTTTATTGTGTTTTGTAGAAGTACTGGTCCACAAAGATTGGAAATTTTTTTTTAAAAAAAGGTCCTTTCTTCCAAATAAGTTTGAGGAGCACTGACCTAGACATATATAACCCAAGTCACTTTACTTTTATTTGATTAACTCAGAAATGGGTCAACATGGCTTTTAATGTATCTTCCAGCCCCAATCAAAACAACAACAACACAACAATAGAACTATGAATGTTAAATGATTTCTGGTTTCCTCAAATGCCTACATAATATGAGTTACTGCTATACTCCTAATGTTGGAAGTACCATCACATTCTCCTAGTTTTCCTTCCATACCTTTGTTTGCTTTGGAGTCTTCTCTGTACTTTTTTCTTTGCAGTGTGTCAGATGTTAGTGCTCCTTCAACTTTATGTCCTTGAGCCTATTGTCTTTTCACAATATACTCTCCCCTGCAAGAAGCAGTCTACTTTTGGGGCACCTGTGTGGCTCAGTCGGTTAAGCGTCCGGCTTCGTCTCAGGTAATGATCTCGCAGTTTGTGGGTTCGAGCCCCATGTCGGGCTCTGTGCTGACAGCTAGCTCAGAGCCTGGAACCTGTTTCAGATTCTGTGTCTTCCTCTCTGACCCTCCCCTGCTCACATTGTTTCTCTCTCTCTCTCCCTCTCTCTCTCAGAAATAAATAAAACATTAAAAAAATTAAAAAAAAAAGTTCTCTACTTTTACAGCTTCAACTGCCATCTACTATGACTCCTCAGATGTCACTCCTCTTTCTAGACCATTACTCACTTGCTTATTGAACAGCTCTTAGAGGTCTATCTAAAACTGAACTAATCATCTTCTCCCCAAATCTCTCCTACTATCCCATAACCTTCACAAACAGCACCTTTATATAGCTAGATGTCTGAAGCAGAATCCTAAGCTTCATTCTGATTCCTGTGACTTTTTATCTTTCTTCCCTTATCTTCCACTTCTGTGCCACAACCGTATTTCAAGACACCAGTGTCTTTCTTAGATTAATGCAACAGTCTTCTACTGATCTCTATGCCTACTCCTTCTCCACTACAGGCAAGTAACTCTTTCTAAAAACCTAATCTGGTTTTTAGAAAACTCCTCTTAAATTATCATGGACTCCCCACTACAGTTGGAATACAGCCAAATTTTTTTTTAATTTTTAATGTTTATTTAGTTTTTTGAGAGAGACAGAGAGACACAGAATCCAAAGCAGGCTCCGGGCTCTCAGCTAGCTGTCAGCACAGAGCCCAATGCGGGGCTCGAACCCATGTACTGTGAGATCATGACCTGAGCTGAAGTCGGCCGCTTAACCGACTGATCCACCCAGGCACCCCCAGCCAAGATTTCTTAATATGGGTTATAGGCCTTTCCTAATCTGGCACCCACCCTCTTATCTCTTCAGCTCAATTTACTGCATCTCCCACTAGCTATATGCCCTATTCATTTAGAATTATCATCAATTCCCTCAACCTACTGTCTCTCCTTTCTTGTCTCTGTATGTGTATATATCTGTCCCTCCCTCCTTCAGGCCTTTGCGCATTTTCCTCCTGCCAGAAACATCTCTCATCTAGGTTTAGCTAAAAAATTATTTCTTCTGGGAAGCCTTTCTTTACCTCCATCTTTTGTGCTCCCATAATAGCTCCCTACGGTTCTCCCACTGTACTATAACACCTATTTGTGTCTATATTCTCATTAACTTTTATGCTTTTTGAGCACAGACACCTTGTCTTGCTCACAGTAGCATCCCCTGGATCTGAACCATGGCTGGCACACAGCAACCTATCAATATTAAATTTATTAGTAAGATTCCATTCACAACTCAAAATTTATTACCTCTCTAAATTCTGCTCAAACATAACCACCTTCTCAAATAGTTCTTAAATTTTCAAGAGTTGCCTCTTGATATCTAGAACACTTAAAACCATTTTTCCTGACAGAGAAAATGTCTGGAAAATTTTATACTAATCATTTTATACTAATCAAAGAGAAATAAATAGTACAAAAGAGTATGTACAGAAAGTAGCCACAAAGCCAAATATTACACACATCAGTTTCTAATTCCTATAACTAATATGCATTCATTCAACAATTTTAGAGAGATTAAACTAAGGTCTCTTCTATAACAGAGAGTCTACAGTTTCATTAAATGGGGCACAAGGGTGGCTCAGCCGGTTGAGCATCCAACTCTTGATTTCAGCTCTGGTCATGATCTCAAGAGTTGTGGGACAGAGCGCTATCAACACCCCTCCTCCGAAAGCACCCCCTCCCCCTTGCCCCTGTCAGGCTTTGTGCTGAGCATGGAACCTGCTTAAGATTCTTTCTCTCTCTCTCTCTCTCTCTCTGTCTCTCCCCTTCTCCCTCCACATGCACTCTCTCTCTCTAAAATAAAAAAAATAAAAGTTTATAAATTTCATTAAGTATGTGAATGCCTACTATGCACAAAACTTTATGGAATTCTATTCTAACAACAGGCTCCACTTTCTATTCCCTCACAATTTGTCCTTACCTTCTTTTGCCTGCTTATTTTTTCGCCAATTCTATAGCATCTACATATCTTTCATCTAAAGAAAGTATTCTGATTACATCTGTGCATTTTGTCTATTTGTACCTGAATGTTAGCCCAAGTTGGTGTTAATGGGGTACTGCCATGGTTCAAAACAGTTTTTAAATATCTATTTAAATTTTAGTTCTTTTTAAAACGAAGTTTTTATTTATTCATTTAAGTAATCTCTACACCCAACACAGGGTTTGAACTCATGATACTGAGATCAAGAGTCACGTACTCTTCTGACTAGGCCAGCCAGGCACCCAAATTCAAAACATTTTTAGAAGTTGTTCTTTTGGAGGGCATGTTGGGTATAGAAATTACTTAATTTCTTTTATTGTTCCTTTAGAATTACCTTCAGATCTAGCATCACATTCTTTCATGTTTTGAGAACTTATATGACTTTTGAAAGCAGTCAGCAGCCATTCAAACCCAAGTATGATGAATATCAAAAGAGATCAAACTAAGTAGTACTGCAAAATGTAGTGGACTATAAAGTAACAGAACTGGTTTTCTATGCAGCTTCAAAAGATTCCAACATCATCCATGGTAAAGGCATATAGTTTCCCAATGTGATTATTTTCAAAGACTATCACTTCCCTCGGCTACTCGGTTATCAGAGTTTGATCACAGAAAATATGTTTATGATGTAATGTTAACTGAAAATCTTAGAATTCTAAATTATGTATACTATGGTCCGCAATATAAAATTAAGAAAAAGTAAAAATAAAAGTATACAAACAAGATTTGGAATATAATATGTAAAATAAATAATATTGCTGCTCTGAGAGATTAGCTTTAACTTCTTTCAAAATCATTTTGGGGCGCCCGGGTGGCTCAGTCCGTTGGGCGTCTGACTTCGGCTCAGGTCATGATCTCCTGGTTCGTGCGTTCAAGCCCTGCATCGGGCTTTATGCTGAACATTTGCTCAGAGCCTGGAGCCTGCTTCAGATTCTGTGTCTCCTTCTCTCTCTGCCCCTCCTCCGCTTGCACTCTGTCTCACTCTGTCTCTCAAAAATAAATGTAAAAAACAAAACAAAAACAATCATTTCATGGGGCCACCTGGGTGACTCAGTTGGTTAAGCATCTGACTTCAGATCAGGTCATGATCTTGCAGTCCATGAGTTCGAGACCTGCATCAGGCTCTGTGCTGACAGCTCAGAGCCTAGAGCCTACTTCAGATTGTGTCTCCACTCTCTCTCTGCCGCTCCCCTACTTGTGCTCTGTCTCACTCTCTCTCTCAAAAATAAATAAATGTTTAAAAAAAGTTCATTTCGTGCTGTGATTTTTTTTGTGTGTTTTTGAATTTTTTTAATGTGTTTTTGAGAGAGAGAAAAAGACAGACAAACAGAGCACTAGCAGGGGAGGGGCAGAAAAAGAGGAAGACACAGAATCCAAAGCAGGATCCAGGCCCCACACTGTCAGCACAGAGTCCAACATGGGGCTCGACCTGAGCTGAAATCGGACATTTACCTGACTAAGCCACTCAGGTACCCTGTGTATGTGATTTTTTAAAATAATTTTGAAAAAAAATCAGAGTCAGAGTGCTTGGCGGGCTCAGTTGGTAAAGCATTTGACCCTTAATCTCAAGGTCATGAACTCAAGCCCCACATTGGTCATGGAACCTATTTAAAAATAAATAAGGGCGTCTGGGTGGCTCAGTCGGTTAAGCATCCGACTTTGGCTCAGGTCATGAACTCACGGTTCATGGGTTCGAGCCCCACGTTAGGCTCTGTGCTGGCAGCTAGCTCAGAGCCTGGAGCCTGCTTCGGATTCTGTGTCTCCCTCTCTGACCCTCCCCTACTCATGCTGTCTCTCTCTCTCTCTCTCTCAGAAGTAAATAAAACATTAAAAAAAATTTTTTAATAAAAAAATAAAAACCAGAGTCATTACACCCGATGCTAATATAACATATCTCAACTATACTCGAGAAAAAAAAAAATCAGTCATTACTTCATACTCATAAACATTTGTTCTTCTTAGTAAGAAATAAGACTTAAAATTCTTTCAGTTCTGTCCTATTTCTTTTTTTTTATTTTTTAATGTTTATTTTATTTTTGAGAATGAGAGAGAGAGCACAGTAAGGGAGGGGTAGAGAGAGAAGGGTAGAGAGGATCGGAAGCAGGCTCCATGCTGACAGCAGAGGAGCCCAATGCGGGGCCTCGAACTCTGAACCACAGATCATGACCCGAACCAAAGTCAGGTGCTCAACAAACTGAGCCACCCAGGAGCCCCTTCTGTTCTATTTCTAAATGCCACAGAAAAGGTAAGGCTCACATTTTTGAAAATGCATTATTTTAACCAGAATGTTGAGCTTCCAGGTAAGTAATATATTTCTGAAATCAGAGCATAAGATCTTAAGGTCAGTTTAATTCATTCAGCAATGAATAAATATCAAATACCCTCTTATCATAAATACTACAACTTAAAATATATATGCACAGAACCTGAAACTGTCTTTTTAAAATATATCAAAAAGAGGGCACATGGGTGGTTCAGTCAGTAGAGCATGCAATGCTTGATCTCAGATTATGGGTAGAGCTCACTAAAAAATAATAATAAAATAAAATAAAACAAAACAAAATAAAATAAAAATGTGAAAAAGACTAAAGGGCTCGTGTTTCTAAGTTAATCACTCTTGTTTAAAAAAATCCCTAAAATTATTAATAGAAATTCATAATACATCAAGAACAATCTAAGTATTTTCTCCTTTGCAGATTTCCAGATACCATTGTTTATTAAGAATCTCCACAACATAATTCAGGCATAGAAAGGCCTGTGACCAAGAAATAAGCCATGTAGGCTAGCAAACAGACAAACAGGTTTAAAGTAAGTGAGCCATTTTATCTCACCACACTTTGGGTTCTGTCCATATCTAACAAAAAAGTTCCATTAGAAGAAATAGTGTGAGGTTCTGAGTTCCCCAGTGGGTGGTTGTTGGTATAAAAACAGTGAGTTCCTGAAGTGGTGATAATTAGCATAAAAAACCTGAAATTTAATAGGTGGGATCTTAAATCAACTCTATAAAAATCTAAAGATTAATAATAATCACCTCCATATCTGACTCACTATGAAGATTTTTCTATGAAAACATAATGCTGCAACATTAACTTATATACACAATAATTTTCTAATTTTCCCAATAACTGTGATATGCTTAGACATTGCGAAATGTATTACATCTTTAACAGTCCTATCACAAAAGTTTTAAAACATTAAGAAAAGATGATCATTCCATTCCTCATCCCAAATTTATTACAAATCTTACTTTACCAATTTATCACGTTTCATGCCCACCAGCTAGATAATGCATGAAGCGTCTAGTTGTCATTGCAGAGCAAAAGATAAAACTAGCTTTAAACTGTAAAACGGCAACTTGCATACAACCTGTCTGGTTAGAACAATATAATATTGTACTTAACCAGATCTTATACGTCAAACTCTAGGTACATTAACAGTAGAAACATTCTCTGCACCCAACAAATAACCAGATAAAGTATAGACCTCCCCAGGGAAGGAACTAACATTCTAACCCTCTTCCAAAATGACAAACTAGAACGGCAAAATTACACTCAGGCACATGGAGTACTCTTCTCTCAAATCACTCCACAGAGAACTTCATCATTTGCTCCGCCCTCTAATAACTCATGCAAAAAAAGTTCAGCACCATCAGAGAGAAACAAGACATAGAGAATTCACAGAATGGCTTAGGGCCTTTTCTCCAGGCGGTAAGAGGATCTGCGTGTGCCCTTCGCAGGGGTCCAAAGGAAAAGAATAACCGAGGGTTTGGGGGATACTGACACCCAGAAACTGACTTTCTCTCAAATAAGTTTCTGCCGCCATCCCTATTTTATCGGCAGGAGGATCAGGCGCCATCGTCCCAGTCTTTATGATTTTATTATGGGGAGGTGGGAAACGCCACCCAGGATTCCTCCATGCCTTCCCTCTTAAGGTTGGGGGGACTCCCCCTCATTCTTTTCTTAAAACCCCTGTCTTGAAGGTACTTCTCAGCACCCCTCTTTCTAGCGGCCTATCCCCCAGGATCCGTAAAGGCGCTCCCGAACCCACCAGCCTCGCCGTTAAGGCGGGAGGGCCCGAGCACGCCAGGGCCACGGCGATGGCTCTGAGGGGCCCAGAAAGGGGAAGGGCAGGCCAGGGACTAAGGGAGAATGACCTGACCAAAGAAGAATGGAAAAAGGAGGTGAGAAGATGCACTGCACCCCAGGGCTGCACAGAGAAGAGAAGATGATGAAGAAGGAGGAGGGCGGTGGCCCGGGTGCGGCCCCCCACCTCTCCCGCCCCCAGGTCCCCGGACCGGCGGGGGCGGATGGGATCGGCCCATTCCCCGGGTCTTAGCTGACAAGAGGGGTACCAGGGCGGGTGGGGGTGTCTCCCTCCACACTGCGAGGAGACGGAGAACGAGGCATGGGGTAGGCGGTGGGGGGGGGCTGTCTCCCGCCTGAACCCGGAGACCCGACGCCGTCGTCGCTTCTTCCTCAGAAGGGAGGACGGGAGCTATGGGTAAAGCCCGAGGGAGAAATGCATGAAGGTACGGGGAAGCCCAGGGCGGAACGGGCGTCCGCTCCAAACCCCACTCTCCACCTTCCGGTAACCGCGTCTCTTACCGGTGATGGCGGTGAACTGCTGAATTAACCCCTTCAGCGCCGAGGACGCCGCGGAGCCCCCGTGGGCAGCCATCTTACCGCCGCCGCCGCTGCCGCCGAACAACAACACAGACACACACGGACCGCCCTCCCCCACCTCGCCGCGCGGTTTGCGCAGGCTCATTGACCGCCCCCAAACTCCGCCCCTCCCGCCCCGCCCCCCTGAGGGGGTCAGCGCAGGCGCATTTCCAGGCCCGTCCGGGAGCGCTCTCTGCTCTCCCGGTTGGCTCCCCGGTTGCTGCCTGCCGGCTGCATCCTTCCTTGCAACCTCTGGTTCCTTCCTTTCCAAGCTCTAAGGCCGGTGTCACATATGCTATATATGTTTCTGGTTTCAGAAATAAGCTTCGGGCTCGGCAGGTAGTAGGCTCTTCCCTTTTCAGTTTCACGAGGTTTATTGACAGACCCAACGGCCGTTGACAGTTTTTCCTTTTTTTGCAGCTCTACAGCCCACTGCTAGGTTTCTTGCAGCTCCTATCAAAATACAAATCCTACCTCATCTCCCTGAAGCGACTTTCTCGCACCTACTCTCCAACCTTAAAACCGTTTAGCTAAACTGGTGCTACGATCCATCCAACAGACGTAAAATCCCAGAACCCTTCGTGCCAATAAAGCACTGAACATATAGATTTAAATAAATGATTGTCCAGTCCACTTTCCTTCAATATATTCGCCAACCTAGTCCACTTTCCTTCAATATATTCGCCAACCTATGTCTCCCCTCAAGATCTCACTGTTTCCTGGCCTATAAAACGAGGAGGTGTCATTTATGTAAAAATAAAACGTATGTATGTATATACACTATATGTACAGAAAAGGCACTGGAAAGGGCGCTGTAAAGTTGTACACAAAACGTTACTGGTTACCCCTGGAGAAGGGAGCAATATAGAGGGGATGGCAATAGGAGGCTTTGAGGGCTTTTTATTCTTTGTTTTCAAACAAAGATAACAGTATATTACTTATATTTTCCAAATAATTATATGGGTGCACGCAGCTCTGATTATCCCACCCTTTATTTATGAGAATAAAAATAAGTAGACTTATTTTTAGGTTCTAACCTCCCACCCACATCGACATAGGAAAATAAAATAAAAATTTTAATGTTTATTTTTGAGAGGGAGACAGAGAGGGGAGGGACAGAGAGAGAGACACACAGAATCCAAAGCAGGTTCCAGACTCTGAGCTGCTAGCACAGAGCCTGATGTGGGGCTTGAATCCACTAACCCTGTGAGATCATGACCTGAGCTGAACTCGGATGTTTAACCAACTGAGCCACCCAGGTGCCCCCAAATAAATAAACATTTAAAAAAGAAATAAGTCAAATTAAGATAACTATCAGGTTATAGCTTCAGGAAGATATGACTGATATGACTAAAGATATGACTGATATGATATCAAAAAACAGACTCCTGAAGTGCCTGGGTGCCTCAGCCAGTTAACCACCTGACTCCTGATTTTGTCTCAGGACATTATCTTCTGGTTCATGAGATTGAGCCCCGAGTCAGAGTCTGTGCTGATAGTGGAGAGGCACAATAAGATCTGTAGATTTATTTCCAAGGTCTTAGAATTCAGATATAGTGATGTGATTTTTAGGTTAATCTGGTGAAAAAGGGTAAAGATTATGCTATCCACAACTCTAGAAAATTTTGTAGAGATTAAAAAATAAAAGAAAATGAGGCAGGAGATTAATAATACAACTTTGAAAAGCCTGTTTCAGGGAACCTGGGTGGCTCAGTTAGTTAAATGGTTAAGCATCTGAATCTTGATTTTGGCTCAGGTAATGACCTCACCGTTATCGTGTAATTGAGCCCCAGGTCCGGCTCTGCGCTGAGCTTGGAGTCTGCTTGGGATTCTCTCTCTCCCTCTCACTCTGTCCCTCCTTCACTCGGGCTCTCTCAAAATAAATAAACTATATTTAAAAAGATACTTTGAGTTATTAACAAGTATGAAAGATCTTTAGAATCATAAGAAAATATAT